>OZ010796.1:147283675-147888675 GCA_963932465.1 Maratus speciosus | reverse complement strand
TTCCGTGTAATCTTTTTGCTCGTTGAACATAACGCTTGAACACAATTTAGGACTCTTGCGCCGATTGAAAGATCTAATTAAAATTTCTAAGTGATAATTACATTTTTAGCTTATTACTTAACAATCCAGTTTTTAAATTATATTATGTAAGTATTTCCCACAAAACCCTCGAAAGATCTTATAAAATACAAATGCAACACAACGGGTTCCTGCACAGCTAGTTTATATAAAAATAAACAGTTCCATTTTTCAAAGCATTCAATGTGACTTAAGTTTATAATAATTTATGATAATTAATAATACAATATTGATCCTGAAGGGATTGATTTAAAATTATATTCTAAAAACCCAATATTTGAAACTTCAAAATGAATGATTTTCAGTTAAGAATAAGCGTTGTTAGTTCAAAGCTTATTGCCACTCTCCACTAAAAAAAAAAAATTACAGGGTGCATACAGTTCATCTAGAATTTGATTTTTTTTTTCACCTTATTTAATCGTAGAATAATATTACAAATTCCGGGATGAAACAAGACGACTGCAAATTCTGAGATTTAAATGTTAAATAGAAATTTTGTATTCATAAATCAAACTCATTTGAAATTCCAATAAGTGTATGCACCTTGTATTTAAATTTGGACGCCTGAAAAACAGAAGATAAAAAAAAAAAAAAAAAACATGAAAATTATACTTCATTAAGAGTTAGGCAAAAGAAAATTACAGGTCAGATATTATTCCTAGAATTATTGCATGAATAAAAATAACATTGCAATAGTCTAAATCTATAATTAATAACAACTCGGATCCCCGAAGAAATGTATACATATTATTGTACACAAATTTCTATGAAGACTCCTTCAAACTATATGTTCCAGCTGATTGATAACATAGTGCTATGCAATTCTACGATATTTACTCCGATCACTTTGGATTCAAAATAAGATTCTTGAATCCTATCAATCATTCTGAAGTCATTACGATCTGAATCTAACAGAGGTCGACTATCAGTCTAACCAGAGGGAAGACGGCTTTGCTCTGGCGAAGAGAATGCACAAACAAAACCGAACAAACGCAGTGAGAAAAGAAAAAAAAAAGACTTCTCTTAGTAATTAAGGAGTACTGTCAACCGGGGGCTACTTTGGGCCACTTTTTAATGTTTCCACTCGCATTTCCATTATTAAAAAATATTATATGTAATTTTTCAACGTCGAAATGGAGTTGTAAACAATTAACACGAAACAGTGAAGCAAACTGTATGGTTTTAAAGAGGAAATTTATTATTATTTTATTTTTTAACTATTTTTAAAGTTTTGGAACAAAGTAGCCCCTGCTAGGGGCTTCTTTGGTCCATTCACTTAGTTTTATATAAAATGAATACATTTCATATGTAAATGAATACATTTTTATTGAAACTCCCTTGAAATAGCATTTGCTAATAAATTAACAATGCAAACTCTATTAATATATATATATATATATATATATATATATAAACCCAATAAAAAAATTGTTAATATTAAAGAAACGAGAAACAGTTTTTGTCATGTTATCCTCAGCAACTGGAACAAAAACAATTAATGTGACATTTGAAAAAAATGTTACTTAAAACATGTTTTAAGAGATTTCATTGTATAAAAGGCATTTCTAAGTAATTGGGGCTATTTTCGGACCAAAAAAGACCTGGCACAAAGTAGCCCCGAAATACTAGTTTTCATGTTAGCCTTGCGAAAACGCGAACATTTCCTCTCAAAATAAAAAGTTAAAGGCAAAACTATGATCACACATGGGTTACAGGTTACTAAAGATAATATTTTGACACTTACTTATTTGTAGCTCTTATCCAGATTGTTTCACTATAGAAAGTTTGCAGAGTTAAAATTTATACACGAAAACAGTTGTTTACAAACACATTCTGTGCTGCCACTAAAAAAAATTTAAATTACCCCCAAATTATTCAAATACCTATAGTAGGGTATAAAATATTTTTCAAGGGCAAAAACTCCAAATTATCTTGCATTGTTTGTTCAATACAAAGAATAAAAGCTTTTTTTATGGGATGGACCAAAGTAACCAAGGACCAAAGTACTTAAGGTTGACGGTAGTAAAACTTTGACGCCATGAAGTTTAAGGCTTTTTCGGGATTAATTTTCTAAGAAATGCAAAGTTTTTGTAAAACCCATTTACATTAAATTATAAATCAGTCAAAAAAAAGGGGGAAAGAGGGGAAATTTTGTGCCAGATAACATAAATAGTCGCGAAAATGAAACTGCAACCAATGGGAAAAAAAAGGATGGCTGGCCAAGTAAAATCGACTAATATCTCTTCGTAAAATGAAAAACAGTGCTGGGAGAAATCTACTGCAAAACTGAATTTTAGGTAGTATTTCTTGTGAAATTTGTAATGTATGCTATGCACTGCATCTTTACAAAAATAAGACTTTACAAAAATCTATTACCAAAATAAATAAATAAATAAATAAATAAAATTAAATAAATAATTTTTTTTTTAAAGTGATAACACATTTTTACTGAAGTGCCAAAGCATGATGTACAAACATGTCTCAAATATACTTTGAGCTTCCGAGCGTTAATTTCGATAATGCATAGGGAAAATTATATAATTTTGACGCAATCCTGTTAAATCTTTAGGTTTTAATGACCGAAAATGCAATTTCCTTTTTAAAAATAAAATAATTTTTATTCATATTTTCTGAACGGAACGGGCTTAAGAATTAACTCAAAATCTTTTTTTTTTTTTTTTTTTTTCAAGCAGTCGAGTTAATTTTTTACTTTTTAAGAATGAAAAAAAGAAAAAACTTTTTCGCTAACCATAACGTTATTTATGACATGGATAATTTTGCGGTGCGTATAATTGACATTTATTATCCATTTTCTTTTTAACCTTATTTTAATTTTAAATTAAAAATTAAATATTTATCTTAACCGCGCGCAGACGATAAACTGTCAAGTACTGATAATAATATTCTTTAAATAATGAGAATTGATACCATAGCTCAGTCCCATTTTATTTCAACATCAAAGCATATCCGTTTTATTTTCCATATGACGCCATATTCTTGTCCCCTTTCCGTACTTAATCAAAATTCGTGCACCTTGTGTTATTAGACATACATAAAATTTTCCGTTTTATTTCCAAAATGAAATTGTTTTTCCCCTTTTCACATGAAAATCTTTCAGTTGAAATTAAATTATTGAGGAGAAATTATTATTCCGGTTTTTAATTTTTTGGCAACGAAAAATGAAAGATGGTTAAATTTTATAGGGAGCTAGTTCCTGTCGTAAATTATATACAGGTACAAATCGCTACGATTTTTGACTGCCAGTATTTTAGAATGGGAAAATATGACTTATTTTATCGGAGATATCTCATTAATTGAATAAGGCGAAGAAAACTTTTCGAAAATAACGGTGGCCAGAAAGCAAAGCAGTTATCAGCTATCTGACTTTACACTACAGAAATCCGTGGAACTAGCCAGGGAAATTATCAATTGATTCGGTATAAAAAATAATGAAATTTTGAATTAAGAAAATATTTGAATAAATAAATAAATAAAACACAGCCCATGTTTATTTTTGGCTTATAATCCATCTACACTCAAAGGTACAAAGGTATTAATTCACCCGTTTTTATGTTGACTTCATTCAAACATTCACACGCACTTTCACATTTATAATACTATAAGGATAGCGTATTTTTGTTGAATATTGCTGACTTTCACTTTTAGTTTGTCATAATGTCTTCCTGCGCGTTTTTGCATCTGCACTTTGTGGCCTTGGCATTAAGTGCATGGCTTTTTGTTACCTTCTCTATTAACTTGGCCTCAATGGCGAAATAACGGAAAATTCTCCTTATTTGTGTTTCATCTTACGTCATATTCATTTATTTATTGGGATAACGTGTTGAAGGTATTAAACCTTTTTTTTTTACGCGTAAGATCTTTGTTATTTATGTATGTCAATAAGTTAACGCTGGAAATAGCTTGTGTTGGTTTAATTACAATTAAAACTGCTAATGATTGATCGATGACTACCAATGAAATTGTTTATTTTGTTTTAATCATTGACTAGTAACGAAATTTCTTGTTTTGATCAAAATTGTTTACTCAATTCTGAACAACGTTAGTTTTTAAGCCTATTTGCATGGCTCTTGCTGTTAAAATGTTTTCGGGGAGCGTCTTAACCTTTAACTGATGTGACTAAAATTTCTCACAGACCCCTCGAATAAAATGAATAAAAAAAATAACTCAATTGGTTGAATTTACTTAAATTTTGTCCTAACAATATCGTTGTACTTCTCTTAAGAGCATGTGAATTAAATTGCATGAAAAAAGTGTTTTATTCATATTATTTAACTTCAGTACAGAAAAGTAAAAAGTTGTAAAAGTTTTTACAGCTGGGAGACCGCGTGACATCATAGTTAAAGGTTAATAAAAAAAATTGCCAATAAGTATCATAAACAATATCATTTGAAAAGAAGTCAATACGAACAAGTATGTTGTTGATGCATAAAACAAGTTTCGTATAACATGATGTAAGAGTCTCATTAAGATGACATAAAAATTAGCGAAATTTTTCTTATAAAAACAAAGTTGTGCGTGTGTTTGTTTCCGTCATTAATCCTTTATATCCTGACGGTAAATACCATTAAAATAACTTGTTATAAAATTCATTTAATACATCGATTACTAGTAACACAGTTTAGAATGAGTTATAGATACATTACTTTATCTTGTTATTGGTTACGCAAAACAGAAATGAGTTCTTTTGCCTTTGCATCTTTTCAACTTTCTTGAGGTTGGATGGAAGATAGTATGTGTGGGGGGTGGGGTGGGGTGTTCAGTTAGGAAATATTTCTATTGTAAGAACATTATATTTGTACATGTCCTAATTCTACAAAATACTAAATTATTTTAAATAAAAGATTTGGGTGGAGTTATAAAATGCTGCACAAAATCCCCAAATTTAATTAATTTGGCAAAATCCTTCTAAAATTTATTTAAATGATTATGCAAACCTTCTAATGTAGTTTTAAAAATTCACGAAAAATGCTTTAAAAAGATGAAATTTTCATGATTCATAATTCAGAATCTAAAGACATATTAAAAGAAAACTTGCAATAATTCATTTTTAAGCAGTTTTCCATGGCTTTTAAGTGGCGAATAAAAGGGCGTATTCTTTCCAGAGGCGTTGTTACTTTTCCATTTGTGTTGATTCTTTTCTCTATTTAATATTCTTTTGTTTTAAAACGTTTTATCGCAAAATTTTGAGACCATTTTCTTTCCACTACCTTTTGACAGAGGGTTTTAACGATTTTAGTTCCGGTCCTTTGGGTTTTCAAAGTAGGTCAAAAACAATAGAAAATGGAGATTTGAAGAATCAAATGATCGTCCGTGTTCTTATTCAGTAGAAGTTCAGTTGTTGGTGTTACGATTATTAAAGTTAACGAATTTTTTTTTAAATGCGTCTTATTTTAGATAAACTCATGGCTAATTTTAAATCCAGTTAGAAGATGACCTGTTTTAACAAGACTTGTCAACTTTATTCTATCGTACATGTGCTCAAACCAATTAAATGATCGGTTTTTTCTTTGACACATTTTATTTAACCCTTTTCACCATTTCATAACTTGCGGAATAAATTCCGAATCAAGTGCAACCAAAAATTTTATGAAAAAATGGAAGTTAAGAAACCAGATGGAGGAGTGAAACATTTCGTTAAAGGGCGATTGCGTGCAGAGTGTCACACACGTAACGCAGGCTTTAATTTTCATTTATTCAATTTATTAAATTTTAATTTTAATTGTGATTTTAAGTGGTATGTTAAATAAGTTATTACCATATTTTTTAATTTAAATGTGTGGCAATAAAACTCACAGAAGTATATCATTTAACCCTTTATCTATTGACGGTACTTATAAGTACCACTCACTTTAAACTTTTATACCATAGTGAATATTACCAGGGCCCGACTTAAGCCAATGGGAGCCCCGGGACATCATTCCGGCGGGGGGGGGGGGGTCTCTTCTGTCTATCTATAGAATTGTTTTGCGAATAATGTGAAAGTGGCTAGTACTAAACTTCATACATATTGTAATGGATGCATAAATTTTGTCCCAGTACTGCTCACATCTGTATACAGGATATCACAAAATGATGGTCACAACTTTAAGAAAAAATACTAGTAGGATAATAGTGGAAAAAATGATAGATTGGTTGACACGCGTATCTTTTTGGAAACTTTTACTTTGCTTATCTACTTAAGTAATAAGATGCCTAACAGAAATATCCCAAATTGATCATAATTATTAATGGTTTTAACTTGCCACATGTGGCAAGTTAAACGCCTCGCAGTTGTTGTAAGAAGTTCCTCGCAATGCATTGCGAGGAAAACGTAAATAAAGAATTTCTTTTGAAAACAATAGAATACTAAGTTATCATGATAAAATTTTAATTATTAGTTTTCTAATCATATAGTTTGTTTTTTTGCACGGGTGCAGGGGGTACTGGAAGTAGAGATGTGAAGGGGGGCCGCACTTCTTCCTAAAGGTTTGAAAATATATGAATTTTGGTCACTTTTGGCTAATTATAATCATTTTGCACCTTTTAATGAAAATCCTGATTACTCTCACGGGGGCCCCCTAAGAAGGGGGGCCTGGGGCAGCTGCCCCGCATGCCCCTGCATAAGTCGGGCCCTGAATATTACTAGTATTCTAATGGTACTTTGCAAAAAAACGCTTTTTTAATTCCACTTTATCCGAATACATGGCAACAGTAGTTCTAGGTTTGTTATTTTAGAGAGAAATGACGCTATCTTTGAAGCAGTTGTCTTCTGTGCCGACATTTTGTACAAATTGCCACGCTCGTCTTTTCATTGCTGCAAATACAGTAAAGGATATAAGATAAGTGTTGGATTTTTTTTATGTGTTCATTATGATCTTAGAATACAATTTGACTAGCTATTTTAGGTGAACGATGTATGTATTTGATTTAACAGTTGGATTACTCGGTAGTACTTATAAGTACCGTCAGTACACTGGGTGTTGGAGAAAAACTTCTTGTTTACATTTTGTCTGTGTAGTTATCCATTGTTTTCATCAGCTTTAAAATGTAATTACTAAAATGTAGTGTAGTAATGATTTCCCTGGTATTTCTTTTCTGTTTCATTGTTATTTTTTTTATAGGAAATCGAAAAAGTTGTGGCACCGGCTCGTTTTTGCTATGCTAGAAATGGTAAATTCATATATTGCATATGTGGAGATGCGAGAGAACATGTTGTCCCTCGCACATTGACGTCGCATAAACTAAAAGACTGCTAACAAGATAGAAACCTTAAAAAAGTATATTTTTTTAATCCTTTCAAGAGCAAAGCATTTTCAATTCTAAAGTGTTGAAATAAATGATTGGCAATGAATTTGCCAAAAGATTTATTTGTAAATAAGAGAAAGCCTATATTTCACATACTTATTAAATCGAAAATACTTTCTGGTGCCGGTCGAAATACCTTGTGGTTTTTCTGTTACGATATTTTAATCGTAGTGTACTGACGGTACTTTAAAGTACCACTTTAATTAATTACTTCTAAATAACTAAATTTCTCATTGGTGAGTAATTCAATGAGTCACGGGTGAGTATTTGTTTTAAGTTTATCCTTTAATTTTCATTGTAGTAACTGAAAAAAAAAATATTACATGAAAAAAATTGCAGTACATTTTTCTGGTGCCAGTCGAAATACCTTGTGGTTTTTCTGTTACGATATTTTAGTAGTCGTGTACTGTCGGTACTGAAGTACCACTTTAATTAATTACCTCTAAATAATTAAATTTCTCACGGGTGAGTATTTGTTTTATGTTTATCGTTTAATTTTTATTGTAGTAACTGGAAAAAAAATATTACATGAAAAAAATTGCAGTCGATCATAATGCCGTAAGATAAAGAATTAATTTCATTACTCAAAATTTGCTTTTTTCCTAAGTCACACACGTAACGTTTTTAATGTTATTTAAAAAATAACTATTATATCAAATTGATAGGTTTCTAAATAAAAGAATACGGTAAAGTGTATATTTTTTAAAGAACTTTTGTTTGGATTTTTAAATAAGAAATATATTGAAAAATCTTTGATTAATTAGAAATTTTTTCTTTCAAAATGTCACACACGTAACATGGAATGGCCCTAAATAAGTTTTCAGAGAACTTTCCTGAATTTTTGAAAATACGTTAGAAAATTTGTATTATCTTTAACTAAAGGACAACGCACAAATTATATGGAAATGTAATCCCGGTGGCATTGGCTGAAATTTTGATTTGTTGTAGATTAAGGGTGTATTCCAATCCAAACTGCTTATTTTCAGATTAATTTTTAAATTCATTTTTGCTCTCAAACGCATCAGACTGGGAAATTATCTTATATAGAAACTACATAATGTGCCGTGCTTCTCGATTTTTTGATAAAGACAGGAAATATTGGGAAAAAAGGCTGTCAAAGTTGGCGTTTTGAACCAAATTTTCCGAAGCGGGGAGATCTGGCAATGAAAAAAATGGCCATACTGAGAAAATAATTGTTTAAAAATCAAATTTGAGCGAAAAATGAAATATCACGGCCTCTTAAACATCTCTTCAAAAATCACTTCAGCAAGTTTCGTGTTTTTACATTTTAAAATGAGTCTGAAAACGTCTCAGAAAATTTCAAGCTGCTGAGGGTGGAAAAATATTTTTTCGAATACGCTATGCTCAATGGGCACAATCCTACAAAATGGCTAGTTTTGATGCTTTGACCATCGAAAGATCTTAATTCATCAACTTTCCGTTTATTTTATTACCGAGGCCACATTTTTATACAATTTGCGCACGAAAAGTTTCATCTATTAAAATTAATAAGCTAAATCTATTAGGATTTACAAGTTCTTACTATTTTATGGAATTATAAAATGTACAAAAAAATGGCCTTAGATATAGATATAAATATTTTTAGAACAAAAACCATACCCACTCTTATCTTACGTTTTCAAGAAAGCTCAACAGTTACAACTGGAAACGAAGTTATTCATTAAAATATATTTTTCCTTCGTCAAACAAATAATGCGATTGGAACGTGATAAAGTGAAGTACCTATAACTAGGGTGTAAAAAAAATCATGATTTAAAAAAAAAAAATAAAAAAAATCGGATTTTTTTTATTTAAATCGGATTTTTTTTTTTTTTTTTCCCTGCGTTAAAATATTAAACATCTGTCAAGAATTAAGCATTTCAAAAATGAATAACCCTCCAATTACTAACATAGACTATGTTTTTTTGCTTTAATTAATAAAATTTTAATTATGTAATTATAGAAATTACAAAAAACTGCAAATTAAAAATTTCTTTAGTAACATACAAAATTATGTGCATTAATATTTTGTAATAATTATGTAAACCAATATTAAATACTGCTTATATTTTAAAGTTATTGATAAATTGCATTTATTTTCAAATCGATGATACAGATTAAATTTTGTAATTATTAAACAATTAACTGTTTAATTAAGACACAATCTACATTTTTGAAAAAGTGGTTGAAAAAAGGTGATAAATAATAGTTTGATAAATTCATAAAGCAGCCAGGGTAATTTTACACAGGTTCTAAAGCGTATGTATATCAAATTGATCAAAAATTGTAGAGATGTATACAGCAAACTCGCACATAATTTATAAATAGATTACAAAAATTGTAGAGATGTATACAGCAAACTCGCACATAATTTATAAATAGATTACAAAAATTGTATTTTTGAAATTTAAATCAGATTTTTTCCCCCACAACACTAAAATATTTGAATAGCTAAAAAATATTATAATGTTTTGAAGTTATTTAACATTTAGTTAGATGTTTTTTTTAAATGTGTAATACTTCTTTTTACACAGTTTAATATTGTTATAATTAACAATAACAAATATTACATTTTTTACAAGTGATTTAGTGATAATTTCCATTAGTGATAATGCTTTTTCACACTATTTTAAAAAATCAGAAAATATGTGATTTTATCATCTGATTTAAATCAATTGATTAAAATCATTGACACTCTATTGCTATGTTTATTGTATGTAAAAGAATGAATAACTTGATTATTAAAAGGAAATGATGACATTGTAAGTTATATTAGATTTAAATATCATTTTAAAATTAAATGCTTTTTATGTTTGTTAGATAAAAAAAAAAACATGCTTTTTACAAACTTACTG
Organism: Maratus speciosus; assembly: GCA_963932465.1. Taxonomy (NCBI): domain Eukaryota; kingdom Metazoa; phylum Arthropoda; class Arachnida; order Araneae; family Salticidae; genus Maratus; species Maratus speciosus. Next base: position 147,878,437 of record OZ010796.1, on the reverse strand, counting down.
TACTTAAATTTTTCACAATACTCAGGAATTACGCTTCAAAACAATTATTTAAAGCTTTGTTTTGTGTATTCATAAGTCACAATACCTGTAGAAACTTTCTAAATTATGTTCATCTTAGATTTGAATACTTTTTTATGGCATTTTAAACATTTAAAATTTTTTTGATTTTAATCAATGATTTTTTTTTTAAAAATCACTTGATTAAAATCATGATTTTGCTGACACCCTACCTATAACCCATAATAAATTGGATTACTGCCGATAAAAAGTTAAATGAATGTTATAACAATTTTTTTTTAAATGGTACCGTCAGCACATGAAGGATCTAGTAATGTAGTAATTTTGATGTTTTGTGATGCAATTAAAAAATATTATGAATTTCGTCGTTAAATGCGATTTTTAAAAAAGAAAACGACTTGTGTCATTCAATATGCGGTGTTGTCAGCCTTTATTTTGTTGACGGAGGTGTGTGTGTGTGTGTGGGGGGGGGGGGGGGGGTGCAAAACATTCAGTTTGAATAGAAATATATTTTCTATGCCAAGGAATGTTAAAGAAATGTTTTACCTGCTCAAAGTAATGAGACTCTGAATTGAAACGTTACAATTTAATAAATATTTTTAGAAGAATATTTTACGAAAGTAAAACAAATTGCAGTGTGACTTTCCTATTAATCAATCTAATTTAATATTAAAGGAAAATAGTGAAAAGTTTCCTTTGCTTAGTGTTATCAGAAAGTTGACCTTTGATACCCGGTTACTATGTTTTCAAATATATAATATAGATTTATTTTTCTATCCAATGTTATTTCTGTTTCTTTTCTGGATTTATTGTGTACGGTAGTTCTTATTTTGGCATTTTTTAGCTTGTTATCGCTAATGAAAAAATGAAACCGTACATGTTATTTGTGGAAATCAACGTAATTTGGGCCTGATGATTCTGCCTTGGTTCCACATATTTCCATTTTTCCAACGTTTACTGTATTTTCTATTCCTTGTCGCACTTGGTATTAGCATCCGTTTCAAAGATTTTTATAATGGTTTATACATCAATTTTAAATTGAATAAATTCCTTTGTAATTTATATATTCACATTTGTTGATGATAATTTGTATTGGTTTATAATGGTTATATATATATATATATATTATTCCATTTTTAAGTATTTTCTAAAAGGTAAAACTTTCAAAATTACGCTTTAAGGAATAAAGGCGACCATCTTTGAAAATGTGATGCATCATTATCATGCGCCAACTTTTTTTTTTTTTTTTTTAAATGAAAGATGATTTTGAAACGTTATTTGTATGGCCAGAGAGTAAAACTACACGAACTTTAGCTGGTGTGATAATACTTACAAAGATCATTGCTAAAAAATGCGATATGCTATTAATCATTTCAAATGGTACCTCAAATACACGAGTAATGATGTCCTTCTATCAAATGGGCCGATACGGCTAATTTCAAAGTTTTAGTGATGACAGCTGCTATGAGAAATTTTATTTATTGGATAATACTCTCGAAAAACAGGTGAGTCAATATTTTTCTCGATGCAAGGTCGCTTATATCATTGCTATCGTCCTAAAGGTGTGTAAACACATGCCACCACTTCGGAACTCATTGAATCTAAAAAACTTACTAAAGTTTGTTAGTTTTTCATTACTTACAGGTAGCGGTTTAGGAAAGAGGGGGGGGGGGGGGGTCGTAGGGCTTAAACCTTTCCGTTCCAAGCCTACACAATTTGTTTAACCTAAAATTTATATCAGCTGTTTCCAAAACAATTACTATTTTCTGTTTTTATTAGACTAAATTATTAATTTGTTTTGAAATATATTAAAATATTGATATCATGGTTCATGGTAGAGTTAATTATTAAAACACGTAATTATTCTTGTAAATATTTGCAATCATTTTCATTGTTTGAAAGCGGTTATTTGAGCCACTTCTATAATTTTTTGAATTGTTGCTCCCCTTTTTACAGAGGGGGTGTCGATTATTTTAAGCAGATTTAAAATCAGAAGATATTTTTAAAATAAATGAATAAATTCGTATATTCTTCTCCATTCTAATATGATGGGCAAAACCTTTAAAATTTAAAATCTTCAGAATTTGTAATGCTTTTAAAGAATTTGAAAGGGGAATTTCTGAAAAAAATAATTAAACAATTTCGAAATATTAATTTTTTTTTTCATTTCATTTACAGAAATTTCACAAATTTGTTCAAATGACCTTCTTTTACAACCGATTTTAAGGAGTCTGGACCCTTTTTTAACCCTTTCAGGTGCAAAATATATAAGCTGTAAAAATGACTGTATCACACCGGTATTTATGAACAAATTTGTATGAAAGAAAGTAAAAAAGCTTTTCTTTGCGTACATTATATATAGGAAATTTTAATTCCTAAATTCTGGTGCAAATGTGGCATTTGGGAATTAAAATTAAGCGGTATATATAATATACGGGTGCCTTTCAAGGGATTAAACGCGACGGAAAATCAACAAAAAATTCAAAGTTTGAATTACTGTATCTTTAAAATCTTTTCATGTATAAATATAAAATTTTAACTATTCACTCTAAATAAAAATGAATGACTATTCACTCTATCGCAGAGTCAAAATATGCCCAACCTCTTTTAGAGTAACGATTCACTCTGAGCAAATCAAAATTTTTGACTCTCTGGAAGAGTGAATACTCACTCCTGGGAAGTGAATATTCACATTAAACAGGGGGTGAATAATCAGTCTTTTGGGGGAATGAATAGTCACTCTTTCATAGGCGTGAATGTTCATTTTTTTATGCAGTGAATTCTTTTTTATGTTGTTTTATGGGCATTTTAAAAGAATCGCATATTTTAGAACATGCAATGAAAATAAATACAAGCGTGGCAAAGATTGGAATAAAATACTTCATTGACAATATTTAATTCATAGTTTGTAACATTAATTGAACTTTTAAGAAAAACTCAATTAAAGTTACATGTGAATTAAATTAGATTACTGACAGGGGAAAAAAAAACTGAAATATTTTATTAGAGTATTATCCCCTGTATTTGCTTTCATTGCATGCCCTATAAATATAATTTTTAATTGCCCATAACGGCAAGTAATTAGTCGAAATCTTAATCAGTCAATATTATTTTTTTCTTTTTAGATATCCATTTAGTATTTTAATAACTCCCGTGATATACGTTATGTTCTTTTTTATGTGTAATTCAAATTTAAAATATTTAGATCTCAGTATTCATAGCCTTTTACAGAATTTGATAGCTCTTTTTTTACTCCGTCGGTGATTGCGCGAATGATAACTTGGGAAACTATGTATGGATTGTTATAAAATTTGATATAGATAATAAACACCACATGTATTTTTAAAACGATCTACTTTTAAGTATTTATAGTGATAAGATTTTTAGTTAACTATTTTTATTCATTAAAAAGTGTAAAACTTTGATTTTTTTACAAAGACTTTTTTTTTTACAATATTAATGAAAGAATTTTGACCTAGGAGTAGATCATTTAAAAAATACAAATGTGCTTATAATATGAAATTTCATAATAGCCCATACATGTGTTCTCAAGATATGCGCGCGGAATCCCTTACGAAGTAGAAAAAGAAGCTATTTTAATTTTAAAATACACAAATTAGAAAAAAAAAAACTTGTCGGTTCCTAATGCTAGTATATTAAAAAGTGCAATCTGATTAATCAAGTCAAAATTTTATGTTTGTACATAAAACTGTTTTGAAGATGCAATAATTCAAACATTGGATGTTTTTGTTGATGTTCGTCGCGTTTAAGGCTGTTCTCTAATCCAAAAGGGCAACTTTATGACATAAGTTCAAATTTATTTTTGGTCGGAAATGCATGAAACTAGCAACCGTTGTTGTTGAGAAACTATGTAATCGAGCTGTTTTTTCCGTTTATTTGCAAACGTAATAGGGTCATTCCATGATAAGTGAAACCAAAGTACTATTTCTTTTTTTATTTATAAAACAAATAATATTTAATTTATAAGGTCATGTAATACATTTTTTTATAGCTTAGAGTGTGCATTTTCTGAAAACATGCAGTTTAAGTACAAAAAGTAAATTAAATAAAAGTATTAGCACTAAAAAGGCGAGAGTGATGAGATTGAGAACATTTCACTTAAATTATGGTAAAGTTTAACAAGTTATTGTCATTTCAAAAATTATTTGTAAAAGTTGTAATTAGGCTAGTTTTTGAATTTGAATATTCTATTTTTAAAATTTATAAAAGAAATTAGGGAATATATTATAAATGAATTAGAATTCATAAATTTTGATGCATTGAATTGTTACGTCTGTAACAATTTAATTATCCCATGTATTAATTAATAATTATTTTAATGCTTTCAAAATTGCAGTTTCCAACAGCTAATACTCTAATAATGAATTATTGAAGAAAAAGTTAAATGTTCTTCCTTAAAATTCACAGGATTATGACAATAACTGCAACTATATGCAATTTTGACTGTTTTGTTAATTACGTCCGTAACACCTAGATTATATATATTTTTAAATTATTGGGACATTTTTCAGATTTCAAAATTTAATATTCTATTTACAATCCTTGGACCGACCTTAAATATAAAATAATCCATGTAATAAGTTTTTTTTTTTACATTATTTATGAAGCTTTAAAGTCTCTGTTACGTCCGTAACCATATGGAATGACCCAAAGATCTTCCAGAAAATATTGTCAAAGTTCATGCTTTGAACGGGCGTTCCCGAAGAAAGCAGAAAAATCAGTCAGCCAGTTGGGGAAAACGTCTTTGTCACGTGATCAAAATCGCTTATAACTAGATAGGTAATCTATTGATCAAAAAATGAAAAACACCGCTCGATTCTAAATCGCTTCCATAGTCAGGCCTTCCAATTTTATATCTTTCCGTTAAAAAATGAATTTGTAAATGTGTCAAAACCTTTTGCGCTTGTTGAGCTGAGCAAGAAAAGCGGTTTGGAGAATACTGCGGAATCCCACATAGTTCGATGGGAATCCCGCAGCCACGGGATTGCAATATTCTAACTAAATGAACCTAATCCGACCTATGTGTGGCTTCTACATCAATAGCCAAATTCAGTTTCTGTATATTACGTTTCCTCTTCAGTTTTACATTATTATAAAATGGTGTTATTGAATACATTTCCTAACAACTGAAAAATTGATTTTCCTTTTATTTTCATTTACTTTTTTTCTTCTTCTGAGAAAGAGAAAAATTTTTTCTTTGAGGTTCGGCCAGGGTAGTCGTGAGTTCACTTTTGGAGTCAATGGCCTTGTTCTTAAGATCTTTCTAGGGGGATATCTTTAAATCTATACTCACGATTGCACACAGCTGGAAAGTATTTCCAGCTGAATGACGATTCTTCTTTTAATTACAGTAAGGTTTAATTTACTTTTCGTTTTTTATTGGGCGCCATTTAGCACGCTACATATGAAAATGCCGGGCTTAATTATTTTATTTAACAGACTGTTCTTAATGAAATCTTCAGCGTATTGTAGTTTGTCACAGTAGCGTGTTCTTAATGAAATCCTCATCGCATTGTAGTTTGTCACAGTAGCGAAATAATTTTCATTCGTAGAAACATTCTAATTTAGACTAGAATAACTGATCGGAGTTCTTTAATTATGAAAGTAGTGTTTTTCATTATAGTTTTAATTTAGTGCTTTCGAGGCACTAAAATTTTGTTTAACACTTGACATATTAAACCAGCGAGTGCATAACACGCTGTTAGTAAGGGACTATACATATATAACGTTATCATTTTAGGGGTAAGGGTGGGGGGGGGGGTGGGTCTGGCACTTGAAAATGTAAAATATCAAAAGACAAATCATCTCCTCCTACAGATATCTTTATAATTTTTTATTCAACCAAAATTTTCTTTCTTTGGTAATTTTTGCTTTTCATCAATATGGTCTTTTATCTTTTTATTTTAGTCTGTTATATAGTGTTGTGAAAATACAAAGTTATTATTAAAACCATTAAATGATTATTAAATCATTTCCTTCCAAAATATGGACTATCCCAACGTTCGCCATTCCAATTCCTCTGCCACATTTGTTATTCGTTGTTAGAGAAACCAGGTTCGAAATGATACTTGTTATGTTTACTAGTAAAAAAATGGTGAAGAATATTGTCCACCTGTTTTGTTTATGAGAAGTTCTGTCCATGCAGGGGGCGAAGTGCAAGAAGACAATATTGCTGTTGAATGCATTATGCAACAAAAAGCTTATTATTAAATACTTTTAATTAGTAAGTATTTCTTAGCGTTATTTGATATATAGCGATTTCGTATATGAGTGATTTTTATTAACATTTTTTCTCTTCATTTAAATCATACAACCATATCTGTATATCATTGCAAACTTATATTTTAAAAAAAAGGGACACTGATAACGATAGAATTTGGAGGACAAGGGGGCTTTGAAGAATGATAGCGCAAGATATCGTAAGGGGGAGAGGGAGCCCAAAAATTGCCAAAAAGTTGATAACGTTATATATGTACAGTACAGCCCCTAGCTACGGAGGACAGAATTGATTTCAATTTCATAAAAGTGGTATATTACTGTATTCAATAAAATAGCAATTTAAATTATAAAAAGAGGTGTTTCACAGGTTAGTTAACAAAAATATTATTATTATTTTTATTATATTTTTGAAGCTGTTTTTAAGGATATAGCTCGAAGGGAGTGAATGCATGTTTTTGTATCAGCGATAAAACTTGCATTAAATGTTATCAAAATTTTAATAATTAATACTAATATAGAAAACTTTTATGTGCGTATGGATAAAAATTTAATTACTTCGTGCTTGTCCTTCAGAATAACATGTTTCTAGTTTAAGAACATCCTTAAATGCATCAAACTATGTTTTTAAAGGAATTTTTTTTTTTTACTTTGTTTGATTTAATAATTTTTAATTTAGAAAAATCCTGCACATGATTTGTTTCACTTTAACACTTCACTGCTGTTACAGAAATTATCGCGTAACTACTGTGAGCGGTCTCTGAGACCGCTTGATCGAAAGATGAATAAAATGCTATAGATTAACTCGCATATTACTGATTATGTACTAAACTTTATGTATAGGATTTTGTACATACTTGCCAACATTTGCCCTTTAGGTGTAAATTTTACTTTTTATGCAATGTTTCTATTTAGTTTCATTTTTCTTTCCTCAAATTATTAATTACTTTTAGTAGTTGATTTTAATGATAAATTCTGAATGCAAAGGGAATATTTAGTATTGTCAGATGAATCAATTTAGGTTTCATTCTCAAAAATCACCAGAAAGAATCGTTTCATTTTCATTGTATGTAAAAATGTTCTGAATACATTTGCTTGGTAAAACAACAAAATTTGAAAAGAACAAAAAAACTATGTGTATGACTTTAATATCAGTTTCTTAATGAGTTTGACAACGGTTTTCATGTTTTTCTCAAACTATCTTTGTAATGGTCACCGCTGTAATATTTAACAATATTCATCTATTATGTATTTTTAAAAAGTATAAAAGAGTAAAAAAAAATTCATTTATGTCTTACTTAAAAAATGGGTTTCCTGTTACATTAATATATAAAAAAAAAAGTGTGAAATTTCCTTTATACATCATTTTACACTTTTCTGTTTACAAACGTTCACAGGTATGTTATAATTAAAATTCACCTATTCAAAGGTCTCCAGCGATAGAATTAGAGCTTCAAATGAAAAAAAAAAATCCTTATATCTATAGTCAAACTAGAAACACAGGGTCTGTGATACCGCTAAAAGCAAATCATGTTGAGCTATCAGAAAATGACTGTATTTAAAGCAGTACGAAAAAAGCTGTAGTTTCTTAACCTGTGAATGAAACGCAACAATTTTTTTTTTTTTTTTTACTTTCACTCATTCTAATGGTTTGATAAAATATTCAAATACACATATACTTAGTAATATTAATTAAATCATAATGACAAAGGTGGCTTTTGAAAAAAGTGAATATTGAAATATGCATTTTGCGAGCACGATTTCACAAATTCTACTGCAGATAGAAAGTTTCATATTTTGTTACTTATAATACTATATTTTACACTGAACCTAAATTTAAAAGTATATTCAAATTCTTTAGCATAATTAATGACTTTTCTAACCATATTCACTAAAGTATACATTTTTTGATAATATTTTTTCAATCCACAATTTTCTGTAACAAAAATCCGACTAAATTGAGGTTCAGCATATACTAACACATGTGAATTAAGAATATATATATAATTTCAAGATTCTAATATAATTCATTTTAAATAAGAGTGCACGCAATACCAAAAGTCAATTTTTAGAAAAACTGCTTCAAAGCTGGCTTATAACATTACAGCAAATGCTTTTATGCAAGATATTTTTAAGCATAACTTCTGCTCTAATTGGTATTTTTGTATAATTCTTTTTGCAGTGGATTTATAACTTCTGAAGGTATCCATTCCGAAATTTGTGAAAAAGCATTTTTTTTTAAACCGTCAATGTGAACAGCCCCTTAGGGGGTTAACTCAACACAGACACAAAGAAAAAACTTTTTAGCATTACTCTTTTTAAATTTATCTGGAACCTTCTGAAATTTAAAACGTTGTTTATTAAAAGTAAAAATCAAATGAGCATCTTGCATACTTTTAATTGAGTCATTGACTGCATATCTGCATATAAATACTTGTTCAGATGACTCTTAAATGAGCATAAAAACAATTATCGACGAAAAAAAAAAAAAAAGAAAAAAGAAATCCTGTAAATTATTTTGCATAATTATTATGCTCTTGAATTAGATAAATTAGTAATTGAATATTAAATTAACATTAGAAAAAAATAGGTATTGTAATGTATAAAAAAATTTAACAAATAGACTTCTCGAAGCTACAAATATGCAAATCTAAAATTTCAACTCATTCATAACTTTAACGGACAATACTTTTATCAATACATCATTTGAGCCGTTGATTTTGAAAGCGGGAAAAAATCAATTTTATATTATTGCTAGATATTCAATGGTTTGCATTTGAATTGGGCTTAAAAATATTCAATTATTTAAATATTAAATTTAATAATTCAAAATTATCAAATTTTTGATTTTTGAGAGATAAATATGTGTATATTTCAAGGCTGTTCTTAACTGCTCTGCTCAACAAGCGAAAAACGTTTTGACATATTTACAAATTCATTTTTTAACGGATAGCTATAAAATTGGAAAGCCTGGCCATGGAAACGATTTGGAATTGAACTGTTTTTTCCATTTTTTGATCCATCCATTACCTATAGAGTTATAAGCGAATTCTATCACTTGACAAACACGTTTTTCGCCGGCTCTTGAGTGCTCTTTCTCCCTTCGCGCGGACATTCGGTTCAAAATGCCCACTTTGACACCATTTTCTGAAAAATCTATTGCGTTTGCAAAAAAAAAAAATAAAATAAAATAAAAGGAAAAAACAGCTCAATTACATAGTTTCTGAACACCACCAACTAGTTTCATGCATTTTCGAACAAAAATAAATTTAAACTTATGTCAGCAAGTTGCCCTTTTGGATATGAGAACAGCCTTAATCAAAACTCTGACAGATTCTTTCACAAATAATACAATGTATATATATTTTTAGACGCTTTTTTCGGAAGCGTATCTAGCCTGTAAAAAACAGAATTGGGCATACCTGTTATTTTACTGAGTAGTGTTGACCGATATTTCCCGAACATTAGATAACATTGATTTGTTGTATAATGTGAAGTTTTTTTCTACGACATTCCTATCATTCTTTTACTCGACGGGGAGATTTAAAATCTTATTTTGCACGCTCTTTCCTTCTCTGAAACCCTGCTAGATTTTCAAAAAGAAGAGTGAATTGAATTTGGCAGTGTTTTACGTTGCACAGGTGTTCGCCGCAAAATCAATGCAGCGATTGTCTGGCAATTGCGTTTGCCAAGGTCATTTCTGATAACGTCAGTGGTTGGAAAGGAAATTGCCGAGCTAACAGCGGACGGTTTAAGATCTAGCGACTCAAATCCGCACGCTAGTTTTTTGCAGTTCATCAACCTCTGAGGATTCGACTCGTATTTTTCTTTGTCTGCAATTAAAAACTGGATGATTTTGGATTACGCTTTGGTGCTGCTTGACTCAATGATAGCGCTTTCAATGACATCCTTATTTTCCTATCAGTTACGCCTGCTTGAATGATGTCAGAATCGCATTCCGCATACCACTTTCGCAACATTGGGAAAAGTTTTATTTTTGCTGATAGGGAGAGCTATCTGGAGATTAGATCGCTGATGTTGCCCACTGTTCCAGAAATGTGTTCCTAGTTATGCCCTTTTCATTGTTATCCTTTCTGTTAGACGTATTTTATTATTTGTTCTTGGATGGAATAGTAAAGTGGTTTTTTTCTTGCTTTATTTTTTTCTTAATGGAACAATGGACTGGATTCACGGCGCTCTTTCATCCATATTAAACGATTTTAGGTATTGTTGTTTATAGTCTAGTATACGAAATGACCAAAGTATAAGTAATTTTCACAATTTATTTTTAACTCAAATTTTAGCAGTAATCCAATCCCCGGGTAGCTATATGTCTCGGTTTTCAGAAGTTCCAAGCCACTGCCTCACGGGACAAGTAACGTAGATTGGGTTTTGAGCTCTCCAGGCAATTCAGAATAATGCGCTTCCTCCTTAGTGGTTACTTGTAGTCATGAGATGGTATACCAGTAAATGTGCTATGGGAGTTATCCACCCACATTGCAGTCACTATATGTTTGGAGGCCCTGGGTTTAAGTGATGATTTTGTGCCCCCATATCAATAACAAAGTAAAAAGCACACACGATCTTAAGTTTTATAATATATAAGTAGGTAATAGATCATATATAACATCCCTTTTCTGCATATAATGAGCTTTAAATTAATAGCTACAGAAAATGTAACGCTACAATAAGGGAAGTGGGGTTGACAACCTGTGACATAGGGGGTGGGAGGAGTCAAAACCCACAGAATTTGCATGATGTGATTAATGGATGATCCCTATAACGCTTTTCGCCGCCCTAAAAATGTATCGCCAGGATCCAGGGGCAATCCGTCACTGCATCTTCCAGTTATGCTACTACTCCCCTGTGGGAAACCATTACGCTAGGCCAAAAGTCCAGATTCTTCACATTCTTGATTCCCGATTTTTCACAATACTGTGCTATTCTTTTTTATCAGTTTTACATTTTGCTGTTTTAGAAAAATATAAATTCTCTAAAATAAATAAATAAATAAAGCGAATCTTTTAACTCCCCAGATTGGTTTCAGAATAAATTTTATGGTGCATTACTGGTTTTAGAATAACTGTTATGGTGCATTACCGATTAAAATAAGTTCTGAGTATGACTCAAATAAATCTCTAATAACCTCTATCGCACACTGTTTGAAATTCGCATGGGATTTTTGAGTTCAATTTACTATAAATGTTGTTTTGTTGACTAGTATAAAGGCTCGACAGTAAAATTATTAGTTTTTGGTTGTATTCTCATATAAAAAAAGAATATGGTTTAAGTGTCGCTATAAAATTGCAAACTGCTTTCAAACAAAAACTACAAGGCCAGAAATTTTCTGCAAAAAAATCGGCTAAATAGTATGAGAGCGCGCACACATGAATAAGCTTTTTCTATAATATTCATTCATAAATTGTTTATAACAGATGATTAAAAAAATACAAGAAATTTACTGATAGAACAAATTAATTTTTATCTAGTATATCGATTAATTGAGGGTTGACAAAAATCCTGACTGCTTATCTATCAAATTTAGCTGGTGAAAATATTAATTTTATGGTTATTTCGCACTACTTTCACGGTTTCGTACTGCAAAACCTTCCGACTTTTAAGTACCACTATTTCCGCGTAAAAATATTCATTTTATAAAGGTACACAAATCTCGAAAGTTTGGCAGCTATGCAGTTCCATAAGGCGCATACTAGTCCTCCATTGGGTCAGGTAGATTTTACCCGACCTCTGAGTCGGGTCGGGTTGACATTAAATATTTCCGTTTGGGTTTTGACTGTTTCGGGTTTAACCTGATTTTTCAAAAGAAAGTCATGATTATATTTCAAATGAAAAAACTATATTTGAATATTAATCAGTATATGTGTTAATTTTTTTTTTATAGAAAAGGGAATATTTATATTAGATATAATTCTCTGCTACTTTTTCATAATTATAATTGTATTAAAATATGAATTTTCTTTCATTTCGGTTCGACTTGAGAAGTGTCGTGTTACGGGTTCGCGAAATTTATTTGTTGGGTTCGGGATTGTTTTTGGTTGACTTTAAGCAGAATTTTGGGGTTTGGGTCGGATACAACACAACCCAGGAAGGACTCTAGCGCATGCTCAAAAATATTCGTAGAAACTACGGAATATTCTACTTGTGTGGATATGCAAGTTTATATATATATATATTTTTTTTTTTTTACAGGAATCTTAATATTAAGGCAATTAAAAAAATACGAATGAATATTTCGGTCTTTCGAAATTCATCTTTTGATTTGGCGACACAAATTGAAATTTGAAAATCGATACACACTGCATTTTGAATTTTGATCATAGATCACAAACAATGTCAATTCGAAGTCAAATCTGAAACAAAATAAACTTTGTGGAAAGGGAAAATTATCTGTAACCCTCACTTTTAATTAATTTGCAGCAAAAATATAGAATTAAAAAATACCAAATGCAAAATGAAATTATTCCTGAACAAGATTGGTCATCGTTGGTCATATTTTATCCCATTTAATTTTAATGAAGGCTTGTAAGAGAATTTTTCAATAAAATTTTACTTTTGTAACTTTGGTGGGAGAAAAGAAAAAAAAAAACCCATTAAAACTGTAAAATTGCATTTCTTTATATTCAAATAAAATTTTTCGAAAATTCTTGTTTGCTCCTGAAACAGTTAAGGAAAAATACATAAGCACGTACTTATAGAGATGCGCTTTAATATTGAATAAAATGCTTGAAATAAGAGATTTCCTATTTCTCTCCTTCCCTCCATCCCCCCCCCCCTCTTTTCTTTTTGTAAAGGGAGCTTGTAACTTATAATTTTAAATTCTTATTGATCCATTTCTCCAGATTTAGACAGTATAAGTACTTCCTGTCTGGAATAATTCCTTTTGTGTAATGTACCCGAGTTCAGAGTTTGTTTACTTCAGAGTTTTTTCAGGAAATACAATAAACAAAAATTTAGTTTTCAGTTTTTATTTTTAATCTCTTCGCGACGAGCGTCTTTACAGAATTTTTAATCTTTTATTACCGGTTTTTCAAAACAGAAATTTTTGCCTAATTTAATCAGGGAAATGCCCTGATTAATTAAAGCATAATTTACAATAAAAAATAACTCATGGGAATAATCCATTATTCATAGAAGCTTATGCGGCACGTATACGTGACCCTCGTCCCCAAGAGGTTAAAAGGCGTAATCGATCGTGTAAGAATGTATCACTGAAGTGATAGATATTGAGCAATGCGATATAATCCAGAGTTTTTCCTGCGTGTATTTCCTAATTAAAACTGTATTGATCAGCATTAAATACCTGAACATAAAAAAGTTAGGAATCGTTTATAATTAAAGCAACAATACTCACGAGCACGGACACTTTGTTTTTATAACGTAGAACTGTTTTTTTTTTGTTTTTTTGTTTTTTTTTGTTTTTTTTTTTGTTTTCCCCCCTCTCTCATAGTACGAAATTAATTTTTATACGTGGATAACTTCTTTTTCCGTATCATTAGTCCGTCGCATTTTTTTTTTCTTTTGTGTTATTCCTTAAATAACATTTATGCGACATTGTGCTACTTTGTTCTATTAGCTATAAAAAGCAGATTGAGATTTAATTTTGGTACAATAAAGTCTTAAAATTAATTTGAGAGTAAATTAAATATTTGCAGCTTGCACAGTAAAAAAGTTTTTCAATGGTAATTAAATGATATACGTAACTCGAATATATTATCTAAGTTTACATTAAAGTCAGTAAACTATTTCATAGTTTAATTTTAAATTCACTAAGTATTGTAGAATATTTAAGCAAGAAGTTTCAATACGCATTGCAATTATGTCGAATTGCGCGTTTGTCTGCTGACGGCGAAAAATCGAAAGCATTTTATTCTTTAACCGATTTTTTTTTTCGTATATCGTAGCTAAATTTGATTAGTCTTACTTAACATACGTATGCAAATTCTTCAGCACATTTTCAGAAAAATTTAAGTATGTGCTTTAAGGAGACCTTTCTTGTGAGTGTCAGTAGGGTATCTATTGATTTGGCAGCGCATAATATTAACCCTGCGACTACTAAGACTGTCCAATGCACCCAAAAACAACATGTGTTCATTTGTACCATATGTATACAAATCATCACGATAATAAAAATGTGTTCTAAACATTACAGTAGGGGAGACCGGGGGAATGGCGCCATTCGGGGTTATGCCGCCACCCCGTGTAGTTTAAAAACTAACGGCCGTTTGAGATAGTGATTGCGCCTGCACTGTATTGGCCAACAATAGAAACAGTACCTAGAGTGAGAATGGTTTTATTGTACGTCGTTCGCTTGTTCTAGTGCAAAATTTAGTTTTCATCTAGTTGTTTCTTATTTTGGAGCTTCAAATGAGTAGAGGTAAACACCTTTTATTGAAACATTAGGTACTTAAGATAATATTACCCGTAATCTACATGCATTCGCCGACATTATGATGCAATTTGTTGAACAAGTTCGGTTCTTCTTTCGGCTTTGCTGGGGGTTTTCCAGTATATTGTCCTCTCGGGGTAATGCCGCCACCATGGCAAAGGGTGACTTTTCCAATTTGAGTTAAATTGTAAGCTTAGCACATTAATAAATCTAGCTTAAGGAACATTGTAATTATTCATTATTTTGATAAATTATTGCTTTCTAAACATTTTTAGTAGGTTATATGTTTTCTAGTATCCATTTTATATATTTACTAGGTCATTATAGAGTGGCGTCATTACCCCGATACAGTGGCGGAATTACCCCAGTGTCCTGGGTAATCCCGCCACTGTACAGAGTTTGAAAGAAAATTTTTTTATGTGTGCTTACTTTACAGTTATGATTACGGTTAAATTTATACAGATACTAAAGATAATGATTCAGCTTTAGAATTTTTACTACAGTCGAACCTCGTTAACGTGAACACTCAAGGGGAAACTTTTTTTGTTCGTGTTAAAAGTAGTTCGTGTTATCCGAACTTAAATACATTACAAACAACAGGACGGGGCAATCGGAAACAGTTCGTGCTAAAAGTAATTCGCGTTAAGCGTGTTCGTGTTAACGAGGTTTGACTGTATTAAAAAATAAACATTTTTTTGAGGTGAAAAAATTAAAGTCCCTTAAGGTGTCGCCATTCCCCCGGTCTCCCCTATATTTCTTTGTGTTTTACATAGATTATGTTGCATAATTTATAAGCATACTCGTTATAAATCAGTAGTTTATTTGTATTTATATACTTGTTGGTCCAATGGATACTACTAGTAATTCTTTTATAGTCTTCTCCCCCCCCCCACACCCCCCCAATAGTCTGAAGGTTAATTCTCAGTAAATTATGCAGTAAAAATATTGCCCAGTTTCAAATGATATGATAGAAAATTTTAGCTTACTAAATTTCAAACTGCGTCCCTTCGTAGTTGTTTAACTTAATGTGATGAAAAAAAAATTAGAATGCTATTTAGTGTGTTTATATTGTTTTATCCCGATAGAAAAGTAGACGTTCCGCTTTAAGTAGTCCTGTACAGTTATTTGCGTTTGTTAAACATTAATCTGAAGCTGTTTTATCAAAGGTTTGTTTACGCTTCTTCTGTAAATTAGAGTAGGTGGGGGTAAAGATACGCACTTTCCATACATTTTGATTTTTAACGCACACATTGGTCTAAACTTATGTAATGAGTGATTAAAATGTTAGATTAGAACCTTAGGCAAGTGCCACCATCAACCGTCATTCTGACAAATTATAATTCTGCGAGAAATTACAATTTTTTAAAAACATTGCTGTGCGTATCTTTGCCCCATCGGTTGGGGTAAAAGTACGCAGTGGTGGGGCAAAGAAACGCAGTGCGTATTTTTGCCCCATTTCTAATAAAATGAATGAGTTATGCAAAAGCATTAGTAAATTTCACTAGTGTTTATAGTTAAACTGAAAATTGTAAGTTAAACCATGGGGGAAAAAAAAAAAAAAAAAAAAAAAAAAAACAGCGGTCTGCGAGATCGCAAATAACAGTTAACCTCTAACTACTGTAACAAAAATTGTTACATAAATACTGTGAGCGGTCCCAAAGATTCCTTGACCGTAGAATGAATAAAAGGGTTGACTGACTCATAAGATACTGTTTTTGCATTAAACTTTATGTAAAGGCCTATTATAATAAAAATTATCCTTATTTAGAAGTCTTTAGCGATACTACTAAGTTTCCAAAGGAATCAAAATTAAACTAACATCAATAGTTAAATTGAAAATTACAAGTTAAGCTATGGAAACTGAATATAGGAGCGGTCTTTGAGACCGTTAAAAGGAGTTAAGGGCTAAGACTTAAAATCGTTTTATGAAACAAGAATATTGATTTTTAAAAGTAGGTAGGTACATACCTACGTTCTATATCGAAAACACTTAACTAGAAAAGGAAAAGGTAGTCAATTAGCTTATATTAGGAAGTAGCTATTAGGGGAAAGTAGGGAAATGGCGCTCACTTAAGGGAAAACATGAATAGCTAGTCAAATTTAGACAAAAAAATCAATATTTTATTAACGAAGTATAACTCCAAAGCATAAGGAACAGTTTGCAATCAACTAATTTTCATAGAAGTTTTAGGAATTTTTTTTATCGTTTTATTTAAATGACCATCGAATTGAGTGGTGATGCTCGACATATGGTAGGGTAATAGCGCTCAGAGTTTGAATACAACGTTTAAGTAAGACGAAAGTCACATATGTAGTTGTGTGGGCTGTTCATACCACGGCAGACTTTTTGCAACCACTTTCACATATTGTGTTAGACATATAGTGGGCTACTTTTTTTATATTTTGGTTTTTTGATTTTCACCACTTTTTTGAAATCGTAAAATTCTCCTTGTTTAATGACATATTAATAAAGGCGAAAACAGGGAAATTTTACCATTTCAAAAAAGTGGTATGTCAATCAACAAATTAGAATTTCTGGAATTCCACGCGAGCGCCATTACCCGTCATCGCCATGTTGGGTTTTATTGCATTATAATTGGCGGAACAACGTACTACAAAAATAAATAAAAGCATGAAAATACAGGTAAATGTATATATTTTGTAGACATAATGAGTAAATTAATATTTGAAAATAAGAGTGTACACTTACCTTCAAGTTAGATGTTGTAGAATTTTATAATAAAACAACTTCAAACTAAAAACTTGAGGGCACAAAAATACTTTCCTCCCGACGGGCACTAAATCCTTACTGGGAACTTAGAATGGAGTTCGCTATGTACCGATCCCACGTTTTCAATTCTGTTCTGTTTAGAGATATTTGGTGAGCGGGATTACCCTTCTGAGCGTCATTACCCTACTTTTCCCTATATTTTATACAATATAAAAAATAAAACTTTCCACAACGCAATTGTGGAAAGCTTTGCATCTAACTAAAACGATAGGACAAAGCCCCGAATCTTGAACTTGTGCGTATCGTTGCCCCTAGACGGATGCGTACTTTTACCCCAATCTGCAGTATTTTACTTAGCCGGCTACTGACAAGTTTAAATAAATGCGATCGAGGTAAACTATACGGCATTTAGTAGCTATAGAACTTCCGTTCTCCAATGAATTTTTGGATTTGTAAAAACTCGAAGTATTGTCAGCTAAACAAATAAAGTGAAAATTTAAAAATATTGGATCAAAATGCGAAAATTTAAACTTACCTCATTTTCTTAGCACGGAGTGCTACTTTTTTCACAAGGTTTGAACACACAACTACTACATTTGAGACCAAACTACCACCTAGCGGTCATGATTGTAGAAATGTTTCTTCATATTAAATCAGCCAGTGCGTATCTTTGCCCCGTGCGTATCTTTACCCCCATCTACTCTATACCCGAACTTTGATGTTATTTATTGACATTTTAGGTTGTGTCAAAATCGTAGTTTAATTGTACGATTGTATTTTGATATATAAATATACACACATGGATGAAATGGGCACTATTTAGTAATTCTTGTATGTTTTTTTTCCCGATAGTCTGAGTGTAATCATTCCATAGGATAGCTAGTTTTAGCGTACCAAATTTCAAACTGCGTTTATGCCTAGTCGTTTATCCACATTAATTTGGGGAAAGAAATTTGAGTTCTATTTAGTGTGTTTGTATTATTTTATCCCGGTTTGAAAAGTAGCCGTTCCGCTTTAAGTAATCCTGTCTTGTTATTTGCCTTTAGCAAACATTAATCTGAAGCTATTTGTTTTATCAAAGGTTTGTTTACGCTTCTTCTGAAACTTATCCTCGAACTTGGATGCTACTTACTGACATTGTAGGTTGTGTCAACATCGTAGTTTAATTGTATGGTTGTATTTTGATATATAAATATATACACATGGGTCTAATGAACTCTACCGGTAATACTTGTATAGTCTTTTTTTCCGATAGTCGGAGGGTTAATCATTCCGAAGGATAGCCAATTTTAACTTACCAAATTTCTAACTGTATCCCTTCGTACTCGCTTAGTTTAATTTGATGAATTGAAATTTGAGTTCTATTTTTAGTGTGTGTTTATATTATTTTATGCCGATTAGAAAAGTACCTAGCAGTTCCGCTTTAAGTAATCCTTGTCTCGTTATTTACGCCAGGCAACATTAATCTGAAGCAGTTTGTTTATTTACACTTCTTCTGTAAATTATCCCGATCGTGGATGTCATTTATGACATTGTAGGCTGTGTCAACGTCGTCGTAGTAAAAGGATCTTAATGTATGTTGTACATTGTGCACCATATTGTTTTGTTGTTACCCCATTTTCTTTTTATAGCTTATTTTTGATAATTCGAATGTTATTCGTGATTGCTAGTGTCTGTTCCTCTGTATTTAAATTTTGTACTTTTTTTTTTTCTTTTCGTGGTTCTTTATTGTTTGTGTGTTTTGAATATGGTGACTCAACCTGTCACCCTATTTGCAGGAGTGTTTCTGTTCCCAATTTTCCGAAATTTTAAGGCATCCGGTTCCGAAAATTAAAAAAAACGGTCATCAATCCGAAAATTCGGACATAAAAATATCGTGAATTTCGACAAATGCTCGCCGAAAAAAATCAATTTCGTCAATCGTTTGCAGAAAAATCACCAATTTCGTCAAAGGATCGCGAAAAAAACGCAAATTTTGTCAAAGAATTGCGAAAAAACGCAAATTTCGTCAAAAGATCGCGAAAAAATGCAAATTGTGTCAAAGGTTCGCAAAAAAACGTGAATTTCTTCCAGGGATCATGGAAAAAACGCGAATTTCGTCAAAGAATCGCGGGAAAAAGCGCAAATTTCGTAGAGGACCGCAAAAAGCCGCAAATTTCTTCAAAGGATCACAAAAAAGCCGCAAAGGATTGCGAAAAGAAACACAAATTTCGTCAAAGGATCGCAGAAAAGGGCGAATTTCGTCCAGGGATCACGGAAAAAACAAATTTTGTCGAAGAATCGCGGGAAAAGCCGTAAATTTCGTCAATCGCGAAAAGCCCCAAATTTCGACATAAAGATCGCGAAAAAACACAAATTTCGTCAAAGAGGGCGCAGAAAAAGTACCGGACAATGCATAGTTAGTGCCGGGAATGGATCTCCCCCCCCCCCCCCCCCTCTGCTGTAACCTTTCAGAAAATTTGCTGTGAATTTCAGTTTTTTTTTTTTTTAACTCAGAATCACCCCTGCTTATTTGAATTTCTTTGAAGAAAGTTTGAGCAGATAAATGGTTCAAATTCTGTGTCTCTGTGCTTATGTAATACCATAGCTGCCAACCTTCCGGGTTCTACTTTTTTTCAGATGAAGTAATACCAGAAAAGTGATTAAATAATAGAAGTCAACAAATAACCAGCGTATCAACAAGAAACATTTCCTTAAATAATTTTTCTGGTTCAAATTTCTTTTGTCTTGGAAAAAAAACCCCGGAGGGTTTACTGTGTTATTGTTACCTAAATTTCTTTTAATCCTTTGCACGCCGACGAGACTTCAAAGTAAGGAAGATATGGTTTAAAATTTATTTTGTCTATTGCGGAATTTATTCGCGTATTTTGCCCGCTTTTTATAAAAGAAAGAGTTCGAAAAATACGTTTTTTTTTTTTTTTTTTTTTTTTTAAGATCATTTATTTTTTTCAAAGGAAAACTTGAACCGGCAAAAGTAATGACTATCTATAATATGCATACTACTACATTCCAGATCTTTGAGTAGATATTTTCAAGTTTTCTTTCAGGATATTTATATACTTATATTGGTCCATATTATTTTCAATGAAAACTAAATTTCCCATGCCAGAAGGAGCAAAACATCCCCAAACCATTATGCCTCCACCTCCATGTTTGATAGTTGGCAAGAGATTTTTCAGATTGAGCTCTTCGTTGGGCTTTCTACACACAGTTATTCGCCCACCAGACCCAAATATGTTAAAATATGATTCATCCACAAATATGACGTTTTCCTAAAACGATAAATCTTTGCCTACCATGGATTTCGCGAAATCCAGATGTAACTTTCTTGCTCTTTCATTAACGAAAAATTTTCTTCTGACAACTCTACTGCTGTATCCATATGATCTGATAACTCGTGTAACAGTTTCAGGGTTTACTTTTATTGTAAATGTGTTTTCTATTTCTGTTGTAAGTTTCACTGCACACATTCTTAGATTTTTCTTAATTTTATACATAATAAACCTTCGATTCCTGGGAGTTGGCTTGTGAGGAACTCCTGATTTTAATAGTTTTTCAACAGTTCCACGTAGTTTCCATCATTTTATAACAGCAAAAACAGTTGAATGACTTACTTTAACAAGTTTTGCGATAGCTCTGATGCTTTTACCATCTTTAAAATGTTCTATGATTAAAATTGCGAATGTAATTTGTTGTAACTTTGTAGCATCCAGCCATGTTCACTTCAAATATAGAAATGTAAACAAATTTACATGAATTAGTAGTAATTTCAAAGTGCAGACGATAGTATTTGACATATATTTCCATTTATAATAATAAAAATGAGTAACAAAAAATATCGTCTGTCAAAAAATTTAGCAAAGCTTCAACTGTCCAATTTACGTGAGATTGTTTTTAACAGTTTCTCGGTAAATTAATTTTTTGAACAAAAAAGTTCCGAATTTATTTTCATTACAATATGTAGGTTTTATTATAGGAAAAATAAAGTTTATATGGAATTTTTTTTAAGTAGATCCTTTAATATTTAGATGATGTTTTTTTATAAGTAAGTTTCAAAAACACAAGTGTCCAAAAAGGAATGTGAGCCATTGTAGGAGCATCCTAGAATAAAACAAAGGTCTTCTATAAGTTAAAAAAGGACTAGGTGGACAATTATAATGGATTTCATAGAAGCATTTAGTATAACTAAATACAACAATAATAATCCCTTGGCCGCTCTGCCTCAAGTGAAAATATTTTTAGGCACGATTATGATTATTTGTGATCTTTAACCCTGAAAGACTGACCTGTATCACATTGATGCATTGGTCAGGAATTTTTGTGTTTGAAAAAGCATTAACTCTAGAAAGATAATGTGCATCATTTATGACGTACGTTTCCCATTAAAGTAACATTACGGTGGACTGAACTTTAGCTATCTTGTTTTTAGTCTTTCAAACACAAAAATTCTTGACCACTGTGATAGAGATCAATATTGCAGGGTTAAAATGTCCATACACTGAAATCTACGGTTGAAAAGGCTGGTGATCGGAGGCGGCCATGTAGAAACAATGCCTCGACCAATCGAAATTGAGCAGGAATGTAGCGGAGGGTATACAGAGGTATACGCTACGCCGTATACCCTCCGTAGCTATAGCGTATACTCTTGACGTATACCCTCTTTTCTGTTTGTGACTAAACCACTGAAATTCAGATTTCAGTACTGAAGTTAGTATATCCGCAAATTTAGCATACAACTAATGTACCACTGAACAGGTATGATGCACAATTCATATTTTGTAAGTTATTGTTCCAAAATTGCCCAACTCCTTTGTGACCATTTCGTTATTTGCTCGTTTTGAGCCTAGTGATTCATCTCATTTGAATTCCTTCTCCGAAAGCGGCTTAATGGTTCGAATTCTATGTCAGTGCCGGTAAAAGTGATCGTCTCTCTGCCGAGATGATCCAATTCCTTTTAAAGCAAAACCTGCTGCCTGCCCGCGCATTCAGTTGCATTTAAAGTATGGATTTCATAAGTAAATGCTGTTTTCCGTCGGGAACATGACATAAAAAAGGGAGGAAAGCGAAACACTTTCTAAATGCACGTGGCACTAGGTCATTAAAAATGAAAGAGGTTTTCGCAAGAAAACGGGTTTCTCTAATACATTCCGGATTGCGTAAATCGAACTGGCTGTATGGCATAATTACTATCACGCCGTTGCCGCCGGATGTACGTCTGAACTCCCTAAGACAGGATCAAAGATTGTCGCTTAATGTCATTGAGACATCCCATTCGGATTAACAAAGGACTGCAACCTTGAACTTCGAGTTGTCGAGGATTGTTTTATTCCTTAACCCTTTATGCCCAGACAATATTTTAAAGTACGATTAAATAAAATCGTTATACATTTTATTTACATGTCGTTTGGCAGTAATAGAGTCTACTCCCTCAAATCCGCACAGCTTGGGACCAGAGGTTGTGCGGTATTTAGAATTTTGTGGATTTCTGGTCATTGCTTGGTTTACATTTTTTAAACAGTAATTTGAATGTAATAATGCAATCAAAATTATAATGAATGCTTGCAATATAATAAAATTATTAAAATAATTAAGTAAAGTAATAAAGTAAAATGATAAAAAGTAAGATAATTTAAAAAATGATTAAATTATGAAAACTAAAAGTCAAGTAAATAATTTATATAAATAATTAAATATACATAATAAACATGATACATTTTCCTTTAATTATTCAATGAAGCTTTCCTCATAAAATTACCATATTAATTAATTTTATTCATTCACAACAAAATCATAAAGTAAGGAAGTTTTATTTTAGGTTTAGCCAGTCCTAATAACCAAAAAAGATTGATTATTATTTGGTAAAAAGATTGTGATTACCAGATATATCAGCAATATCTTGATTTTTTTTTTTTTTTTTTTTTTCAGAAATAAATTTATGCTTTCTTCATGAAAAACCACAAGTTCAGTCATATTATCAAGAATTACATATTAAAATACATATGGAATGATATAACACTAAAAAATTCTGTAATTTTGCCGCTACATCTGAACTGAAATTTTCATTGTTTACATCTGCAATCAGCGTTCGAAATCCTTGGTGGTCCGCTGGTCCGAGACCACTAAAAATTCAATCGGACCACTAATTAAAAAAATTTAGTGGTCCACAGGACCAGTAACTTTTTTCCCTCTCTGACAGGTAAATGTAAATTTTCCCGTCCCTGAGAAAACCGAAACCAAACACACACCACAGAATTTTATTGTATTTAAATAAATAAATAAAAAATTGCACTAAAATTTACAGTCAGTTGAAATAAATAATCGGAAATAAAATACATATTTAATAATTTTATAGTTTTTGTTTATGTACTGTGTATTTAATTTTTAGCAAATTATAATTTTATATTTTATTATGCCGAAAATTTTGGGTAACTGAAAGGAAGTTTGGTTTATATTCTAGGAGGAGGAGGGGAGTCACTCAAAGGGTTAAAGGTACTTAATAGAATTTTATGTAGCGGGCCAGTCACGATGACTGCGGACCAGTAAACTCTGATGTTTACTGGTCCTTGGGACCAGTGACTTTTTTTTACCAATTCTACCGCTGGCAATGATGTGCGGATTTTAGGTGTTTGTGGATTTTAGGTTTGCGGATTTAAGGGGATTCTTCAAGCACTTGAAAACACGCGCTCCGTAATGTTAAGTAATATAAAGAACCTTTAAAAAAAATCAGCAACCAAAATCGAAAAAGTAAAAAAAGAGTCATATTAAAAATTGAGCTCAGCTATCCCATGGAAAAAAAAATCATTAAAATATATTAAAATTGAAACGAATTCGAAAATAAACTGACCATAGGATTAACATTACGGAGCGTGGGTTTTCAAGTGCGTGAAGAATCCCCTTAAGGGAGTCCCCTAACTACCACTTAGGAAAGCCTGTTTCACTTTTTTAGGATGAGTTCTATGATACACTACGTATCATGTTCGAAAAGCATTATTCGTTCTAAAAAGACAAAATATTTCTAAATCTATAATTTCTTTTTCATTCAAAACTATTCCTGTTTCTTGATGTTGAAAAACCAATGGAAAATGTTTTCTGAAATTCTATACCGTATTTACTCGTGTATAGTGCGCACCCCCCCCCCCCCCCCCCCTTAAAAAAAAGGCCTAAATATAGGGCGCACATTATACACGGAATATTTTCGACAGTTACATGAAAGCACACATGCTATCATTAAGTTACTGAACACGTCACGTAGATATTGTGATATAAATCTACGAATAGAGAAGTAGTAGTAAGTAAATATTTGCACTTTTTCTGCCGTAGTTTCTTTATTATCAGAAAATATACGGTAACGATTTTTAGTATTGATAAATATTTCAAAACAAAGTTTTTATTGAGAGAAAAGTATACATTGTAGAAAGCTTAAAATTACATTTCAATAAGCGGGTGAATAGATACGTGAGTGAATACGGCAATTTCAGTTAGAAGGGGGGGGGGGGGGTCCGGAATCTGGATTTCTGCGGAATTCCTCCCCTCCCCACCCCAAGTTTAAAACCCTGTTAAAAATAATACGTTGCGTATAATCTTTTCTTTTCGATATTTTTCCGTTTTCTCCCTATTAAGAACATGGTGAGCAATTATACACAAGTAAATACGGCATTTCTATTCTAAGATCATTAATGTATACATTTTCTAATTATATAAAATACTAAAATCAGTATTAAAAGAAATGTTTTGAGTAGATTTAAATATTCCACGAAATTCCTGCACAAATATAGATTCAGTAATATTACTTTTAAAAGTCGAAACAGAAAACATCCCACCTATAGCAATAGGGAATAGAGCCAAAAACTGGTCGATTATTAAGAAAATCACTTTTTTTTTAAATTTATTTATTTAAGGCGGTGCTCAAATCTAAACTGACTACTTTAACACATTTTTTAAATTCATTTTTCTTCCCAAACACATCAGATTGGTAGGTACTCTTATTAAGAAACTATGTAATGGAACTGTTTTTCCGTTTTTTGGTAAATGCAGCAGACTTGAAAATACTGTTAAAGTTGGAGCTGTGAACCGAATTTCGGGACAGGCCAGGAAAGGTAAAAAGTACTGTCTTGACAATCGCTTATAACTCGAGGTGTAATTCTTCTAAAGTAATTTTTTTTTAAAGGCTCTATTACAAATCCCTTCAAAAATCATATCTCCAAGTATCATGCTTTTATGTTTAAAAATGAGTGAAAATTTCTTGTTGTTCAGCCGAGAAAAATATTTTTTAGAACCGCCTTAATGATTGCATCAATCTTCTAACGCGTATTTTCAAAAATTCAGGAAAAATGTTTTCATGAAAATTTCTTGAACCCTTTCGCAATGTGTGTCACGTATACGTGACGCATACCAAAAAATTATTTTGATTTTGTTGTGAACAGTTGAAAAGCAATTGATACAGTTTTATTGTCACGTATATTTTTTAATTTAGCCAAAGTACTCGTTAACGATTAATGGGTCTCATTTTGAGAAAGTTAAATAGCAATGCTTTCGCAAATGTTATTAATAATTTCTATACTTGAAGTGTTTATTGAATGCTAATATTTCTGTAATAAAGCAAATGTGACAAGCTAAACGTGTCTGCAATTTCAGATTTTTTTTTTTTCGTTCTGATCTATATGCTGACCGATACACCCCGAAATATCAATTTCCTTGAGGGTGGCAAATTGGGGCCCTCTTAGCATAACCGTAAATGTCGTCCCTGGAAAGTACGGGGGTCAATCCAGGAAAATTGTGAGGCTTTTTGGGGGCTATTTTTAGAGTACAGTAAAACTCTAAGGCGGAGTCGATCGGAACCGAGGAAATTTTCCTTAGTAGACAATATTCCGCCTTAGACAAATTTTACCCTATGTCTATGGATTCGCAGGGACTTGAAAATCTTTCCGAGTTAGACAGATTTCCGTCTTACACAGAGTCCGCCTTACAGAGAGTTTACTGTATTCATTTTCATGAAAATGCGCTTAAGATTTTTAAAACTGGAGAGTTCAGAACAAAAAAGCACGTCTGATATTCAAGAATTGGAAAGTTTCTAAATAGCAACAAAAACTTTCTCTCCTCAAAACAAGGACATGGGTTACTTATCAGATAAATGGTATTGGAATTTGCTTAACGGATCGGGTTGGGCAATACCCGATCCGGTACAGGATTGTATGGGCAAACGATTCCACCCACTTGCGGTTAGTGAGGAGTAGCTATTGTAAAACTATGTTCCTTAATATCTAGTCTATAATCATTTAGGACCAGAAATTTTATTTACTAAATTGTAGCTTATTAGCCTTAATTTATATTAAGTAAGTTTTCTCGTTCAAAACACATCCATTTTATCCGCGGATATTAGTGGAAAGTAGGGGAATGGCGGTCACTTAAGGAAAAATATGAATAGCTAGTCAAATTTAGACAAAAAAATCAATATTATATTAACGAAGTATAACTCCAAAGCATAAGGAACAGTATGCAATCAACTAATTTTCATAAGTTTTAGGAATTTTTTTATCGTTTTATTTAAATGACCATCGATTGAGCGGTAATGCCCGACATGGTAGGGTAATTGCGCTCAGAGTTTGAATACAACATTTAAGTAAGACAAAAGTCACATATGTAGTTGTGTGGGCTGTTCATACCACTGCAGATTTTTTGCAACCACTTTACGCATATTGTGTTAGACATATAGTGGGGTATTTTTCTTTTATATTTAGTTTTTTTGATTTTCACCACTTTTTTGAAATCGCAAAATTCTCCTTGTTTAATAACATATTAATAAAGGTGAAAACAGGGACATTTTACCATTTCAAAAAAGTGGTCTCGATCAACAAATTTGAATTAAAAAAAATTACCCACTGGCAACACTTCTGGAATTCCACGCCATTACCCGTTATCGCCATGTTGGGTTTTAATGCATTATAATTGGCGTAACAACGCACTACAAAAATAAATAAAAGCATGAAAGTACAGCTAAATGTATATATTTTGTAGACATAATACAGTCCTGTCAACTGCTACGAAAAAATCGTAGTTGCTACGATTTGGATCTATAAACTACGATGCTACGAAAATCGGTCTTAAACAACGACTTTTTGCAAAAAACACAAACGCATTTTTGTTTCTAGTTGCGATTTTTATCCCGCATTGCATATTTTTCAGGAGTGATTATGTTGCGAAATTTCTAAAATTTCAAAGTAATCAATTCCGAAAGTAAAAATTGGCCATTAGTCCGAAAATTCGGACATTAAAAAATGCTCATGGAAAAAACAAACAAACAAAAAAAAAATCCGGGCTGCAAAACAAACTTCTTAAAATAAAACATTCTCTTTACGTATATTAACGACGAGTGAATCGTGTTTCTGTAAATATTTATACAGGAATTCGCTTCCTTAGAAACAAGGTGCCATTTTAAGAATTTCTGTAAAGGGGGGGAGGGGGTTCTTTGAGGGGCAAGATTTGAAATAGTGTGCAAAATCGCACGATTTGCGATAAACTACCGCGAATTTCGACAAATGACCGTATAAAAAAAATCATTTCGTCAATTGGTCGCAGAAGAAAATAAATTTCGTCAAAGGATCATGAGAAAAACGCAGTGTTGATTTCAGGGGGCTGGCCCGGGGAGGAGAACCCCCCCCCCCCCGGAAGATTTGAGATTTTGTGTTTTCAATGGTATGAATTTTGTCAAAATATCGCAGAAAGAAAACGCAAATTTCGTCAAAAGATCAGTAAGAAAATGCAAATTTCGTCAAAAGATCAGTAAGAAAATGCAAATTTCATCAAAAGATCAGTAAGAAAACGCAAATTTTCACCTTAAGATCTCAGAAAGAAAACACTAATTTCGTCAAAAGGATCACGGAAAAAACGCAAAATTCGACAAAGGGTCGTGGTAAAAAATGCGAATTTCGTCAAAAGTTCATGGTAAGAAGTGCGGATTTCAACAAAGAATCGTGATTAAAAAAACGCTGCGAAACGAAAAGAAACTCTAAAAATCGTATAAAATTTTTCAAAGGAAAAAAGTTTGAGTTGAAAGACTAAAACCTTATTCCTTTTACGAATGTCAAAAGATGGCCGTGTAACACGAAAAACCAACCAAACAACCCCCAGATTAATTTAAATTTTGTGTGCTATGATTTCTCATTTTCAAAGGTTGGCAGGTCTGACATAATGAGTAAATTAATATTTGAAAATAAGAGAGTATACTTACCTTCAAGTTAGATGCTGTAGAATTTTATAATAAAACAACAGCAAACTAATAACGTGAGGACACAAAAATACTTTCCTTCCGACGGTCACTATATCCTTACTGGGAACTTACGATGAAGATCGCTAGGTGCCGGTAGAAGTTTTCAATTCTATTCTGTTTAGAGATATTGGGTGAGCGGGATTACCCTTCTGAGCGTCATTACTGTACTTTTCCCTATACCGGGGATTACGGTATATTTATAAAATATTCGCATAAACAAATTCATTAACCTTTAACTGATGTGACTAAAAGTTGTCACACAACTGATGTGATCCGGTCTCTCAGACCCCTCGAATAAAATGAATAAAAAAAAATAACTCAAATGGTTGAATTTACTTAAATTTTGTCCTAACAATATCGTTGTACTTCGCTTAGGAGCATGTGAATTAAATTGCATGAAAAAAGTACTTTATTCATATTATTTAACTTCAGTACAGAAAAGTAAAAAGCTGTAAAAGTGTTTACACCTGGGAGTCGCGGGGTCTGGGAGACCGCGTGACATCAGTTAAAGGTTAACAATATGCTATAGCGTGTGCTACTTACATCATCAATGATACAGTTCAAAGTTTTGAACAAAAAGTTGAATTAATTTATCACCTTTATTTATTTATTTATTTAAAGAACCAAACTTGCTCAACAAATTGCATTAAAATGTCGGCGAATGCATGTAGATTACGGGTAATATTATCTTTAAGTACCTAATGTTACAATACAAGGTACTTAACTCCACTCATTTGAAGCTCCAAAATAAGAAGCAACTAGATGAAAACTACATTTTTCACTAGAACAAACGAACGACATAGAACAAAATCACTCTCACTCTAGGCTCTGTTGCTGGCCGCTGTAGTGCAGACGCATTCACTATCTCAAACTGCTGTTAGTTTTTAAACTAGGCGGGTTGGCGGCATAACCCCGAGTGGCGCCATTCCCCGGTCTCCCCTATCATTTTTTTCTCTGTAATATATATATTTTTAAATATGCTGTAAAGAAGTAAGTAACAGTGTGAATATTATTTTTTTAAATTTATTTATCTCATCTTCGATTCTAAAGATATATAATTGATAGTGACTAATGACTATTTGCAATAAAATTATTTTATATAAGACTCAAATACGCAATTTTGGTCTGCATTTTTGAGTATTAATCTCAAGTCTCAAGTACAAAATTCGTTATGCGGCACAGTGCAAGTTTTTACCCTTTGTCTCCCAATTCATTCTTTATCACTCGATAATAAGTAAGTGAAAGACGAACGACGCATCTATTGCATTGATAAAAGCTAACAAAGATAGGTCATGTTGGCTGGTAGGTCACGTTCAAAGCTTTACCCGAAACTTCGTGCTGACGTTAACCTAGTTTGGTACACTTGATCGTACAGGCGTTAGGTAAAATCCCAGAAGTAGAAAACTTTTTGCTTCGAAAAGAGTTACGTATTTAAAAGTAATCCGGGACCATAGTTAAGAGTTTTGGAGGGGATAGCAATATCCACCCGATGTTACATGTAAAAGTATTGAATTTATTATATTGCCATGTTCAATGGTTCTTTTTTTTAGGAATGGTGATATGACACTTAAAGGAAAGAGGGGTAAATTGAGTTGTTTGATTGTTTTATGGTAATTCATTTAATGTTTTTTTATTTGCTTAGAACTTAAAAGATTTTATATTAAAAGTTTCTTCTTAATTTCAATGATCAAAAACGAATAAATAATCACAACAGAAGTTGAAATATAGATACTAGGGGGAAAAACGCATACTTTATTTTCTTCTAACCCTTTCATCCCTGAATATAAAATATACAAAGTTTTTTACTACACATTATGTACCATTACAATGAAAGGGATAAAAGGCATGATTATGTGTTCTGTAAAATAAAAGCGAAACTCTTTAGAGCGATATGGATTTATAAGGTTTATTATAGTGATGGAGAGAAATCAGATACTCAGGGAAAGGTATTTTACAATACCCCCACCCCCCCGAGAAGAAAAGCAAGTTTTTGAAAATCATTTTAGGACATTTACCTCTTTGTTAGCAGAAACCTCAAGCTAAAAATCCGAAATTTTGACTATTAGCCACTGCCCAGTAAATGAGATTTTTGTCAGTCGCCAGTTTTTGGCCGTTAGTTACTAAGATCCTTTATATTACATTTAAAAATTTTAAAACTTTGTAATCATAAGCCTTAAGACACTATCTCTTCTCCTGTCTATATTTATTTATCATTAAAATAGAGGAAGAAGAGATCGTATCTGAATTAGCCGTAACAAAAAATTTCAAAGCGCCCCTCTGACTGACTACGGCTCTGCATAAACTGATTGAAAACTAAAAAAGCTATTGATAGAAGATATGCAAAAGTGTTTTTCTTTAAATCTTACTATAAAAAAAATTACAGTTTGAGGGGAAAAAGAAATAAAAAATATTTAACCTGTCCGACGAGATTTTTGATCGCCCTATTTTAAAGTTTAAGCGGCGACTGACGAGTTCTTTTCAGCTGTACTCAAATCCCGTTGCTAAATGCTCTTCGCGGCTCTTTACCCCTGGTCTTATTTTTTTTTAAACGTTAAACCCGAAAGAAATGGACTCTAAAATAATCTGTTTTATCTGAATTGGTGTAGTTGAACTTTTGATTTTGGAATAATGTAATTGACCTTTCAATTTAACTTGGTTGAAAAACTTTATCTTATCGTGATACTCTCGTAGTATAGTATGACATAAAGGTCACCTTTCTACGACTTACTTTTATTTGAGAGTCGAAATGTTTTTCATTTCGACTTACATTTGGGCGGGAAACTAGTTTAGTTTTTATTTTGTCGAAAATTCATTTTTTGTTTAGCTTTTTCAAATTTATATCTAAGTTGATTTTGAATATGATGTATTTTCTACTATTTTGGTTAATGTGAGAACCTAAAAAACTTTTTTAAGCCCAAATAATAAACTTTTTGTCGAATGATGCGTAGTAGCCTTAAAAATTGAATCTTCAATTCTAGAATAACCTCTTTGCGGATAGCACATTTAAATTGCAAGAAAAAAGGTAGTTTTTTCTATTTACACTTTCCGCCCTACCCTCCGTTACAGTTTCAACTTGGCATGGACTATCCTCGATGTCCCAATTTATGAATTCAAAGCATTTTCAGGTGTTTTTCTTGTTTTAAGATATATTAATATTTGAAGATAGTCTAGAACATTTTGTAATTATGTGTAGGGAAAAGTAGGGTAATGTCGCTCAGAAGGGTAATCCCGCTCACCAAATATCTCTAAACAGAATAGAATTGAAAACGTGCGATCGGTACTGGTATCTAGCGAACTTCATCATAAGTTCCCAGTAAGGATTTAGTGCCCATCGGGAGGAAAGTATTTTTGTGTTCTCACGTTATTAGTTTGAAGTTCTTTTATTATAAAATTCTGCGACATCTAACTTGAAGGTAAGTGTAGACTCTTATTTTCAAATATTAATTTACTCATTATGTCTACAAAATACATACATTTACCTGTACTTTCATGTTTTTATTTATTTTTGTAGTGCGTTGTTACGCCAATTATAATTCAATAAAACCCAACATGGCGATAACGGGTAATGGCGCTCGCGTGGAATTCCAGAAGTGTTGCCAGTGGGACCTTTCTTAAAGTTCAAATTTGTTGATTGACACCACTTTTTTAAAATGGTAGAATTTCCCTGTTTTCGCCTTTTATAATATGTCATTAAACAAGGAGAATTTTACAATTTCAAAAACGTGGTGAAAATCAAAAACCTGAATGTGAAAAAAAGTAGCCCACTATATGTGTAACACACTATGTGTAAAGTGGTTGCAAAAAGTCTGCAGTGGTATGAACAGCCCACACAACTACATATGTGACTTTTGTTTTATTTAAACGTTGTATTCAAACTCTGAGCGCAATTACCCTACCATGTCGGGCATTAGCGCTCAATCGATGGTCATTTAAATAAAACGATAAAAAAATTCCTAAAACTTATGAAAATTAGTTGATTGCAAACTGTTCCTTATGCTTTGGAGTTATACTTCGTTAATAAAATATTGATTTTTTTGTCTAAATTTGACTAGCTATTCATGTTTTCCCTTAAGTGAGCGCCATTCTCCTACTTCCCCCTAATTAAATAGGATTCGTTAATTAAAAGTGACTTATTAAACATGTATAGGTCATTTTGTAAAACAGCTACGGCAATTCTTAAATTAATTAATTTTTGTTGTTTCGTAATCTCTCAATTCTTATAAGATAATAAATAAATATGTACACAATAAAACTTTTTTTTATTATGTATACGTAGCTTCATAAAATGGCTGTGCTTTTTGAATATGGTAAAGCAAAGTATTTTGCATGAAATCTAAAATCTTCGGTTATTAATACCCGTATAAATAAATTATATGTACATTTTTTAGACTTAATTTCAAAATTGTTCGAACCACCCGGCTGCAAAATAAGTATGCATTCTATTCTAAAATCCTTGGCGTTTTCATGGCGTTTCCCTGATGCCCTTGAAAGTAATATTTGCCTATTAAAAGATACAACTATTTGCAGGGCGTGTGTCATTTAGCCAGGAGAGTAGAGGTGATATCCCAATTTTGCGTCGGTTGATCCGCCCAAAATTTCGGGTCATCAGTATATCTGTCCAAAATTTCAATTTCGGTTTAAAGAAAGACTTTTTGTTGGGACCCAGCCAGTGAAGCTATAGTGAAATAAGATGTGTAGCAGAGTTCAATAAAGAAATAAAAAATAATCCATTTTAAAAGCAAATTTTTAGAATATTGCATCTTGTAGATGCTCTTAGCTACTACTGGAAGTCACATAAGATTCATAATCTAACACACTCCAACTTGGAATTTTGGCTTTTAAGTTTGTTGTGGTTGCGGGTAACTTGTGTTTGCTACACCTGAAGAAAGAAGTCCCTAATTAACTGTTCCCGAAACTGTAGTTGTGCTTTTAAGAATTTTTCTCGAGAAATATATGTTCCCCTTCTTTATATTTCTCATCTCCAGTGCGTCTAGTAGCTACTGTCAACTATTGTCAAATCCTACTACATACAAAAATGTTATTCATGTAGTTGGTTTTCGTCTAACCTCTTTCTCAAAAAAGATAAAGTTTGTTTTAAAAACATAAATTTCTTTCACTTTTACCAAATTAAATTTTTAGGTTGTGTTACCTCTTACGCTCTTAAATAATAACAATAAAAAAAAAAATCCTCTTATGCCTAGCTTTTTTTTATTGAAATTTACAAACTCGTTTAGTTATTTTGTAACTACTTCGAAGACTCGCTCTGTATTAATAATTCTTGCTGAAATCTCAATGTCAAGGGATTCTCTTAGATTCTCAAATAAAAATTCTCATCACGTATATGTTCGTACTCGTAAGATTTGAAACGTTTCTCGCAAAAAAAAAAAAAGCTTTTTAAATATTTAGAGAATGAACTGGATGTAGCTAAGTGAATAGTTGTTATTGGTAAAAAAAAAAAAAAGTCCCATTCATAAATGCTTTGTCAAAAATATGTTCTTCATTAGAAATGTTTTGCATTTTCTTTAAGTTCACAATCCTGTTTATGCTTGTGAGTACTGATCAGTTTCTGTAAAAAGAAAAAGAAACACTTCCTTTTTAAAAGTTCATATGGTGAACTGGACGTGAATAGTGGTTATTGGTAAAAAAAAAAAAAAAAAAAAAAAAGTAGCCAAGTAGCCATATAAAAATGCTTTGTTCAAAAATGTGTTCTTCGCTTTAGAAATGTTTTTACATATTTGTGCGTGTTGAAAAGTTTCTCTTAAAAAACTTGCTTAAAAAGAGTCTCATACAAAAATGCTTCATCAAAAATATTCTGCATCTTCTTCAAGTTCACCATCCTGTTTATGCTTGTAAGTACTGATCAGTTTCTGTAAAAAAAAAAAAAAAAAAAAAAAAAAAAAAAAAAAAAAACTTGTTTTTTAAAAATTCATGTGGTGAACTGGACGTAAATAGTAGTTATTAGTTAAAAAGGAGTAGCCATATAAAAATGCTTTGTTCAAAAATGTGAACTGGACGTAGCTGCGAATAGTGGTTATTGGTAAAAAAAAAAGTTTAGATGTTGAACTGGATGTAGCTGTGAATAGTGGTTATTGGCAAAGGAAACTCGCCATATGAAATCTGCTTCCTCGAAAATTTGTTCTTCGCATTAGAAATGTTTTGTGTTCCCTTTAAGTTCACTATCTATCGGAAATCTGCATGTTAAAGTCAATATGTTTCTTATTCGAACGTTCGCCATTCCTATTTTTCTGCCATGTATGTAATTCATTGTTAGAGAAACCAGGTTCGAAATGATATTTGTTATGTTTACTAGTCAAAAATGGGGAAGAATTGTGTCCACTTGCTTTACTTAAGAGCTCTGCTTACCCCCGCGCAGGGTGGAAATGCAAAAAGACAATGTTATTGTTGAATGCATTATGTAACAAAAAGCTATCATTAAATACGTTTAAATAGTATTTCTTTAAAGTGTTGTTTGATATAAAGATATAATACTGAAATTTTATTAACTTATTCTCCTCATTTAAATCAGTAAGGTATGCGTATAATAATGTATAACCCTATCTGTATGCAAGTGTCGATCCCGGCAAAATTTGGGGCCTATTTAGGGCCCTTCCACAAAAATCTATTTAATAAAATAAGCCTCTTCACAAAATTTAATAAAATGAGCCCTTTCACAAAAGTAAATCTATATTAAAATGGGCCCTTTCACAAAAATGAACTTAATAAAACAGGCCCCTTCACAAAATTCTTTTTAATAAAATAGGCCCCCTACGTAGCATTCTTTTTCATAAAAACTGTGTTAAAATGTGTAATTTGTAAATAAAAGCAGGTCACGAAAAACAAAAACTTTAGCAAGGGGATTTAAAGAATGTTTTTGTTCATAAATTCTTGATTCGAGTTTGAGTAACTGGATTTCAACTTTCGTTACAAAATGTTATTTTTCACAAAAATATAATAAAATTCACAAAAATAACTTCTACTTTTCACAAAATGGGCCCCAAGAATAAAAATCTGCATCGACCCCTGGTTATGTCATTGCAAGCGCATAGAAAGAAAATTAAATAAAAAATGAAAATAATTTTTAGGTACTGATAACGATATCATTAGGGGGAGTGGGGGTTCGAGGAATGATATCGTAAGGGGGTGAGATGGTCCAAAATTGCCAAAAAGATGATAGCGCAATATATGTATAGCAGGGTTCCTAGCGTCATGGAAAGTCGGGGAATTTCAAAGTAGTCAGGGAAATTTCAAAATACAGTAAACTCTGTCTAAGGCGGAATCGGTCAGGAGCGAGAAAATTTTCCGTAGTGGACAATATTCCGCCTTAGACAAATTTTACTCTGTCTATGAATTTGCAGGGACTTGAAAATCTTTCCGAGTTAGACAGATTTCCGTCTTACACAGAGTCCGCCTTACAGAGAGTTTACTGTATATAGTAAAAGTCAGGGAATTTACAAATAATTTCTAAAATGTCATTGAAAAGTCTTGTTCGAAAAATAACATGAAACTCGTCAAATGGTCTCGGGGGAAAAAAATCACGAAATTCACCAATCCCCCCCCCCCCCCCTCTTCATAAAAAAAGAGAATTTTGAAGAACAACCGCAGAAGAAAATCGCTAATTTTGACAAAGGATTGCGAAAAAAAGTAGAAAATTCCGTTGTACGCCCGTTTGGTCAAGAATGATTTGAGATTTGGTCAGGGAAATTGCCAGTCATGTTTTGCTGGAAACCCTTGTATAGCCCCCTTACTATGCCATTCATTGGATCAAGAATATTTCAAAAGCGTTGATTTTGATAGTGAGGCGAGTCCACTTTGAGTAGAATTATTTTTTATGTTGTATAATATTTGTTAATATTATAATCAGAATTTCAGAATGAATACTTTAAAAATTTTCATTATCTAAATTAAAAAATAAAAGTATAGGTATACAACTTGTTAAAGAATAGCTTATATGAAATTAAATTCATTTTTTGATTTATTGTAATTTGTTCTTTCATCTAACACAGATAACAATTAATCCATATTAAATTTACATGAAATAAGACCTCGAAAAATGGGCAACTTTCTGACATAAGTTTTAATTTATTTTTGCTCGAAAACGCATGAAACTAGCTGGTGTTGTTGTTCAGAAACTATGTAATTGAGCTGTTCTTTTTTTTTTTTTTTTTTCAAACGTAATAGATTTTTCAGAAAATAATGTCAAAGTGGGCGTTTTGAACCGAATTTCCACGCGAAGGGAGAAAGAGCACTCAAGAGCGGGCGAAAAACGTGTTTGTCACGTGATCGAATTCGCTTAGAACTCTATAGGTAATTGATGGATCAAAAAATGGAAAAAAACAATTCAATTCCAAATCGCTTCCATGGCCAGGCTTTCCAATTTTATATTTTTCCGTTAAAAAATGAATTTGTAAATATGTCAAAACGTTTTTCGCTTGTTGAGCAGAGCAGTTAAGAACAGTCTTGAAATATACACATATTTATCTCTCAAAAATCAAAAATTTAATAATTTTGAATTATTAAATTTAATATTTAAATAATTGAATATTTTTAAGCCCAATTCAAATGCAAACCATTGAATATCTAGCAATAATATAAGATTGATTTTTTCCCACTTTCAAAATCAACGGCTCAAATGATGTATTGATAAAAATATTGTCCGTTAAAGTTATCTGAAAGAAATTGCAAACATTTAACACCTTATGGGTCGCATTAAATTACGGTTAAAAAATTTAAATTGCACATTGGCACCACTTTTCTGGAAAAGAAATAGACACCTTATTTAATGACAGGTAAAATGATACCATAATAAAGCCAACTGCACTATATTATAAAACTGGTGGGAATTAAATTGAATAAAAGGTACAGCCCATGAATATCACCGGAGCGAGAACTAAGGGGGTTAACAAAACGGCTTTGATTTTACACAAGAAAACTCGTTAAATACTACATGTTTGCCAGCTTTTACGGATTTTCAGCAATATCCAGTAATTGCACACCATATTCCATATGTAGTAGCAGGGCTGTGAGGGTATATGGTGGTATACGCCGTAAACCTTCTGGATTTTTTTTAAAGAAATTTCGGATACCCTCTGTTTCTCAAGTAAAACTATAGCGTATACAGGGCTGCCACTGGCGACTATTTTTTAATTCTATCTCGTACCATTTCCTACAAACAAAAATCGTTCTGCCCAAGAAATATACAATAAAATTTATATTTTAAAAATTCTAATGCGAACAGAATTGAAAAAAAAAAAAAAAAGAAAAAAAAAACGCCAGGGGCAGGCTTGGCTATATCTTCTGCCAGCGTGTACCCCTGGATTTTTTACAACTACAGTACCGTGCCAGTAGTCGTTCGTTAAGGCTGTTCTCAAATCCAAAAGGGCAACTTTGACATAAGTTAAATTATTTTATTTCTTTTTTTTTCGAAAATGCATGAAACTAGCAGGTGTTGTTGTAACTGTGTATGTGACCGAACTGTGTTTTCCGTTTTCTTGTAAACGCAATAGATCTTTAAGTGGGCGTTTTGAACCGAATTTCCTCGCGAAAGAAGAATAAACACTCATGGAAGGGTGAAAAACGTCTGTCACGTGATCAAAATCACTTATAACTCAATAGGTAATTTCTTTATCAAAAATTGGAAAACACAGTTCGATTCCAAATCGCTTCCATAGTCAGGCCTTCCAATTTTATATCTTTCCGTTAAAAAATGAATTTGTAAATGTGTCAAAACGTTTTGCGCTTGTTGAGCAGAGCAGTTGAGAAACAGCCTTAAAACCTGTAACGATTGCTTTTTATACGTAATTATTGGCATCTGTTGTTGTTGCGCCATTGTTATTATTTTTATTGTTTTTGTTATTTCCGGTAGATATGAAATGTAAGGAATTTCTTAAAAAGAGTTCAATTAGATTTCTGAACACACCGGAGAGAAAAATTGTACGAAGTAAATTTCAAAAATGAGAGCCTCTGTCCACCTAAACATATTCTTATAGGTAGCTATTTATACATTAGTTGTAAATGGCCCCCGCCTATGGTTTTTCAGGTATTAGGAAATACGCTACTCAAGAAATTGTTTTTTTTTTCAGTAACACTCTTAATTGAATAATTTTGTCAATGGTTTTATTATATGGACCAGGATGTTACGAAGCAATGCTAAAATACGAAGATTATATCTAGTCTTGGTTAGATATTAATAAACATTTTTTAACAATTTTTGTATTTAATTGAAGTAAATAAGTTTTCCTAAAATAGTTTAGTAACACCTGTTAATATATGAAACGCATGCTATCAAGGAAAAAAAAAATAAATCCTTAAAATTTACAACAGAATGCTTTTACTTCACTTTTCTCCGACTGTTAATTTTCATGACATAACATTATCTTCCATTAAGTTCTTCAAATGTAAACTGTTATTTTTAATCTTATCGGGATTGGGTCTGTGCGTTTCGTTTTACTATTGACATTCAAGAATGATAAGATTTATCCGGAAAATATTCTAAGTAAACAGCGAGACAGATAAGCTAGGAAAAATATGTTTCACATTTTAGCTATTGATGGTCGGATATTGTTTAACTCGGTCATTTGATGAGTGAGGATGAATTCCTATGCCAGCAATTTAGTGAAATGAAAATTCTTACGTCCATTAACCCGTTAAGGGGCGGTGGGAAAAAATATATCCCACCAAATTTAAACAAGATTCTCGCCAGAAAATTTTAACTAAATTTTATATTTTTAACTTTGTAGGAAAATCGGAGAAAATTTGAGTTTCCTTATTTAAAAATAAAATTTTTTGATTATTCCGGTGAGAATTCGATATTTTGAGACATTTTTGCTTGCTCCTCAAGGGGTTAACGTTTTCAATTGAATCACAATTATATTAATTAACCCTTTAATGTATTTTCTATTATGTGATGTCATTCCCATGTTTCTACGCGTTTGCGAAACGTGTGCATTATACCACACATTAGAGATGAGCACCAAATAGTTTTCCATAAAGGTAGAAAATATCATGTAATATCATGTAGGGGAGACCGGGGGAATGACGCCAACCCGGGTTATGCCGCCACCCCACCTAGTTTAAAAACTAAGGGCAGTTTGAGATAGTGAATGTGCCTGCACTATAGCAGCCAACAATATAAACAGTGCCTAAAGTGAGAGTGACTTTGCTGTACGTCGTTCGTTTGTTCTAGTGAAAAATGTAGTTTTCATCTAGTCGCTTGTTATTTTGGAGCTTCAAATGAGTAGAGATAAGCATCTTTTATTGTAACATTAGGTATTTAAGATAATATGACCCGCAATCTACATCCATTCGCCGACATTTTGATGCAATGTAATGAACAAGTTCGGTTCTTCTTTCGGCTTTGTTGGGGATTTCCGCCATATTGTCCTCTCGGGGTAATGCCGCCGCCATGCAAATCGGGTGAGAAATGGTCTCAGTTTAATGTAGTGGAGCCAATTCAGCAGAGTGACTTTTGCAATATGAAGTAAATTGTAAGCTTAACCATTATTCTGCTCAATTACATTGCTTTCTAACTATTTTAAGTAGGTTGTGTGTTTCCTAGTATCCATTTGATGCATGTACTAGGTCATTAAAGAGTGGCGGCATTACCCCGGTACAGTGGCGGAATTACCCCAGTGTCCTGGGTAATCCCGCCACTGTGCAGAGCTTTAAAAATATTTTTTTATGTATGCTTACTTTATAGTTATGATTACGGTTAAATTTATACAGATACTAAAGACCATGATTCAGCTTTAGAATTTTTACTATTAAAAAATAAACATTTTTTCGAGGTGAAAAAATTTAAATTCCCTTAAGGTGTCGCCATTCCCCCGGTCTCCCCTAAATTATTAATATTTCGGTAATTACGTTCGTTAATATATCGTCTTTTATTAGAAAAGATGATGAAAACAATGTCGCGATTAAATTTATTTCTTCAAATTTTCTTGAAAAATATAAACTTATTTTCACATATTCAAGCATTGACATAAAAAATTATTCCATCGTAGTTTTTTTTTTTTTTTTTCAGTTTTACATTCAACCAAGGAGGTTAACAGAGTTCCTTTATGAATATAAAAAAAAAAATCGCCGTGGAACTCGAAAAAAACTTTTGTTTTACTACTTTTGGATTTATTCCATTAAGGTTTCCCAACAATTTTTGTCAGTATGGGTATCACAATGAAGAAAAATATTAAGTCTCTTCAAAGAAATGCTAAACTTTAAATAAAAATATAAGAACGAACCCGTTTCACAACTCAAGGTGGAAGTGAATGCGGGTATCCATTCTTCGTCATTAGTCATGCGTCCTCACTCTGGATTCCTGCTGACGAAAAACAATAAACGGGAAATAAAAAATAAAACTTTTCCATATCTGAAAGTGTATTTATTTTTAATTAGTTGTTTGACTTTATAAAAATTCCTTTCGTTGTTTTTTTTTTCCCTTATATTTTTTTTCCTTTTTTTTGGTGTGTATGTCTTTTCACACACGATCGCTATGCTATTGCTGCGAACGTGATCAGGCGCAACTTAACCGGAATGTATGAACGTGAATAATATTATCCGTTACTATACAGTCAAACTATGTTATAACGAGGACGAAGGGGTTATAACATCCATTAATTACGTTACACTCCAAGAGGAGGACTTCACAAAGTGTAGCCAGGGACACAATTTCGGAATTTTCTTGGCGGCAAGGTTTTAATGTTGAGCACATCTGAGAAGCTGTTCAGTTTTAATATATTTTTAAAAATAGCCAAAATTTAGCCAAACATTAATGATAAATATGTTACACTTTGAAAGTGTTGCAGTAGCAAAGCTATCGCAAAAATTATTGATAATCATTAACTATTGACATGCTGCATTGAGTGCTTGACATGCTTATTATTTTGTGTCAAATCTGAGAAGTTATTTTATATTTTGTGCAATTTCTGAAAAGTTTTTTTTCTCCAGTCTGACTCTGATGACTGATACATTGAAATAAGAAATTCCTAGGAGAAAGCACCCCATCTGCTTATCTAGTGGTTAGGGCGATGGCTGATAGACAAAAAATGTAGGGTTTGAAACATGGATATTTTTCGTGGGTCAGATTCCACTTTAAGCATAGTTCCCGGTCTATTTAGCCCTTGTGTGCAAAAGATGGCCGTGGCGTCCGCAATCAACCTAACTAACCTTGAGGAGGGGTGGGCAATTTCGTCCACCAAATGGCGCCCTTGAGTGTGACGGGGAAAGGGGGTGAGTTAACACGATGTGACACCACCAGGGTGACTGGAGAATCATGAAAAAAACAGGGCGGTTTATCAATCTGGAAAAGTCAGGGAATTTTGTAAAAATACTCGAAAATCAGGGAAATTTGTCTATATGCAAAAATATTTGCATTTTCGCCTATCCAACGAAACTGATTCGTCTGTTTTATATACCATATTTTTTCCTATGCTGATTAGTCGCTCCCAATATTTTTAAAAAGGTATACATGGGATGAGTTTTTGATATTTAATACAAATTAAGGTGATCATATGTCCTCATTTTCTGTGGATAGTGCTTGTATTGAAGATAATTTACCCATTTTTGAAAATTTTAAATGATATATTAGCATAACTTGACCAGGTGGACAGTTTAATCCAATTAGCTATGCCGTCAGATGTAGATATGTCTTGGGATTGAACATTCTTCAGAAAGCGAGGAAATTTTTGGTCAACATTGACCACTGTATATAGTTGTTGGACTAAATTTTGAATTCAGATTTATAAAACTGTCAAACAATATCTCGTGAATATTAGGCAGTTTTTATGCTTTTCTCTTGTTTTTTTTCCCAAATGAGATATTAGCAAGCTGGATAAGTGGATAATACGATGAAGCAACATTATTAAAAAATAACAAGTGTACTGTTAATAATGGAAATCTGGGAAATCTAATAAAGATAGTCAGGGAAAAATCAGGGAATTTTTTTCTTTAAATTTCTGTAGACAACGCATTAACAAAGTTCCTAAAAAAGCTGTTTTCGTCAGTAAGTGTTAGATATATTTTTTCTTTTAATTCCAAGAGCTTGAAATAAAAGCACCCCAAATATTTTGACAGTTTGATGGTATTTCCAATAGGTAATAGGACAAAACTACCTACATTTTTTAAAACTCAAAATTTCCTCCTAATAAATTTCAAAAGATGTGACCTCCCAACATGACAGCGGTATCATGTGAGACGGTGACAATCTGTGGCATAGGGGAAGAGATAGGTAAAAAAAAATCCACGAAATTTGTGTAACGTATTCAATGGATAACCTCTTATAAGAGAGTTCTATCTATAACTATGTTTAACACCTTGAGGGGCGGTGGGATAAAATATATATATCCCACCTAATTTAAACAAGATTCTAACCAGAAAAGTTTAATTAAATTTTATATTTTTAACTTTGGGGGAAAATCGTTGAAAAATTGCTTTTCCTTATTTAAAAATAAAATATTTCGATTATTCCGGTGAGAATTCAATATTTAGAGACATTTTTGCTTTGCCTCTCAAGGGGTTAAGTATGTAGAGGAAAGTAGAGTAATGACGCTCACTTACGGGAAAACATGAATAGCTAGTCAAATGTACACAAAAAATCAATATTTTATTAATGAAGTACAACTCCAAAGCATAAAGAACAGTTTGTAATCAACTAATTTGCATAAAAGTTTTAAGAATTTTTTAATTGTTTTATTTAATTAACAATGGATTGAGCGGTAATGCCCGACATGGTAGGGTAATTGCGCTCAAAATTTAAATACAAGATTTAAGTTGGTGTTATTAATAGTTGACGTATAACTAAGCACTACAAAAATAAATAAAAGCATGAACGCACAGCTAAATGTATATATTTTGTAGAAATAATGAGTAAATTAACATTTGAAAACAAGACTGTACACTTATCTTCAAATTAGATGTTGTAGAATTTTATTATAAAACAACTTCAAACTAATAATAAGAGGATACAAAAATACTTTCCTTCCGACAGTCACTAGATCCTTACTGGAAACTTACTATGAAGTTCGCTAGGTGCCGGTACCGATCGCACATTTTCAATTATATTCTGTGTAGAGATAGAGTGGGTGGGGGTAAAGATATGCATTTTCCATACATTTTGATTTTTAAAGCACACATTGGTGTAAACTTATGTAATTAGTGATTAAAATGTTAGATTAGAACCTTAGACAAGTGCCACCATCAACCGGCATTCTGTCAAATTATAATTCTGTGAGAAATTGCAATTAAAAAAAAAAAATTGCTCTGCGTTTCTTTGCCCCATCGATTGGGGTTAAAGTACGCAGTGGTGGGGCAAAGATACGCAGCGCATATTGCTCTGTGAGATCACAAATAGCAGATAACCTCTAACTATTGTGACAAAAATTGTTGCATAAATACTGTGATCGGTCTCAAAGACCTCTTGATCGTAGAATGGATAAAAGGGTTGACTGACTCATGAAATACTGTTTTGCGGTAAACTTTATGTAAAGGCCTATTATAATAAAAATCTCCACATTTAGAAGTCTTTAGCGATACTACTAAGTTTCCAAACGAAGCAAAATTAACCTTTAACTGATGTGACTAAAATATGTCACACAACTGATGTGATCCAGTCTCTCAGACCCCTCGAATAAAATGAATAAAAAAATAACTCAAATGGTTGAATTTACTTAAATTTTGTCCTAACAATATCGTTGTACTTCTCTTAGGAGCACGTGAATTAAATTGCATGAAAAAAGTATTTTATTCATATTATTTAACTTCAGTACAGAAAAGTAAAAAGCTGTAAAAGTGTTTACAGCTGGGAGTCACGGGGTCTGGGAGACCGCGTGACATCAGTTAAAGGTTAAACTAATATCAATAGTTAAATTTAAAATTACAAGTTAAGCTATGAAAACTGAATATACCAAGACCGTTAACAGGAGTTAAGACTTAAAACAAAATTGTTTTATGAAACAAGAACATTGATTTTTAAAAGTAGGTAGGTAAATACCTACGTTCTATATCTAAAAAACAACTAGAAAAAGTAAAAGGTAGTTAACTAGCTTATATTAGTTAAATGGCTATTATATTTTATACAATACTAACTTC
This sequence comes from Maratus speciosus, assembly GCA_963932465.1. Classification (NCBI taxonomy): domain Eukaryota; kingdom Metazoa; phylum Arthropoda; class Arachnida; order Araneae; family Salticidae; genus Maratus; species Maratus speciosus. The sequence goes on along the minus strand of OZ010796.1, from coordinate 147,833,701 downwards.
TAAAAAATACAACTTTCCACAACGTAATTGTGGAAAGCTTTGCATCTAGCTAAAACGATAGGGCAAAGCCCCGCATCTTAAATTTGCGCGTATCTTTGCCCGAAACGTATGTGTACTTTTTACCCCATTCTACACTATTTTACTTAACCGGGCTACCTACAAGTTTAAACAAATGCAATCGAGGTAAACTATACGGCATTTAGAAGCTATAGAGATTCCGTTCTCCACTGAATTTTTGGATTTGTAAAAATTCGAAGTATTGTCAGCTAAACAATAAAGCGAAAATTTAAAAATATTAGATCAAAATTCGACAATTTAAACGTACCTCATTTCCTTGGCACGGAGTGCTACTTTTTTCACAAGATTTGAACACACAACTACTACACTTGAGACCAAACTACCCCCCAGCAGTCATGATTGTAGAAATGTTTCTTCATATTAAATCAGCCAGTGCGTATCTTTACCCCCACCTATTCTATTTGGGTGAGCGGGATCCCTACTTTCCCCTATTCAAAAAAATATTTTTCCACCCTGAAGAACTCGAAATTTTCTGATACATTTTCACTCATTTTAAAAGTAAAAGCATGAAACTTGCTGATATGATTTTTGAAGAGATGTATAATCTATCGTGTGTTTTCATTTTTCGCTCAATTAATTAGAACTTGATTTTATGAACAATTGTTTTCTCAGTATGACTATTTTTTTTTCGTTCACAGCTCTCTCGCTTTGGGAAATTTGGTTCAAAACACCCACTTTGAGAGCCTTTTTTGCAACATATTCTGCTTTTATCAAAAAATTGACAAGCATGGCACATTATACAGTTTTTGATTAGGAGGATCTACGAATTTGATGCGTTTCAGAACAAAAATGAATAAATGAATGGGAAAATAAGCAATTTGGACTTTAATACATCCTTAAGGCTGTTCTCAAATCCAAACTGGACACTTTCTGGTGCATTTTTTAATTCATTTTTGTTCGTAAATGTGTGGAATTGTCAGATGCTCTTATTCAGAAACTTCGTAATTGTTTTTTGGTAAGAGCAGAATATTTTTCAGAAAATGTCAAAAGTCGGTGATATGAACCGAATTCCTGGACGCGACAGCGCAAGAAAGGGGAAAAAACTGCCATCGTAAGGCAGTAATAGCTTATAACTGAAGATGAAAAGAACTGCTCGATTACAAATCATTTCAATAATCATGCTTTTATATTTTAAAACGGGTCAGAAAATGTGTCAGAGTTTTGCGTTGTTGAGCGAGGAGAAATATTTTTCTGAGAACCGCCTTAGGATTTCATATTGAAACTATTCTTAACACTGCATTACTTTTAATAATGATCCTCTAAAATTTCATTTTGAGATTATTTGCGCAATTTATTTTGTCTTTTATCAAATCCTATCGATATAATTACGATTTATTGATTAATGAACTAGCTTTCATACGCCTTATTGATTCTGTTTCGAAACGCTTTTCACCCAAATCAAGAATACTATTAAATTCAGGTGCGCTTGGAAAACACTTCGAATAGTCACGTTCAGTTTTGTAAATTAAAAAAAAAAAAAAAAAAAAAAAAAAAAAAAATTCAATCATTTTTCTACTATTAATATGAGAGCGAAATATCCTTGACCGTATTAGTTATTTCAATGAATGTCCATAGATTTGTGAACTCCGCAATTACATTCATTCAGGATTTATTACATCTTCGTTTCATTGCGGTTCCATACTTTTGAGATCTCACCACCTTTATTTCGATTTGTCACGTACGTTCTTAGAATTTTCTTTTTTCGTTTTAAACTGCGTCGAAAGATTTATTTCCCCCTTTTTATAAATAGTCTTTAGCTGCCATTGAATTAATCTTGCAGTGCACAGCGTTGTTATTTGACGGTGCTTTTTACAAATCATTCCTTGTTACTATGAAGTAGGGTCGTAGCAAACGGTACAGGTTTTTTTTTTTTCTTTTTTTGAGGCAGAGGGGGGCAACATTCTTTTGCTGCACATAGTAAATAACGATTTTAGGTTAATTTTTCTTGCACATTTTCAAAGGAATAATTTTATTGCTACAATTTACAGGGTGTTTCAGTGGGTAGGCAGCGTGCAATTTCTGCAGATTCCGATATTAGATAATCGAGACGAGCATTTTGGTATGCAATATGGGGGGGTGGGGGATATCAGAATATAGCATTCTACAGGGTGTCCCAATGGGTATGACGCAATATTCAGAGATCCCTATATTGGATATCAAAGTGCTTGTCTCGGTGATCTCTGTCAGAAAACTCACACTGCTGACAAACTGAGACTACTGAGTATTAGCACACAATTATTGGTATGACCATGAGTCGTTTATTTTGGAAATGCGACACGTCCATTTCAATGGATTTAAATTATATTTTTTGCGGTCTTACTTCATGTAAATTAATGGGGTTAGCAGTAAATGCGTTAGCTGGGGAGAAGAGAAAGAAAGAAAGAAGGAAAAAAGGTTTTGTATGCGCCCATGGACATACCTCACTTTTAAAATTTGTTGAAAGTGTCGATTATTTTCAATGGAATATAATTATAATAGTAACAAAAAATTGAATATTTTATTTTATTTCAAAATAAAAAAAATAAAAAAAATTCGGTTACAAATTTAGCTTTTCGGGGGAAGGGGGGGGGGGGCGGTTGCTTAAAGTACTCTTTATACATACAAAAATCATATTTTATCAGAAAGGGAAAGAGCAATTTTGGAGCTACAGAAGTAGAGTGCGCCACAACGAGTCAGCGGTAATGAAAACTTGAAGCTCGTTATTTTTTTTTCTTCTCAACAACATTTTGAATATCGGCAGACACTTTAGCTTCGCCAAATTTGGAACAACCAACCTTATCTGTTTTGGAAATTAATCGTCACATAATTTTCTAATGAAATACGTGTTACTTTTTTTTTTTCGATATTGATAATATTGATATTTCGCCTATCTGTGTAACAAATTTTTTGGTTGAAAATGTACTTTTTACTTTGAATTAATGTCATTTCACTAAAAGTGCATATTTAAAAAAAAAAAAAAAAAAAAAAAAGCCACGTTTTACTCTAGTTTTTGAACTTAAACTAATTTTTTGTCTAGTTGTTTTAGGTTGTGTCTACGATTGGTTATCGTGTCCACCGATTAACTTGGTTCAAGTATGTAAAAATGGAATCTTGCAACCGATTTTTCAACCCCTTTTCTGCTGTACTAATGCTAATTATCTACACTGTATGTTTCCGATGAAAATACAGCATTTTAATATTCTTAGAAGATTATACAATAATTTTACGAATTCTTTCCGTTAGCCAAAACCAGGTGATAAATCGCCAAATATTCTTTGTTTATGAGTTACAAGAACGGAGTTTATTATAGGGGAGACCAGGGGAATGGCGCCACTCGGGGTTATGACGCCACCCCGCCTAGTTTAAAAACTAATATTGATATTTGAGATAGTGAATGTGCCTGCACCTCGGTATCCTGGGTAATTCCGCCACTGTGCAGAGGTTGAAAGTTTTTTTTTTTTATGGGTGCTTATGTTACAGTTATAATTACGGTTAAATTTATACAGCTACTATAGATCATGATTCAGCTTTAGAATTTTTACTGTTTAAAAATAAACATTTTTTAGAGGTGAAAAAATTTAAATTCCCTTAGGGTGTCGCCATTCCCCCGGTCTCCCCTACGCCAAACCACGCTCGCTAAAATATGTCATCTGTTTGTGAAACTGCAACAATAAAATAAAGTAGAAAATAAAAAATTAAGAGTGCAATATATATTTTTTTAATGCGCTTTTATCAATAAATAGTTTAATATTAAATTATGATTATATGTTGAGAAAACAATTTAGAAATCCTGAATAGTTAGTTTAAATAATGCTTTATTTTCCCTTTCTAGTTGCCATAGCATAGCAAATATATATATTAATTTATTTCAATGAATTCAGTAGTTTGCGCTTTCTATCGAACATAAATGAAGGCTGTGAGTTTTCCATAACCGAAACCCACTCCAAACGATCGTGTTGTAGCAGAATTGTTTTGGAACAATATAAATTAAGTTATGTATTTAGACGTGCTTTTTATGATAAACATTTTGAATGCCTCTAAAAGTGTTTTGTAACTATTTTTACTTTTATACTTACTTCAAAGCGTTCTCGCCCATCAACTGTCAAGCCGTTGTTTTGTAATATATGAATAATAATAAGTTTTTTACTTTAATATATCTAAAATAGCTTAATATATATTATACAGGTATCCCCCGACTTACTTAAGTAACGCGTTCCGTAAAGTTTTTACGTAACTTGAATTTTGCGTAAGTCGAATTTGCAAGTTCCTTAGGTAAATTTTTGTAAGAAACTGTAATATTATTACATATAGTATATATATTAGGGATGCACCTAATAGTGATTTTGGCCGAATAAACAGGCGAACCGAATACCGAATATTCGGCTAGCCGAATAGTAACTGCTAGGCCGAATACCGAATATTCGGCCTGCCGAATAGTAACTATTCGGCCGAATACCGAATATTCGGCTTGTCGAATACTTTTATATTTCAAAGTTTAAAGGCATTAAAATGTTAAATTTTAAAACAATTTCACATAATATTTAAAACGGAAATTTTTATTCTAATAAACAAGAGCTTTTTTCAAGTAAACTTTATGCTGAAAAAAAAATCTGCTTTGAGTTATTTAAGAAGAGGATAGTTATAAAAAATTTTAAATTAATAAAATTTTAAATTTCATGGCTTTTTCTTAGAATTAAAACAAATGAATAAAATTTTCTTAAATTCTAAAAGAAACATTTTAAAATCAAAGAGAAATTGTGAAAACTAAGTAAAAGAAGAGACTAAAGTAAAAATAAATAATACAATCTATTCAAATTTTATATGATGGCAACTCAGCAAGAATAACTGTCCTACTCCCTTTAATTAAGCAAGAAAGTTTTTAAATGCATCCTAGATCGGTGTCTGGAGTGGGCAATCATTTTCAGAAGTTGTAAACGTTGTTCTTAAAATCTTAGCAAGAAACCGATTATTTACTGGACAATGTTCAGGAACTTTCATTTTCACATAATTAATTCCTATGAAAATCCTCGTGATTGGTTAATTTTCTTAAATAATGCTTAACAAACAGCAAATAAATAATGTAAAAACATTATCTATTATTTAAATATGATTCTGTTTCTAATTATTCTGAATATCTTTATAAGTTGACTATTAAACGTAGAAATTGTATAAGGTTTTTAAAAATATGTTTTAAAAGTTTTTTTAAGTATTCGGTTCGGCCGAATATTTTGTTATTCGGCATACCGAATAGTTTGATATTCAGCCAAACCAAATATTCGGTAACATGGCCGAATAGGCCGAATACCGAATAGATACCGAATATTCGGTGCATCCCTAATATATGTAAAATATGAATATTCAAAACTTTCAATTTGGGTCAAGTATCCCAATGTATAGGGATACTTGACCCAAAAGTCTTAGATTTGGGAGTATGATTAAAAATAATAAATAAAACACTTTTTCATAAGAAAAAAAATAATATTAAGTTAAGGTTAATAATTTTTTATTTTTGTCAAATAAAATTAATACTTTTAAATTTTAGTACATAGGCCTAACATTAATATACCCAATTTTTATTTTTATTGTAGAAAGTTCAAAATATTAGCAGTCTGGAAGATCATTTTGTGCCTAAACAAGTTCCAGAATAAGAAAATAACAATTTATTCAACTCCAAATGTAAAGTCATATTTAAACACAAAACTTGCAATTCTATCATTTGTATCGAAAACTCTGGTGAATGAAGAATAGCTTCTATTTGGTCAGGGTCAACTTATGATATATCATTCATTTCAAGCCATTTAAATCGCGTACCATTCTTCTTGCAAACTGAATAGTAAGCCTGTCAGAATTGATTTCAAGAAAATTTCCAACAAATATTCTTGTATTCCGTTTCCGCAATATTTGACAAGAACCCAGTCATTTACTTATAAAATTTATATTATTTACTTATAATACTTATATTTATATGTCTATAATATTTAATATTATAATATTTTTAATTCAAAAATAAAACATGCTAAATGCATTTGAATAGTACTAATCCCAATCTTGGGTCAAGTATCCCTAGGTGACTTGGGTCAAGTATACCTAGTTGCAAATTTACCACATATCCCTAAAATGCAGCCATTTGCTAATGAGAAAATTAATATTATTATACATGTTACTGTAGCTAAAAACATGTACAAAACAAATGACCAATTAAAAAAGTCTTACTTTTAAACAGAAAAAAATATAACATCAGAGTTTACAGAACAAAAAAATTACTTTTGGGGCATGAAAATGTATTTTGTCTGCTAGTTTAAAAACTTACGGAATGATTCAGTTATTATTTTCAACATGTGGTCAGCTAACTGAAAGAAAGGAAGTGTTGCCTTTTCCAACTTACAAAACTTTCCTAATTCTGAGAAAAAGGCCTTGGGTCAAGTATCCCTATGGGTCAAGTATCCCAAGTTCCCCTTACTCGTATATAAACTATAAAAGTGTGAAAAAGTATAAAAACAAACTTAAAAAACATTTTTCAAATATATCTTGTGTAATACGGGATTTACAAATCTAACACTGATAAACTGATTTATAACAATTTTGAATCCACATCAAATAACTAAAAATAAAAATAAGAAATAACACTATACAACACTGGTTTTGTCCTAGAACTAAAATTAGTTGATTCAAGATCAGTTTTTGGCGCTGATTCCGAATATGCTTTCCGTTTATCTCTAGGTTGTCCAGGTTTTGAGAAATTTGCAAATTTAAGCTTTTTTGTGCTATTTTATGCAAATTTTAGATACAATATATGTCTTATCTAATTACGTTTTCTAGATAATGACTACTTGACTATTTGCTTCAGATAAATGTCACGATTTGCATATTCTTAATATTTATCAGTTATTAAGCCTAATTTGCATATTTTTCAATGGTGTAATGTTTACACCACTATCAACTTTAAAATAGTTGCCACAGAATTGACATAATGTTTTTCTACACTAGATTTTTATGCTGATTTCAAATCTGCAGTCTGTTTTCTTATGTCATGTCTAGTTTTTGAGTAAGATGAATTTCTACTTTTGCACGGCATTAACACAGGTTTGATATAAGATGCTTTTTAGGGGTGTGTAATTCATTGACAAAAAGGTGAACAGGGTCAGATTCATATCAGAGACATAAACAAAAATTTATATAATCGAAAAAAAAAAATAAGTAGTAGAATCTATCCTAACTAGTTGAAGTTTATCATACAAAGTATCATAAAAAGCTATTTCTGGCCTTTTTTGACCAAAAACTAAAATTTCACTTTTTTCAAAAACTAGACGTGATAGAAGAAAACAGATACAAGATTTGAAATCAGCTCAAAAAACTGGTTTAGAAACATATTAGCGTACTCGTATAGCGCAGAAATATTTGAACGTCAAGAAACATTATTAGAAAAATATGCAAATTAGGTACAATATTTCACAGTCACGTGTCAGTATAATCTCAGAAACAACGTTTTTGTGAAGTAAATTAGGTAGTAATCATAACATAAAACAAAAAACCCTGTCTAATATTGCTTTATATCTTACATTTGCAAATTTACTAAATTTGCATAAATTGAAATATGCAAATATCTCTCAAACTTGACGTGCTGGAGTAAATTTAAAACTAGATTCGGAAGCAGCACAAAAAACCGCATAAAAAACAACTTATTTCTGTTTTAGGACAGAGCAAAAGTTCAAATTTGTTGACCAGTGTAATTAAAGAAAACTAATTTAACCTATTCTCTATGAACTTCTGATTTCTGATGGCAAGACAAATGAGTAGCAGTCACAAAAATAAGTAATATTTGATAAGCACAAACTGTATTTATTACGAATTAGAATCTAGGTGACTACTATGAATAACTAACAATAAAGATTAGGGAAGACCGGGGGAATGGCGACACCTTAAAGGGAATTTAAATTTTTTCTCCTCAAAAAAATGTTTATTTTTTAATAGTAAAAATTCTAATGCTGAATCATGATCTTTGGTATCTGTATAAATTTAACCGTAATCATAACTGTAAAGTAAGTATACATTAAAAAAATTTCTTTCAACATCTGTACAGTGACGGGATTACCCAGGATACTGGGGTAATGACGCCACTCTTTAATGACCTAGTAAATGCATAAAATGGATATACTAGGAAACACATAACCTACTGAAAATATTTAGAAAGCAGCAATTTACCAAAATAATGAATAATTACAATGTTCCTTAAGATAGATTTTTTAATGTACTAAGCTTGCAATTTAACTCAAATTGGAAAAGTCACCCTTTGCCATGGTGGCGGCATTACCCCGAGGGGAGAATATAGCGGAATCCCCCAGCAAAGCGAAAGAAGAACCGAACTTGTTCAACGAATTACATCAAAATGTCGGTGAATGCATTTAGATTACGGATAATATTATCTTGAGTACCTAATGTTACAATTAAAGGTGTTTACCTCTACTCATTTGAAACTCCAAAATAAGAAGCAACTAGATGAAAACTAAATTTTTCACTAGAATAAGCGATCGACGTACAACAAAATCATTCTCACTGTAGGCACTGTTTCTATTGTTGGCCACTATAGTGCAGGCGCGTTCACTATCTCAAACTGCCCTTAGTTTTTAAACTAGGCGGGGTGGCGGCATAACCCCGAGTGGCGCCATTCCTCCGGTCTCCCCTAAGTTTTTTTTTTTTTTTTTTTTTTTTTTTTATAGATTTGATTGTATAAACCAATAAAAATATAACTATCTAATATATAAACTAGATTACGGTTGTGGTTTATATTTATATAATTTATTTATAAAATAAATATCAAAAGAATGCAATTGCATATCAAACGCGCTAGTATGTTCACAAATGTAATTTTCGAGATTTATTACGTAACTGCGAATTTACGTAAGTCGCGTAATACGTAAGTCGGGGGATACCTGTATATATAAATATAATACATATAATAGTCTAATCTAATAATATTGTCTTTAATATAGCTAAATAGTTTAGTATAAATGGATTTTTATAAACACTTCGCATTTCTTAATCGAAGCCGCCTTAATTTTTAGCTCACGTTCCTTTTTAAACCTTCAAAAGCCCAACATAATTGGTGTTTTATTAAATTTTAACCTTTAACTGATGTTACTGGTTTCTCAGACCGCGGGTTTTTCAATTTTTATAGTTTAACTTGCAATTTTCAGTTTAACTATAAACACTACCGAAATTTTGTTCCGTTTGGAACATTAGTACTATCACCAGATACTTTTTAATAGATGAATTTTAATAACAGTCCTGTACAAAATGTTTAGTACAAAAACACCATCTTATGAGTTAATCGTGCCTTTTATTCATCTTTCGATGGAGCGGTCTCACAGACCGCTTCACACTAGTTATGTGACAATTTCTGTGACATCAGTTAAAGGTTAAAATAGAGCATTTGTCTTAACGTTTCGTAGCAAATTTTCACTCCTATTTTATCCACCAAGGAAAATTAACTCCTGACACTCGCTTTAAAAATAGCCTCGTGTCATGTGGTTTTAAAAATGATCCTTAGCTTCTGGATAGATGTATCATCTTAATAAAACAGTACCTCTTGAGATATTATAGGGATTCGTATTCGCAGGAGTCCTTGAATGTGGTATTAAAGCATGACTTAACCCGCTCGGGTTTGACGTACTATTAATAGTACATGTCTTTTCAATGAATATTATTTTCTCTTAACAATTATTTTTGTCACTATCTACATGTAGTAATGTTAGCATATGTCTATGTATTTCTTATGACTTCATTTATATTTTGATATTTAGCAATAATAATAGTAATAGTTTGCATAATTTATCTTCGCACCGTTGGCGCGGTTTTTTTTATTTTTTAGGGTACCGTACTTAAAAAGTAAAAACGGAACCATTGTAAGATCACTCTTGTGTCTGTCTGTCTGTCACAGCCCTTTTACTCGTAAACTATGCAACGTGGAGAGTTCAAATTGGGGGAAGTAATAAAGATTATTGACCCACATATTTACAGATTAATAAATATTCATAAATATATTTAGGAAAAATTTAGAGGGGCTAATTAAGTTACTTGAAAAAAGTCTTTTCTTTGTATATCGTGTGGGGTATCGTGTGAAAGCTTTCGTAACGCTGAAATCAAAAATATATTTCATTTAATTTTAGGTATTATATTTTCAAAGTTATGGTGGAACATTTAGTGCAAAAATATGCCCCCCCCCCACCCCCCAATCTAGTTCCGAATCTATTGAAACTAAAATTATGAAAAAATCTGAGGTAGTAGACATTAATTTAAACCTTGCAGGAAAATTATTGCGATTACCCTAGGTCACGTAGTTTTTGAGAAAATCGCTTTTTTCCGTTACACTCAAATTTCGATTTACGGGCTAAAGCAAAAGTGTTGAGCAGAGCTGGAGGTATCAATCGTAGCAGAAGTATAAAAGCATTGTTAATCATGAATTTCGGAAAAAATCGTCGGTAATTAACCGAGATATTAACCCTTAAAGACACGGACTGTTTGGACATACATAATGACAGAGACGGCGTACTCTATGCTCCATCGGCTTTTAAAGCCTAGATAATAAATTTTAAGGATATATTTATGTAATGCAATGCCCAGTAGCAGTATAAAAGCAATAAACGTCAAATTCTTAAAAACAGACTAATTTAATGAGAATTAATCACATAAATACTATTGGTTTCGCGACTAGTTTCCATTGAGTGGCTCTCTCATTGCACCTACTATGACTTTAAAGGTTAACTAAAAACCTATATGGAATAACAAATATACAGAATACCTATATTTGCTATTATTTAGGTTCCATTTATCTTTGAACTTTCATGGTATATCCATTTACACTTTTCTAGTATACAGGGTACAAAGGAAAGTCCCTTTAACCTGAAAATACTTGTGAACGGAGAGAGCTAACAGCTATGCAAGTGAGGTAACGGTATAGTAAAGCGATTACGCCCGATTTAATGAAAACGACAGCAGCGCACCCTAGTGGCGAAATTTGGAAGATAGCCACTGCAAATCGAAAACGAAAAGAGATAGAGCAAAATTTCCAGTTAGAAAGTTTTAAAGCATCAATTAATTAGTAGAATACGACATTTGGTTTACATGGATAAGATAAATTTCCGCCTGTTTACCCAAAAATCTTCGAAATCGATGCACTCCATTTGGTGTAAAGGTTTGAATGGAATATTCAGAAGTGTGTGAAGAAATACGCACAATTTATGCTATAAATACGTGCTTATCTCAATACATTTTGATAACATCACGCAAAAAAAAGACAAACTGTCTCACAGTGATAAAAAGTTAATATTCAGTATGTTCGAAAAGTTTGCGATACACGTTTGTATTCGTGAGAGTAATTCTGCATGCACATTTCTCAGCATGGAACGTCTATTGCATGCCTCTTCAATAGGACGACATAGATTTAACCCTTTCAAGAGCGGTGGCCAGACGCTCTAGCCACCTAATTTTAATTCCAAAACTGACAAATGGCACCAAGAATATTTTAATAAAATTTTGCTTTTGTAATGAAAGTGCAAATTAGTGGGTTTTTGTTTTCTGAGAAATTCGTTTAAATATTCTGGTGTCAGTCAATTATTTCATCAGTTTACTAACAGAATTCTTCTGGCCCTGAAAAGGTTATTCTAAAATTTTAAATGCATTGGAAATTAAATCTTTATAGACAGTACAGCACAGTACAACGTCACAATCTGCAATTGTGCACTGCTACATTTCCGGAATGTGAATAGGCAAAGTGGAATCGTCGCTCATCGATTTCGAACATTTTTGGGTATGCAGGCGACAATTTATTCGTGGGAACCAAATGTCGTTTCGTACTAATTAATTGATGCTCTAAAACTTTCTAATTGGAAAATTTGCTCTACCTCTTTTCGTTTTCAATTTGCAATGGCTATATTAAAAATTTCGCCACTAGGGGTGCTGCTGTCGTTTGCATTAGGTCGGGCGTAGTCACTTTACTGTACCGTTACCTCACTTGTATAGCTGTAGCTCTCTCCGTTCGCAAGTATTTTCAGGTTAAATGGACTTTCCTTTGCACCCTGTATACTATACAGCTATACCCACCCCTACGTTGTATAGTTTTTACAAAGTCTTAGTATTCTTTTAGCAACGGTATTTAATACACTTACTAATTCATATATTACTGTACGGAACCCTCTGTGCGCGAGTAATACTCGCACTTGGCGACTTGGCCGTTTATTATTATTATTTTAAACATATCACTTTCTAAATTTAAAATGTTGGTTACTTTTCTGAACGAATCATGTGTGATAAAACGAAAAAAAAATTAAATCGCGTTGTAATACTATATTTTCCAAACGCCTCCAAAAACTCTTTTGTAGTCTATTGCCATAGGAATATGAATTGAATAATACGCAAAATAATAACATTTGTTAGGTTTCATACTAGGGTGTCAACGATTTTAATCAACTGATTTTTTAAAAAAATCATTAAAATAATAAATTTTCTAAATGTTTAAAATTACAAAAAAAAAAAAAAAAAAAAAAAAAAAAAAAAAAAAAAAAAAAAAAAAGTATTCAAATCTAAGGTGAACTTAATTTGAAAAGGTTCTATAGGTATTTTGCCTTATGAATGAACAAAAAAATGCTTTAAATAATTATTTATAAGCTTAAACTATTCCTTAAACTTGTAAAAAATTAAAAACAGTAAGTTTGTAAAATGCAAGTTTTTATCTGGCATAAAAAGCATTTCATTTAAAAATTATATTTAAATCTAATATAATTTGAAATGTCATAATTTCCTTTAACTAATCAAATTATTCATTCTTTTATGTAAAGCACAGAAAGGGTTTCTTTGATAAAGATTGAATAAATTGTTTTAACTCATACACTGAATAAAGAAACTAGTTAGGGATTGAAAAGGCAGCAAAACTTTCTTTTTTATTTATTTGAAGCACTGGTTGCCGCTCAACTAGTTATGTGATATGTTTTTAACCCTTTCAAACCTGGTGCCTATTTTGGTGGGCGTAATATACTGGTTGATTCAAAATAGATGTAATGGTGATGATCTACTAACTATTCAAATACAAAACACTGATGATAGAAACATACTTCCAAGTAGATTTCTGCATCGGGTTCAATTGACGCTATTTTTTTTCCTTAGTGGGTCGGGTTGACTTTGAATGTTTCGGGTTAGGTTTCTACTCTGTGATCGAGTTGACCGAATTTTTTTAAAGAACGTCCTGAATATTTTTCAAGTACGTTTTCTTTGCGTCATACTATACATTTGCACACATTTCACTTACCGTATTTTATGGAAGAAACGCCGCACTTCTCAAATTGGCCTGAATAAGCTTAAAAATATCGTAATCGCCGCACCCGTTGTAAACGCCGCACCCATCGAAACGCTACTTTTGTCGGCAGCGTCACATTGACCTAACTTTAATCAAAGTTTTCTGAGCAGTGTAGGAAGCCTCGTTTTTAATATCTTAAGATGTCTGAAGTTTTATTTAAAATATTTAAATCCGATTTTAAACATTTTTATGAATTTTTAAATTAAGAAAACTCAGTTGGTATTTAAAAAAATCGTAAACGCCGCACTGGGGAAAAAATTAACTTTTAAACTCGTAAACGCCGGCGTTTCTTCCATAAAATACGGTAGTTTAGATAATATGACGTAAACATTTATATAAATTTAGCTTACTGTTTTAGATATCGTGGCTATAGGGGTGATTCTGTTCCGAAAATTCCGAAAAATTAAAGCAGTCACTTCCGGAAAAAAAAAAAAAAAATCTGTCATAAATCCGAAAATTCGGACATAAAATGTATCGCGAATTTCGACAAGTGGTCGCCGAAAAAAATCAATGTCGTCAATCGTTCGAAAAGAAATCGCCAATTTCGTCGAAGGATCGCGGGAAAAACGTAAATTTCGTCAAAGGATCGCGAAAAAAACGCAAATTTCGTTAAAGGATCTCGCAAAAACGGCCAATTTCGTCAAAAGATCGCGGAAAATCCGCAACTATCGTCAAAAGGGCGCGAAAAAAACCCATAGTGCCGGTAGTGGATCTCCCCCTCTCCCTCTCTGTGTTAACTTTTCAGAAAAATTGCTATGAATTTCAGATTTTTTTTTTTTTTTTTTTTATTAGAATTACTCTTGCGTGGCTATTGGTATACAACATATTTTTTCTACATACTCCTAGGCATTTTAACTAATCTTATGTTTATCCCTTTCCCATTTGGCGCAAAAGATAAATCAATTTATTGAAATAAATACATTTCAATGCATAATATAAGCTGAGGGAAAGTGTGATATATTTTAACAGTATATTGGAAAATCAAATGCATTGTTTGAATGTGTAAACAGAAGACAAAACAAAAATAATTTTAAGCTAAGCTTCTCTCGAATTTTGATATCATTTTTTAAAACCCATAGTTTGAATTTATGAGAGACGAATAAAAAAGCACCAGTGGATAAATAATTTCTAGATTCATTTTAAATAGAAGACAATTTGCTTTTCATACTTAAATTTCATTTGTTAAAAATAAAGCAAGGGAGAATTTAATTGTAATCGATTGCTAGGAAAATTTGGTTTAAAACAACGAATTTGACATTAGTTTCTGAAAGTATATTGCTACATACAAAAGTAATAGTAAAATAAAATATAAATAAATGCAAATTGTTCAATTTATTTTCGTAACCGGAATAAGAAAATTTTCTGCTAAAAGATTTTGTGATTGTGTCAGAAAACAGCGAGTTGCGATTCAAAACAGCCATGATTTCATAAATTCTTAAAATCAATGGAAAGGATACACAAAAGCAGTCAAATAGGAATCCCCCGAAATGCCTTGATTTTAGATATGAGTCATATGGGGGAAATTTGAAAAGGGAATTTTTTCTTTTCTCAGTAATAAGCAGATTAATCAGTCCATTACAAAGCCTGTGTGGAATATTGAACGTATAAAATTGCTCTAGACAATAAAGCTTTGTTAATAATTAAGAAAATGTATAAAATAAGAAACCGTATAACATTTCTGAAAAAGACTTAGTGTTCTATCTTCGATTATAAAAAAAATGATGAAAGTGTAATTTCCAGGCATGAAAGAGTTTCTTCAAAAGGTTGATTACCACCAATTTGGAAGCAATTCTGGACACTCTCTGAATTCATGCAAAAGTGCAAAGAAAATATAAGAAGTAGAGTAAGGTGGGGGTAAAGATACGCACTTTCCATACATTTTCATTTTTAACACACACATTGATCTAAATTTATGTAATGAGTGATTAAAATGTTAGATTAGAACCTTAGGCAAGTGCTACCATCAACCGACATTCTGTCAAATTATAATTCTGTGAGAAATTGCAATTTTTAAAAAACATTGCTCTGCGTACCTTTGCCCCATCGGTTGGGGTAAAAGTAGGCAGTGGTGGGCAAAGATACGCGGTGCTTATTTTTGCCCCATTTCCAATAAAATGAATGAATTATGCAAAAGCATTAGCAAATTTCACTAGTGTTTATAGTTAAACTGAAAATTATAAGTTAAACCATGAAAAAAAAAAGAAAAAAACAGCGGTCTGTGAGATCGCAAATAACAGTTAACCTCTAACTACTGTAACAAAAATTGTTACATAAATACTGTGAGCGGTCTTAAAGACCCCTTGATCGTAGAATGAATAAAGTTGGTTGACTGACTCATAAGATACTGTTTTTGCGCTAAACTTTATGTAAAGGCCTATTATAATAAAAGTTCTCCTCATTTAGAAGTCTTTAGCGATACTATTAAGTTCCCAGACGAATCAAAATTAAACTAACATCAATAGTTAAATTGAAAATTACAAGTTAAGCTATGAAAAATGAATATAGCAGCAGTCTGCGAGACCGTTAACAGGAGTTAAGGGTTAAGACTTTAAAACAAAATCGTTTTATGAAACAAGAATATTGATTTTTAAAAGTAGGTAGGTAGATACCTACGTTCTATATTTAAAAAAAAAACTTAACTAGAAAAAGGAAAATGTAGTTAAATAGCTTATATTAGTTAAGTAGCTATTATATTTCATACAATATAAAAAATAAAACTTATCACAACGTAATTGTGGTGAGCTTTGCATCTAGCTAAAACGATAAGGCAAAGCCCCGAATCTTAAACTTGTGCGTATCTTTGCCCCAAGACGGATGCTTACTTTTACCCCATTCTGCAGTATTTTACTTAACCGGATACCTACAAGTTTAAACAAATGCGATCGAGATAAACTATACGGCATTTAGAAGCTATAGAGCTTTCATTCTCCACTGAATTTTTGGATTTGTAAAAATTCGAAGTATTGTTAGCTAAACAATAAAGTAAAATTTTAAAAATATTAGATCAAAATTCGAAATTTTAAACTTACCTCTTTTTCTTGGCACGGAGTGCTACTTTTTTCATAAGGTTTGAACACACAACTACTACACATGAGACCAAACTACTACCTAGCGGTCAGGATTGTAGAAATGTTTTTTCATAGTAAATCAGGCAGTGCGTATCTTTGCCCCCACCTACTCTATATAGGGGATTAGAGAATCTAGGAATTTTAATCCTCATACATTTTCTCTGCTCAAAGCCTTCCTGTTTGTTTTTGAACTGATGTACAGAACATCATCAAAATAAGTTGATTAAGGTGTCTTTCAGGAAGTCTGAATAAGTTTTCTTTTGGAATAGAGGCCCCACCAGTGGCCGAGAGGTTCTGCTCTCAAAGCTGATAAATGGGAGGTGTTGGGTTCGAACCCAATCGCACCATCGGCCTAATCGTTCGGAGTTTTCCGTGTTTTTCTTCGAACATTGGATTTCCTTGCGTAAATACGGGTTAGATTCCCTTAGAAAGACCCCCCCCCCACAGAGGACACCCCCCCCCCCTCCTATCGGTCCTATATCCCTCGTGTAGGTAATTGGTCGTCCTAAATAACACCAACACCTTTTGGAATAGAATATTTTGTCCCATTTATACCATTAATTTTAATTAAGGATCGACTGAAACATATTATAGAGACCGAAACCGAATTTCGGTAATCTTGTTTTCAGCCGAAAAGGAAAATGCCCCAGTAATTAATATATACATAAATATACATAATTATTAATTATATGTGTGGCACAAGCTGGCTCGTTATGCCTCTGACCAAAACTTTTTATTTTCACATAAAATAAAATATAATTAATTCATCAACAACACGGAATGATTTTCTAATTATATGAATTTCATCTAATTAAAAAATGTTTAGGTATGCATACCTCGATTTATCTTTTATAATGATTTTTGTAAATGATCTCTCTCCATCTAGTCTTTTTCAAAGAGTATTCGAAACACTTCTGCAGCTTTTAATGAGCACCTGAAAAACGTCTTCAAAGTTGAGTCAGTTATGACTGATAATTATAAACAGTGAAGTTCACACTAATAAATAAAGGGTGTCTCATTTGAGCCGATACAGTTCAAATCAATCGATGAGTAATGTTGAAATTTTCCGAAGGAAGAAACGAGATTTTTGGAATACAGATAGTTTCGGTCCGGGCGGATTTTTGGCAGCATTTTCGCCGAAACTCGTATTTTGAGCGAAAACGAAACCGAATTTTCAATCGATCTCAAATTTCAATTATGTATTTTTTGGAGATTTATTTCTGGGACTAAAATCCCTTTGACATGCATATATTTAGCATTGAGATTTTTTTTTCTTAGAAAGGAGGGGAAATCTGATACAGACCAGCCATCCAGAATAATATTTATTTCGAAAAATTAATCACTATACTTCACACAAATTCATCACATATATTTGGATTTACATCGTTAACGAACTGTAATTTTTCCATTGTATTTTTGAACTCATGAACATATGTACATTTATTGTTAGTTTACATTAGTTATTTTGTTTTCAATATTTTAAGTTAAGAAAAGAAAATAACAACCATACGTACAATTATATTTCATTTTATTCTATAAATGGGACTCGTCACTCTCTTGAAAACACCCGTTCGCTAATGTTAAACCTATGGGCAGGTTGTTTTCGAATTTCTCGTTGAAATTTGAATATTGTTAAACTTTTTTTCCCCCATAGGATAGCTGAGCTCAATCTCTAATAGGGCTATTTTTCACTTTTTCGATTTCGGTTGTAGATTTTTTTAAATAAAATTACTTTCACTTTCGGAACCGGTTTCGAAAGTGAAAATACCTTAAAATTCTGCAACAAAAATTGAAAAAAGTGGAAAATGGTCATATTAGAGATTAAATTCGGCTATCCTATGCAAAAAAAAAAAAAATAAATAAATAAACGAGAAATTTGAAAACAACCTGCCCATAGGTTTAACATTAGTGAACGTGTGTTTTCAAGGGAGTGAAAAGCCCCATTGAAGAGAAGTAACATTAAATTACTATGTTAACCTTTAACTGATGTCATAAAAATTGTCACGTAACTAGTGTGAAGCGGTCTGTTAGACCGCTGCAACGAAAGATGAATAAAAGGCACGATTAACTCATAGAATGGTATTTTTGAACTTTTTGCACAGGACTGTTATAATTAAAATTCACCTATTCAAATGTCTCTGGTGATAGTACTAAAGTTCTAAACGGAACAAAATTTCGGTAGTGTTTATAGTTAAACTGAAAATTTCAAGTTAAACTATAAAAATTGAAAAAAGCCACGGTCTGAGAGACTGGTAACATCAGTTAAAGGTTAACCTTTATTCATCTTTTTATGTAGCGGTCTCACAGACCGCTTCACACTAGTTATGTGACAATTTTTGTGACATCAGTTATCACGTTGACTGCCACGCTACGAGTATACTCGTAGCTTTAATATTCGTGGCTTTAATTTATTACTTTCTCACCATCATTTTAAAATAAGAAAAATTGCCTTATTTATTGGCAGAAATTTCGCTGTATTAGTAAAACGAAAGTTACCTTTCAGAATTTGTGGTGGCAAACGACTTTCAAGAAGAAATTTGAAAATTCTTACTTTTTGCGGCAGTGAACGTGTTAAAGGTTAAAAGAAACTTACGTTATTGCTTTCGCTGTGTCATGACGTAATTTTCATATTCATACAGCGATATTTCGTGGGGAAATTACTAAATAACTCGAAATGTTTGTTCTTTTCCTTTAGTCACAAAAAATGGGGAAAAAATGACAAACAAAACGTAAAAACTTATCGTAACATTTAGCCTACACCCTGTATCTTGCAGATACAAAGATACTAATCAAGTGCAATACCCTAAAACTTATTTGCTATTATTTATTTGTGTCTGTACTAGGACTTACAATTTGAAAACACAAACTCCTTCCCTATAATCAGATCTAAACCATATTTTTATAAAGATGAAAATTATATTAAAGAAAATAAAACAGTGTAGTGTAATCAGTTTGTAAGGTATCTGCTTACACGAAACTGGCTTTGCAAGTTGTGAGTCAATGAATGCTAAATATTATTTAAGACAATGTAACATAAGAACCGGGAGTTGCTGTCTGTAATATTATTCCTTGTCTTAATCTGCTCTTGGCTCCACCAGCTCCACCAATCCGCTCGATTATGCGTGAAGGTTAATCGATTACAGCTTTACCAACTCGCAAAGCAAATGGTTAAAATAAAGTTGCATTTGCTGACAGGACGTATTAATGTAAACACTCTTTGGTGAAGTCAATTTAAAATGTGACTGAGTAAAACAAAAGTTTAAAAAATCTTTTAACGACGTACAGTGGGCAAAAAAATGTATTTGCACACCAGGTAAATTTGTTGTAGCATATGTATAAATAAATAAAAAGCAACTAAGAATTAAAAATGCCAACACTTTTAGAAAAAAATAAACATATTTAATATCTGACTTCATAATTATGTTTAAAATATGAAAACATAAAAAAATAGCATTTGTACTGCCAAAAAAATATTTGCACACTAGCAATAAAAATAGAACTAGAGGAATTATTTATAAGTTAAAAACAGTACTAATATTTAGTATGCATGCCCTTTGCTTCAATTACAGCTTGTAATCGTCTGGGCATTGATTCTATTAATTTGTGAAATGTTTTACTGCTGATTTGTAGCCATTCTTCCCTAAGAGCTTGCTTAAGTTCTGATTTGTTAGAAATTCTTTTTTCTTATTTTCACATCCAAAATATGTCATAATTTTTCAATCGGATTGAGGTCTGGTGATTGTGGCGGCGTTTTAAATTGATTTTTTACATTATAAGGCAACCATAACCCCGTAATATATGCAGTATGTTTCGTATCGTTATCCTGTTGGAATTCCTAATTTCAAAGCACTATTAGATAAATGATCTCGCAATATATTAATATATTGTTCAGCATTCATATTGCCTTCAATAAAGGTCATTCAGTAAAGGTCTCCGTTAAAAGACATGCATCCCCAAATTATTACATGACCACCGCAATGTTTTACAGTTGGTTTCAAGTTTTTAATTTGAAGAGAAGTATTTGGCTTTCGCCATACAGTTTTCTTACCATCTGATCTAAAAATATTGAACTTGCTTTCATCGGAAAAAAAAAGTTTTCCAAAACTCTAGTGGTTTGCTGACATAAGCTTTTGCAAATTCAAGTCTTTTCACCCTATTTGTTTCACTAATAAATGGTTTTTTTTCGAGGGGCTCTTCCTCGAATATTTGCATCATGAAGAATATTTCTAATTGATTGTGGTGTACCTATTGTTCCCGACGTTGAAGCGACATCAACAGCCAATTCTCGAGCACTTAGAAAAGGTTTTTTTGAAGATTCTTTTATGATGGCTCTCCTTTGCCTGTTATTTAGCTTTCTTGGACGCCCAGTTCGCGGCTTATTTATTGTCGAACCAGTTTCTTTTTTCTTCTTAATTACATAACGAACACTAGAAATGTTTAGATTTAATTTTTTACCTATTCCTCGGTAACTTAATCCAGAATTGTGAAGAAATATAATCTTCTCACGGGTAGCAACAGACAGTTCACACGTTTTCGGCGCCATTAGAACAAAAACTCCCCAGAATCCCTGCTCCAGTTAATATATTACGTGACTTTAAAGTGCGGGGCTAATGTACTGCTGGACTGATATGCTAAACATTTGCATAATGTTCACATTTAATGCCTTTTTTAACAGTCAATGCTTCTTGTGCAAATACTTTTTAGGTATGAGAAAATATTAATTTATTTTTTAAAATATGTAATATTACTACTGTTTAAGGAAAATGGGTAGTTATTTTTATTTTCTTATTTAAATAAATGAATAATTAAGAGAATAGTATCAAATTTGCTTTCTATGGTTACTTATGCAAAAAATCGTCTGCGTGCAAATACTTTTTTTGCTCACTGTATGCGTCTCTTGACATACGTGTAATCTAAAATTAAACCAGGCATTGTGCAGTCGAGGATGCGGTATTGATTTCCAAAATATGCATAATTTACTTATAATAAAATTTTTGAGGCGCATACAATTTTGATTTCCTAATTTCTAGTAAATAAATAAAAAAATTCTTCTTCCACCCCCCCCCCCCCCCCAAAAAAAAAAGCATTTAGCCGACGCGTCATTTAATTGATGAGTAAGAAGGTGCTTTACTCTTACTTACTGCCTTTATTTCTCAGATTTGTTACAATCTGTATTGTTATTTTATAATGCTATTAATAGTTTACGGAGATTCGAGTATAGTTGATTGCACATCTCACGGCATAGCAACAGTAAGTAGAGTCCAAATTATTATTATACTTATTACATAGCTCTCATTTCTAAGACGGCAAGACTACTTTAGAACTGAAGAAATGGTGAAAAAAAGAGCGCAAAATACACGAGTAAATATGGTATATATATATAATAAAGATGAAATCGTAAATATATGAACAAATGGTAAAATTCTAAAGATGAACAAGATATGAACATAGGAAACTAGTATGTAAAATAATACCATTGAAAGATAATGAAAATGACCAATAATATTAAATCACAAACACCACGTAAACCAGATATTATTTAAAAAGTCCTTCCGGCCAGTGCCGGGAGGAAGAGGTAGCTTTCATAATCCTTATTTAAAAAAAGCCAAATTATATCATTCAAACACACGAAGCTCAATTTAGTGGAAACCGAATATAGGAGATTCAATACTAACTTTTTATCAATATAATGAATGAGAATTTCGCGAAATTAGTCAGCTTTATCCAAGCTGCTTTTCTTTAAAGTAACATATATTTGGCTGCCAAATTCGGCAATTTCTTAAAGTGCCTGTCATTTTAAGACAACATGCTGGATGAGGCTAAGCAGTGAACTTGGTCGAGACCTTAGTAATTGCTGTGCACATGCTCACTCACATCGGAATCGGTTAATATATAGGAGTGCTGTCGCATGCAAAAAATCAGATTTTTCAAAATGTCACCCACAATAGAAATTGAAACTGCTATATCTGAGCCACTTTTTAAGGTAAAGACAAACAAAAAATGCTCCTGAATCCTTATATCAAGGTCAAACACTTAAGAAAGAAACCTTTTTCAATTTCTAATTATTTTGCACCTCACTTTAAATATATATATATTTTTTAATTTAATGGTCGCCATTTTGAAACAAGATGGCTGATGAATCTGGCCAGCGAACTTGGTCGAGGTGTTGATGTATACTATCCACATGCCTTCTTACATCGAAATAGGCGAATACGTGTGTTATCGCGTGACAAATACAAGATCGTTTCAAAATGTTAGCCATGCTAGAAATTCAAAGTGCTATAAATCAACCATTTTTTAAGATATAAACAAAAGAACAAATTTTCAGAAACAAAAACTGCTCCGGAATCTTTGTATCAAGGCCAAACACATAAAAAAATCTTTTTCATTTTTCAATTGTTTAATACCTCATTTTGAATTTTAAATTTAATTTTTTTTAATGGCAACCCTTTTGAAACAAGATGGCGAATGAAGCTGGCCAACGAACTCGGTCGAGACATTGGTATGTACTATGTACAGACCAAGTTACATCCAAATAGGTTCATAATTACGCCTGTTATCGCGTGACAAAAATCAGGTCGTTTTAAAATGTCAGCCACAAGAGAAATTCAAAATGCTATTACTCAGCCGTTTTTTTTAGATATAGACGAAAGAAAAACTGTTCCGGAATCTTTGTATTAAGGTCAAACACA
The DNA here is from genome assembly GCA_963932465.1 of Maratus speciosus. NCBI lineage: Eukaryota > Metazoa > Arthropoda > Arachnida > Araneae > Salticidae > Maratus > Maratus speciosus. The sequence continues at coordinate 147,810,536 of OZ010796.1, read as the reverse complement.
TACAAAAAAAATCTTTTCCACTTTCCAATTTTTTGGTATCTCATTTAAATTTTTTTATTTTTTAATTTTTTTAAATGGCCGCCATTTTGAAACAAGATGGCGGATGAAGCCGGGCAACGAACTCGGTCGAGATATTTGTATGTACTATGTACACACCAAGGTACATCCAAGTCGGTTCATAAATACGCCTGTTATTACGTGAGAAAAATCAGGACGTTTCAAAATGTCAGCCACGCTAGAAATTCAAAATGCTATAACTCAGCCATTTCTTAAGATATAGACGAAACAAAAACTGCTCCCGAATCTTTTTATCAAGGTCAAACACATAAGAAGAAAATATTTTTTCAATTTTTAATTTTTTGGTACCACATTTCAATTTAAATTTTTCTTAAAAATTTAAATGGCCACCATTTTTAAACAAGATGGCGGATGAAGCTGGCCAACGAACCCGGTCGAGACATTGGTATGTACTATGTATAAACGAAGTTACATCCAAATCGGTTCATAAATACGCCTTTTATCGCGTGACAAAATTCAGGACGTTTCAAAATGTCAGCTTCGCTAGAAATTCAAAATGCTATAACTCGGCCATTTTTAAAGATATAGACGAAACAAAAACTGCTCCGAAATCTTTGTATAAAGGTCAAATACATAAGAAAAAATATTTTTCCATTTTCAATTTTTTGGTACCACATTTCAAATTTTAAATTTTTAAAAAAAATTTAAATGGCTGCCATTTTCAAACAAAATGGCGGATGAAGCTGGCCAACGAACTCGGTCGAGAGATTGGTATGTACTATGTACACACTGAATTACATCCAAATCGGTTCATAAATACGCCTTTTATCGCGTGACAAAATTCAGGACGTTTCAAAATGTCAGCCACGCTAGAAATTCAAAATGCTATAACTCAGCCATTTTTTAAGATATAGACGAAACAGAAACTGCTCCGGAATCTTTGTATAAAGGTCAAATACATAAGAAAAAAATATTTTTCCATTTTTAATTTTTTGGTACCACATTTCAAGTTTAAAAATTTTTTAAAAAATTTAAATGGCCGCCATTTTGAAACAAAACGTCGGATGAAGCTGGCCAACGAACTCGGTCGAGACATTGGGATGTACTATGTACACACCGAATTACATCGAAATCGGTTCATAATTACGGGAGTTACAGTGTGACATATGTCAGATATATATATATATATATATCAATTTTGAACGGAGGGTGGTTTCGGGGTCTGGGGGTCATGATCGATGAAAATATACCAAAATTTTTTGAAATCGCTTTCCTCCGAACGGCTGCAATAGGTAGCTTTTTTGTAAAGAAAGCTACCTAAAAGTATAATATATATATAACCATTAATTAAACATTACCGACCATATATATATATATATATATCAGAAGCATCGCTGCTAAAATTTTACGTTGTAAATATCTTTAAAGTATTCTTGCTAAATTATTTTATGTATTTTTCCCCCACACGGACGATATAATTTTACTTTCTAATCTGAGTTTAATAAGAGACGTTTCCACATAAAGTAAAAAATATTCTTTCGAAATTTCCGGTGTGAATTTAAAATTTCGGATTAAAATTGGAGGCCAAACTGGCAGCCCGGGCGTGAAATGATCATTAGCGAATACATTCAATTTAAACACCGTTGATCACTATCTTGAATGAAGAGTGAAAATTGTTAAGATTTAGAACAATGATAAAAAAAAAAAACAATTATTTTTGCAAGAAGGTTTATTTGTTGTGCTATTTTTTATGTGTTACGGAACGTAAAGCCAAACATAATTTCCTTACTCTTTTAAATAAATCATTCAAAGTTCTTTGTTTTGGACCATAACGGTACTTAACCCGGGAATTCTCGCGCATATCCAGGCTATGTATGATTTATACTTTGCCACCAATAAATTCAAATAAAAATCGTCATGTTATTTAATCATTGACTTTGCTGACAAATTCTGCGATAAAATAATTTGAAGATTACTTTTCGAAAAATAGTGGTGAGTAATGTAATAATCGTGCGCACCCTGGGTATGTCATACCCTGCGCGTGTAATCCCGGGTTAACCTTTAACTGATGTTACCAACCTCTCAGACCGAGGTTTTTTTCAATTTTTATAGTTTAACTTGCAATTTTCAGTTTAACTGCAAACACTACCGACATTTTGTTCCGTTTGGAACTTTAGTACTATCACCAGAGACATTTGAATAGGTGAATTTTAATTATAACAATCCTGTGCAAAAAGTTTAGTACAAAAATACCATCCTATGAGTTAATCGTGCCTTTTATTCATCTTTCGTTGCAGCGGTCTCACAGGCCGCTTCACACTAGTTATGTGACAATTTTTATGACATTAGTTAAGGGTGTTCTCAAATCCAAAAGGGCAACTTTCTGACATAAGTTTTAATTTATTTTTGTTCGAAAATGCATGAAACTAGCTGGTGTTGTTGTTCAGAAACAATGTCATCGAGCTGTGTTTTTCCATTTTTTTGCAAACGCAATAGATCTTTCAAAAAATAGTGTCAAAGAAGGCGTTTTGAACCGAATTTCCGCGCGAAGGATTAAAGAGTACTCAAGAAAGGTCGAAAAACTTGTTTATCACGTGATCGTAAATGCTTATAACTCAATAGGTAATGGATTGATCAAAAAATGGAAAAAACAGTTCGATTCCAAATCCCTTCCATGGCCAGGCTTTTCAATTCTATACCTTTCCGTTACAAAATGAATTTGTAAATATGTCAAAGCGTTTTGCGCTTGAGCTGAGAAGTTCAGAACAGCCTTAAAGGTTAAATCCGAGAGGCTCATTAGTAACTAAATGAAACTAAACACTATCTGTTTACTCACCATCTTGAAAGCATCTAGAAAATAATTTCCTCGCATGTATTCGTTGGAAAATAATATAGAAAACATACACATTTTCTTATAATTCCTTAAAACTATTTAAAATGTTTCTTGTGGGTGATTTGTGTTTCAGGAATCTCAAAATAAATACACGGCAGTACTTAAACTAAAAATATTTTAAAAGGATACACTTTAATGTTCTAAAGGTTTGTCTCATTCTGCAGAGAAAATTATCCTTTGAATTTAACACTGCAGAACACTCAAGTAATTTAACAATAATTGATAGAAATTAATGTATTAATCACACTGGAATTTAAAGTTTGGTTTGAGTGTTAAATTAGACAGATTCTGACAACACTGTAGTAAGTCATAATATTAAACAAAATATCTTTTTCGTTTTTTTTTTTCCTCATGATTTTCCTTTCTGATTTCATTTTTTTTTTTTTGAAGGAATCCTTAAAACTTTTTGTTCCTTTTTAAAGCGGATGTTATATGTATATATAAAATTTGAATTTAAGCTCTATCTTAACTCATTTTTCCGAAGGTGAATTTCAATTTAAATTACTCTCCTTTGTTTTGTGTGTGTGAATTAAGCAACACTGGTAATTATAAACCGAAAATAAAATTATTGTTAGAGGAAAGTTTATTTATTCGTCTGTTTTTCCATACAATTCTGTGTTATGGAGCGCAATAGCCCCCGTTCCCATAGCTTTATCACTGGGCCTGGGAAATCGGTCCAAGGACATATGAGTCGCGGCTGAGAGGTCACAGCAAGGTCACCGGAAGAATCGTGGTTCGAGCCCTCTTGCAGCCACCTGGCTCAACATTTTTTATTTGATATTTTCTTCACGGCCTGATAATAGTTGCGGAGGTGATGGTAGTTTCCGCTGAATAGCTTCGCTTCTTCATAAAAAAAATTGCCCCCTACTACACCACACTAAGCGACCGTTGAAATTCCCTGTTTGCGTAGTCTGCTTCTTTTTTCCCTCTTGTACCTGTTTGACCCCCCTTTTTTTCAAGGGCATTCCAGTTGTTATGCAGTCCTATTTCAGAAGAATGATGCTTTTCTCTATCCTAATTAGTATAAACAAGCCATTGAACTGAATCATTGTCATGTCATTTTATTTACCGCGAAACTTGGCTTCTTTTCTGTGTTCATGTTCATTTAAATTCGTTCTGTTAGTATTCGGATAGTGAGATAGGAAAACACAGTTCATTAGAGGTTATGTAATTCAATAGTAAAACAAAGGTGTTTTTTTTTTTTCTGAGATTCTGTCTTGTATCGTCTGCCATTATTTGAGGAACGATAGTTTCTGCTTTGTTATTCCAAATTTCTGAGGAAACATTAGAATTTCGATCATGACCTTCATTCGTCCTTCGCTAACCTCGGCTCTAGTAGTTGGATGAATTGTGGATTTAGTGTTTAAATTCGTTCTAGTATTATTGTTCGGAAAGTGAACTGCAACAGCGTATGTCACCAGAGGTTAAATAATTAAATTATTAATCAAAAGTGCTTATTTTTGTTTTACAATCCTTTCTTATATCTGTTCATTATTTGAAGAATTACGGTTTCTGCCCCATTATTGGAACTTGTCGCGAATCATCAAAATTTTGGTCATGACTTTCATTTGCCCTTCGCACTGAAGATGCCGGTTCTTGAGTTGAAGGGATTGTGGATTTAAATGTTTTTTCGTATATCTTGCCTCTGCGAAAATGCAGGTCATTGGATGTTATAGTAATTATAAAAAAAAATAGGTAATTTTGTTTTTTGGTATCCTGTCATGTTGTCCATCCCTATTAATTGAGAAATCATCATTTCTGCTACGTTATTTAGACTTTAAGCGAAATCATTAGAATTTCGTCCATGACCTTCATTTGCCCTTCACTAAGATTTCGGTTCAATATTTGGATAGTTTGTGAATTTAGTGTATTTTCTTTATAGAAGCAATTTTTTTTTTCCTCGATTGTAGCAGAAGCAAAAGAGTTTCTTGTATGTCAAATCACAAGTCTCTTCTGAAAATTATTATTGTGATCAATTTTCAAGAAAACACGCTTTTGAAAGGGACACGCCTGTGCTATTAATTCCCTCTTTATTATTATTTTAAAACGTTTGACAAATCATTAAAACTCAGTTCAGTGTCGTGCATAGGAAAACTTCTTGTGTATTTTCATTTCGCTACCGAATTGGTGAGAATTTTTGATTTAGATAACTGTATGTGACATAGAAACATTCATTTTGTGGATACTTAGTGATGTTTTGCATTTCCTTTATAATTTTATATAATATAAAAAGTGAAAATGATAATGACTAGAATTGGTTTTTGTTTATTACAAAACAGCTAAATTAATACATATTAAGTGTATCATTTCATGATTTAAATTAGCGGTTCTTAAACTTTGGTCCGCGGATCACAAAGGGTCCGCAATGCATTTTTAGGAGTCCACGAAGGACTCTGATTCAATGCAATTTTTTTATTTATGTAAAATCTGAGAGAGATCTTTCCAACTTTTCGAATTCTAGCGATTGCGTTATAACAGTATATTTGCTTACCTCTATTAGTTTATGTATTATATGTATAGTTAATTTCAATCTTAAATCCAAATGGTCCGTAATATCTAAGTGCGAAAATTACTAATTTACATGTTTGATTGATTTTTCATAAAATGTTATTTAATTTTTGCAAGTCATTGTTTCAGCGGTTACTTTTAAAACTGTTCGCAAATGCATGAAATTGGCAGATGCTGTTATTAAGGTACTTTCTAATCGAACAGTTGTTTTCACCAATGGATGAATTAGGAACAAGTTTACAACGCGCAAGGGGGCAGAAACCAGACCCCCCCTTGCATTATATAATATGCAAATCTTGCAATACAGAGGGAATTCGATTCTAATAATTGTAACAGTGTATTGATCTTGCCAGTATCTTATAAGAGTTCGTTAACCAATTATGTGGCTCTTATAGTTTGTTTAAAGGGACACATAAAAACAAAAAATATGAAAAATTTGTCATTACGATAACGAAATACTGAACCAATTCGAAACTAAATAGGGTCAGTGTACTTTTCAAGCATCTTGCATGAGTTAGTTAATCAAGTATGTAATTCTTATGGATTGTTTACACAGGGACATTTATATTACAGCGTACGGATGATTTTTAAACTATGATTTCAACAATTTTTTTTTTTAATTTTTTATGCAATTACCTCATATCCGTACAATTACATTTGGTAAGCGTAATTTAAAATTACCCTTCAATTTACCTTTTTCGCCAAAATAACGATCTTAGAAAGAGATAGAACATTTTGTATTAACCCTTAAATGTCGGGTGTTGCTTTTCGGAAACATACCCAATTTAGGCTCTAAAATACTATTAGAATAACATTGAAGCTATAATGCCTAATGTTGCCAATAAAATACATTCTGAAAATATTATTAAATCGATTTGCAACATGTAGAGGGCAACAGTTGTGCTGTTTAAGAATAAAGATAGATTTATTTTTTCAATTGTTTGCTACTTGTTCTTTTTGTTTAGTTTGGAAGCTTGCGAAATACCCCGATTTTGTTCTGCAGTGAGCAAGTAAAATTTATTTCTTATTATAGTTCCTAAAATTCTCGTGCGTTTAATATTATAGAATTTTATCAAGGAAAATTATTTTTTCAATTAAAGACCTGTATTGCCGATTAGTAACGAACTGTTTTTTAGCCGTAAACCATACTTGAAACAAAAGGATTTTTAAAATTATTTTTCCCATGATTTATTTAAAAAATGAAAGCCGAAAAACATTATTATAATGATTTTTGAAAAATCAGGCATTTAAGGGTTAAATCTAATGTCTATACCTTTAGAAAAAAAAAAAAAAAAAAAAAAAAAAAAATGGAAGATCTTACTTACTCTTCTGACTGAGTCCGAAGGTCTTGTTTCTGTTTTTTCGTAAAGAAGTTGAGGCAGCAATATTTAAAAAAGACATACTTTTAAGAGGACTGATTGATTGCATGAATGTTTCCATTAATAGTTTCTCTTGTTAAGACTTGATAAAAGAAATGCTTAGTATAGTTTTCTTCCTAATCTCTTTACTGTTATTATTAATCAGTTTTACGTATGTGAAGAGATGTAATAAATTTTAAACTAATAAGAGTTTTCTGTATTGTTCCTCTGGAGATGCATCTAAAAATAATCTAAAGTGCCTCAAGAATTTTTACTACTGTTGATTAAGCTACAGTTATGCATTTGGGTTTTAGTCATAAAGTTCTAGCATACTTACAAATATTTTTATAACCTTTTATTTTGCTCAAGATATATATGAAAAAATCTTGGTGAGGCAGTGTTGTATACCTGAAATATTTATTTAAAAAAAAAAAAAAAAAAAAAAAAAAAAAAATACGACATTGATCTATGCAATGTAATTAAAGGCATTTGTCCCGTAAAACGAAAACTGTAATTGTTTACGTGGAAATTTTGCTAAATGATTTTTTTTTTAAATTTCTGATAAAATAATGTAATTTGTCAAGCTTGTGTTTTCAAAATTTCGGAGTAATTCAATTTAATATGAGAGAAGTTAAATGTGGCTTTAGTAGCTTTTGCTACCTAGTTGCATTTTTCCCTTCTCACTCTAGCTAGCGTCCCTACGAATGATTGCTTCTAAAGTAGCCGTTAAGTTTTAACCAAGCATTTTATGTATTTTCTAGTTTTTAGTGCCTCAGGCTGTCGCCCAGCCACTTATTGGATTAGACCATAGTTTTTCAACCTTTTTTTTTTTTTTTTTTTTTTTTTTTATATCTCACGGCACACTTGGATGCATAGTTATACCTTGGCTTCACACCTAAATTTATGATGGTAAAAAAAAGTATAAAAGGAATAAATCTTTTTAAATTTATTTATATACGCAAACAAATGCACCATCACAGCCAGTGAAAACATAATTATAAATTGTATTTTAAAAGAAAAAATTAAGTTCTTAAGATATTTTTTAAATAATTTTTCTCTTTATTATCTATATGATACGTAATGGCAATGAAGTTTCTGAGCTTCGCATTTATAATATATGTACTTTGCAAGGTCTATTGCTCACATAGGCGCGCTCGTAAATTTGATACGAAGTGTAGGGGGCTGAAATTTCTTCAAAATTTGTGTACAATATATGTAAGTTCGTAAAATCTGTTTTAAAAATATTTGTATCTTATTTATACCGGATAAAAGTCATTGGTTCTAATCTTTCTCTTCAGTACGATAATTTTTCTCAGAGAGTATTAATTTTATCTGGTGATGACTTTCCCGCATACTATTACCCGCATATGAGTATTCAAACGCTGAAATAAACCTGCATGAAATTCTAATTTGTTACATTAAATCTCAAAACAAAATAAACCGCGTTGTTTATATATATACAGTGAGCAAAAAAAGTATTTGCACACCAGGTAAATTTGTTGTAGCATATGTATAAATAAATAAAAAGCAACTAAGAATTAAAAATACCAACACTTTTACAAAACAAATAAACATATTTAATATCTGACTTAATAATTATATTTAAAATATGAAAACAAAGTAGCATGTGTACTGCCAAAAAAATATTTGCATACTAGCAATAAAAATAGAACTAGAGGAATTATTTATAAGTTAAAAACAGTGCTAATATTTAGTATGCATGCCCTTTGCTTCAATTACAGCTTGTAATCGTCTGGGCATTGATTCTATTAATTTGTGAAATGTTTCACTGTTGATTTGTAGCCATTCTTCCCTAAGAGCTTGCTTAAGTTCTGATTTGTTAGAAATTTTCTTTTTCCTTATTCTCACATCCCAAAATATGCCATAAATTTTCAATCGGATTGAGGTCTGGTGATTGTGGTGGCGTTTTCAATTGATTTTTTTACATTATAAAACAACCATAACCTCGTACTATATGCAGTGTGTTTCGGATCGTTATCCTGTTGGAAATAATATGAATTAGGAATTCCTAATTTCAGAGCACTATTAGATAAATGATCTCGCAATATATTAATATATTGTTTAGCGTTCATATTGCCTTCAATAAAGGTCATTTCGCCAACTCCGTTAAAAGACATGCATCTCCAATTCATTACATGACCACCGCCATGTTTTACAGTTGGTTTCAAGTTTTTAATTTGAAGAGAAGTATTTGGCTTTCGCCATACTGTTTTCTTACCATCTGAGCCAAAAATATTGAACTTTCTTTCATCGGAAAAAATAACAGTTTTCCAAAACTCTAGTGGTTTGCTGACATAAGCTTTTGCAAATTCAAGTCTTTTCACCCTATTTGTTTCACTAATAAATGTTTTTTTTTCGAGGGGCTCTTCCTCGAGTATTTGCATCATGAAGAATATTTCTAATTGATTGTGGTGTACCTATTGTTCTCGACGTTGAAGCGACATCAACAGCCAATTCTCGAGCACTTAGAAAAGGGTTTTTTGAAGATTCTTTTATGATGGCTCTCCTTTGCCTGTTATTTAGCTTTCTTGGACGCCCAGTTCGCGGCTTATTTATTGTCGAACCAGTTTCTTTTTTCTTCTTAATTACTTGACAAACACTAGAAAAGTTCAGATTTAAATTTTTACCTATTCCTCGGTAACTTAATCCAGAATTGTGAAGAAATATAATCTTCTCACGGGTAGCAACAGGCAGTTCACACGTTTTCGGTGCCATTAGAACAAAAACTCCCCAGAATCCCTGCTCCAGTTAATATATTACGTGACTTTAAAGTGCCGGGCTAATGTACTGCGGGACTGATATGCTAAACATTTGCATAATGTTCACATTTAATGCCTTTTTTAACAGTCAATGCTTCTTGTGCAAATACTTTTTAGGTATCAGAAAATATTAATTTATTTTTAAAATGTGTAATATTACCGTTTAAGGAAAATGGGTAGTTATTTTTATTTTCTTCTTATTTAAATAAATGAATAATTAAGAGAATAGTATCAAATTTGCTTTCTATGGTTACTTATGCAATAAATCGTCTGCGTGCAAATACTTTTTTTGCTCACTGTATGTAACTTCTTCAGACATTCTTGTCAAAACTTGAATAGATATTTTTGCGGCACGACTGAGATGCTTGCACGGCACATCGGTAGAACAAATTTAACTGAAAAATGTTCATTTGCCCATCAACCAAGTCACGGCCAAACTCGATTCCCCATACATGGTGAGTCGAGTTTGGCCGTGACCAAGCCTTTGATGGGGTGCTGAAATTCCTATAAGTCGAATGTTTGTGTAAAATAGTTTGTTTGTCCTAGTATTATAATCTACATTTTGAATGCTAAGTAGGGTGAAACGCCCAGTTATGGATACCTAACCAGTAACTGACCGTGACACTTCAAGAAATATATAACTCAAATAAGCATTTTCTTGTAAAACTCTGCAAAGTTTAATGGAAACTCGTTTGTCTTAACTGTTATAATTTATCCATCAGTTATTGTTTTTTCAAAATAGGGTTGTATATAGGAAGTATAAAAGGAATAAATCTTTTAAAATTAATTTATTTATGTACAAACAAAATGCACCATCACAGCCAATGAAAACATGATTTATTATAAATTGTATTTTAAAAGTAAAAATTAAGTTCTTAAGATTTTTTATAAAATACTTTTTAACCATTTGGAAAAATGGTTATTGTCCTCGTCAGGGTAGGAAATCAAAAACATATCTGAAGCTTTTTATTGGTTGAATCCGCATTTTATTCCTTTTCTGATTGGTCTGTACAGTAATCTGTATTTTCCCCTTACTTTCAACAGAGATGGATACTTCTGTTGCCACTATGACAAAAAAGTAATAAAAACTACAAAAAAAAAAAAAAAAAAAAAAAAAAAAAATTAATAACCCAGAAACAAATTGAGATACAGCTTTCAAACAAATTACATTTAAAAGTACATTTTTTTCTATATACGACGGTGTAAAAAGTAATATTGTGGTAAGTTTAGAAGTTTAAGAAAGAAATTTCATTCAAAATGGGTCGTCAGATTTCTACGATGGAAAAGCCTTTTCCTGAACAGCCAATGAAATGCTTGGATAATACGTAAGTTTCAGGTGGATAATAATAATACGTACGAGTCGCAGGCGATTTTTATCGCTTGCAATTTTTACGTGTAATAACACTATTAATGTTTAATTCTTTGCGTACGTAATGTATGATCAACTCCGTGCGATTTGTTTATGTCTTAAACTTTAGTCTTTGAAAAAATCATTTTCCAAATGGTCGTTGTAATTTGTTAAATTGCTTTTTTAATTATATACATGATACGTAATGGCAATGGAGTATCTGAGCTTCGCATTTATACTATACAGTAAAACCTGTGTAAGTTGACCACTTGCGGTGCCACACTTCAGTGGTCAACTTAGAGAAGTGGTCAGCTTATAAATGGTGATGATAAATTTACTTTTTTTCTTACTTAATATTCATACCATATCATTTTTTCACACAAAAAAATTATTTACTGACAGGCCTTTAAAATAATATTGTATTACCATGCATATTTCTAACACCTTATAAAAGAAAAGATTAACTACAAGAATGGATTAATAGTTTTGTATCAATTTTAAATTCAATTATGTACTTTGCAAGATCCATTGCTCACACTCTCGAGTCTTCACTGGCGTTATTGACCATATTTAGGAAAAAAAAAATTAAATAATAAAAAGATTCGTTTCGTTTAGTGCCCCACCGTAGTGGAGATTGCTTTGGGGCCTATAGCAACTATGGCTTTTCACCTCGAATGATCCTTATTATATACAGAAACAACAACAAGTCACAACAATTTTTATGTCTTGTTCCATTACATATTTATATAACTACAAAGTGACATTCACAAATACATCCATGTCTTGCCCGAGGATTCGAACCCGGGCCCCCGCCGTGGCAGCAGCTGTCGCTACCGACCACGCCACTGGGCGACATAATAAAAAGTATAATTTTTTTCAAAAGTTTGTCAACAGTAATTTATTTAATGTATCTCTACTATACTACTTTCATAAACAAAGATAAGTGTAAAATAGATTTACAACTTTGTAATGGTGATTTGAACCAGAAAGAATCCTTATAAGGTGTCAGTTACTACGGGTTTCACCCTACATAAATGACAGTTGCCAAGTTTGCGAGCTTAAATGTCCAACAGTATTTACTTAATGGAAAATTATTCACTGACCGAGAAATCGAATGACAGTGATATCATCTTACCAATAAAGATGCTAATAATATCCTGAGAGATATATAAATGCAAGTCGAGATTTGTTTGGGAAAAGTAATAGTTTTCTAAAATTGAGAATTTTTTAAATTTATGATAAATAATGAGATCAGCCTGGTATTATAGCTGGAAATAGGTAATATTTTCTATTTAAATCGTGAAAAGCGCTTATGTTATATGACCTTCAAGTCACCTTCATTGGTTAATGTTGGCAATATAGCCTCTCATATATATTGAAATGCAATCAAAATTCGTCCGAGTTAAAGATAATGTTTATCTAAAATATAAATTCGAAATGTTCAAAGAATGAGTTGATTAGGGCGATATTAATGCGGTTAAAAAAGCTAATATTTCCATATTAATCCTGCCTCTATTATATGACCTTCTCTTCACCTTGCCCGGTTTTGTTGAACTCATAGGAACTCTCTCCTTTCACCCTCTTTCCCTCTTGTTACCCCAGCACCCTCCTCTCGCAGGAAAAAAAAAAAAAAAAAGTACATATATAATTTATTTCCATTTTTTATAGCTAGAGTGCAGTAAAAAGTTACGACTTTGGAAGGAGGCGAAGTGGAAGGAGAATGGAATATTGTAGCTGGCAGATGTAGTAATGTGTCAGGTTAAGAGTGACCATCAGTAGTATTTTGTCCTATACTTTTCATGCTATATTCTTATCATCACAGCTACGCATTTTCTATGAAACCGATTTGCTTAAAATTTTTTTTGGTCATTGAAATAACTTATTTCTTTCAGATGGCATAATTTTGTAAAAGAAAAGTACGACCTCTTTTTTTAAATTAAATTTTAAAATTTCTTCCATTGGTTCCTCAAAAAATTACCAGATGGCACTACGGGTTCTATATATATTTTTTAAGGACCACAAATCAACTATTTTTTTAGTTTTTATACATTTTTTTGTAAATTGTTCTCATTATCTCTTTTACAAATTTAACAAGGGACATTTCTTAGATGATATTATATAAAATGTCCCTCAAGAAACCTTTTTGTTTTCTCAAAATACGATTTTATTCATGAAATTTCACTGCAGAATTACATAGTCCTCCAAATTTCTAGCAACCCTAAGATTTCGGTTTTTCGCTCGACTTTTTGTTGGCAGAGAAGTGAATCTACACCGTGTAAGGACCTGACATTGACCTTTGAAAGGGGTGGGGAGTAAAGGTCACCGTTTGTGGATATTTTCTCTTATTTCTATAAAAGGAAATTTGTCTTTGCAGGAACGTTTAATGATTTGCAGTATGTACTGATCATTCGTATAAAGCGCAAAATGTTTTATCCTATAACAAAAATGGTTCATTGTATGCAAATGAACAGATAATAACGTTAATACTAAGAATTTCTGAATAATTTTTGATCTAGTGATTACATCAGAAGTTAGGTATCAGAATTTTTTGAGTTCCATTTCTGTTTTTAAAAAATGCCTTATTTAAGGGTGTTCTCAAATCCAAAAGAGCAATTTTCTGACATAAGTTTTAATGTATTTTTGTTCGAAAATGCATGAAACTAGCTAATGTTGTTGTTCAGAAACTATGTAATTGAGCTGTTTTTTTTCATTTTTTTTTCTTTTTCTTTTTTTTTTTTTTTTTTTTTTTTGCAAACGCAATAGATTTTTAAAAAAAATTGTCAAAGTGTGCGTTTTGAATCGAATTTCCTCGCGAAGGAAGAAAAAAGACCCAAGAGAGAGCGAAAAATGTGTTTGTCACGTGATCAAGATCGCAATAATTGATTGATCAAAAACTGGAAAAAACAGTTCAATTGGAAATCGCTTTCATAGCCAGGCTTTCCAATTTTATACCTTTCCGTTAAAAAATGAATTTGTAAATGTGTAAAAACGTTTTGCGCTTGTTGAGCGAGCAGTTAAGAACGGCCTTAAAAAGGACATTTCCAATACCCTCGCTTGCGCATGGAACCAAGGGCGTGGGAACCGGGGGAGCTGGGGGAGCTGGGGGAATATTTTAGACGGGCTCAGCTCCGCCGGGAGAAATTCTCGCACCACATTTGTTTACGATACATTTCTGAATTAAAAATTAAAGTATACTTTTTCTAGGAAATTCACACAATTAACAACAAAGATAAGAAAGAGAGGGGGTGACGAGCACTCTTGTTTGTGCCTTCACCCTTTTTCTCATTGCTTACAACCCTCCCGATTTCCAGAAAAAAAGGGAGTCTTATATAGGTCTACTACAAATTACCTGCACCGATAACATATTTATAAGGAGGAGGCCTTTAAAATTGATTTAGAAGAGATTTGTAAAGAATATGTAAGCAAAGCCACAGAAAGCATTTAAATTTTTGGTAAATGGAAGTGGGAGAAGCCTTAAATTTTAATATTGTATTCGGAGTCGTACATAAATTAAGTTTCTATGTATCAAGTATATCGATTAAAAATTATTTTAACTGGATTAAAAAGTTGGTGATCTTTTGATATGCTTCTATTTTATACTCCTGTTTTTGAAACGTGCAAAACTATGAAGGAACCCTCCAAAATAAACGAAATGATCCGCGCCACTAGCTTTCCGCCCCGGCTCCCCCTGTTTGTACAAAGTTCCTACGCCACTGCATTGAACTATTATTATTATTTTGAACTAGCTCATCTTACTTGCAAAAATACATAGGCATGCGAGATTTTGTAAGAAAGATGCGAGGAAAAGTGCTCTCAAGACATTTTTTCATTAGATTTTTAAAAATTTAAACCAGTTCTAAAAAAAAAAAAAAATCCCCTGCTCAACAACGCGAAAATTTGTGACTTATTTTTAAACACAAAATCATGATGGTTGCAGGGACGATTATTGAAGTGATGTGTAATCGGACAATTTTTTCAAATAAATGAGTTATAAGCAATAGTTGCCCCCAGGGCAACAATTTTTCCTTTTCTGCACTGTCGCGTCCCAGAAATTTTGTTCAAAACATCAACTTTGATAGACTTTTCTGAAAAATCTTTTGCCTTTAACGAAAACGAAAAAAAAAAAAAAAAAAAAAAAAAACAGCTTTCTCAAAAAAGCACCTGCTAATTTGTTAGGTTTGGGAAGAAAAATGAGTTTGTGTCAAAAAGTAGTCAATTTGAATTTGAGTCTTAATTTTTTATATGCGATTATTATTATTATTTTTTTTTTTTTCGTGTTACATAGCGGTTTTTCCATATTACTAAAAATATTCTGATTTCATTCTTTTAGCCCAATACAGTAAATTTCATTCGGAATTCCTAGAGCGATTTTTTTTCATTCCATGGCGATTTATAACGAGATTCGTAAAAGGAATCAAATTTCAATCTAATATGTCAATATGCTAAATTTTGTCCCCCGCAATTTTTGAATTTTTCGCGTTTTGAGGTGCGTATTTTATTTTATTTGTTTATTTATTATTATTATTATTATTTTTTTTTTTTTTTTTTTTTTTTTTTTTACAATTACATAAAAGGAATCCAATTTCAGTCTTTTAACCCAATATAGTAAATCTTTTTGTAGTTTTTGAATTTTAAATACATATGCAATTTTCCATACTTAAATAATTGTAAAATGTGAATATTATGTGAATATAGCCAACAACAAATTCGAAGAAAGATAGATTCGTAACATGCAGATTATGAAATCAGTGTAATCGAATTTTGTGCTTAATCGACTAGTTCGGCAATTCCAATTCAACAAAAAATTATTAATTGTAATCTAAACGTACTCGTAATCTAGAACTTAATATATAAATTTGAAATCACAAATATATGATATATATATATATATATATATATATATATATATATATATATATATATATATATATATATATATATATATATATATATATATATATTACCGATAAAGGAATTACATCTTCAGTTATAAACGATTATACTCTCAGGGCGTCAGTTCTCCTTTCCGGCTCTGTCACGTCCGGAAATTTCGTTCAAAACTTTAACTTTGACATCATTTTCTGAAAATTTTTCTGCCTTTACAGAAAAATGGTTTGATAAGACATTAAGTGCACCTGTCAATTTGGTGCATTCATGAACAATAAACGGTCAAGTGCGAGTATTACTCACACTCAGAGGGTTCTATACAATAAATATATAAATTATTAACTGTATTATTAAAAAATATCACTGCTAAAAGAATAATAAGACTTTGTAAAAACTATACAATGTAGGGTTGGTTATTGCTGTATATACTAGGAAAGTATTAATGGGCATACAATAAAAGTTAAAAAAGATATGAAGCCTAAATAATAACCAATATTGCTATTCTATATAACCTTTTTTAACTCACAGGTTATCAAAGTCTGAGAGCTAATGTGCCCGCCTGTTCTGTCTGTCTGATGTACGTAGCTATGTATATACGTAACGCGATAACTCTTGATAGAAACATCTGATTAGCTTCAATTTTTTTTTTCTAGGTTCAATCTGATAAGGCGCTTCCTTGATTAGTTTTGGGGGGTTCATTGGTTAAGTATAAAGGTGGGCTTGCCCCCCCCCCCCCTTAATTTAGATAAATGGGTTTTTCATGCAGAATTATTTGATTTGCTCCAAATTTGGTATACCGGTTTGTTATGTTAAGGAGTTGCCTTGGTTAAATTTGGAGATTTATTGTTTAAGTATAAAAGGGGGGAGGGCGGGGGCTTGTCGCCCCTCCTTAATTTAGATAAATGGGTTTTTCATGCAGAATTATTCGATTTGCTTCACATTTGATATACCGGTTTATTCCGATATGGCACTTCCTTCATTAGATTTGGAGGTTCGTTGGTTAAGTATAAAAGGGGGAAAGGGGACAAGTCCCCTCCCCTTAATTTAGATAAATGGATTTTCATGCAGAATTATCCAATTTACTTTATTTTTTTTTTCTCTATTCATTCTGATAAGGACCTTTCCTGATTAGATTTGGAGATTCATTAGTTAAGGATAAAGGAGGGGCAGTTAGACACCCCCCCCCCCTTAATTTAGCGATAAGGTTTTTTCATGCAGAATTATCTGATTTGTTTCAAATTTGGTATACTGGTTTATTATGTTAAGGAGCTTCCCTGATTAGATTTGTAGGTTCATTGGTTAAGTATAACGGGGGGAAACGGGGGCTAATCCCCCTTCATTTATTTTTTGAGGGCATTATTCTTTGAAATAAGAGTATAATATACAATTAGTGTGAATAACCTGTGAGCTCAATGCCATCAGTTTAACTGGGCACTTTTCTTTTTATTTTTTATATCTTAATCTTTTTTTTTTTTTTTTTTTTTTTTTTTTTTTTAGGATCTTAATTCGGTACTGACAATAAAAGTAGTGAATATTTGAATTTCATTTGGCATTTCATAAAACTAAATTCAGCGCAGTAATTATCTTTTCTTTTTAAAGTGCAGATAAAACAAAATCCTTGTTCAAAGTTTAAACTTGGCATTGTGCTAAGCGCGTTTCGAAAGGAGGTCGCGAAGTTGCAATGCCGACTTGGTCCGTGCCACCTTTTTCCAGAAGGGTTTTTAATTAACATTTTAAGACACGAGATGCTTATTGAGAGATCCCCTCAATGCAAACTATTCGCGAATGCCATAGTAATTTATGCGATTAATTCAAATTAGTCTGTCTTTAACAATTTGGCGTTTATTGCTTTTATACTGTAACTGGGTATGTATTAAACAAATATATCCTTCAAAGTTGTTATCTAGGCTTTAAAAACCGATGATACACAGAATACGCCATCCCTGATCGTCCGTGTCTTCTTTAGTGTTAATATCTCGGCTAATTACTGATGATTTTTTTCGAAAATCATCATCAATTCTTTTATACTTCTGCTGCGATAGGTACTTCCAGCGCTTCTCAACACCTCTTGCTGAATGCCCGCAAATCAAAATTTTTGTGTAACGGAAAAATCCGCTTTTCTCAAAAACTATGCGATCTATAAGTCACATCGCAGTGTACATCGTAGGGTAATCGCTATATTTTTCCTGCAAGGTTTAAATTAACGTCTACTACCAGTAATTTTTTCATAATTTTAGTTTCAGTAGATTTGGAAATAGATGGGGGGGGGGGCATATTTTTGCACTATTCTTTCGACGATATCTCTGAAAATATAATACCTAAAATTTAAAAAAAAAAATGTATTTTTGAGTCCAGCTTTACGAAAGCATTCACACGATATAAAAAGAAAAAAAAAATATATATATAAAGTAACTTAATTAGCCCTCTGCATTTTTCCCAAATATATTTGTGAATGTATAATAATCTGTAAATATGTGGGTTTATAGTCTTTATTACTTCCCCCAATTTGAACTTTCCACGTTCCGTAGTTTACGAGTAAAATGGCTGTGACAGACAAACAGACAGACACAGGAGTAATCTTATAATGGTTCTGTTTTTACTTTTTAAGTACGGAACTCTAAAAATGAATTAAAAAATGTGTCAGAAATTAGCCAGTTTGAATTTGAGAACAGCATTAAGTAAATAAAATATGCATGCTAAAATTTAAATTGGTAAGTCGAAACAGATACATTATGTAAATAAAATGTACACGCGAAAATATAGCATAAATTTTAAATTCTAAATACTTTTTTTCTTTTTAATTAGATTTCATTTACCATGCTTCCATTTTTTTTTTTTTTTTTTCAAAATTTGGTTTGGATTGCTAGGGTTCAACTAAAATGCATGAACGGAAATATTTCCCCTCAGAATTATCCCATAATTTAGCCTTTGGCTAGTTAAATGCATTAGCAATGTAGCTGTAAATTTGTGGCAATAATAATTAACCGTTTCAAGGGCGGTGGCTAGAGGGTCTAGCCACCTAATTTTAATTCCAAAACAGACAAATAGCACCAAGAATATTTTAATAAAACCTTGCTTTTGTAATGACAGTGGAAAATAGCAAGTTTTTACTTTCTAAGAAATTCGTTTGAATATTCTGGTGTCAGTCAATTATTTCATCATTTTACAAACAGAACTCTTCTGCCCCTAAAAGGTTTAAAAGATGCCAATATTGTTGAAATTCCGAATTTAAGTTCTTTAATTTAAAGCGTTACGTAGCAAAACTATATTAAAGCCAAATATTAGATTAAAAATAATTTATTATTAGACATAAATAACACGGGAGTAATGTTGCCTGATAGATATTTATAAATTGGGCTGATATTTTGAACCCGGTCTCGAATGATAATCATCTTACTCCAGGCCCAACGCACACTACTTACATACTTACATTTCCTTAGTTTAGTTCACGCCGTGGGCCGGTAAAAACTGAATCTGAAGTTTGATGAAATTTCGGGCATTAATTCTTGCGATAGCGCTATTGCGTAAATCGTGAAAAATGCAGCATAGCAGCACCACCTGTTGGGCGATTCACACCAAAATGTAAACAGTATCAACTCATGTTAAGGATTAACCGAATCTGAGGTTTGATGGAAATCCGTGCTTTAGTTCTTGAGATAGAACTATTGCGGAAATCTCGAAAAATGCAGCATAGCAGCGCCACCTGCTGAACAATTTACACCAAAAACTAATCAGCATCAATTTATATCATGTACTAACTGAATATAAATTTTTATTAAATTCCGTGCATTAGTTTGAGATAAAGCGGCCACAAGATTTGTGTCGCATACAGACAGACAGACATTTTGTAAAAACATGTTTTTTGGAATGTTTGACCCCTAAAACGCGTAAATCCACCGAAAACCGGAATTCGAAAATTTTCACGAATCCAATACTTTCTTCTTGTAAAGATAGAAAAACAGTGTTGAATTAAGGGGGGGGGGGGGGGCAATGGGATGTCCGGAAGATTTGAGATTTTGTGTTTTCAATGTTCAAAAAGTAAAATTCCCCCCCTCCCTGGAATTCTATAATGTCCCCTCCAAGAGCAATAGAAATCCCTCGCGGAGAAAAGTGTCTGAATTCAACACTGTAGAAGAAAGTAAAAAAAAAAAAAAATCGCGAATCCAATATTCTCCCTGTAAAGATAGATGAAAGTAAAAATTGACCAGAATCCAAAATTGACCGGCCCGATCCATGTAGATAAAGATCAGCCGTGTCCCCTTTCCCCTTTTCTTTCTGTGCTGAGTGAGGTGTTTCTCACCTCGGAGGAAAGATAGGGGACCATCTCGGGGAACATATATGAGGCGTCGCCGGTTCACATGGCTTGCCAAAAAATGAAAGTTATCGCGCCCGACCTGTGAAAGTCCGCGCCATCTATTGAGAAAAGGGGTTTTTCGACCTTTGTGATGTAGCCCTTTAAATAAGAATTCGTAGCGAATGTGTAACCCTCTTTTAAATATTACGGCTGTTTTCGAATATTTTTTCTGCCCAATAATGTTAAACTTTGACACATTCAGAAAGTCATTTTCTTACGTTAATGCATGAAATTGACCTTTAACTGCTCCCTCAATGGTCTCACAGAACGCCCCCCCCCCCTCCCGCTATTGATTGTTATATCAATAAAAATGCCTGCCAATTGTATGTGGTGTACAATAAAGGGCAAAATTGACAGATTTTATTAGTGGCCAGTAGTACCAGTTTTATAAGTAGCCACTTTCTTTAAACTAGTGGCCACTTTTTTATTTAAAGGTACTAAACAGTAAACTTTTGTTAAAATTTCTATTAGCATTAATCTAAAATTGAATAGCCGAAATAAATATGTTAACCTTTAACTGATGTCACAGAAATTGTCACGTAACTAGTGTGAAGCGGTCTGTGAGACCGCTGCAACGAAAGATTAATAAAAGGCAAGATTAACTCATAGGATGGTGTTTTTGTACTAAACTTTTTGCACAGGACTGTTATAATTAAAATTCACCTATTGAAAAGTCTCTGGTGATAGTACTAAAGTTTCAAACGGAACAAAATTTCGGTAGTGTTTGTAGTTAAACTGAAAATTGCAAGTTAAACTATAAAAATTGAAAAAATCCGTGGTCTGAGAGACCGGTAACATCAGTTAAAGGTTAATATAAACATAGAGCAATCAGAAAAAGTACAATCCTTAATAAAATGCAAGAAAATGTTACTCTCTCCTTGTAAGAAAGTTGCCGCTGACAACCATATTTTTAATAGCCACTTTTTCTCCATTTGCGGCTCTGTGGCCGGTTGTAATTTTGCCCTTTATCTTGCAGACCGCTGCTTTTTTCACATTTCTCTGTTTAACTGGTAATTTTCAGTTTAACTGTAGATACTAGTGAAATTGTGTTTCATTTGCAGCCCTACTACTATAGCTAGAGACTTATGAATAAGGTAAAATTATAATCTCACTAAAAGTACATATTTTTTAAAAACTGTTACGCATTTCACTAGCTTTTGGACTAACAAAACATTATTTTGTTACATTGTTCTGAGTCAAGTTTACAATGAGTTAAGCGGGTGCGGGGGTTCAGAATTGTAAAAGAGAAAAAAAATCTTTATAGCATTTAATTAGGAAGAAAAATGAAGCTTAATAATTTAAATAACACAAACCGCATATTTCTGCTATGATTACGTCAGCATATATGATTTTTGTGATATATACTATCAGTTCTGCCCTGCCCCTAATTAAAACTTTTAAGTCCATTTATCTCAGAATGGATTTTTTCATAAATTGTGATGTTTTAAAAGATATACTAAATTTTCTTGCAAGATAGATGTATTAAATTTTGTACAGTTTTCATGTTATGTTTTAATAAATTGGCTACACGTTTTTTAATTTCACGTAAAAAATTTGAAAATATATTCTTCGAAGTAAAAATCACGCTCGAAAACTTTCTGAGCGTGACTTTTTTTTTGCTTTGAAATTTATTATAAATTTTGTAAGTATATATTTTTTAAATTCCTGAAGAAAAGTTATCAAGAAATCTTTTCTGCACACAATAGTGAAAAAAGTGATGAAACCGGGAAAGTGGTTCATGAGTTATAAAGTTTAAAATTTTAATTTTTTGTAACAAAATTTTAAAGTTTCGAAACTCTATCTGAAAAGTAATCTTTATATATAAAAAAAAAATACATTTCAGAAAAAAAAAATCATAAAAAATGCCTCTAAAGAAAATAAAATTTTTATCCCCCCCCCCCTTTTTTTTTAACTTGTCTACTGCTTAATCCTCTTTTTTGCCGAAGCGCTGACTTCAGCTACCAGACCGCCATTTATTAATATATCAATTAAACAAAAGAAAAAAAAATGTTTTCTTCAGTACTGCAAATGAATTTGCGTAAACACCTCGCATTTCTTAATAATAATAGTAATAATAAATGACGAAAAAGCTTTAAATTATAAAAAACGCCTTGGGGCAACAAAGTAGTCTTTTCCCTCAACTGATTAATTATTTATTTACCTATAAAATTAATAAAATAAGTCAGCGGCGGGCACCGAGCTCCATACATAACAAGAGTTCTGAGTTGGCGGTCAGAAGCTTGCAAGGCAAATGAACATAGCCCGCGTTGTCAATGTTAAGTGGCTACTTCAGTCAAAGGAAAAGACCCGTTCGCTAATACTAATCCTATGGAAGAAATTTATAAAGATATCTCGGTCGCATTTCAATATTTTTAAATGATTTCTTTTGCATTGAATAGTTGAGATAGATCTGTACAAAGGCCGTTTTTTACTTTTTCGATTTTGTTTGCAGGTATTTCTTATGAGAACACTTTCATTTTCGGAACCGGTTTCGAAAGTAAAAGCATCCTCATAAAAAATATCTGCAGTCAAAATCGAAAAAGTAAAAAACGGCCTGCATACAGATCGATCTCAACTATTCAATGCAAAAGAAATCATTTAAAAATATTGAAATGCGACCAAGATATCTTTATAAATTTCTTCCATAGGATTAGCATTAGCGAATGTGTCTTTTCATTTGACTGAAGTACCCTCTTAAGGGGGTTGGTCCGTGTCACTCAGCTTCCGATTTCCCCTTACTAATGTAAAGTCTATGCGCATTTGATGCATTCGTGTATTTAAAATATCTCCTCAGGAAATTAATATTTTTAACTTCTGTTTTTTGTGTACACTTCCTAAAAGATGCCCTTTTTTTTCTAAGTTCTCAAAATATTTTAAAAATATACACTTAATTTTATAGGAAGTGTTAAAATCTTACTCACAGTTCGGCCGCTTTTAACACACAAAACATTAAATTCAGCATAGATTTTAGAAATATTTTGAAAACTAAGAAAAAAAAGAGACATCCTTTAAGAAGAGTACACAGAAAAAAGATGCTAAAAATATGAATTTCCCGAGAACATATTTTAAATATACGAATGCATCAAAAGTCCACAGACTTAACATTACGGAGGAGAATTCCGAAGCTGAGTGACCAGCCCCCTTAATTAGGGTTATTAGTGTTCTCATTTACTATTATCCTAATTTATGCTTCTCTAATTAAGCTATACTTATGAAATTAATAAATGGTTCTCTAATGATGAAAGGGAATGCGATAAACAGCATTTTTCGCCGCGAATACGAATTAAAATTAACATCACTGTATCCTTCAGCGCTGACCGCTGGAAATCAAGTCGGGAAATGGGAAGAGAGATCTCCTGTTATATATGGAGCTCAGTGGTGGCAGGTGCTCTTATTCAGAAACTGTGTAATCGAATTGTTTTTTGGTAAAAACAGAAGTTTTTTTTTTTTTTTTTTTTTGCAATAATTCCCTTATACTATGTGTTCGAAAAATAATAAATTCCAAAATTTAGTTTTGCATTCTTAAGAAGATACTTCAGATCTTCACATTTCTGAAATTCTATTGTTATATTCGGACTATTACGCAATTTTGGGTCAAAGTTGATCTTCATAATGTCTACGGTGGCGAAAAAATGTATTTGAACAAGGCATATTTTACTTTCAATTTTTGAATTTGTAATTTTGAGTGCAAATTCAAGCGAAATAAATTTACTTGCAAATCGGGCGTATTGAATGAATTTTATATCAAATTATTTTGAGTTAGGATTTAGAGTTTCGTTGTGGTAGAAAGGCTTAAAATCTTCTCGCTTCTGCTAGAAAATGCTGTCAAAGTAGCGTTTTGAGCCAAATATTCAGTCTCGACAGCGAAAAAAAAGCCATCTTGAGCCAACAATCTCTTATAATTTAAGATGAAATTTATTTAGAGTAAAATGAAAAAAAAAAAAAAAACTCTTAGAAATCATTCCAATGTTCATGTCTGTGCAAATATCATGTTTAAAAATGAATAGAAAAATGTGTCGGGAAGTTCCGCGTTGTTTAGAGAGGGGGGGGGGGGCGGATATGTTTTTGAGAACTGCCTTAAGTTACCCCTGTTCTTCTTCAGTGAATTAGTAATTAAGTAATTGTCTCTCGGAATGGTATTGAGTAAAGTGATCAGCTGGAGTGAAACATCCGACATCAATGTTCTGTCGTGTTTCATGCAGAAAGAAGCGGTTCGTAATGATAGCGTTCCCATCCATCATTGCTAAACTCGCCAGGTTCGGAGAAGGTTGTTTCCCTTGGTTAACAGCATGGAAAATGTTGAAAAAAAAAAAAAAACTAGAACACTTATTGGTGTCACGACAGAAACACGTCATCACAAATAAATAAAATGATCCTAATGTGGAGAAAAGAAAGTTGCATTTCTATAACTTTCTTTGCACGCGATGTCAAAAGTGTATTGATTTGTGGAAGGTGAATAAAAACAAATGTTCACTCACTTTGTTGATACTAAATTTTTTCAAGTCTTTTCTTTTTTAGTGAAAGATACCAACCAGTTCTGTGAGTGAAAATAACCTTGCTACGAAAATTCTGTAAAACTATTATCACGACCTATATCTTCTGGTGTATCTTTAAAAATTACTTTTCAGTGATGTTATAACGCTTAATGAATAACCGTAAATTTTTGTTTTTCCACCCCAACTTCATGAGACAAGCCACAGAAATTCTGCATACTGTATATACAGTAAAACATGTGAAAGTCATATCAGTATAAATGAAATCGTCAGAAATCGGAAAAATAGATTTTACACAGGTTCCTTTTTCACATTTTTATTATTAAACGTAATTCCGTCGCAAATGGGGGGAGGGGATCCTGTTTTCAGAAAAATAATATTATACAATTACACAGGCATGAAAGAGTTCCTCCAATAGATGAAATTCCACCTTTTTGAAAGAAATTTAGACGTTCTCTGAATTGATGCTAAAATGCAAAAGAAAAGAAATAGGGGAGGGATTTGGGAGATTTGATCCTTGGACATTTTGTCAACTCAAACCCTTGGAGTTTGAATAGACAGAATCTGATCATGTTTTAATTATTTGCAATTGAGAGAGAAAATCAATAGATTGTAATATCCGTTTATTTATTTTTATTTTTTTCATTGCAATTTTCTATCCTTTATTTCTGATAACTTTTCCTCTTTTGTAATATTTAAATTTGCTAAAACACCAGCACGTGGTACTGTACCGTCGTGAGTCAGGAATGCAAGATGGTCTAGCGACAAAAAGCAATTTATTAAAGCAGCACGGCACAGCTACAAAAAAATATTCAGAAGTTAAGATGAAGATATTGGGTTTCACAAATTAGGGCTTAAGTAAGCCCTGTCCGCAGTACTGTCAGTACCGCGCGTGGGTTACAGCTTAGAGTACTCTGTACTCTGTCCGGAGAGATTAGCTCCGCAACCTGCCCTAAACCTGGACAGACCTACGCCGGGAGCGTAGAAAAAGTAAGTCTTCACTTTCGAGGTTTTCAGCCGAGAGTCCCCGAAACGGCCTCAGGCCTTTAGGTATATGTAAGTTAGATTTCTTTGATATCCGGCGGCACTTGAGAATGCTTGAGGAGTGTTTCAAGTATTGTAAGAATTATTATACCCAAAATGTCTAAAGCTAAGTTCTTGGCTTAAAATATGATTTCCAGTCTGACAGTTGGAGAGAGTTGAATTAGAATATATTGCAATTTTAATTGGGTTGTTAAAGATTTTATGATACACAAAATGTATCGTTCTTTGTAGCAAAGAGGGATATTTAGGAGCCACATCTGCCTCTATTGACAGAGTGCTATTGAATAAAACCAGGACTTTACAGTACTTAAAACAAAAAATTTCTTTTCTAGAGGGAGTCAAGTGTTGGTGGGTAAATATATTCTTCCAAAATTTTAAGTACCATAAATCTAAAACTTGCGAAAATTTGTTCAATATATTTTCTATGTCATTTTGTTAATTCATAAAATCTTGATAGAATTTTGCTGAAAAATTTCTCGTCACACCAGTTGAGAAACACTGTTTACAAGTAAAGCTTGCACTTCCCTTTCCATCTTCTAGCCGGCAGACAACAAGCATTTCGCTACCACGCATTCGCTCCATTTCGCAACAGACGATAAAGGTTACTGCTTGTATTAACAGGCAAGAATTTATTTTTCTCTTCATAGATAAGCTATAATGAATAAAGTGTAACAAGGTAAATTATGCAGTTTTGTGTTTTCTTGAAGTTACATACTCTTTAAAAAAGTACGAAGTCATTGCACTGAAAGTAGAATTAAGAAGAAAAAATGATTTAATATGCTTAGATAATATATAATTCTTTAAGAATATATTTGTGTTTTGTTACTTTCCTTGGCGATGTCTTTGTTAGTTATTTTTGACAAATGTAACATCTGGAATCTCCTTATTGTTTAGAAATCAAAAATAGCGTCCCCCTCCATTTTGTTCACTTTTTTTGGTATGTTCTGTTGACAACTAAAAATATTTCAGTATGTAAAAGGAGTATACAATATTCCGTGTATGCTTCGGATTATATAAAAATAAAGGGAGAAAGGTATGTCATTTCCATTAAAGTACTATATCATTGAACGAAATTACGTAGAAAATTGTCTAACTTACAATGTTTCATTATTTATATACGCTTCTCACGTATGCTTTTTTAAGTTATCACATTTTTGAGCTTAAGTCCTATTTTTTTTTTAGTATTACATAATTATTCTAAAGCTAAACAATTTATATGATAAGAAAATCTGCACTGACTCCACTCGACTTTGTTTGTTTGTTTGTTTTATTGAACACATACATCAGACTTGTGTGCTTGACAACAAGGCCCGCTTATAAGTCATCGTCGATATACAGGGACGAGATAGCACAATGAAATTTACAACACAGAAAATTTTTACATCCGGGAGCTCCACAAAGAGTGTGCAATGGAGCCAGCGGGAGTCGAACCCGACAAGCCTCCTACGCTCTAAAGCGATTAGCAGCGTGGTGTCCTAACCACTCGGCCACGGAGGCCCCTTCCGAACAATGGTCCAGAATATTGTAAAAAATATAAATTTCTGACACTATATAGAATCACTTGGAATTGAATGCTGCGCACTCGTTTTGAAACTGAATATCTTGCCTATGCGCTACTAATGCTTAATGGCGAAGCCACAATATTTCGCTCACCCGCAAGAAAATTGACACATCTCGACAAAAGTAAATTTCATAGGAAAGACAAAAGAAAATTTGCATGATTTTTACAAGAACATGAAATTATAACACCTAGTTCTGCATGCAGGAGTTAAAACGTGTATAACAGTACAAAATCCTTAAACCTCAAATACACGAGCGGCGTACTGCCAGAGCCCGATTATCACAGGGGCACATGGGGCATGTGCCCCGACCCCACATTTTCAGGGGGGGGCAAACTGTAGTTTGTGCACTCTCGGAAAATAAGAATTAATACAAATTTCCATTTGTAGTTCACAGGAAAAAAATGTGTCTTTCCCATTCATGTAAATTAAACTATCTCGGTATTTTTCAATAACTACGACGAACAGTAATGTAAACTTCAAAATCCTAAGAAGAACGGATATTACATCTAACACGTTTTATTCTGTCTTACAGGTTTAGAGTTTAACTTGCTCTAAAGACCATATAGTGCAGATTTTACCTTCCTATATTTTTAATGCATTTTTATGTGTCTATAATACACATATTGTTTTTCTTAAAGTTATGGTTTAAATCGTAAACTACACATAGAACTGTTTGTCCAAATTATAATGTATGAACTTTTTTGAGAAAAGGGGCAAGGCCTGTGTGCCCCGGGCTCAACATGCAGTTAATCAGGTACTGCGTACGCCAGAGAAGCTCTTTGGTACGTACGGTTTGTACTTTGCCACCAATAAATTAAAATAAAAATCGGCATATTATTTAATTTGAATGTTACTTTTTGAAAAATAGTGGTGATAAATGTAAGTACTCTGTATATGTATGATATAACTTGCACATGTATTCCAAGGTTTTAAGATTGAAGACGTAGGATGAGGTTTGGAGGGTTGGGTCATTTTACCCCCACACACAATCCACCCCTCTACTGTGGTCACAAATGGACATACATATAGCGTAATAATTTTCCGTATAACTACACTTATGAAACTTTTTATGTAGCAAGACGTACCTATGACAGACCTATTATTGGAATAAAAATGCAAAATTAATTTTTGCGAGATGTGTCACTTTTCTTGCGGTGAGCTATTTGTCATTTATAGTAGGAGAGCTGTTGAACATTTTTGAGTAGGTATTTGAGGCACCCTGAAAATTTGTACAACACTTCTTTTGTAATGCCTGAATACAAAATCGATGTCTGGCTGAAGGATCGTGGCCCAAAAACTGGGCCAGACACGTGTCAAGTGCCATTTTTTGACAACCCAAAAAAGGTATTTGAGGCACGCTGAGATTGAGACAGAATAATATTTATACTTAGAAAAATATATTTTGAAAATGACAGACACTTTAGTCGGCCCAAAAACTGTGCCAGACACGTGTCAAGAGCCATTTTTTGACTACCCAAAAAAGGTATTTGAGGCACGCTGAGATTGAGGCAGAATATTATTTATGCTTAGAAAAAAATATTTTGAAAATGACAGACACTTTAGTCGGCACAAAAACTGTGCCAGACACGTGTCAAGTGCCCTTTTTGGCAAAATGGCACTTGACACGTGTCTGGCACAGATTTTGGGCCACGATCCTTTAGTCAGACATTCGATTTTGTATTCAGCCATTACAAAAGAAGTGTTGCACAAATTTTCAGGGTGCCTCAAATACCTTCCCTAAAATGTTTAACAGCTCTTGGACTATTATACTCTGCCACATTTTCTTGGTGATTTATATGCCAAATCCGTCGGCCGATTTTTACGAAAATCTAGACAGTTCTTGCGACCCATTTTCACCTAATGGGAGCTTGTTAGGAAGTACCGTTTGGAAGTTATTGTGTACTTTCACACACACAAATCACGATTGCAATAATTTCCTTATGGGTACCTATATGTTCGAAAAATACTAAATTCCAAAATTTAGTTTTGAATTCTTAAGAAGATACTTCAGATCGTCACATTTCTGAAATTCTATTGTTATATTCGGACTGTTACGTGTTTTGGGGGCAAAGTTGATCTTCATAATGTCTAAAGTGGCGAAAAAAATGTATCTGAGCAAGGCATATTTTTCTTGCAATTTTTGAATTTTTAATTTTGGGTGCAAATTCTAGCGAAATAAATTCACTCGCAAATCAAGCGAATTGAATGAATTTTATATCAAATTATTTTGGGTTAGGATTTAGAGTTTCGTTGTGGTAGAAAGGCTTAAAATCTTCTCGCTTCTGCTTTCTCGGATGCCTTAAAAGTTGGCATGTAAATTGGGGATTCGCGAACTCGTGTTAGTCGCTATGTTTGTGATCGAATGTAGTGGAGCATTTCTGTTACAGTTCGTGCCCGACATAATATTTCTAGACGTTCTTCAATTGCACTTTATCGAAAGACTGAAATGAAAGAGGAAAGTGGAATCCACGGTGACTTTGAAGAGATAAGGGAAAAAAAATCGTCATGCGTGCACAAATCGTCGCGGTACAATGATTCACCTTGAAACGTTAGGGGATATTTGAAATGATCGCTCTTGCTTGTGATTTAAAGTAAATAAGTTATAAAATATGTTGTTTAAGAATGTAAAATCTTCATTTTGCTATTTTGCATCTTTTATCTAATCATTTCCTTGCTTGTTCTTATTTAGTGTGTCTAAAGTTCCTTCAGTAGAATTGTAGTTTTGCAGCAGTCTGTTAACCCGGGAGAACTCGCTGCATGAGACTTTCTCTCACAGTTGTACTTTTTTAAGACTCTTATTTAAATCATTTTTCATTTTAATTAAAATTTCAAAATCTTTTTCAATTATTTTACCTCTTTTGTGAATAAAAGTACTAAGCCAACCAAAAAAAGTTGATATTATATTAATGTAAAGTAAAGGAAAAGCAATTGGGCATTCTCACTATACTGTTAAAAATATCGTGAAAAATTACCTCTGTTTTTAAAGGATCTCTATTTTCTGACCAATGAGAACGCTACATTAATACCTATGAAGAGTTCTCATTGGTCAGAAAATAGATAGCCTTTAAAAACAGAGGTAATTTTTCACGGTATTTTTAACAGTGTAGCGAGTTCTCCCGGGTTAAGGCGGTAATAAAAAATTATTTTCCCATGCTCAACAACTCGAAATTTTCTGATTCAGTTTCAGACTTTTTAAAGTAAAAACATTAAACTTTCTGACGTGATTTTTGAAGAGAGTAATAAGCGACCTGTGTTCTTATTTTTCCATTCTATTAATTAGAACTTGATTTATAAACAATTATTTTCTCAGTATACGACCATTTTTTTTTTCCATTTCCTTCGGGATCCTATCGCTTCGGGAAATTCGGTTCAAAATGCCCATTTTGATAGCATTTTTTGAAATATATTCTGCTTTTATTTAAAAAAAAAAAAAAAAAAAAAAAAAAAATCGACCAATACGGCACATTATATAGTTTCTGAATAAGAGAACCTGCCAATTGGATGCGTTTCAGGGCAAAAATGAATTTTAAAAATAAGTCAGAAAATATAAGCAGTTTGCATTTGAGTACACCCTTAATAGCATTAATTCCTTTCTAAATCGATTTGTATTTATTGTATAGCGTTCACATTTTTTCCCTCCAAAATTTATACCTAAAAAAATAAGGAGCGCAGTATTCACGAAATATTATTTATATGGGAAACCATGCATGCTTTCACAAAGTGAGGGCATACAGCTTGGAGCTCTCGCTGTAAAATTGTATGAATGCGGAATTATAAAGTAAAATGTATTAAATAATTTCAATTTTATGTGCAGTAAGTTTGAGTATTATAAGCAAATACACAATAATTACTTATTTTTACTGTTCTGACAAAATGTACTTTTAGACGTATATGATGTTTGAATTAAGTAAACATTAATTGTATGAATATAGAATTATTAAGTATAAAATATATGCAATAATTTCTATTTAACGAGCAGTAAGTTACTATTTCATACTAGTTACTAAGTAAATTTACTATTTTATCAACGAAAAAATGGAAAAATATATTTTTTGGACCTTACTCCCTTCCCGTGTCAACGGTTCAATTGCCTTCTAAATTTACAATAAAGTTAGATTTCATTTCCCCCAAAAGAATCGAATGATCTCATGCAACTCAAAAGCAACACATCGGATAACATATT
Organism: Maratus speciosus; assembly: GCA_963932465.1. Classification (NCBI taxonomy): domain Eukaryota; kingdom Metazoa; phylum Arthropoda; class Arachnida; order Araneae; family Salticidae; genus Maratus; species Maratus speciosus. Next base: position 147,779,108 of record OZ010796.1, on the reverse strand, counting down.
GACATTATTTTGGCTGGATATTGTAGAAGTGCTTTTGCGGAAGTAGATAATTCTCAGGACTTGATCTAGCCAAAATTTGGGAACTATGCGGGTCCCTGTTACAAAATTCTAATGTGTAAAAGGGGCTTGCTCACAATTTTTTTTTAAATAAAAAGATCCTTTCACAAAATTCTATATAAGGAGAAAAACCTTCACATACACGCATATTGGCCATTCCTTGGTAACTTACGTTACATTTAGAACAATTTACTTCAGTAATTTTAGTGATAGAAGAACACAACAAAAAATATTCAAAATGTAATGTTAGCATGGTTTGTTAATTAAACTTATTTAAAACTCAATTTAGATGTAAATTACCTAATTCTAGCGTTATTTTGTGATCTCTGGCAGTTATATTTATTATGGTAATTGACATTATTGAAAAAGGAACATATGTTACCATAAAAAATATAATTTTCATTTTTAAAGTAATTTTGATTCAAATTGACCTTCGGATATAGGTTTAATTAACAAATCCTGTCAACTTTTGAATAATTTTTGTTGTTATATTACTAAAATTACTGGAGTAAAATATTCTAAATGTAACGTAAGTTACCATGGAATGAGCCATATATTATCTCGTTGAGATTTGAAATGTGTAATTTGCTAACAAAAGAAACACGCAGAATTGAAAATAGCAGGGGACTAAAAAAGCTTAACATTAAAAAATTTACATTTTTCATAAATATAATATTTCACAAAATAGGACCCCCCCCCCCGCAAAAAAAAAAAAAACCTTCCATAAGTCCGCGACTTTATCAATTCGTAACAGAAATGCAGAACACGGCATAAACTGTTACATTTGTTTCTTTCCCTCTGAGAACAGTAGTATTGCTCAGAAGTTCTTCGCACCTATGTTTGGATCGATTTCGCATTTCTGTAGCAAATGGGTCACGTGACTGCAGTTTAGAATTAAAAGTGAAGAATGGGCAAGTGCTTCGGGAACCGTATCAGGTGTAGAATGCTATTGCGCCAAATGTTTCTCGCCAAAACTTGTAGCTGATAAACAAGCGGCGCTGAAGTTAAATTAAGTTTTCAGTGTAAAATCGACCTTAAAGGTTTTACATAAATCATATTTTTCTTACACAACTCTTATTTGATTAAAATGTTGTTCATTTATTTTCTCTTTAGCAATAATGGCTTGTTTGTTTTTGCGAAATCGTGTGAGAGGGGAGGTGTACCCTTTCCTTTTAGCGCAAATGGAAATACATTGTACAGTTCGGTAGTACGGTAGAAAAACTAAAAATGCATAATTTTTTTCTCCTTTATCTCTTAACATTTTGATGTACTTTATATATAATATCTTATACATTTAAAGTTATTTTAATTTGCAACGAAAAATATTATTCAAATATAACCTCATCGTAAGTTTTAAAAAATAAATCTGATTTTAACGTTTTTTCTTACAAAGACATTTTTAGCGGCTACAGTTCCCAAAGTGTTTGTGTTTTTCTATAAATTATTTTTCTTTTTATAAAGTGGATAAAATGTTATGAAATATTAATTTATTTTTTCCTTCTTTTTATAGGTAAGTGGATTACTATTTTGGAATGGTATTCAAACTATTTTGATATAATGGTAAGTATTTTTAATGGAATAATTATTTTCATTTAAATATTAGTTTTAAGGCGAAATTACTTTTGCTGATCATTATATTCCAAAGTTCTACATCCAGCGTTTTCAACAATTAAGAGGCTACTTCAGTCAAACGAAAAGACCCGGTCGCTAATGCTAATCCTATGGAAGAAATTTATAAAGATATCTCGGTTGCATTTCAACATTTTTAAATGATTTTTTTGCATTGAATAGTTGAGATCGATCTGTGCAAAGGCCGTTGATTACTTTTTCGATTTTGATTACAGGTATTTCTTATGAGGACATTTTCATTTTCGGAACCGGTTTCGAAAGTAAAAGCATCCTCATAAAAAATATCTGTAAACAAAATCGAAAAAGTAAAAAACGGCCTGCATACAGATTGATCTCAACTATTCAGTACAAAAGAGATATTGAAATGCGATCGAGATATCTTTATAAATTTCTTCCATAGGATTAGCATTAGCGAATGCGTCTTTTCATTTGACTGAAGTAGCCTTTTAAGCCGCTGGCAGCAGACATACCGGAAATTTCGCCATGTAATCTTCACCTTATTTAATCACAGCACTAGAATTAACTTTCTGCGATTGACCTGCGATTGAACTGTGACCGATTGACGGATGTGACAGAAATTGTCACACAACTATTGTGAAGTGGTCTGTGAGACCGCTCCATCGAAAGATGAATAAAAGGCGCAACAAACTCTTAGGATGGTGTTTTCGTACTAAACTTTTTGTACATCAGGACTGTTTATAATTAAAATTCACCTATTCAGAAGTCTCTGGTGATAGTACTAAAGTTCCAAATGAAACAAAATTTCAGAAGTATTTGTAGATAAACTGAAAGTTATAAGTTAATAAAAATTGAAAACAGAAGCTGTCTGAGAGACCGGTAACATCAGTTAAAGGCCAGTACTTCTTTATAATATTACTGGTACGTCTGCGGCCTGCTATTCAGTTGTTGGAAATCCCTGTTATATGATAATGTCCTAAGGAAACTTGTATTTTTTAAATAATAATAAAAAAATAAATAGCTCATCAGCTAACGTATTTAAAGAATATCAACGTTTTAAGTCTATTTTTGTAATATACATTAATTTTCCATCAATACAGCAATTTATGTAATACGTTAATTCAAATGAAGAGCTAAGTGGAAGAACATGCTAAGTAACAAAAATTACATTTGGAGAAATTCGAAGTGAAAGTTTTTGCTGTAAATTTTAATGATTTATTTTCTGTTTGATACCATGTGTTTAAAATATTAACAGGTATGGTACTAAACTCTCTCAGAAAAACTTATTCATGTTTAATTTTTAAATATTAAAAATTATTAATACTATTGACATTATTAAATATTAAAATATTAAATATTAATTAATAAGGTCTTAAATCTTCAAGACTAAATAGAATCTTAGTATTTTAGCTTCACCGTGTGATAGGACACCTCATAACGCATTCATCCAAAAGATAAAAATAAATTAGAAAATGTAGCATAACATGTTCATCCACTCAGCTCTTCAAATGATAAAATCTCGTAAAAATCCGAATAGCCACTTTCGCAAAATCATGTGCACAATTTGCAAATTAAGTTTTGAATAAAACTGCCAGTGTTTCCCAAATGCCAGGCCGCGACCGGGCCAATAAAACAAAATGCGCAGCCACAACTCTTAAAATGGTAATGTTTTTGGTTTTAAATGTTCAATACATATTTTTAGGGATTATGACTGTTAATCCGGAGCTTGGTTGGCCTTTCTTCATGAAATTCATTAACCTTCGGACGACCAGGTGAAAATTTGAACCATGAAAGATCATGTGAGGTCACTCAGTGACCCCATAGTTTAAAAAAAAAAAAAAAACGCATATTTATTTACCATATCAAAAATCCAAAACTTAGTTTTTAAAATTATTTTAATAATTAGGATGAGCGAAGCGAATCCTCTACTAGACTACACAAATTACATTTTGTCGTACGCTTTCAAAAAAAAAAAAAAAAAAAAAAACTTCAGTATTTTGACTTGAAACTAAACATAAAAATAAATTATGGTCTGTAGATTTGCACACTATTTTTTTTTACAGAATAACCTTAAAAATATTATTTTAATTAATTTATTTTACATGTTTTTCCATTACGGATGCATTTTTGCAAATAAAAATTGAAACACGTATATTGTCAGAAGAAAAAATAAATCAAGGAGTTTGTCATTATAGATAGAATCATGATTAATTAGTTTCACGATTTCTTTTATGAAATTTTTAAAATACCCTTTTTATGAAAATTATAGCCTATTTTTAATAAATTAAAATTTTGTGCAAATTCAATTATTTACATTGTTATAAAAATATTTTTCAGTGTTAAGAATTCAAATACACAATTTATTCTTATATGAAATCATTTACGCAGACGATACTTAGATACGCAGACGAAAAATCTCAAATTTCCTTGATTGGCTCCTTCGTTTCTCTTCGTTCATGAAGTTCACATTTTTTTTCTTTTTTTGGGGGGGGGGGGGGGGCACTAGCCACTTTCATGCCTATATTTGTTTTTTACCAGTTATAATAAATCAAAATTTACTTCCTCGAATAAAGTCTAGGTATATTATCACTCCTTGAAAACAATTCTTGCTATATATGTGTTATATATACGAACGTGAACTGTTGATATATCCTTACCAAATGAATTGGATATTTTGATTGGGTAAGGGAACATAGTGGGCCCCCCCCCCCCCCCCCCCCCGTATCTGAAACCATATTTTTATCTGATTATAGGCCACAGATCACCTTCCCGAAATAGAATTCTCTCCGTGTTACTGATGTGGCCCTTGACAACCCAGACATTTTTGTAAGTGGCCTTTCTCTGAAAAAGGTTGTGCACCCCTAAACGTAGATTGAGTAAATATCTATCCAAAAATGCAATCCTTACTTTTTCCTATCCATTATTTAAGTCTCTACCTCGATTTAAATATAAAGTGTGACGAAGAAAAATAATCGATCATTTTCAGTATCTCGACGTTATTTAAAAAAAACTACATCTCTGTTTATAATTAATTTATGAAGATGCATTAGGTCTCAAATTGAAGCTCTTCTTTATTAGGTTCTTATAGTTTTGGTTATGTTATTCTGCGATGATTGGTCCTTTTGATATGGGAAATTTTACGCTGGCATGTTTGGCCGATTTAACATGGAGAAGTTGTCTTCAGTGTAATAAGCAGTTATGGTGTCTTTCCGTTTTGTTCTTGGCGTTTGTATGGCGGGGTTAGCCTTTTATATATATATATATATATATATATATATCAGTGGCGTGGCGTGAAAATTTTCGGTGGTCATCGCAATTATTTAAGTTTGTGGTGAAAAATTATTAACTCTAAAATTCAATGGTTGAATGTTCAAAAAAGAAACTTTAAATCTTACCTTCACTTATACATGAACTCCAAATGTTCTGCTAAAACTGGATCGTAGAGTTTTAAAAGCTTATTAAGAGTTTTAAAATATTGCTTGGTCATCGCCGCATCCAGCGATGACCGGACGCCACGCCACTGATATATATATATATATATATTTTTTTTTTTTTTTTTTGGCTTGGCAGAACGACCGTCCTGCTTGATAGGAAGTGTAACTATGTGTTGTAAAAAGAACAAAACGAGTCTACTCTTGCAAAAAATTAGTGCACCTGCTGAAATGTTAATCTATTAAAAATTACGAATTTTAATGAGTCAATAATAATAATAATTTTAAAAAAAATTGGCCGGTTTAAAAGTACCCGGCCCTTTAACTCTGAGGGCAAAGTAATTCTATTGCTAAAATGTTGAAATGCTTGACTGCCATCAGAATGATCTAATTCATAAAACAATTAATAAAAGTTTTCCTTTGCGTACATTATAAAATCAAAATTCTGTACATAAATTCTCGAGAAGTTGTGAATTAAAATTGTGGTATCAGGGGTCGATGCAGGTTTTTATTCTTAGGGCCCATTTTGTGGAAAGTATAAGTTATTTTTGTGAATTTTATTATATTTTTGTGAATTTTATTATATTTTTGTGAAAAATAACATTTTGTAACGAAGTTGAAAACCTGTTACTCAAATTCAAACCAAGAACTTATGAAAAAAAAACATTCTTTAAATCCCCTTACTAAAGTTTTTGTTTTTCATGGCCTGGTTTTATTTACAAATTACACATTTTAAAACAGTTTTTATGAAAAAGAATAAGAATGTTACGTAGGGGACCTATTTTATTAAAAGTAATTTTGTGAAGGGGCCTTTTTTATTAAGTTCATTTTTGTGAAGAGGCCCATTTTATTAAATTTATTTTTGTGAAGGGGGCCATTTTATTAAATTTATTTTTGTGAAGGGGCCTATGTTATTAAATAGATTTTTGTGAAGGGACCCTAAATAGGCCCCAAATTTTGTCTGGATCGACCCCTGGGTATAGATCATATACCGCCGACCTTCAAAGGGTTAAGACTGTTCTCAAATCCTTCCTTTTTCCCTCGGTGAGGGAAATTTTACGCTCGGGGATAACCGAAAACCTCTTTTACTTAGGCACCACAATTGTATTTACTTTTATTACGTTATAAGAATTCATATACATATATAATTATCAATCTTTGTATTGCTCTAAATATTTTTAAAAATTCGGAGGATTACCGATTTATTAAGTATTTTTTTAAATGGACGAATTCTTTCGAAATTTCGCTTTATTACGGCAAAGATTTTCTAATCTATTTTCAAATTTTAAGGGGAATGTTAATATGTAACATTTTTCTTGATTAATAATTTAGGACATAAAAAGTTAACTTTTTTAAAACGGTCTTGTCAGTGTGACATTTGATATTCTCTTATCCAAAATTCCATATATGGGTCATTTTATGAAAAGTGAAACCAAAGTACTAATTGTTTTTTTATTTATAAAACAAATAATATTTAATTTATAAAGTCATGTAATACATTTTTTTATAGAGTGTGAATTTTCTGAAAACATGCAGTTTAAGTATAAAAAGTAAATTAAATAAAAGTATTAGCACTAAAAATTTGAGAGGGGTGAAATTGAGACCATTTCACTTAAATTATGGTAAAGTTTAACAAGTTATTGTCATTTCAAAAATTGTTTGTAAAAGTTATAATTAGGCTAGTTTTTGTATTTAAATATTCTATTTTAAAAATGTATAAAAGAAATTAGGGAATATAATATAAATGAATTAGAATTCATAAATAAATTTTGATGCGTTGAATTGTTACGTCCGTAACAGGCAAATGTTACGTCTGTAACAATTTAATTATGCCATATATTAATTAATGATTATTTTAATGTTTTCAGAATTGCAGTTTCCAACAGCTAATACCCTAATAATGAATTATTGAAGAAAAAGTTAAATATTCTTCCTTAAAATTCACAGGATTATGACAATAACTGCAACTATATGCAATTTTGACTGTTTTGTGAATTACGTCCGTAACACCTAGATTTTATTTTTTCAAAAATTATGGGAACATTTTTCAGATTTCAAAATTTAATATTCTATTTACAATTCTTGGACCGACCTTAAATATAAAATAATCCATGTAATAAGTATTTTTTTACATTATTTATGAAGCTTTAAAGTCTGTTTGTTACGTCCGTAACCATGGAATGACCCATATAATCATTTTTTGTTAACTAATCAATAATCTTACAAAATAGAGGTCAAAAGATATTTACTAGCGATTGACCGAAGCAGCAATTTTGCCGAATACCGAAACTTCATCAAAATGTATACCGAATACTTAATTTTTTTTAAATAAATATTTTTGCATATATTAGCTACTTAATTAAAATTAAATTCTTAATAATTTAATTCAGTTGCATTTTTATTCTTAAATCTAATTGCACAAAAAAATTTAATGACTTCTTTCCACTCACAAATTCATTAATCCATCACTTATTTTTTATTTTATCACTAGTAAGTACCCAAAATAATCTATGAAAGTATTAAACTATACATGTTATTATTAAGGATAAGGATTGTCAGAAAAACAAAAGTTAATTCAAATAAAAAGAAACGTTGTCATTAAGTTGATTTAGTGATTGTCTAATTATAAACCTATTGAATAAGAATATTCTCAAATACAAAAGGTATCATATCGATTTCTACATTTAACTATTTTCTGTCAAATTATTGATACATATTTATATTCTGATTAATATTTTAAAATTGTGGTGATGAAGATAACATGATGATGAAGATGAATAATTTTAATGGTTATAAAAGCTATAAGATAGGCATAGGGGTATGACTTATTTGATGCATTTTGTTTAATTTACACCTCAGATATACAGAGATGAACTCTGATATCCTTATTTGAAGTGTATGTCAAAGAACATACACATTAAATAAATTTAAATTAAGAAAACTAAGGTAGAAATAATTAAAATTAAATGATAAGGGAAAGGTGCCCATCTTTACTTTTTCTCTCTTTCGTAGACTGTTGTTTTGATTTCACCCCCATGTAGACTATTTTAGGAAGGAAAAAGCTTTTTTATTTATTAAAAATGGACTTTGACTTGCTTTTTTTGTAGTACAACTGAACTCTGAACTCGTGCACATAATATTGAAACTCATCGTTTAGCCTTTTCTACTTCTAAGAAAATACTTAACCGCAATTATTCGGCCGAATATTCGCTTTACATTCCGAATCGCCGAATACCGAATCGACTATTCGGTATTCGGTCAATCCCTAGTGTAATGTCACGACAACCGATGATGGCACCAGAAATTTAATATGAAAAGTTTATTAAACACAAAATCCTATATACACTTTTGCTACAATGAACAACAATACTTCACCAAAAGCACATATATTATATCTCAAAACGAAACCCCTGGGATGCATTGCTGCATCCTACACGTCTGACGAAAACCACGACTATCTTCATACTATCACGACAGTCTCCTCTCTTTGCTTTCCTTTCCTTTACTTTAGAACAAGGTTAAAAGAAGGTTGGTTGCATGACACCTAGTATTTACTTTTATTACGTTATATGAATTAATATACATATATAATTATCAATCTCCGTATTGCTCTAAATATTTTTAAAAATTTGGAAGATTACCGGTTTAATAAGTTTTTTAAATGGACGAATTCTTTCGAAATTTCGTTTTATTATGGCAAAGATTTTCTAATTTATTTTCAAATTTTAAGAGGAATGTTAATATGTAGAATTTTTCTTTGTTGATAATTTAGGACGTAAAGGGTTAACTTTTTTAAAATGGTTTTACTCTTGTTAGTGTAACACTTGATATTCTCTTATCCAAAATTCCATATATAATGATTTTCGTTAACTATCCAATAATCTTACAAAATAAAGGTCAAAAGGTACAAAAGGTATTTACTTTTATTACGTTATAAGAATTCATATACATATATAACTATCAATCTCTGTATTGCTCTAAATATTTTTTAAAAATTGGAGAATTACTACCGGTTTAATAAGTTCTTTTAACTCCTTCAAGGGCGGTGGTTCATTTTTGGACCACCTAATTTTAAACCCTAAATGCCACACTGGCACCAGAATATTAGAATGAAAATTTTCCTTTTATTAAGCATGAGAACAAAAGCTTTTGCTTATTTTGAAATAAATTTTTTTGTAAATTTTGGTGTCATTCACTCATTTCAGAATTTTGAGAGTATAAGTGCCTTGCCCCTGAAACGGTTAATGGGCGAATTCTTTCGAAATTTCGTTTTATTATGACAAAGAATTTCTGAACTATTTTCAAATTTTAAGGGGAATGTTCATATGTAGAATTTTCCTTGGTTGATAATTTAGGACGTAAAGGGTTAAAAAGTTAATTTAAACAAATAAAAAAATGGTTTTACTCTTGTCAGCCTTACATTTGATGCTCTCTATTCCATATATAATGATTTTCGTTAACTAATCAATAATCGTAGAAAATAGAATTGCGTATCTGCCTCTGCATTATAGATCTCTGATGAACTATTTGAAACGAACCAAGAGCGTGCGCTACCTGCTCCGAGAACAATCGGATAAACTGGTTCTGGGAATATTTGAGTCGCTCTGAAAGCATCAGCTGCTTCAAAAAAAGCGAACAGGTAGGAGGAAAAGAAGAAAAAAAAAAGCATCAGCTGGGTTTGCTAACCGAATAGGCTGGAGAAAAAGAAGAGAGGGAAGAAAAAAAAATAAGCTGATGTTCATTCTTTCCTCCGCAGCGAAGAATCCATTCAAATGAGGGGGAAGAGGAGTGGTGGATGAGGATGACATTGAAAGAAGTCGTCTGGCGAGCTGTTAAATGATGGCTCCAATTCTCGGGCAATGAGTGGTAGCAAAGATGAAATTGAGTTGTCGACTCTTTTGGAAAATGGAATAGGAAAACCTCCAATGGATAAAGAATAATACTTCAACCAAAAACAGAACTTTAATTTATATTTTCCAATAATGGAAATGCTTTTACAAAATCTGTGAAAAGAGAATTTTATTTTAGGAAAGTGAAGGAATTGCGATCGTTTAGTGCTGTCGAAGTTTAATATCGCGATTCTGTATAGTGTTGTCAGATCCTGTGTTGCAAATGGCAGGATAAACAGGTTAAAAAATCGGAACAGCCAGTAAATATGACCCAGGACAAATTTTTAACAGAGAATTTATTTATTTAAACAATTTGTTAACCATACTTTTACTATAACTTTTAAACTATTTATAATTTTACCATAAAGTACAATGTCCAAACTTGATGTATGATTTCTTTTTTCAAATTTTTTAAGCAAATATATTCTAGATTTTTATAGCACCGAGTCAAATTTACCCCTCCCCCTTATTTCCATTTTAAAGGATGACAAAAAAGCGTTTCGTGGATATGTTAAAATTACCAAATTTTTAAGAGGGTCAAATAAAGAAGCAAAGTTCCTTTCCACCCATGAAGTTATTTTAAATAAAATAATTTGATTCCGTTGGTTCATTCCTTTATCTCTGTGAAATGAGGACCGAAAACTATCACTATCAATTGAGGACCCAAAACTCATTTCTTGATGCATTCACTTAGTACATCATTGCCAGAATCCGTTTATATATATTGTAGTTTTATCTGCATAAACTGTATCATATGCACGAGAAATCAGAAGATTTACACAATCCAATCGACAAATTTTAATGCTGGAAGCATATCTATTTATCTAAAGAATTTTTAATGAATGTGGCAGAAATATTTTATTTAAAGTATAAGTTTTTCATGTGGATTTAATATTGGTCTATTTGTTTATATTTCATCCATAACATAAATTTTAAGTCTACTACAGTGGGCAAAAGAAGTATTTGTGCATCACATTATTTTGCATTCACCCAATGTAAACACAAAAGCAGTTAAGAACAGTTAACACAAAAGCAGGAAGAATGTAGAACATATCGTTCACCCACAAGAAAAGTGACACATCTCAACAAAAGTGAATTTCACAAGGGAGGCAAAAGAAAATTTGCATGATTTTACTGTAACATGAAATTATAGCGCTGAACTCTGCATGCAGGGATAAAAACATGCATAAAAGCATAAAACCCTTAAGAATGAAGACGTAAGATGAGGTTTCCAGGGTTAGGTAATTTTACTTCTCCACACAATTCACTCCTCTTCTGTGGTCACAAATGGACTTGGACATACAGCGTAATAAGAAACTTTTTGTGTAGCAAGACGTACAGTCGCGAAAAAAAAAAAGTAAACACCCCCTATTAACTCCTCGTGAAATTATCGTAGACGAAAGTTACTGGTACCGAACGATTGGAAATAAAGTCTATTTTTAAATGATGTATATAAAATTTGCTTAGGGGGCCATCTACATATTAAAACGAATCCAAACTTCATTTTTTTTTTTCAATGGCAATACCCAATTTTAACCAGATATTTCAAATCTTCGGTTCAAACTATGCCTAGACACCAAATTTCAAGTCATTTGAATGATAAATTTTTTAATTATAAACATTCAAAATTTAGTGCTTCTATTGTTAAATTACATTTTCATATTTTTATTTATATCTCCTGAAATTGTGCTCTTAATGTGCTAATTTTTTGTGTAGCAATAATACTAATATACCCAAACATAAATACGTTGAGTTTGCAATTTTTATAATTTTATGATATGAATTATGAAATTAATATTCGAAAAAATTATGAATTGCAACCTACAGTTTTTTTTATGGATTTAGTTTTATTAAGTCCTCCTTTATGGAAATCCAAAATTTCACAATTTTCTTCCAAGTACTTTTCAAATTTTGCTTAAAAAACGGCAAAAGGATGTTTTAAGGGGCCGCCTGTGTTAGAAGTGACTAGATATTTTGAAATTTCTTCTGCTGTCGTGTAATCTAGCAGGCTTCATTGACTGCTTGAGTGGTGCATAAGGTGCCTTGATCAAGAAGCTGGCTCTCTCAGTTAACAATCGAGTACGAAACTTCAATTTGGATACAGCCCTTAAAATACGCTCGTTTTAAAATAATTAATTTCTCGGAAACTTATGGTACGAATTGCATAAAAATTTGTTTTTAGGCTAATTGAAGGGTGTAGAGTTCATTTATGCTGTCAGAATTGTGTACTGCTATTGAAAAAAACAAAGTTATGGTTCGTTTCAATAAGTAGACGGCCCCCTAAGGAAATTTTTTATACATCATTTAAAAGTAGACTTTATTTCCAATCGTTCGGTGCCAGTAACTTTCTTCTACGATAATTTTTTGAGGAGTTAGTAGAGGGGTGTTTACTTTTTTTTTTTCCACGACTGTACTTATGACAGACCTAGTGGAATAAAACCCAAAATGAATTTTTGCGAGATGTCATTTTTTTGCGGTGAGCGATATGTACAAAACAAACATTTAATATCTTACTCAATATTTATGTGAAAGAAAGAAATTGACATTTGAAACGCCAAAAAATATTTGCGCACTAGCATTGATAACATAAAAATAGGAAATATAAAAAAAATAAACTAATATTACTAGTACATGATATACATCGATAACAGCCTGTAATTGTCTCAGACCTGCCAACTGCTACGAAAAAATCGTAGTTGCTACGATTTGGACCAATAAACTACGATGCTACGAAAATCGGTCTTAAACTAAGATTTTTTGCAAAAAACAAAAAAACGCATTTTTTGTTTCTAATTGCGATTTTTATCCCGCGCAGCATAATTTTCAGGAATGATTCTGTTCCAAAATTTCAAAGTATTCATTTCCGAAAGTTTAAAAAAAATTGTCATTAATCCGAAAATTCGGACATTAAAAAATGCTCATGGAAAAAAAAAAATCTGGGCTGCAAAACAAACTTCTTAACATAAAACCCTCTTTATGTATATCAACCACAAGTGAATCCTGTTTCTGTAAATATTTATACAGGAATTCCCTTCCTTAGAAACAGGGATGCTATTTTAAGAATTTCTGGAGGGAGGGGGGGGGGGGAATCTTTAAGGGGCAAGATTTGAAATAATTTGCAAAATCGCACGATTTGTACTATTTATTATTAAACAATTCAATTTACGAATTATTATTAAACATTTCGATTTTGTGTGGTAAAAAACACAAAATTCGTCAAAAGTTCATGGTAAAAAGTGCAGATTTCAACAAAGAATCGTGATAGAAAAATGTGAATTACGATTGTGCGGAAAAAATTGTGAATATCCTGAAATGGTCGCGGGAAAAAAATTTGAGAATTTCGTCAAAATTTACTGCACTGGGCTAAAAAATTGGAACCAGGCTTCTTTTACAAATGTAAAAAAAATGCTGCAAAACGAGAAGAAACTTTAAATATCGTATAAAAATTTTCAGAGGAAAAAATTTACTATATTGAGTTGAAAGACTGAAACCTTATTCCTTTTACGAATGTCAAAAGATGGCTCCGAAACACGAAAAACCAACCAACCAACCTCCAGATTAATTTCAATATTCTGTGCTACGATTTCTCATTTTCAAAAGTTGGCAGGTCTGTTGTCTGTACAGTAGTCAGACGATTACAAGTAATTATTTTAATTTTTGACAGATTTCTGTACTGGTTTATGGCCCTTCTTTTGTGAGAGTTTGCTTAAAATCAATCGGCTTTGTTTGAAATTTTTCTTTTTATCTCTCGTATGTCCACAATATACCACAAAATATAAATAACATTGAGATCCGGCGATTGGGGTTGGCTTTTCAATAGATTTTTATGTTATATAACAGTCATAACTTGTATGTTGTATGTCCGTATGTTTCGGATCAGTAGCGCCAACTTTTCAAAAATATTGAGTGGGCTCAAAAAGTTTTGAGTAAAATAGCACATACATTTTTTTTTCCCCTTAGTGTGTGTGTATGCGTGTGGAGAGAGAGAAGAGAGAATTATGAAAGATGATAATTCAATGGCAAGAAAAGCGTACATTTTAGTCATCTAAATGCTTTATCAATTGAAAACATAAAAACATATCACAAAATATGCGGGAAATTTGTTTTGTGAAAAATTTAATTTTACATTCTCTGAAGGGGTTTTCAGTGCTCCTGTAAATCCAATGGATGTGCTTACTATTTTGCAAGCAAGATTGTTTTGAGAACGTTAATAAAATCAAATTTCGTTTCAGAGATTAAAGAAATAAAAATAAATAAATTACTAATTAAATCAATTGAAATTGAGTGGGCGGAGAGATCAAGTTATTGGGTGGGCTTGCGCCCCATGGGCCCATATAAGTTGGTGCCACTGTTTCGGATAGTTGTGTTGAAAATATGAATCGCCAATTCCCAATTTCAATGAGCTAAAAGTAAATTATCGCAGTCTATTAACATACATAATGTTCAGTATATATAATACCTCCAATTAAGGAAAAAGAAAAAAATCAGACTCCATTAAAAGGCATGCTTTTCCAAATTATTACATGTCCACGATCATGTTTAGACAGTTGATCTTGATTTTTTGTTTCGAGATAACTATTCGGCTTTCGCTAAACCAATTCTTCCTATCGGAACCGAAAATATGAAACTTGATTTCATTGAAAAAAATTACATTTTTTCACGAACTCTGCTGGTTTGTTGACTTAAAGCTTCGGTAAGTCTTTTCTCCCTATTTGTTTCACTGATATGGTTTTTACTTTCTAGGAGCTTTTCCTGGAATATTTGCATTAAGACAGGTATTTCGAGATTTTTTGTACATGTTTGTTTAGAGATATTCTGTCTTTTGTCTTTCATTTAGCTTCCTTTGACGACCAGGCCTCAAATGATTTGTTGTTGAAGCATTATCTTTTTACTTAACGCTGTTCTCAAATCCAAAAGAGCAACTTTATGACATAAGTTTAAGTTTATTTTTGTTCGGAAGTGCCCGAAACTAACAGGTGTTGTTGTTCAGAAACTATGTAATCGAACTGTTTTTTTAAACGCAATAGATCGTTTTGAAAATAGTGTCAAAGTGGGTGTTTTGAACCGAATTTCCGCTCGAAAGAATAAACCACTCAAGGAAGGGTAAAAAACCTTTCTAAGAAGGCTAAAAACGTGTTGGTTACGTGATCAAAATCGCTTGTAACTCAATAGGTAATTTATTTAACAAAAAATGGAAAACACCGCTCGATTCCGAATCGCTTCCATAGTCAGGCCTTCCAATTTTATATCTTTCCGTTAAAAAATGAATTTGTAAATGTGTGTCAAAACGTTTTGCGCTAGTTGAGCAGAGCAGTTGAGAACAGCCATAATGAACGCTAAAAAAGTTCTAATTTAAATTTTTGCTGATTTCTCTAACTTAATCCATATTCATGGAGCTTTTCTCGCAAAGCAATAAACTCTCACTTTTCGCAGCCATTCCAACTGAAACTGTCAGAATAATCACTCCAATTGTTATTTCTTTTAGAAAACGTGGGACTTACATATGCTGAAAATTTGCATGATGCTGCATTTAACAACTTTTTTTAATACATGAAAAATGCTATGTGTGCATATACCCTTTTTTGGCATGAAAAAATGTTATTTTAAAATTATAAAATGTGTATTATCAACTTTAAGAGGAAAAATTGCATGTTTTATACATGTTTAAGTAAATAAAGTAATAGTTGAAATAATTTCGTTACAACTGTTTTTGGTGTCTGTTTATGGGGCATTCTCACGATCTTTTTTCTTTTATGTCCCTGAATAATAATTTTTATTTTAGTAAATTTTCTTGTTTTTTTTTTTTAATTTCATATACTGGGGAATATCCCATTGCATGATTGTATAACAATATTAACGAGATAAATAAGTTTTGGACGATGTTGGGGGGGGGGGGGGGGTCCAAATACCAGGAAAACTCCTATACCGTCCCTGGTCTCTAATGCTATTTTTTTAAGTTTGGAGCTGTCTTTATAAAATTGTTTCAATAAAAGTAATTCGATGTAATTTTTTTCCGAAACTGGGACAATTGTTTTATATAAATATGTAGCAAAAAATAAACCTGTATGCATTTTTACAGTTTATATTATTTTTTTAACTCTGTCCCTGGGTTTTGATTCCTTACTGTCCCTCTAACTAAACTTATACAGAAAATCACTTCAGATGGAGCCACAGAATTTTTTTCAAGTTTTTTCTCACGCAGAAGTATGTTAGAGAAAGAATGTCTAAAAATCTTTGACAGGAAATTTACTGCAGAATTTAAATATCAATTTCAAGATCGTGGCTTTGTTGGTAGTCTTACCGTCCCCAAGGTTTATTCCTGCACTTTTCGAGGTAAATTATTATTATTATTTTTTTTTTTTTAAATTTAATCCAATGTAAATATTTGTTTCTAAAAATCAATGAACATTGTGACTATCACTTAGTCTTAATATGATTTGCCTAAAATAGGTGAAAATTTTCCTTACCGCTCCATCCTTACCGTTCCTTTTTTCCCATTTCGTCCCTTTTTCCCTTTACCTGCCCCTTTTTTTACCTTATCGTCCCTTCTTTAACACCTCTTTAAGACAATATTGTACCAAAATTTTGTACTAAAAATACTACATTGTTATTATTTCTTATTTGAATGTCCTGTGGTGGGTACTATGCAAATTCATTATAGGTAAAAATTTAGAAAAATAAAAAGTTATAGTGGTAAAATGGTAAGGAAAATTAAACTCGCAAGTTTAACAGAAACCTCAGTTATATAAAAAAAATTTTCGCTGCTGACCATTTTTTCATTATTTTGAATCATTAAGGCATTCGTCTATCACATTCAAATGCTGTTTTAGCAAGTTTAATTTCACCAGATTTTTATTCCCGAAAGTCAAAAGATTGTGAGAATGCCCCTTATACAAAATAATTTATGAGATTTCGAGGAGTTTACAGTAGAGGAGGTATGTGTGTGTGGAGAGGGAATGTGTGTGGGGGGGGGGGGTGCCAAGTTTCGAGCTTACGTATGATAATAGTTGCGCTGGGAGAATATTGTGCCTTGGACTACCTCAAAGTGCCTTAATGGGTCTCAAAGTATTTGTATGAAATTCGGTAAATATTCCTTCAATAATTACATATGAAGCAATCTACTTCCAGTCATAGCAATTAATATTTCAACTCTTTAATTTTCGAATTAAACATAAAAAAAAAAGGAGGGGCTTTGCGTGAGATTTCTTACTTAAATCTTCTTACTTACTTCGAGTAAATCTAGTAAATATTTGATAAAATCTCGTGCCTAAGTGCTCATGCAAATGACTTTTAATACCTCCTTTCATATTATTTTAAGGGTATGAATGAACAAATAATTTGTACTCTTAAAAAACATTGATTATTATGCTTTGT
The DNA here is from genome assembly GCA_963932465.1 of Maratus speciosus. NCBI lineage: Eukaryota > Metazoa > Arthropoda > Arachnida > Araneae > Salticidae > Maratus > Maratus speciosus. The sequence goes on along the minus strand of OZ010796.1, from coordinate 147,761,770 downwards.
ATATCTAGAAAAAATGCAAGTTTTTATAGATTAAAACAATTGAATGTAGTTCCGAACTCTTTTTCGGAGGCCCCCAAAACCTGGCGTCCTTAAGGCTGTTCTCAAATCCAAAAAGGCAACTTTATGACATAAGTTTAAATTTATTTTTGTTCGGAAATGCATGAAACTAGCAAGTGTTGTTGTTCAGAAACTATGTAATCGAGCTGGTTTTTTTTCGTTTTTTATTTGCAAACTCAATAGATTTTTCAGAAAATAGTGTCAAAGTGGGGGGGGGGGGGGGGTGTTGAATCGAATTTCCGCGCGAAAGGAGAAAAACCACTCGAGAAAGGATGAAAAAGTGTTTGTCACGAGATCAAAATCGCTTATAATTCAATAGGTAATTTGTTGATCAAAAAATGGAAAACACAGTTCGATTCCAAATCACTTCCATTGTCAGGCTTTCCAATTTTATATCTTTCCGTTAAAAAATGAATTTGTAAATATGTCACAACGTTTTGCACTTGTTGAGCAGAGCAGCTGAGAACAGCCTTAAAGTTGTGACCATCTTTTTGTGAACGAAACGAATAATCCGATTCCTCAATGCAGTTGATTCAGAGCATGATTTGTTGCCTGGCGAAAAGTGGGGAGGAGAAATCAAGTCTTTTATTTAATCCCCTCTGACAGACAAAATGGATTTCATATGTTTTTCGGCCGAAATTCTATTAAATTGAGGATTAAAAATTAAGCTTTTTGCTTTGAAATGTTCATTTTGTCAAGGGAGCATTTGCTACTTCTACCATTAGTCTCAATAATCAGAGCGTTACTAACGGCTCTGATTTATAGACCGCACTTTAGAATTTTGAAGATTTTTTTTATTTTTTTACCTTATTTTATCATTGGTATAATGTTGTTAAGTATACGCAAAGGGATTAATATGCAACAAAGTTTCTAATAAAATATAAACTGAAAGGAAACTTTAGCTTTTAAAGAAACAAAATTCGTCGATTATTTTTTTTAAATCCTGCCTTGATAAACCGGCGTCTAAATGCACGTACTGCAAGCAAGAAATTTGTGTATTTATATAGCAATATGTGTGTAATTTTAAACGTAAAAAATGCATACTAGGCAGGGCTGTGGATTCGGTGGGAAAAATGGACGACTCCGACTCTTTCGCTCAAAAATGGGCCTGACTCTGACTCCGCAGCCCTGATGTTAGGGCTGGACGATATCAGAAATTTAATATCGCAATATATCAACGAATTGATATTGGTGATATATCGTGATAACTACCTTAAGTTGTGCAAAAATAGAAATATTGCTAATTTCGAAACATAAATTGTATAATAGCAGCAATTTAAGTAAAATCAGATGTAGAGATGTCAATGTCTCACACCGATATGTTCACACAGCATTATTAAAATAAGTATATATAGTTCTACAAAAAATATTTTAGAAAAGAAAACACCCTTATACCATTTGTTTCAAAGTATTTTCCTTCAAAAATAATATTTCCTATTCTTCCTATACCCTATGCATTATTTATCGGTAACATTTTAACTATTTAATTACATTGCGAATAACTGAGAAAATTATAAAATACAAACTAAAATAAAATATTCTCAAATTTTGGACGTTGACGATTTTATTTTAATTAGCACAGGATAAGAGGAAGCTCGGGAAAAACTAATTTAATGCCACATGTCACGCTAATATACTTAATATTAAATAGTTTTCAGTGGATGATAGACGCAAAAGAAATGTTGCGTTTCAATCTTTCTCTAAAGAATCAATTCATTCTTAATAGAAAAAAATCACTGTAGTTATATCTTCCTACCTATTTACTACATGAAAACAATATTGAAACATTTAATATATATACTCAAATCACATTTGAGAATGGTTTTATATTAATTTAAATTTTGTTTTTTGATAAATATGCATAACTGAAAATATAAAGACAGGATATATTAAATTCACTCGAGAAAACTTTGCTCTAAAACGACAAAAAAGAAAGAACGAGGTACAATATGAGTAAGCATTACTGACTGGGAAGTTTTTCTTAAAAGTAACCAATCATCACAGTGAATGACTGCTTTCACCATAAGCTTTCCAATAACTTGTTTGTAGTAAAAGGCAAAACTTTCCCATTAACGGACTCTTGAGATCTTGAGAACGGGATTTGTTGCTCGCAAGCCGAGCATTTCAGCTGCTCAGGTATAGACCCGATGATAACCAGCTATCTACTGTATCAAACTCGACAACGAATAACCAGTGCTCATGTGAATATTCATAATGTATCAATATCTGTAGTTATTGCAATACGTGTAGAGACCAACGATAGAAGAACTGGCGATAAGTGTTATTCAGTATTTTGCGCAGACAGTCGAAAGAAATCTAGGTTTACAGTGAAGGAAAGATTGGGATAATTTCTAACGGAGATAATTAGCGGAAAGAAAGATTATAGAGGTAGATTTTCTGTTTTGGATGAGGCAGGAGGTTGAAGACATTGGAAAATAATTTTTTTTTCTCTCGTGGCTCTGGCGGTGAACACAAAACATTATTATTTTATTGAGTTTTTAGATATTTGACGATGTGTTTTTCGGGGCTCGTGTTCGTAATTGCAGTGTTTTCTAAACACACTTATTTTATTGGGATATATCAACAGAGTCAAAGTTTAGATATTGTTATTGCGATAGTTAAGAAATATCAGTATCTGTCTATATATTGATAATCGGATATTTTTTTCTGATAGTCTTTTTAATGAATATATGGCGCACTTATAAGTAAAATGACACAATTAAAAAATAAGGTTTTTTATAGTTATGGTGGAAGAAGTAATCATCCCTGCTAATTTTTCTGCAAACAATCATATACAAAATTACTATCTTCTATCTACTAATCTTCTATCTTCTAATCTTCTATCTACTATCTAACTAATACTTAAATAGGTACTCAAAAACTAGAAATGATTACTACTATGCTATTGGGCGATTCCATGCGGAGAGTCACACACGTAACGCAGGCTTTAATTTGCATTTATTCAATTATTTATTATATTTTAATGTTAATTCTGATTTTAGGTGGTATGGTAAATAAGTTATTAACATATTTTTTTAGTTTAAATGTGTGTAAGTAAAACTCACAGAAATATATCATTTAATTTCATACTCAAAATGTGCTTTTTTCTGAAGTAGAAAAAAAGCACATTTTGAGTAATGAAATTAAGTGATATACTTCTGTGAGTTTTATTGTCGCACATTTAAATTTAAAAATATGTTAATAACTTATTTACCATACCACTTAAAATCAGAATTAACATTAAAATTTAATAAATAATTGAATAAATGCAATTTAAAGCCTGCGTTACGTGTGTGACACTCTCTATGGAATCGCCCTATTCATAAATTACGCTTCGACGATCGTCTACATATTAAAAATTGTACCAAGTTTCACGTTTTCAAACTGTTAGACCTGTTTTTGGTACATTGGCCTGGAAAAGTATATAGTTTATACACTTTTTTTTTTATGTTTATTTCTTTAAGACCCAATCCGCACGACATTCATTAAAATTATTGCTTCTGAGTCGTATGTAATAAAAACTCTAATCGAAAGCTCGTTCTGGTTTGCAGATGGTTGGTTGGTTGTATTTATGACGGCCAATTATCTGCACGAGGGATATAGGCCCAGGGGGGAGTGCCCTTCGTGGGGGTCTTTCTAAGGGAACCTAACCCGTATTAACGCTTGGAAATCCAAGGTTCGAAGAAAACCACGAAAACTCCGAACGATTAGGCCGACGGGCGCGATTGGGTTCGAACCCAGCACCTCCCGTCTACCAGCTTCGAGAGCAGAACCTCTCAGCCACTGGTGGGGCGGTTTGCAGATAGAGTAAAGTATCATTTTTATCAACAGGTAGCGGTTGCAGTCCATGTTTTACTTCTACAGACATGACTAGCTTTGTTTACAAATACATCGGGTCTTAAAGTGATATACAGTTATATCAGAAGATGTGTTAGAGGATTATCTATAAATTTAGAAAAATAAAAATAAGATCGTGCAGGTACTAAGGTAATTCAATTTTTAACCGGACAAATTCTATTGAATATCTGAATATAAAAAGTAATTATATAAACGAAAAATTGTATACATATTTTCTAGTTAATGTCAAAGATTTTCTTTTTTACGAACTACTTCCTTTACTTTTCATAAATATTCTTTCAAAAGTTGGAACATTCATAAGCTGGCAATAAATAGAAAAGCAATTACATTTGAAAATTAAAAACCATCAAATAAGAGCCGATCTAACCGGGTTTTCCCCAAGTTAACTGAACTTGAATTTTGGGTAAAGATAAATAAATTTTTCTGTCAAGCAAACATTATTAGAAGCAACAGCACTGACTTGACCAGAATCTTTAATGCCATTCTTTTCTAAACTTACCCTTTTTCCGCTCAAGAACTACTGAAACGATTACAATACCTCCTTTTCAATTACACATATATTTTAATTGTTTTGTCGATAACTTAATTATAATTTGGTAGTTCCGTAAATATATATAAAAACTGCAATAGCTATGGAATTATGCAAACAAAAATATTATAATAAAATAGCTGGACATTTACACCATGAAAAGTTCAATTATTAACGTGAAAATAAAAAAATCTCAAATTTACTATATGGTGTATACAAAATGTTCTAAAATTAAAAATTAAACAAACATAAAAATAAAATTATAACAATCGACGTTTCGGTCATCATTTATGATCATCTTCAGGAAAGAGTTGTTACATTGCTTTTAAACAAAGTTTTAAAGAACAAACTCTTTCCTAAAGATGGCCATAGATGATGACCGAAACGGATTTATGATTTTATTTTAATGTTTGTTTAGTTTTTAACTTTACAAATTTTGTGTACACTGTAAAGTCCTGGTTTTATTCAATAGCACTCTGTCAATAAAGGCAGATGTGGCTCCTAAATATCCCTCTTTTGCTACAAGATCGATACATTTTGTGTATCATAAAATCTTTAACAACCCAATTAAACTTGCAATATATTCCACTTCAACTCTCTCCAACTGTCAGACTGGAAATCATATTTTAAGCCAAAAACTTAGCTTTAGACATTTTGGGTATAATAATTCTTACAATACTTGAAACACTCCTCAAGCATTCTCAAGTGTCGCCGGATATCAAAGAAATCTAACTTACATATACCTAAAGGCCCGAGGCCGTTTCGGGGACTCTCGGCTGAAAACTTCGAAAGTGAAGACTTTCCTTTTCTACGCTCCCGGCGTAGGTCTGTCCAGGTTTAGGGCAGGTTGCGGAGCTAATATCTCCGGACAGAGTACAGAGTACTCTAAGCTGTAACCCACGCGCGGTACTGACAATACTGCGGACAGGGCATACTTAAGCCCTAATTTGTGAAACCCAATATCTTCATCTTAACGTCTGAATATTTTTTGTAGCTGTGCCGTGCTGCTTTAATAAATTGCTTTTTGTCGCTGGACCATCCTGCATTCCTGTCTCACGACGGTACAACACCATATAGCAATTTTGTGATTTTTAATTTTCTCGTTAATAATTCAAAAATATTATAAGTTATTACTAATAATATTATTAATGTTACTAATCAGCAACTGATTTTCCATATCAATTTTCCAATTAGCTATAAATAGCTAATTGCAAAAGAAAAAAACATAAGAAAAAGTTACTGAAATATATTAATATATTACGTGGCAATCGAGGTATTTGAAAATATAAATATTATCTATTTTTTACTGATTTCCAAATTATATTTGTTCTCTTAAGCCCGTTCTGTACGAAATGTTTTTCCCGGTCAGTGACTAGACTAGAAACTCTTCGACACATTTATGGCCTCATTTTTAAACGTGGAAGCACGACACTTGCACGCATGACTATTAAAGTGATTTGAAAAAAGGTGCGTTCGTAACTATATAAATACGTAGCACCTATAGTCATCGTCTGGCCTGTCTGCATATAATAGCGCAAAAACTACACAACCGAATGGTTTGAAATTTGCACAATTTTATCAAATCCTTTCAAATTATATGAAAATCGAATAAAAACTTAGATATTAATAAAAGTTTTCGTCATGATATTAAATCCTATCATACGTCATTAATTCAATGCTATACTATGATAGGTAATGATTCTCGGTCGCCATGATGATGACGTCCTATTTAAGATGGAGTCATTATTTCCTTATTACTGAATTTAATATATAGAATCGTAATACATTTTGTATTCATGCATTTTTTCATAACAGCTATATAGCACCAAGATCTGAATATTTATAAAAAATAGTTATAGTACGAACGCACCTCATTTGCTACGTTTGACGTACAATTTCCGACTTGTTCATTTTTCGATAAAATACTTACACTTTGAGTTATAAGCGATATTTCTTTCTTTTTCCCGCGATGTCGCGTCTAGAAATTTGGTTCAAAACGCCAACTGTGACGTTATTTTCTGTAGAAAGGAAAGAAAACCCCCACTGCTCGATTTAATAGCTTCTGAATAAGAACGTTTGCCAAATTGATGCCTTTGCTTCAAATTTCTCGTTTGAATATATTTGAAGTATTTTTGCATAGGATGTCTCTAACAGAGTACTTTCGTACATTTACGATTATGGTTGCAGTTCTTTTCAACACTTTCCATCAAAGTTGAAAAGTGTTTATGCATTCTGTTTGTCTGTCCGTCTGTCTACGCTCGAACTCCCGTAAATAGACTCTGATTTTCATGCTATTGATAATCCATATTTAGGGTCACCTAACCATGTCTGGTATTGCATATGAAGTATGTGGGATTAATATTTCATTTACAGGGCTACCCAAAAGAATTCCATTACATTATGGTATAGGGTGAAAAATCGTTTGCAGAGTATTTTAATGACATTACGCTGTTTCAAATACAGTAAAGCCTCGATTATCCGCGAGTGGATGATCCGCGAAGCGAAATTATTTTTTTTTTAATTCAAGCCAATAGCAAGGAAAATACAATAAGCCTTACTAATAAATATAATCAGAAAAATTCATGTATTCGAAAGTAATAGAAGAATATTTCTAGATTTGGTTGCCATGTTTGATATATCAGAAATAAAGTCTTTGTCTTTTCTTGATTTTATTAAACAAACGTAAACACATCAATTAAAATATTTAACCCTAGAACTACCGAAAATTTTACTCAAGTTTTATAAAAACATTTTACACCAGAATTTTTACTTAAAACTATTTAATTTGTTTATTTAACTTATTATTGTCTGATTTATAAATTTAGTTTGTTTTGAAGAAATTTCTGGTTTGAATAAATATTTTGAATGTACATGTCGGGTCCATTGGACCCTTCTGGTAGACAGAGGGTTAACAATAATATAAGACTATTATGATAAATTCCGGGAGAGCACATTAAGAATAACTTCATTTTCGAGATAAAAATTATTCCATGCTAAAAGAAAAACAGTAGTTTACAATTTAGAATGAAGAAAAGATGTTTCCAAAGCAAGAAGCAAAAACAAGTGACTGATTTTTTTTTAAAAGGTGTAACTCGACTTTTTTTTTTTTTTTTTTTTACAGTATGCATGACATTGTTTCTTGTTTACTGTTCTTTATTTTAGTGATTTAGACGTAAAGCAATTGTTTCTGATGTACTGTGCATATGTGTGTATTTTAAACGTTTTATTATGTTTTTTGAACACTAAAACATAGTTTTTATGTTGAATTTTCTTTTTTTTTTTCGTGTTTGCACCCCCATTTTCAGTCTTTTTTCGGTAATCCGCGGTGCCCTTGCCACCCAATTCCGCGGATAATCGGGGCTGTACTGTATATTGAAACTGATACAAATCACTGAATTTCATTACAAGGTGATTGCGATAGAATAGGGTATTCATAGCATTTGTCGTTTATTTACAGGGACACGCAAAATAAATCGGTTACACTACTGTCTTTGCATAATAATTGCTGAAGTGCGTTTTCAATTTCGGCTTGCGCTTTTAAATTTAACTGTTTTAATCCTATACAGTGCTGCTCAAAGTATTCGGATAATTTTCCGATTGTAGATGGGAACAGCTGAAATTGGGTTTTCAAATGTGTTATGAGTTTCCACATGGTTGAATTAAACATAATATTTTAACTTATTAAACTCCGCAGTTTTGTTACATTATTCTGAATGTGTTGGGAAGTGTTTCATAATGTATGCTTAACGCACGATTTTCTTTCTTGTTTCCTTCTGAAGAAGCTTTCACTTTGGGAACTGGTTTCGAAAATGATAGCATAAAAGCAGAAATTTATTAACCCCCCCCCCCCTCCTCCTCCTCCTCTTTTCATTAAAAACATTTTTTTGGTCAAGTACACCAGATTTCGGAAAGTCGAATGGGGTGTTACTTCAGAATTTTTTTTAAATAATAAAATGTTTCATGCGTTGCAATTTTCAAAATGTTTCCCCTTTTTTTCATTTTATTAATTATTTAAACGTATTTTAAACGAATTAAATTTGAAAAAAAAAAAAATCCGACTGCGTAAAAAGCGAACTAATTATTTCTCATCAACGTGGAACTTTTTTTTATATTACTTACCTGCTTTTTTTTTAATTATTATTTACTTGTATTGACGACTTTTAAGTTGTGTTTAATTGTTAGTTCCTATCTATAAACGCCCCACCAGTGGCTGAGAGGTTCTGCTCTCGAATCTGGTAGACGGGAGGTGCTGGGTTCGAACCCAATCGCGCCCGTCGGCCTAATCGTTCGGAGTTTTCGTGGTTTTCTTCGAACCTTGGATTTCCAAGCGTTAATACGGGTTAGGTTCCCTTAGAAAGACCCCCATGAAGGGCACTCCCCCTGGGCCTATATCCCTCATGCAGATAATTGGCCGTCATAAATACAACCAACCAACCAACCTATCTATAAACACTGCTTTGATGAGGCCTATAGACGTCGATGAAGGTTAGAGTTGCAGTAAATCTAGAGATCCTACCTACACAAATTCCAGGTTGTGTAATATTTAAACGGAGCTTCGGACTGTAAAATAGTCAATGAAACATCGTCTCCATTTTGAAAGACCTATCCAATGATATGCCACTCAATAGGGTACGTAAATTTTTTTTTTCGTTTCTACCGCCATTTTGTATTTTATGGCCACCATTTTGAATTTATAAAAACAAAACCTCGCGTATAACCATCAGACGGTCAAGACGAATCAATAGAGACCTCATTCATTCAAATCCATCCAGCCGTAGGGATGTCTCAAGGGTATAAAGAAATACATATACTCAGATACGCGTGAAACACATAACCTTTCTTGGCAGTCCAGTAAAAAACTGTGCATTCATTTTGTAACCAGGCAGCGAGGCAGCCATTTTTTTCATTATTAATAAAAATCTGGTACAAAACACAATTTTCATTAAAAAAAAAATCATATACTTTATTTGTAATTTGAAAAAATAATCTCCATAAACTTACATATGAAAAAGGGTGCACTGATTTGATGCAGTATTATAATCAAGATTGTCCTTTAGACATGTTGAGAGTTTTGAACAAAAATTTAAATGCATGGAACATTTTAAAATGTATTTTGACTGCGAATTTTTTTTTCCTTTTTTTTTTTTTTTTTTTTTTTTTTTTTTGAGAAAAATGCATTTAAAATGCATTACAGGGATATATGCTTAGGAAAAAGCTGCATGTTTTAAAGAACCTTCTGATATATATATATTGTCTTAAATGTGGACCTTTCGCAAAATTTTTCGCCTTAACCCCTTCAGGACAAGCGTCTTTTACAGAATTTTTAATCATTTATTACAGTTTTTCAAAACCGAATTTTTTTTCCTAATTGAATGGTTAAAATGCTCGTATTAAATAAGGTAAAATTTACAATAAAAACTTACTGGTGAGAATAATCACGGATTCTGAGAACGTGTACCGGTCGCTCGTCCCCAAGGGGTTAAAAAATAGCACATCTTCATAAGATAACTTTGAAAATTTTGTAAAATATCTATTTTTAAGACAATCTCCAAACTAGAGTCCAACATCGGGTTGGTTGCCGGGTCGGTTCGCTTTAACACTAATTTCTTTCGTTGCGGGTCGGAACTTTATTTCGGGTTAGGCTTCGACTCCTTCGCGTTAGGTTCGAGTTGACTCGATCTTTCAAAAGAAAATCCTTAGTTTTTCCCCAAATGAAAAAAATTTAAATGGTACAAAAAAGATAAAAATTATATTAGAGGGATAATTGTAGACTATTTTTCCATAATTATATTAAAAATGAATTTATTTGTTTTCGGTTCGGTTCAGTATATCGTATTCGGGTCGGGTTTCGGTTAGACTTCAAGCAGAAATTTAGGGTAAGACCCTACTTTAAAACTAAACTTTTCCCAAATTTATAGCTTTTTAAAACAAAATCAGACCTATAACGAAACAGCTGAAGTCACAAAAGTAACTATTATCTATAACTTACATATATAAAAATGATACTGTTCCAAACAGATAAACAGAAACCTAAATATAACAATTTCAAATTCACATAATTATGACTAGATTTTTCACAAATATGAATAACTGTTTCAGAAATGAAAGTACGTTATAAAGGAGGTCTGGATAGACCATTGCATTATATGTTATTTTCTGTATTTACCTTTAAGAATCATGAAAACAAACTCTATGACAGTTATATGGCAATGTAGTATCTTTTATTTTTAATTAAATAACACGAAAAGAAAAATTCGACCATTCCCTTAAAACGAGTCACGAGTGAATCACAAACATATTTCCTCACATGCTATTAAAATCTTCAAAAATGACCGAATTAGAGCGGTTCCCTTTGTTCGCGTCTGACGTCATTCAACCCCGTTTTCTACAAATATTCTAACGATTGGTTGCAATGTGGCTCAGCTCCTGTGAAAATAAATAAATTACATGGGAGCCTTGACATAAAAGTTTTTCCACAACTCTCAATCCATTTTAAACAAAGAAAATAATTTGCGTAACGTTTTTCACATCTTCTAAAAAACTTAATTTTTTGAGTTGTGTCATTGTGAATAAGTGTGGTTTGCGATTCAAATGATTTGTAACCCAGATTTACACCGTCGAGGGCCTTTTTGTATTTTATTTCTAAGGCGGCAATTTTCGATTAAATGTGAAAAAAGAATGAGGAAATGATAAAAAGAAAAAAAAATTAATCTTTTGCACAAAACTTTGTTAGTACAATACGCGAAAAATACCAAATATATATATATACATATACTGTAGAGCGCCGATTACCGCAACTCCAATTAACCGAACGACCTATTTCTTAAAAAAAAAAAAAAAAAACGGTCTTCTCTTTATCCAAACAGCCTATTCCTCTCTCTCTTTTTTTTTTTTTTTTTTTTTTTTTAATGATTAATGAGATTTAAGATGAGAAGAAATTGAAAAAACGAAAACGAATGCCCTGAAAATGATCCAGGTCCACACATAACGAAAAGCCTTTGAGTGTTAGGTGTTAGGAAAAAGCTATGAAATGGCTTGAACGCCAGAACTCTGATCCTATTCAACTAACGTATTTAAGAAGAATTCCAGATAGGACAGCATTGGAAAAACGTCTTCTTTGAAGCAAGCAACAGTCGAAAGCTTTTTTGCTTAAATTATAATCTCTGGAGTTCAGAAAATGATAAAAAGAGAAAAAGAAAATTTTAAATGATAAAGTAAACAAAACAAAACAAAAAGTTTTTAAATACGCTAACAGTAACTGGTGCTGCCAGCCCTAAGCTTGGATAAAGTGTGAAGATTTTAACATAGTCAGGAACATCCCTTAAATTGTCTGTCCATTTATCCGAACATTTGCTTATCCGAACGAGCGTCGGTCCCGACGTGTTCGGATAATCGGCGCTCTACTGTATTTGCGTAGAATATGATAATTCAAAAGAAAAAATATCGCTATCGATAAACTCATCTGCGTACATTGAAATGCTAAATGCCGGGCACAACCCAATCCGAACTCGAAATTTCTGATTATAGTCAACCTGAGGGGGGGGGGGGGGGGAATCCGTCAATCCGAAACCTGACCAGAGCCTGATACATTTCAACCCCAAACCGACCTGAGCCCGAAATAGTCAAACCCAAATCCGAAGTGGAAAAGAAATTAATCCATATTTTAATACAATTATGGGAAAGTACCGTACAATTATATCTCTAATATCAATTTTATCTTTTTTTGTATAAAACTGAACACATATACTTACACTTATTATCAACACTCAAATAGGGTAGATGTGCCAGTACTGGGCACCCTTAAGGAATTTCTTTAAAAATTGTTTTTAATTAATAGTTATAATTATTATATTCCAGTTTTCTGAAGAGATCGCCACGCGTAGACCTAAAAGATTAGGCAGCAAGGTACCTCTATGGCTGTAGTTGTGCCCTAGAATCCAGATTTTGGTTGTTGGGGTATTTTTTTAAATTAATTTTTTTTTATTTTATTTTTTAAATGTGATTTTTAGCGTTTTTTATCGCATTAATGAAAGGAATCCGGTTTCAAGCTTTTAGCCCAATATAGTAAATTTTGTACACTTTTCAATGAAGTTTATTCGAAATTCGTACAAAGGTTTTTGGATTTAAAAAAACTATGCGATTTGTAGCGTTTTTCGAGTTCCACGGTGATTCTTTGACATTCATAAAAGGAATTTGGTTTCAAACTTTAGTCTAATACAGTAAATTTTGTTCTGCGATTTTTGAATTTTTATTGATTTTTGGCGCTTGCATATTTTATACATTCGTTGCCCGAAATTTCTTTGGAAATTGTTCTTCTACGTACACTTAATTCTAACCTTTCTTTTATTTTCTCTGCTAACGAATTTTCCTTGAGAGCAAGCGCAAAAATCGAACATTTTTTTATTGTTGCTCTTGTTCTTGCTTTCTTTTCTTGTTGTACTAGTTTTTCCTGTGCCCACTGTCCAACCCCCTTCTAAAGGATATTTTTGTACATAAACTTTGGTCTGTCTGTCTTTCAATACGATGTCCGAGTTCAGAAAAGCTGATACTCTCAGCATTCCAGGTGTGTATTTGCCTTAAAAATCCGAGGAATCATTCGACCCATGTTCCATCCAACATTTAAAAAAAAAAAAAATCTCTAAATCAGCTTCAGACGATAATTTAAAACGTTGCCAAAAGTTCTATAAAAATATTTCACCCTTCAGAGGATATAGTTATGTGAAGCAAGTGAAAAATATATATATATATATCTACCGTGGTAATATTTCGTCTCAGCCTAAAATGAAGAGGTTGGGCCAATGTTTGAGCAGTGCGACCTTTTATGAGGTTTTGAGGATTTTCCTTTACGGGAACGGTAAGGCTGATTTATATCGCGTTTTCAGCATGGTCTTTCTTTTCCAAAGGTTCAGCGGTCATCAACAAAAGAAAGAGGAAGTGATGAACGTACCAGGGATATCCTCCGCTGACCTCTGACCCCTAGACCAGCTTCTGAAGCCTGACCACATGACAGAGAGCAACTAACTACATGAAAGGTTCCGCTGAGGTGGCTTGATCGATTCTGGCTATTCTCAAATGCAAAGGAGCTACTTTCCGACACATTTTTAATTCATTTTTGTTCGAAATCGAATGAAATTGGCAGATGTTTTTATTCATAAATTATATAATCGAAGGTCGTTTTCCTTTTTTTTCCTTTTTTTTTTTTTTTTTTTTTTTGTAAATGCAGAAGATCTTTCAGAAAAAAATCTGTCAGAGAGTTTTGAACCGAATTTCCCGACGCTATACCGCGAGAGAGGAGAAAACCCAGTAGTCACGTGATCAAATTTGCTTATAATTCGGTAAGTAATTTGTTTATTAAAAAATAAACTCATTTCGATTCTAAATTGCTTCAATAGTCAGGCCTGCCAATTTTATGCTTTTACGTATAAAAAGGAGCTAGAAAATGTGTCAGAAAGTTTGGCGTTGTTGAGCAGGGGTTTTGAGGTGCCTCAAAGGTGCATTTATGTGTTTTACCTGACGAAACGTAATCTTGTCAACGAACTCCACTGGTGACATCTGACCTCTAGATATCCTATGAAAGTCATAAAACATGAAACGGAGCGCTTTACCACACACACGTTACGACGAAGAGAAAATAAGTCTGTTCAAACCTTAATTTGTGTCAATTTCTCTCCAAGAATCCTCCCTAAAGGCATCCCCCCCGCCCCCACAATAGCAATATGGGCCAAATCTGGCGGATGCTTAACAATATGCATCTTCCTCCCGCAGACTAAAACTAAAATCAAGCACTATTAACATATCCAAATTAATAGGGGCTTAATATATTTATAAAAGGATTTATTTATATAAATTATGTACCTTTATAATAAGATTGCTTTAAAAAAAAAATAGCAGTCAATATTTTACAGGGAAACAGAGGCGCCAGTACCGTATTAAAAAAGAATTGCGGAAACGGACATTTGACACATTGCATGTTGAAAGGAAATTATTAAAACCATCTATTAACGTAATTGGCAAAAATTTCTCAAATTTATCTGCACAGAAATGAGAGCAGTCTTCAAGGTGCATCTGGGAAAAAAATATTTCAAACACCTCCAGCTAGCTATGTGTCACACGAGTATTTTATCAAATTAATGTAATTGAAACAGCTGCCCACCCTTTGGGAGTTTTTGTTACTTTAGGCGGACTTTAAATTAGAAGTCTGCATGGTCCTGGCATGGGCCGAAGCCAACTCGAGCCAATTTTCACGAGACTCGGTCCGGGATTGTTTCCACGCTTTTCGGGTCAAGCCGGGGTCATTAATTTTTTCTGCAAACACGTTCCGGGTCAGGCTTTTTTTCCCGCCCTGGACTTCATTCTTCTAGAGGTCACGGCCCAAACGTTTCAGGTCCGAAACCGGCCAGGTACAAAAGCTAAAAGTTCGTCCCAAGTCCGACTCGGCTTGTTTGAAAAGAATTATTTGTCCGCCCTGTCTCGTGCAGACCTCTAAATTTTTCCACCGAGTCCATGCTAGGCTCCCATTTTATTTATTTTTGTAAAAATTTTAGTGATCTTGTATATTTGTTTAGCGAAATCTTTAGAAATTTAATTTGGTTTAATAACTTGGAGATAAATTATTAAAAATCTATTTTTCTCTGTAGAACCTTAAAATTATGATTTTTCTTTTACCGTCTTTTTCTTTCATTCTAAACTACGTTGATTTTCTTACTAAATCTTTATTTGAATGTAATTGTCGAAGTCAGTTTTTTAAATCAGTGTTTATATAGGCAATTGTCCACATATTATTCTGTATTCCATGGATTTCGATCATAATCGGAAAATAAATTTTATGCATAACAAGCAGGGTTGTAGTGGGTAGCTGCCCGGGTACCCACCCAGCTGCCCACCCGGACTAGGTTTTTTAAAAATATATTTCTGGAAAAGAACAGATGATGTATTTGTTAACAGTTTATGGTTATTTTGTTTTATTTATTCACTTCTTTGAATCTTAGAAAATATATTTGTACTAATTTACTTGCACTTTTAGGTTGGAAACAATTGGAAAACACACAATTGATAGCTTTGCAATTTAAAATTTGTTTGTTATTTAAATTAAAGGGATCATATCTATATATGTATTTTAAGAACAGAGAAAACAGTGAGATCATTATTAAGAATATGAAGTCATTCCCATCTATTAGACTATGAAGTGTTCACAAAGATTGTATTTGAGATCAGGATTACCACTTATTTCGGCAATCAAATTCCTTGCGCTTTCCTGAGCAAAAAATTAAATTTTCCCACAGTAATTCCTCTGAGAATTTTCAAAATTTCAACGAATAAATTTTGCAAGGTACCAAAGTTTAGTAAAATTCCTTGTTTTTAATACCCATTTTTAAATTCCCTCAGATTTTCTAGTTTTCCCTATACAGTGGCAACTGTGAAAATTATTATTTGTGAGGAAGGTGGAATCATCGTCCACATTTTGGCATTTTAATTTAATTTACCCGGGGAAAATTGCCCATTTAACCCGGGTTTTTTAATAAAACCCGCATGGGCTGGGTTTTTTCTAAAAAAAAAAAAAAACGGATTTTTTACAACCCTGATAACAAGTGTGCTTTTGTAGGATAATGCTGCTTCAGAAATATCACCATTTTTTGTAGAAATTCAATCGGGACGCGTCCATTTTGTATTTTAACACGCTGGGGAAAACTTTTAGCTTTTATTGGCAAAGCCCAGCGTTTTTGTACGGGCCCGGCCGATCTCTTAACTTTTATGCAAGGCCAATAAGCCTCTTGTATGGTTCAGACTGGGTCTGGAAATTTTGGTCAGTGCAAATCGCTACTATAAATACATAGGCACCAAGTGTGGCGGATTTTTAATACCACTATTTAAAAAAAAACATTTATTTGTAGATTTCTCCACAAAATCTGCGATTATATAAGGCGAAGACATATTTTTAAAAATGTACTATTCAAAATCTGTGGTACCTATCGACATTTTTAAAAAGTTATATAATCACAAAAGTAATTAAAATAATAAAAAAAACATTTATTCGTAGATTTCTCCACCAAAATCCGCGATTATATAAGGCGAAGACATATTTTTAGAAAAGTACTGTTCAAAGTCTGTGGTACCTATCGAAATAAAATTTTTAAAAGTCATATAATCACTAAGGTAATTAAAATAATAAAATAACAAAAGTAGTATATAGAATAGCAATGTATTCATATAATAAAATTTTCATCATAATAAATAGTAATAATATAATATATATATTACAATATATATATTACAATATAGTTATAATAGTAGGAATATAATAAATTCATCATAATAAAATTTATATAATCAGTGTTAGCTACATAATAAGTATAAAACATGCTGTAATAGTGCCGAATTTTCAAGTACAGTAGACTTCCGATTATCTGCCATTCGATCAACTTCCACTCTCGGTTAACCCTTAACCCCCCCCCCCCCCCCCGAAAAAAATAAAAAAGAAACGAACAACAAAAAATCGTATGAAAAATGAACCCGAGTGAAGCGGCGCTATTCTACAAGAAGCTGATTTAACCCAAGTACTTTTAATACGTAAAATATATAATCTTGCTGCAGTAAAAGCACAAACAAAACGCAAACAAAAATGTATAACGGATTATTTTTGATGAAAACAGGTACTTTATACTTACTCTATAAAATTCTAAATCTGTCTCATAAATTTATTTTTTATTATTAATTGGGCTTTTTATTCACGAAAAACACAGCTAATAAAAAAAAGGCGTTTAAATATTGTTATTTATAAACCATCAAATAAAAAAGTGATGTTAATAATGGTCTTGTACTGTCTTTCGATTATCCGCCGCCCCGTCGGTGCCGTAAGTGACGGATAATCGGAAGTTTACTGGTACTAAAGAAAGCGAGATCGGGCAACGAATTTTTATTCTCATCTCAAAAATTTTATAAATCTGGATTTATGATTGCGTGTCTCGTGTCCCTCACAAAAAGTCGGTGGGCCGCCGATTGAGTCTGGAGCAAGGAACAGGTATGCAGTGGTGCTTAGTCGTTAAAAATCCATAGGTTATATATATCAGCGAGTATACTCTATAGCTATGGAGGATATATGGAGTTATCCAGAAGTTATAAGGCGCATACCACCACCCTATGGCAGAATTATTTTAAGCTTTCTGCGACAACACTTATTAACAGAAAACTTTTTTTGCGTGATATTCTTAAGGGGGGTGGTCACTCAGCTTCGGAATTCTCCTCCGTAATGTTAAGAGGCTACTTCAGTCAAATGAAAAGACGCATTCGCCAATGCTAATCCTATGGAAGAAATTTATAAAGATATCTCGGTCGCATTTCAATATTTTTAAATGATTTCTTTTGCATTGAATAGATGAGATTGATCTGTATGCAGACCGTTTTTTACTTTTTCGATTTTAATTGCAGATATTTATTATGAGGATGCTTTTACTTTTGAAACCGGTTCCGAAAATGAAAGCGTCCTCATAAAAAATACATGTAAACAAAATCGAAAAAGCAAACAACGACCTTCGTACAGATCGATCTCAACTATTTAATGCAAAAGAAATCATTTAAAAATATTGAAATGCGACCGAGATATCTTTATAAATTTCTTCCATAGGATTAGCAT
The DNA here is from genome assembly GCA_963932465.1 of Maratus speciosus. Taxonomy (NCBI): domain Eukaryota; kingdom Metazoa; phylum Arthropoda; class Arachnida; order Araneae; family Salticidae; genus Maratus; species Maratus speciosus. The sequence goes on along the minus strand of OZ010796.1, from coordinate 147,743,696 downwards.
TGACGAACGGGTCTTTTCGTTTGACTGAAGTAGCCTCTTAAGTCTATGGGCATTTGATGCATTCGTACATTTAAAATATCTCCTCGGGAAATTAATATTTTTAACTTTTATTTTTTGTGTACAGTTCCTAAAAGATGTCTCTTTTTTCTTAGTTCTCAAAATATTTCTAAAGTATAGACTTAATTTTATATGAAGTGTTAAAATCGTACTCACAGTTCGCCCGCTTTTAACACATAAAATATTAAATTCAGCATACATTTTAGAAATATTTTAAAAACTAAGAAAAAATGAGACATCCTTTTAAGAAGAGCATACAGAAAAAAGATGTTAAAAATATGAATTTCCAGAGAAGATATTTTAAATATACGAATGCATCAAAAGTCCATAGACTTAACAATACGGGGGAGATTTCCGAAGCTGAGTGACCAGCCCCCTTGTAGAAATGAATGACGAATTTATACATAACACCATTAGAAAAATACACTGAAAAAATAAAATCATAAACCAGGTATTATATGTTTTTTATGTGTAGTGGTGTTATCTGTTTTTAAACTGCATGTAAAAAAGACAAACCTAAATTTAATGAATAAACATTAGAGGAATTATTTAACATGTTTTCAGAAATTTATAATAAAGAAGCTGTTTCATTACTTTTCTTAAGATTTGTTGATTGAGTATGAGGTAAAATTGCTACAATTTGTAGCAAAGCACCACAGATTTGAAAACTATAATTGTTAGAACGACCGGATGATCGCGTGTGGGCTTTTTTTCTCAATGAATGGCCAATTTCTTGAACATGAGATGTTTATTATAACATGGAAGACATCACGACGGACATACACTGGCACATAAAATAACACTTATAATTATCCCATTCCTTAAATGGAATTCGTTTTGTTTCTTGATGACCGGGAGTATTCACGGCCGCTCACAGCCTTTTTTTTAGCTCACCTTCCTAGGTGAAGCTATCTCAGGTTCTCCTCGGTTTTTCCTATTTCTACCAAAGAGGTCGCTTCTAGAGGATAGAGGGCGTGCGCAAACATCACAATAATTAAATCAATTTATTGATGGTGGGGGGGGGGGAGAAGGATTATACAAATATGCTTAATTATTTCAAATAATATAAATTAATATGTATACATACATAGCTAATTTTTCTTCTTGCTAGATTTTTAGGATAAGGTCATTTTTATTAATGATAAAAATAAAAATAGTAAACTTCTCTTTTCATCAAGTTAATTCAAAGCCAGTTTTTCAAAAACCTATAGTATTATTGTGTTTTCAAAACATAATTAAATAACTTACTAGAGAGTTATTTAGCTGCATAAAAAATAAAATTTAGTCTTCTAGAAAATTCTAATGGAACTTTACTAACTTTTATATTTTTTACTTTAAATGAAAATAAAAATTCTAAAAAATATTCCTATCAACTGCGTTTAGGGGCTCGAAGATGAAAGTTTTCTGCAATGGGATGTTCCCTTTCTGCGACGATGTCGCAGCGTTTATGCCACGGGGTACCACCATATACCCTCCATCCACTACATCCTTACAAATATGCATTTATAGAAATACTTCCTTTTTTTTTTTAACTACTGTTCTTTTGAGCAGCACAGCAGTGTTTGGCTTAGAGTTATAAGAAGCTGGCATATTTGCATACAATTTTTTTTTCTTCTTCCTTTTAAAATTTCCCTTGAAAACACTGGATATGTGATATGTGGTCATTTGCCTTAAATTTGCGGAGACATAATAATTGGTTCCTGTTTAGACATCTGAGTAAAGTGATTTCCGGTGTGATTTTTCGGTTATCTGTGTAGCTTTTTATTTTTTAATCAATGAGCACATCCGGCGTCGCGTACTTGAAATATGATGGGAGACGCCTCCGCAAATCAGCACTGGTGAATGCACTTTTACGGTTTAGTTCAGCGGACTGTTTCCAGGTCCTTCCATTAGTCTAGTCATTTTTAATCTTATTTTACTTCTTATTTCTTAAAAAATATACTCCTTACCGTAAGCTCTCAGGCATTTAAGAATTGACACCACTTTGACCTGTTCAAAATTTCCTTTTTTTGTTTTCGCTTAAAGTTCTATTTACATTCACTAAAATCATATTTTATTAGTTTTTAAACGATATCTGAAATTGAAAGGCAATTTTGGAGCTGTTGAAGTAGAGCGTGCCACAGCCAGTAATATATATTAAGCTCCTTATTCTACGAGGAAAATTTGAAGTTTTCTATCAAAGTGGCATTTTCAAAATCAGTGGATATTTTAGATCCGTTAATTTTTCATTAATCAACATGATCTTTTTGAAAACTAAACGTCACGTCACATATTTTTCTAGTCAAATACGATACAAATATTTTTCAAACGGCTGCGTATTTCACTAATTTTTTTGAATTAGTATTTTATCTCATTGTTCTAGGTTAAGCTTACAATGCGTTATTGTGTCCGCCACTTGACATTTTTTTTCGAATTTTTTTCCATCAGCTGTGAAGCCGCCAGTTTTTAATATCAATTTAAAGAAAATGCAGTTTTCTACTTTAATATATGTAGAATAATTTAATGTAAAGGAATTTTTATAAATACTTCGCATTTTCTTAAGTTTTATGTTTCAGGACGATAAAACTTAATAATTCTATAGATTTTTGTGAATAATGTGGAAGTGTCTAGTACTAAACTTCATACATGTTGTATTATATGCACACATTTTGCATCCGGTACTGATCATATCTGTATACAGAGTGTCACAAAAAGATGATCACAACTTTTAATAGTAGAAAAAAAGGATAGTTTGGTTGATACAAGTATTTCTTTGCAAACTCTTGCTTTGCTTATCCATGTACGTCATGTCTAAAGGAAAATGACCCAAATTTATTGGTCAAAAAATTGGTCAAAATTAATGGTTTTCACTTGCCACATTACGAGGAAAACGTTAATAACAGGCATGAAAGAGTTCCTCCTATAGGAGGAATTCCACCCTTTTTAAAGCTATTTTGGATGTTCTCTGGATTGATGCAAAAATGCAAAGAAAGTCTGGAAGGATAATAAGAGGGGGGGGGGGGTGGCTCTGGAAAATTTAATAATCAGGCATTTTGTCTACTCAAATCCTTGGAGTTTCATTTTGAATTGCTGCGCAAAAGAGCCATCAAATCAAAGGTGACCCTATATTATACAAGCATCTAAAATGCATGTAAATAAAGTTGTTTAAAGTGTCGTTCTAGAATGAAATTTATTTTAGGTTTTAAAAATTAAGAATGATATTGGTTTTGAAAAATTAACGACTCTACTTCACATAAGTTGATCAGATATATTTGGATTTACATCTTTAGCATTTTTAATGATTTTTAAGTTCCCAAAAAAAAAAAAAAAAAAAAAAAAAAAAAAAAAAAAAAAAAAAGGAATCAAATGTATAGTTATATTTAATTTTATTGTATAATTATCTGTTAAAATGTGACTTAAGGTTTTGGCGCCATTGTATAGATGGAAAAAATGTCCACCTTTTTTCTCATTTTCCACTTTCATGCCTGTAATAAAGAATTTCTTTTGAAAACAATAGAATATTAAGTCGTCATAATAAAATATTAATCATTAGTTTTCTAATGGTATAGTTCAGTAGCGCCAACTTTTGAAAAATATTAATTGGGCTCAAATTTTTTTGTAATAAAATGACACTTACAATTTTTAACCTTACTGATTGTGTGTGGAGAGAGGGGCTGGGAAGGAGTGAATAGCTAAAGATGAAAATTTAAACATTCAAAATCAAATTATGGTTTTCTAACTAAAATGTAAAAATATTATAATTTAATAAATTATTTTCTTCCAAGTCCTTCCTTTTAAATACATTAATATTTATTACAGGGCTGCAAAAAAGCCGGCATTTTTTACAAAAAGCCAGGCCGGCCGGCTTTTATTGGAAAAAAACGGTCTTTTTTGAAAAAAGCCGGCTTTTATTGGCTTTTTTCCCAGGGCATATCTTGCTATTTATTTTAAACAACTGTTATTGTTAATTTACTTTACCAATAGCTATTTTCTATAAATTACAACTAAAATGCTATGAAATTTATTTAAAATCTTGTTTCAGAGGTTCATTTTTATAGCCAATTAATAATTGATGTACCATAAAAGCCTCATAAGTAGCCACTATGATTTTTAAAAAACTACCTATAGGTTCAGCGGCACTTTCTCTGCTTAGTAAAGATATTTTCATGTTACGGGTAAGAATATATTCAAATAAATAATATACAAAATGAAACTGTCTATAAAGTACTTGCACTTGTAAAATGGCTCTTAGCATATATGAATGCATTAGTAATATGAATAAGAATAAGTTACTTGTTTATGTAAAAAGAATTTTTTCATGAGGCAGCATTCCACTTTAAAAATAAGAAAATATAGATTAATAATTAATTTGCATAACTTTTATATTAATTTTATCTTTTTAAATGGTACATAATTTTTCCTTAATTTGTTTTTTCTTATATGCTGACTGAATATTTTGTTCTTGTTCCCTCATAAATCTACCCACATATTATTAAACTAAACAGCTGTCCCCCAAGTTCTGCATCTATTGAGAGAATTTTTTCAACATATGGTTTTGTTTGGAACAAGATCAGAAACAGCTTAGGTGCTGAAAAAGCAGAAAAATTGGTAAAAGTGTACCGTTATTTAAAAACTTAGCCAAATGATTGGTAACTTATTTCATATTTACTTTTGAAGAAAATTACTTTACTTTTTGAAGAAATATCTTATTTGGTAAAAATCATTTGAACTATTTTAAAAAGTTTTTATTGCACAAATTTCTAATAATCATTCCTACTATCTGTTGACCGCCACAACATTTCTACTATCAATTCACTTATATTTTAATTGTCAATTTATTTGACAGTTCAACTTTAAATTGATGTACATTTTAATGACAACAGTAATTAAAAGTTACTAATTAATAACATTTTGTTTTAAGAACAGTTTTTATAAAAGAAAAAATTGTTTTAATAAAAGCCGGCTTTTTTTAAAGTGGTTTAAACCAGAAAAAGCCGGCCGGTTTAAACCGGCCTGGCTAAAATCCGGCAGCCCTGATTTATTACAAATCTAACTCTTGAAAGCGCAAGAAATTAACTGTCAACAAAAATATACATTTGAGTGTTTTATCTATTCAAGCCATTAAACCATTAAAACATATGGAAAAATATGCACGAAATTTGTTTTTGAGAGAAAGTTAATCGTACATCCGCTGAAGGGACTTTCAGTGGTCCTGTAAGTCTAATGGGTGTCCCTACTATTTTACAAAAAAAAAAAAAAAAAAAAAAAAAAAAATTTGAGAATATCAATAAAATCAAATTTCAGGTCATCCATTAAATAAACAAATAAATGAATAACGAAATAGATTGATGGAAATTGGGTAGGCGCAGAGATCAAATTATTGGGTGGGCTCGCGCGCCACAGGCCTATATAAGTTGGCGCCACTGGTATAGTTTGTTTTTTACATGGATGGAGAGGGTACTGGAAGGAGAGGGTAAGGGGAACCGCACTCCCTTCCTAAATGTTTTAAAATATATGCATTTTGGTCACTTTGGGCTAATTTTAATCATTTGGCACCTTTTGATGAAAATCCTGACTACTCTCATCGGCGGCCCCTAAAAAGGGGGGCCTGGAGCAGTTGCCCCGCATGCCCCTGCATAAGTCGGGCCCTGAGAGTTACAGTTAATCTTTTGCTACACATACAACATTGAATCACTAGATAGACATTAGATATTTGATTAATGAATAATAATGTAGTTCTAGTATTAATAAAGTGCAAATAGCACTGTTTATACGTTTTTATCATCTTTTCGTTTGGAACTTATGTTCCGATTCACAACTTTTGTAGTAACGAATGAAATGCATTGTTTATAGGACCGAAGAAATTCATAATTCCACTTCTACTGCTGCGTTTTATCCTCGTTGTTTATGAATTACATATTTGTAAAAATATAGCATTGAAAATTTGATTTGTATATCTATAAATAATTCTGTTTTAAAATGCGGTCTCGTAAGCTCCATCCTGTAAATAAACACATTATAAAAAAGTTTAATTCCAAAACATATAAATAGATGAATTTTTTTTATACTTTTTATTTTTATTTTATTTTTTTTTTTTTTTCATATAAAAAGATACACTATTTTAAAATAGTTAATATTTGCGATTATTTTATTTTCATGAATTGTATACTTAAAAAATGATGGACATAAATCCAAAAAATAGATATAATTTCTCAGGTTATCTCAACACTGCTCAAGTTTTACAAATAAAATAAATAGTAGGGGGCTCAGCCCCCTGCTCGCCAACCATCGTTCGTCAACGCTCGCCAACCCCCGTGAATTGCTACGCAATTCACATTGGGATGGCTACGCGATCCCAGCTCCTTTCGCTCGCTCGCCACTATTTGTGTCAACTCTAGCCAGAATGAGTGCTGCCATAAATCATTATAACGTATTAAATTTACAACTATTTTTAATTTATAAAAAAGTATTGAACAACTTTGTTGAAAATATAAATAAGAATGTATTAAAAACCCTTGGAAACAGAATTAATTTAAAACCTTGGTGAAAACACAATAACAAATATTTTTAGTTGGGCCGCTATGCGATCCGTGCAAGCAACATATGAAATTTAATGTATAAAAAGTCATGCAAAACTTTGTCGAAAACGTAAATAAAAATGCATTTAAGTGGTGCCGCCAATGGGCATAAATCATTAACATTATGAAATTTAAAAATTTTTGAAATGAAAAATAATTCATAAAAAAGTAATTGAAAATTTTGTTGAAAATGTAAATAAAAATGCATTTATCAAAAGTTTGGCCCTGTAACTTGTTGATCATCATTGAGAAAGCTAAGCGAACTGAAAATTGGCGCCGTTTAAATTTAAATGGCATGTTAGTGTCAGATGGAGTCCTCCTCCTTTTATTTTGCCCATAGTATTGAAAATAAGGGCTTAAATTCATTTAAAACTATAATAAGACGCTACAAAAGATGCTACGTATCACGCTAACGGACTGTAAACAAAACGTTTTCGCCTGTGTCTAAATACAATCTTGGATCAAAAAGCTCATTCGCGAATTCCTAACGTCACCGTAAAACGGACCAATGGCAATTGCCATTATTGCATCGCTCAAACGGTTTGTGTTGAAAGAGAGATTCTGTCTGGATTTTGATTTGCTGAGTGGGTTGTGACATGTGAGTCGCTGTGGCTGTTGCCAAATAGCAAGCTACAAATACAGCCTTTTTTTCGCGCTACGTAAGAGAAATGTATAGATTCTTAAAGGAATATATTTAGAAGCATAGTTGTATAGTAGTAAACACTATATTAAAAATGTATTTCCAAATAGTCAAAGCTAAAATATATAATATATAAGTATTATAACCATGAAAATAAAATAATTATTTAACAGATGTGAAATATTTTGAAGTAGTATTATAAGATTAAAAAAATAAATATTAAAAAGTATTAAAAAGTCCATCTATTTGCAGGATCGGACTCACAAGTCCGCATTTAAAAAAAGAATTTTTTATAGATCTATAAATCAAATTTTCAGTAAGGTCTTTTTATAAATATGATTCATAAACAAATATGATAAAACGTATAGTATTAAGTGAAATCGTGAATTTTTTTCTGTTACATAAGCCATATTTCATTATTTAAAAAGTTTTTAATAGGAGCATAAATTCAAAACGAAAAGACGACAAAAACGTATAAACCGTGCTATCTGTACTTCACTAACACTAGTACAACATTATTATTCGTTAATCAAATATCTAATATCTTATATCTATCAGAGATTCACGGACAAGAGTATATATTTCGAACGAGTTATTTAACTTTGTATTTGCAATAAACTGTTAACAGTAACTCTAATATTATTATGCAATAAAACTAAATCGAATAATATTAATTCTTTTAATAAAGCGTATTACTTTCTTAAAAAAAAAAAATGCTTACTTTCCTCAAAATATACGTTGCGTCTCTTCGCTACTTTCAACCCCAGAACAATAAAAATCAGGTGATCATGACGTTTGTAGAACGTATTGGGCATGCGCAGAAAATCAGAATATTCGCATTAAATACTTTACACGGAAATGAGAGTAACGTTTCCGGCTTAATCAGTCACTCAAGAGAATTCATAGTTTTCACTACATTTTTGGAAACGTTTCGCTATGGACTGTAATGTTTCCGATTTCCCCCCCCCCTTTTTTACGGTGTACGTTACAATGTACCATAGTAGGAAAATACAATTTCAGAGCTTTGATAAAAACTTAAATTAGAGGAATAATTTCTGCGATTCAGTGTCCTTGTAATTAATGAATCATGATTTTTGAGTGGGAAAAAAATGATTTTATGATACATTATTTGTACTCAGATGTGCTAGTCCAGAAGTTTCAAAACTTTTCATATCCTCATGCAAAAATTAAATATATATATTACGTGACCATAATGTGCCAACTAAAAAATAAATTTAAAGGATGAAAAATAATGAATCAAATATCAAATTACTTGAAAATTGTTTTATTAGGATTTTAAAAAGCATGAATGTGTAAGTATTACACTAATAATTCCAGTAACGATTATATTTTAGAAAAAATAAATATATGCCATTAAATGCTATTTTTGGTTGTTTTACCATGGATAAAAAATATCAGGTTAATATTTGGAAAATTTTCCAGAGAGAGAAATTTGCCTTGCATACAATATTTCAAATGAAAATCAAATTTCAAATTATTTTATTTTGCTTAAAAGGCGCAAAGACCAACCTAGTGAAAAAGATTCCATGCCGGGAATCGAACCCGGGCCATCAGTATAGCGCACTGACTTTCTACCGACTAAACCACATGGAACGATACCCAGCCTGGAACTTCTCACTATTACAGGTTGGCAAGACTACAAACGCAGCACGAGATGGAATATTATTCCGTGAGCCACCAACATGGGGCAAACACAGACTCATAATTAAATCCAGCATCGATTGAATCTAGATTAATATTTGGAAAAATTTCCAGAGAGAGAAATTCGCCTTGCATACAATATTTCAAATGAAAATCAAATTTCAAATTATTTTATTTTGCTTAAAAGGCGCAAAGACCAACCTAGTGAAAAAGTTTCCATGCCGGGAATCGAACCCGGGCCATCAGTATAGCGCACTGATGTTCTACCGACTAAACCACATGGAACGATACCCAGCCTGGAACTTCTCACTATTATTCCAAATATTATATTTTTCCAAATATTAATCTAGATTCAATCGATGCTGGATTTAATTATGAGTCTGTGTTTGCCCCATGTTGGTTGGTGGCTTACGGAATAATATTCCATCTCGTGCTGCGTTTGTAGTCTTGCCAACCTGTAATAGTGAGAAGTTCCAGGCTGGGTATCGTTCCATGTGGTTTAGTCGGTAGAACGTCAGTGCGCTATACTGATGGCCCGAGTTCGATTCCCGGCATGGAATCTTTTTTACTAGGTTGGTCTTTGCGCCTTTTAAGCAAAATAAAATAATTTGAAATTTGATTTTCATTTGAAAATAATATCAGATTCATAATTAGTTACTTTTAACAGAATGCAAGCTGAACTGAAGTCATCTCGCTGGTGGTTTTTATTTGAATTTTTATGTTATCCATTTGCGAAAATAACGACTCGCAGATCATCTTTAAATAACTCTAGAATTAAATTCAAAGTTGCCATCAGTTATTTGAATCAAAAAGTTTTTACTCATAATGCCTTTCCTCTTCGATAGTTTCCAAATGTTTGATAAATGTTTAACCCTTTATGCCCCGATGGTACTTTAAAGTACCACTGAAATAACTTGTTATAAAATTCATTTAATACATCGATTAGTAGTAATACAGTTTAGAATGAGTTACAGATACTTTACTTTATCTTGTTCCAAAAGCATTATGGGTTGCACAAAACAAAAATATTTTTAAGAGGATGATTTCTTTTACCTTTGCATCTTTTCAGTTTTCTTGACGTTGAAAGATTGGGGGGGGGGGGGGGGGGTAGTTCGGAAATATTTCTATAATTTCTATTGTAAGAACAATATATTTGTACATTTCCTAATTCCACCAACATAGTAAAAGAAAATATTTTCCATAAAAGATTTGATTGGAGTTACAAATATTGCACAAAATTTCTATACATTCAACTTTAGTTAATTTTAACTGGCAAAATCCTTCTAAAATTTATTAAGGGGGCACAGGACCTTTTTGAGTTTTTCGAAACAATAAAAAATATCGCCTTCTTCAAAGTACTGAAACACAAACAATATGCAATTAAGATCTTTTCTCCCCTTCCTGCCTAAAGAATATATCCTTAAGTACATTATCCAGAAAAATAAATGTTATATGTACAAAATAATATTTAAATTTTAAATTTCAAAATTCATCTCACTAATGCGTGATTAAGTGCTGCGCGCATGATAAAACTCTAAATTATGCATATAGAAAACAATTTTAGAACAAAATAGAATCATAACATACCTAGTTATAACTTAAAACCAAAATATAAGCAAAAAGTTTTGTTTAAAATTTAATTTTAGCACAAAATAAAAAAAAAAAGTTCAAAAATCTCAATTTTTTTTTCAAGTGCAAAAAAATAAATAACCAAATTATCTGAATTTTTTTCGTTTTACCCTGTAAACCATAAAGAAACACATATTTGGTTATTTTTTTTCTAAGTTGTAGTAACAGTGCGCGCAAACTCCAGATTTATTAAACTGAGAAAACGCTTTTTAAAGTTTCCATATCTACAGACCTTCTATTATACTCATCATCTAAAAATGATTATGAGTCAAGAAATAATGCATATTTTTGAATGCGGTTTTTTGCATAATTTTGAGAAATTTTAAAACGTTCAGAATAAAGCAAACACCGAAAACTGATTTTTTGAAAGTTTAAAGGTCCTGTGCCCCCTTAAAAGATTGTGTAAATTTCTAATGTAGTTTCAAAAATTCGCGAAAAATGATTTAGAAGATGAAATTTTCATGAATTCATAATTTGTGACATGAAGCCGAAGTTGAACAAGATTGCAATTCAATAAGTTACAATTAAAGTTCTTCAATTTCAAATCAATCGATTTCAAACATCTTCCGGTTTAAATTCGTGTACTTTGTCACTTACATGTTGATTTAGTACCCCAATCAACACAGTGCCGAAAATATTCTGTCGCGTGCCACGCATGGCACACGTGCCAGGAGTTTGCTGCCCCTGCATAGTCTGTTTCTCGCTGTAACTTCATAGAGTTAGATTATCGGAAAAGATTTGGATATCATAAGGATTCTCAAAATGTTTTAATCTTTTTAAGTGTCAAGGGCACGTCTCTAAACCTGTTCTGAAATCTAATTTACTTTCTGAAACATTCACGAACGCATTTTCATTCGCAAGTGCGTAAATTTTGCTTCTATTTTTATTCAGTTTTTAATAAAAGAAATAACGTTTCCAATTTACGCGTAAGGACAAATGATTTTTCGGAAAATGTTGGCGTTTTAAGTGTATTTTCGGGACGCGAGAATCCGGGAAAGGTCGTTAACCTGGGAGCAATCTGAAATCACACGATATGTTGCGTATAGGGCAATTCCATCGTAACTGACGTAACATTTTATCATCGAATTTCATTTTCAAATCTATGTAGAAAATTTACTAATAAAGCTAGAACAAATTTTTACAATTTAAAATATTCTTACTAAGTTCTTATTACCCAAATACCTGCAGATTATTTCAATGTCTCTTTGAGTCCCAAAAATTGCAATTCAAAATTCTGTAACTGACGTAACATAAAATAGACAAAAAAATTTCTGCCTTCATTGAAGTGTAAAAATTATCAAAACTATCCCGTTAAAAGAAAAAAGTGAATTTAATGTTCTCAACAACACTAAGTAATGCCAAATTATAACAGTAACTTGTTTAATTAATTTCTGAATAATAAAAAAGAAAAAAATGTCATTTACACGTGTAACTGGCGTTACTTTTATTGTGTAACTGGCGTAACATTATGACTTTACAAAGACAATAATGGTACTTAACTTAATTTGTAAACAGTAATTTACAATGCCGTTTTATTAAGATTTTTCTATAGAATATAAAAATATCAAGTTTTCCAATCATACCCTTAAATTAAACATATTATAAATTTTATTTCCCCCCCCCTCCTCCCCCGAAAAATGATGATTTTCTGTGGGAACTTGCCCTATACATGTGGGAAAAGAAAAAATGTTATTCGATTCTTAGAATGTTTTCAAATTTCACGTATTTACGTAGAAAAATGAATTAAGGAATGTGTCCGAAATTTCCATGTTGTTGAGCGAGTGGAGGGATGTCTGTTCTAAAAGAAGGTTTTAAATTTTCAAACATTTATCTTGTATAATTAACAGCAAATATTATGTGAAAACGGAATATTTTTCGACGATCCAGTATGGATTTTCAAACAAAACAATAATTGCATTATACCTAGTAAAGTAAAACGAATTTATTATTATTTTTTTTTAATTTAATATATCTGTACTTGGGTTAGAGGGAGGCCCCGTGTCCACCAATCACTTCGCAATAATCATTAGTAGGGGAGAGGAGAGCACCTTGGGAAACTTTGTTTCAGGAGTTGAAAAGCAAACAAAAAGTAGTATTCAAAGGTAGCTGCGGGTGATTAAGCAAAATCTACTCATGGGTGCATGAGTGTAATATGAAGTTCCTGCTACGAACAAATTACAATCTATACAGCTTTCTTTGTTTTGACAACGTTGCAGTAGCTTTACTCTATTGATTTAAATTTTTATATAAACAGGGAAATTTTTTTAAAGATATCTTAGAATTTTAAAACACATATTATTATTATTATTTTAGATTTTCAAATATGTATTACACAAGACTGCGCATGTATTTTTAGATGCATCTAATATTGCATTAAATATAATTTTTTTACTGATATATGTAGTGTAAAACGATGAAATGTAACACATCTTCATATACTTTTATTTAGCCTTTAGATAATTATTATTATTTTTTTAATTTCATGCGCAGATTTATCAAATATATAATAAAGAACACCTACAAAAAATTTTAAATCTCTATCTCAAATACAAAAAAAGGCTTAACATTTTTAAAACATGGAAGTGAAGAAAATATGAACATGGAGAAAAAGCCGTTTAAAATTTTCATTTTTGTGTGGAATTGCGCTGGCTGTATTAACAAAATTTACAATATCTCGCGATATAATTCCCGTATGGGTAACAATGAGGTGTCAAAATACTCCCAATTAAACAAGTTCACAATTAACACAAAACAAGTTCACAATTAATCAAAATTCATTCATTTAAAACCAAAAATCGATTTTTTTTTAAATCAATTTTGAGGTCAACTGCCCCTTTAATGTCTGGAGAGTTTTATTATTCTATATCACTAGATCAAATCCTTCTTTTACTAAATATCTATCTCAACAGTATAAATAACAAATTAAACCCTGTTTCACAACCTGCCTTTGAGACAATGGAAGTGATATACATTTCTTTTAATTAAACTATCAGATAGATCAATAATAATTATTTATTCTTTGATCCTATTTCAGTCAATTATTTATTTTTTGCTAAGCCAAGGTATCAAGCTATACGGAGCTTTCACTGTGTAAAAGTAAAAATGTGCAAAAATCATTAGTAAAAAAATGTCAGTGTCCTAAATTCAATACTTTTTTATATAACCATCAGTTTTTGGCGTTCCGTCAATCACTTTATTTTGGCATTTTGTTATTCTTGTGACTAATATTCTCCTTTTTATAACTCTTTCAAGGGCAAAGCATTTCTATTGCTGAAAGGAATAAATGACACCGGAATTTACGAACAAATTTATTTGGAAACAAGAAAAAGCAATATTTCGCATACATAATTTTTATATCCAAAATTCTCGGGGCATTTGGGAATTAAAATTAAGTGGTTTCATAAACATATCTCCGCCCTTGAAAGGATTAATATAATCCGTAATATATATATATATATATATATATATATATATATATATATTTATTTATTTTTCATTAAGATTTCATACAGATTTAAATCAACCTTTTCTCAAAAACGCTTAAATCGGACATTGACACGTTTTTTAACCAAGGTGTACTAACCATAATGGCTAGGTTTTTTAAAGCACTGTAATTTGAGGGTTTCTGGAATTTGTTTTCTGAATTTATTACTATGCGATTTCATTTTCAGTAAAAATAGCTATATACTCTGCGAAATTTAATTCCATTGCTTTTATCATTCCCCGAACTGCATATAATGAAAATTATATGCCGGGTAGCAGAGAATTGAATGCGGAGTGTTTTTTGAAAAATGCTGCTGCAGAGTACCAACCCTATTATTTACCTCGTATTCATATTTTCATTCTGTGCGAAATGATTGGTCTATGAAAACGCTGGGTGCAGAATTGTTGAGAGCTCGTCTATGGAAATCATAACATAACAAAGAACAGGTGCATTTTTAAGTAAATTCATTTATTTTTGTTTTGACTTTGTCAGAAAAGCAAACACATAATTTTCTGCTTGAATAGAAAGCTCAAAAAATTTTTTTCTAATAAATCTAGATATTTAATAGAGAAAATATTTTTGAAATCTTACGTGAAATAACGTTGATAAAGCTTTAAGATTACTTTAAAACCTCCAAAACTCGGTTTGCGAGAGCCAATTTAGTGTTTTGTTAAAAAAAGGTGTTCAATTGTGTTTTCAAAACTTGAAAATAAATACCTTATTTACTTAATGATTTTTTTACTTTTCTTCTGCGCCAAAAGTAGTCGGTGCGGAAAATACACGGGTTATTATTTTGTTTACATTAAATTCCCTTGGCGAAAAACTATAATTAAAGGAATTCCTCTTTTTAAGGTACCTTAAAAAATATTAAAAAAATTATGGTTGCAGCAGTTATTTAAGGGTGTTCTCAAATTCAAAAGGGCAACTTCCTGACATAAGTTTTAATTTATTTTTGTTCGAAAAGGCATGAAACTAGCTGGTGTTGTTGTTCAGAAAGAATATCACGAGATATTTTTTTTTTCATTTTTTTGCAAACGCAATAGATCATTCAGAAAATAGTGTCAAAGTAAACGTTTTGAACCGAATTTCCGCGCGAAAGTAGAAAAATCACTCAAGAGCGGGCGAAAAACGTGTTTGTTAGGTGATCGAAATCGCTTATAACTCAATGGGTAATTGATCGATCAAAAAATGGAAAAATTCCAAATCGCTTCCATGGCCAGGCTTTCCAATTTTATATCATTCTGTTAAAAAATGCATTTGTAATTGTGTCAAAACATTTTGCGCTTGTTGAGCAGAGCAGTTCAGAACAGCCTTAAGTGGAAATTTTACTTTCTTCTATCTTTACAAGAAGAAAGTATTGGATTCGTGAAAATTTTCGACTTCCTGTTTTCGACAGATTTACACGTTTTAGGGGTCAGAGATCCCGAAAACATGTTTTCTGTCTATCTGTGACACAAATTTTGTGGACGCTCTATCTCAAGAACTAATACACGGAATTTAATAAAAAATTATATTCTTCAGTTAGCCCATACGAAGTTTAATTTTATGAAATAT
This sequence comes from Maratus speciosus, assembly GCA_963932465.1. Classification (NCBI taxonomy): domain Eukaryota; kingdom Metazoa; phylum Arthropoda; class Arachnida; order Araneae; family Salticidae; genus Maratus; species Maratus speciosus. The sequence continues at coordinate 147,728,113 of OZ010796.1, read as the reverse complement.
AATTGCTGATTCTTTTACAAGAATTTTTTTTTCTTTTTAATTGAATGGAATTTTGTGAACGGTCCCTTTTTATTAAACGGAATTTTGTAAAGAAAGCCCAGAGAGAATACATTTTCCGCATCTATCCACCGGACTTCGAGTCGATTACAGAGGACTGTAATCGATTACGATTACTTTGAATTTCTAAAAGCAGATTACGATTATGTCACTATTTGTGCAAGCTGGATTACGATTACATCTTCGATTATCAGTTTTTTTTTAAATTTTAGATTACGATTACATTTAGATTACGATTAAATAAATTTTGTTAAATTACGATTACTGCAATAGCCGATTACGATTACAATTTGATTACACTGATTTCATAATCTGCATATTACAAGCTCTTCTTTTTCGAATTTATTTTTAAAACTATCTTTATGTAATATTCACATTTTACAAATCTGAATGAAAAACTAAATTAGTATTTACGTGTATATGCGTTTACAGTTCAAAAGCAGTTAAGCTCAGTCTGAAAGTATCATCTCAATCAAAATCTCCCTGGTTCTTTTCAGTTTTGATTATTTACCATAAAAAATTCTTAAGGATAAGAAAAATTCCACAAAACGTACACTTTTTTATACGAAAATACATATTAATATTGAATATTCAGAAAATGCACGAGCAAACAGTACTGAAATTCTCACTTTCACATTCACGATTACGAAGGGTTAGATTTTCTTCTATTTGTCATAGTAAAAAGGAAAAAAAAATTTCCCTCTCTCATCTGTGTGTGCTTAGAAATATGCAGTACATAAGGCACGTGCCTGTGGTCGCCCACAGCATGGTTTACATTTTTAATGCAGAATATAAACATTAGATGAGTTAAACTAAGAGTTTTCTTCAGAGCTCCCATTGCAAGACATTTTTATTAACACTTTCCAACAAAGTTTAAAAGTGTTTATGCATTCGGTTTGTCTGTCCGTCCGGCCGTCTGTCTACGCTCTAACTCCCGTAAATATACTCTGGTTCTTATGCAATTGATAATCCATATTTAAGGTCACCTAACCAAGTTTGATATTCCATATGAAGTATGTGGTATTAATATTTCATTTACAGGGCTACCCAAAAGAATTCCATTACATTATGATGGTATATGGGGAAAAATCGTTTGCAGAGTATTTCAATGACATTACGCTGTTTCAAATGCATTGATACTTATATAAATCACTGAATTTCAGTACAAGATGATTACGACAGAATAGGGTATTAATCATTTGTCGCTCATTTACAGGGACACACAAAGGAAAACGGTTACAATAATACTATCTTTGAGTAATACTTGCTGAAGTGCGTTTTCAATTTCGGCTTGCGCTTTTAAATTTAACTGTTTTAATCCTATACAGTGCTGCTCAAAGAATCCAGATAAATTTCCGATTGTAGATGGGAACAGCTAAAATTGGGTTTTCAAATTTGTTATGAGTTTCCATAGGGTTGAATTAAACATAATATTTTAACTTATTAAACTGCGCAGTTTTGCTACATTATTCTGAATGTGTTGGGAAGTGTTTCACAATCTAAGCTTGACGCACGATTTTCCTTTCTTGTTTAAACCTATCAACATTAAAAGCAATACAAAATATTAACAATTAAGAAATATTAAATATTTAAAAATAATGTTCTGCTAAAATTTTATAAAACGGAAAATTAAGAAATTTTTTTTTCAAGGATTTTATGCTTTCTTGACTTTTACCCCTCTCCCGTTTTAACCCTGTGTTTTAATTCGGAACACATGACAGTTAAAAAAAAAATAATAATAATCATAAACTACCCTCCAGGGGAGCGATGCTCAAATTTGAACAAAAAGTACTGTTATTTCTTTTTCTTATTAGTTATTAATCAAGATCATCATTTCATCATCATTTCATCAATTCATGAATCAATCATCATTTTTTTTTTCAATAATGAGACAAAAAAATTTGCTTGATTAAATTTTAAATTTCAGGGAGGGGTAATGGCACTGCGCTGCCTACTTTTGCTGGCATTTGTGCTAAGTGAATGTACAAAATAGGTACCACCAGACTTAGATAAAATGTAAAACTGTCTGCGAACTCAAATAATTTCTTAAAAATTTTCTGGAAAAAAAAAAAAAAAAAAACGCCGCGCCCCTCCCGAGTCCTATATCACCGCTAACAGCAAAAATGAAAAGTTATATGCAAGTGGAGTGCCACTAAGCAACAGCACTAAAAGAAAAATATTAATTTACAAGCATTATTAAAACTCAGTCAATAAATGTTGTATTGAATGGTATGCTTAATACAGAAAATTACATATGAAAATTTAAAAAATATATATCTACTAAAATGTGAAATATTTTAATCATTAATTTATGTAAAGATATCAATTTATGATTGCTCAACAAAACTGTTATTTTATTAATCCATAAAATAACTGAAATATGAATAAATGAAATGTTAAAATAAAAAAGTTATTAGTCCATGAATGGAAGAGATGAACTCTTACTCATCAGTTTATCTACTGTTTGTGAGACAAACCGTTCCTTAAAAATTTTAAAAACTTTTTTTCCCCTCCAGTTGAAAAATAGTCTGCAGACCTTCTGTTCGAGTGTGCGACGTGCATCGCATCGATTCTCCGCCCGGAGTCTTGATTTTTTTTTAAATAAAGAAAATTGTAAAAAAAAAAAAAAAAAAAAAAAAAAAAAAAAATCATCAAAACTGTCTGCAAACTTTGAAAATTTTCTGCGAACGGCGTTCGCGTGTTCGTCTATATTATCTGACTCTGGATACCACTATCTCCCCCAAGCACACCCTAACGAAAATACTCAAACACTTGTGTTCCTAGAGAATAGTGTCTTCTTTTCTTTTCTTTTTTTTTTTTTCGATTCTATTAAAATTTAAATTACATAAAGAAACCATATTTTATTGCTAATGTCATAAGAAAATTTATCTATATTGTGTATCTACATATCTTAAAATGCATTTTTTAACCCTTACCGGCGTGGAGTAATTCCGTTTATAAACTGATGAAATAATGGACTGACACCGCAATTTATAAACGAATTTATTAGAAAATACGAACTTGCTTATTTTCATGTACATTATAGTAGGGAAATTTTAGTTAAATATTCTTGGTGCCGTTTGTCAGTTTTGGAATTAAAATTATGTGTCCTTTTTTAAGGACACCGCGCCGGAAAGGGTTAAATAAACAGGTAATTTTACAATTAGGATTAAAAATACTATGCATAATTAAGTACGGAAAATATTTCACTGCGATAATAAATTGCTAATAATTGTGAAATGTATATTAAAGTAATCCTTAGCTGCATATGGGTGTTTAAAGTTTATGTTAAATTTAACTTTTCATCGATACATGGGTATCTGGCAAGCATTATATATTGCAGTGATATTTTAAGATGTTTACTCCTTTCTCTTTCATATATAATGCTGATTCGTTAAAATAGTCTTAACATTTTTTTTTTTTTCGAATTTTTCTTTGACATTTCTATAAAACATACTGAAAATTAAAAGGATAAAGAAGCAAAGTAAGAATGAGTTGTTCAATAAATTGCTGCTGCCATTTAAAACCTTTTTTCTTTTTTTTTAAAGAAAGCTTCCATCCCAGATTCTTACATTTGTAGGAGGATTGACATAAGTGCCCACAAAAACATGAAAATAGTATATTTTTCATTCCCTTTTTAATTTTTTTATTCTTCTTGACTGTGGAAGTAGTAATAGTTTGTTATTCCATGTTCTTTCTTGACTCTCATTTTATGACTTGGGCAGCTTGGATATTTGATCGCTGCAGCGACCACATCCTGTTTCCTCAAATTTCCATTCACTTCGACCCCACATTTACCGATACTGTCACCTTGATCTCTGACCCTAACTCAGGACTCATCCCCACTTCAGCATGAACCTAATGAGTTAAAAACATATCCTCTTGTTACAATGTTTAGCTAGCTGAGTATTTTTTGGATAGGAAGCAAAAAGGAAACAAAGGTGTATTCGTTTGTACGAAATTCTATAGCCCAGCCCATTTCGCAAAAGTTTAAGGAGCCCAAAGGTCAAGAGGGGTGGGGTGTGAAAGTTGAAGGGACAGATATGGCGCATTCGCGTCTTGCTGCCTTTTTTTTCTTTGGCGGTCAGCGAACGGGGCTTCGCCAAAGCACTGGACCCGGGCCGACATAAAAACTAAAAAGTTAAACGAAACTGATAAAATATGCAGGGCCCGACTAAGAGTATAGAAGACCCCGGGGCAAGCATCACTCTGCTGGTGTTGGCGGTTGGGGGGGGGGGGGGGGGGCTTCTATCTATAGAATTTTCTTGTGAATAATGTGGAAATGGTTAGTACTAAACTTCATACATATATGTATGCATAAATTTTGTACCCGGTACTGCTCACATCTACATGCAGGGTACTATCACAAAAAGATGGTCACAACTTTAAGGCTGTTCTCAACTGCTCTGCTCAACAAGCGCAAAACGTTTTGACACATTTATAGATTCGTTTTTCAACGGAAAGATATAAAATTGGAAGACCCGACTATGGAAGCGATTTAGAATCGAACTGTGTTTTCGATTTCTTGATAAATAAATTACCTATTGAATTATAAGTGATTTTGATCACGTGACAAACACGCTTTTCATCCTTTCATGAGTGGTTATTCTTCTTTCGGTTCAAAACGCCCACTGGCCCACTTTGACACTACTTTCTGAAAAATCTATTGCGTTTGCAAAAAAAAAAAAAAAAAAAAAAAAAAAAAGGAAAAAACAGCTTAATTACATAGTTTCTGAGCAACAACATCTCCTCGATTCATGCATTTCCGAACAAAAATAAGTTAAAACTTATGTCATAAAGTTGTCCTTTTGGATTTGAGAACAGCCTTAAGGAAAAATACTAGTCGGACAATAGTAGAAAAAATGATAAATTGGTTGGCACGAATATTTGTTTGCAAACTTTTACTTTGTATGTTATAAGATGTCTAAAAGAGAATGCCACAAATTGGTCATCATTAATGATTTAACATGCCACATTACGAGGAAAACGTTAAGGATGTTCTCAAATCCGAAAGGGCAACTTTCTGACCTAAGTTTTAATTTATTTTTGTTCGAAAATGCATGAAATTAGCTGGTGCTGTTGTTCATAAACTATGTAATCGAGCTGATTTTTTTCTTTTTTTTTTGTTTTTTTTTGGAAACTCAATAGATTTTTCAGAAAATAGTCAAAGTGGCCGTTTTGAACCGAATTTCCGCGCGAAAGTGAAAAAACACTCAAGAGCGGGATAAACACGTGTTTGTTACGTGATCAAAATAGCTTATAACACAATAGGTAATTTATTTATTTAAAAAAATGGAAAACACAGTTCAATTCCAAATCGCTTCCATGGTCAGGTTTTCCAATTTTATAGCTTTCCGTTAAAAAATGAATTTGTAAATGTGTTAAACGTTTTGCTCTTGTTGAGCAGAGCAGTTAAGAACAGCCTTAATGTAGAATTTCTTTTGAAAACAATGGCATACTAATAAATTTTAATCATTAGTTTTCTAATGATGTAGTTTGTTTTTTGCATGGGTGTTCTATGTGTGTGGGGGGGAGGGGGATCGTGTACTGGAAACAGAAGGGGGGAGGAAGGGGGATCACACTCCCTTCCTAAATGTTTGAAATATATGAATTTTGGTCACTTTTGGCTAATTTATATCATTTGACACCTTTTAATGAAAATCCTGATTACTCTTATGGCCCCGGGCGGCGGCCCGCATGCCCCTGCATAAGTCGGAAAATATGAAACTGAGCATATGAATATACTGACAATACTGAAAATATGAAACTTTTGTCATGGACATGACTTGGATATGATATGATATGACATGGATATGATTGTTCTCAAATCTAAAGGGGGCAACTTTATGACACAAGTTTCAATTCATTTTTGTTCAGAAAGGTATGAAAATATGCATGTAGAATATAATTAATATAACTTTTATTATAATATTTTTATTTCATTAAAACTTTACAAACAATAATTATTAAATACAATATGTAATTATTTGCCGCTGGGTGTAATTGAAATTTTAAGTGAAAATTTCCTGTTACTTTTTACATAATATTTTATAAATATAGATTTATGTTTCTTTATTGTACCAAAAAAAAAAAAAAAAAAGAGTTCTTTTTATGCAATATAATATATTCGTTTATCATACATTGTATGTATAAGGTAAGTTAACTTTTATTATTTAAATGTTAATAATGCATCGTAATTTAAATAATGATATTTAAAGCAATAGTCTATTACTTTATTTTATGTTACTAAATTACTATTCTCATTAAATTATTAATGCAAATTGCTTATATAACATAATATTTTGAAATTAAATTAATTTTTAATTATATAAAAGTTACTCGCGTATTCTGTGATATTGGAACTTTTTATACCTCCTCCATCCTCCCTTTTTTGTTTGTTTGCTTCCTTAATTTCTTTGTTTATTAGTTCTGACTTACTAATCTGAAATTAATTCAAAGAGAATTTAAATGAAGGTGAATGTCTTATATGATGAAAAACAATTCAAAGCAATCTTATTAAAATAAGTATTAATTCAATTTCTGTATATTTTTTATGAACAAAAGTTTTCATGATTCAGCCATGAATCATTTTTATCATTTCATTTAGGAAAAAGAAGTATTACATATACCTAGAATAAGGCCTTATAGTGTAAGGCCCAGAACATAGAGTAAAGCTGCCTTTTCATGACAAGCATATCTCAAAAATTAGTTTTAAACATACATTTTCTTGGAATTTTTAAAGATTACTTGCAACCTCAATAAAATTATTTCCATAAATAGTTTACAAGTTTTTTAAAACTATAATATTTTATTTCAGTAATGGTTGTTACTTTTTATCTGATGGAAGAAATAAAAATTATGCTACGTTTGCATTTCAAAAATCTAACAAAAGGCCCTTATAAAAAATATCCCTGTATATCTAATAAAAAGAATAAATTTATATAAACTGAAATACTACACAATCAATAACATGGCACAAACAGATATGATAGAGTACATGTAAAATTTATTACCACCTTTTTCCAGTCCCCACCCCCACCCACCCACATATTTTTTGATTAATCAATATTTTTGTAATAGCATAAAACATGCCTGCAGGTTTAAAAAAGGGAGGCACTTGCTTTAAATTCTAATTTCTACTAAATAAATATCCCTAATGTCAAATACAAATTAAAAATATAAAAGTCCTCTCCTCAAGCCCTAACTTTTCAACGGTTCCCATAACTGAATTATTGCAGCGCATAAGATTTTATTTGCCTCTTTAATGTAAATCATAGTTTTAAAATATTTCAAAACAAAGGTGCTCAATGATAAATTCAGGAGGTAGCCTTGGTTCGAGTGTGTGTGTGTGTGTGGGGGGGGGGGGGGTAACCTCACTGGAAGATTTTTAATTTAACTCTTATTAATATTGTTAAGGGCAAATACTTCCCGGAGCTTTAAAAATTCTTCCTCCAGAAAAATGCCTGATTTCAACATTGAAATAAAATAAAAAAATTATTAAAATTTCAAAATTATTTATCATACTTACTTTTTACTTATTCTCGTATTTAATGTGGAAAAAATGAATCCACATAACATACTGTACGTATGTTATATGGAATTAATTGAAATGAGTTAAATGGAATTTTCAAAAACAGAATTGCTAAAAAAATTACTAAAGCTTATAAATTATTTAACACATTCAGTTATTACCCACCTCCCCATTAATCTCTTTTATATATATTTTTCTTATCAATTATAAATAAGACAGTTATATATGTTATAAAAAAAATACTGAAATTTTTTCTCAAAAACAAAAGTGATAAAAAATGATTTCTTTCTAAACTACTTCAGTCTCTTTTTTACTCTCTTATCAATTGTATATATATATACAAGATATATATATATATATTATAAATTTGAGATGTATTAAATTTTGAAAACAGAAAACTCTAGTAAGTACTCAGTTTTAATAACATGCTAATCAATAAGTACTTTACTTGTTTGCTTTCAATTCTAAATCCAGAACTCCAAGTAAGATTACTACATCTAAACAATATTTTTTAACTACAGATTATCTTAAATAAACCTTCTTTGGAACTTGTTCTTTCTCAGTTTATTTTTACGTTATTAGAGATGAACTATTTATCAGGAGAGAGAAAGACAGCCAAACGAGCGATAAACTCATACGCTGTATCTTCTCACACAAATGTAACCCATAGGGGTTCCGAGTTGGAGAAAAATTAAGAATGGGGTCCTATTGTTAAAGATGACCAGTGCGGTGCGCACCTAAGCCATTTTTTGGATAGGAAGCAAAAAAGGGAACAGAGGTGTAATCGTTTGTACGAAATTACGATTACCCATGTTTTCGATACAGATTACATAGAGATTAGCTTATATTGCGAATACGATTAGATTACGATTGTAATGTCACTGAAATTTCTTGGATTGATTATTTTGCGATTACTTCAAAATAAAAATTTGATTACGATTACAGTGCGATTATGCATTTTTCGTAATAGACTATTACGATTACTCGAAGTCTGCTACCCACCTCTCGCAGTGCGAAGCATTTTCTTTGAAAACATCGCAAGGGCACTGTTAAAATAAGTTTTCTTTTAATAAAATATTTCAGTGAACAACAAATGACCTAAAGATAAAGCACGAAACCTTAGCATGAATGTGACTGTTTTTAGTTTATTTTCATTGCGATGGCCTTTTTATTTTTTGCAAACTATTTCTAAAACACTGTACTCTATTATTTCTCTTTAGATTAAATATGTAATATATTTATTAATAATTCCATATGCATATTATTTACTGAGTACTAGTTCTGCGTTATTTTTCCCTACAAAAATTAGAATTATGTTGATTTTTTTTTTCTAATTTTAATGAAATTAATTTTACCGAAGTGAAGTAAAAAATAAAGTATTAAAGAAATAAAGTATGAATATCAAATGAAAATAGTAATTATTTCAAAGTTAAATTTTCTTTACAGAAAATCGTCTGTGACACTTATAAAACAAGTTCTTATTTACTAAAAATTACCAATCAACATCAAATGACGTAATTAAAGGCGGTAAGAAGACTAGTCACACAACACTGCAAATTGTAGCAAAGCTTTTAGATTGCAATGCAGTCGATTGGAAAAAGGAAACAATTTTTCTATTCTAGAATGTTGTAGTTGACATTTTCACATGATGAATGTTACATGTTGGATGACCAGTTTTAATTACGGATGTTAAGTATATATTTTTAATATCATTTTAACATATTTCGTACAATATTTTATTCGAAAATGTGTTTGTTTGCTTTATAGACTAATATTTCTAAGTTAATATGTTAGGCCTAATGCATACATCTTAACACGGGAATCGTTTATTATAGATAAAACTATTACTTAATATCATTTATTAAAAATGATTAAAAAAGATAAACCGTTAAATAAGATGTTTTTTCTTTTTTTTTTTTTAACTATGACATTTTCAAAAATATTTTTTAGTGCCATTTACTAAGGTTTTCACTTTTTTTGCCATATTCTTATGATCACGACCTCCGCAAATGTCTAAAGTAACATTAAACTAAAAACATTTCTCTTTGAGTTTAAATAATACTTAAGCAAGTTCAAAGTTTAAATATATATATTCAGTAAAAAATAATTTTTATAAAACATCGTTTTCCGAAAAACCAAAGAATGAGTAATAGATTGTTAGGGTAAACGTGTCAGTAATGGACACTCTTAGAGAATTTCTTTAATAAATATTTTTTAATTAATAGTCATAATAATTATATTGTTATAATCCAGTTTTTTATATTATAGTAATCTATAAACAATATTTAACCATTCTCGCAATCATATTTTCCATTGATAATCAAAATCTAATAGTAATAGCAGAGATTAAAATGTCCAAAACGTAAATGTTAAAAATGGACAATCAGTAATTGGGAACCCTACAAAAAGCAATAGGTAATTGTTTTTATAGTTGCATTCAGAACTTTAATTTAATGAAAACATATTAAGGAAACAAAACGGTCCGTTTGAAATAAATTTAACAATTAGGATGTCGATAATTAATGAAATATTTATATTATGAGAATAATTAGTTCGAGCTAATTATTTTCATTATCACAAGATTAATATTTTAATTATTTTAGATACAACGCTTAAATTATTGAATTCCAGATAATTGCAGTTCTCATTATTGGGATATATAGGGAGGATTTAAAGGGGGAGGTGGCTAGTGAAAAAAAAAATCGCAGAAAAAATGTCTTGGAGTATCAATCCATGGAATAGTTTTCCCCATTACAATTCTTAAGTGTTAAATTTCCCGAAACTACATGAAATATTATTTTCAGTAATTAGTAATACTGATATGTAAAAAAGAATCTGCGGTTTGAATGTTTTAAATACTAAATAAAATGATTTAAAAAATAAACCTGCATTACCCGCGTTTGTGATTCCTGATCTGAAGATTTACTAGTTATTTATGTAATTAACTTTTAAAGACGCGGAAGGCGTATTGACAGTGCCACTCAGTGGAAAAACCATTGCGAATTCTAAAATAATTACGTGATTATCGTCAGCGCTTTATTTTTCTCTTCCCAAAGACCCTTCAATGTTCAACCAGTCTTTGAAGTTGAAGCCCGCAATTTTTTCTGTTATCTTTCATTATTTTTATTAATAAATCGCCACTGGTGTACGAAATACGCCACTTGTGTGTTTGTGAAATTTATTCTCTTTTCCAGTCAAACTTTTAGTTTAAACAAATGTGGTGGCTACTATTTTTATACTAATTCACATTTGACACTATTCTTCTCTTGCAAGTTTAAAAAGAGCAAAGCTTTAAGAGAAAATTAGGAGGTGAAAAGTGCATGGTGCACAAAAAGTTAAGTTGCCCTGGACCGGGTCCTACGGGATCCTAGGGGGCCTCAAGGTCTTAACTGGAATGTAGAAGCAGAATAATAACCAACTAAATTGAAAAAGGATCCCAAAAATGAAAATCGGACTAAAAGGAAGCAATTTATTAGCAATTTACTGCGCAAAAAACTTCAAGAGGCTCTGTACTGAGCCTCAGGGGCCAAGGTCTTTACTGGGATGCTTAAATGGAGGAATAACTAAATGGAGAATTGGCCCCAAAAACGAAGAAGATCGGATAAAAAAGGGGGGTAAACTCAACAATTTAGGGGTACTTAAAGGGGCCCCAATCCTTAAAAGAATTAAGATGTGAGCCTCAGATGTATATGTCCAGGACCTATGTCAGGACTATTCTCATCTAAATTCTCAGACATCTATGTGCGGTAGATTTCCCTAACCGTCGCAGACACGCAGACAGAGCGAAACTTTCTTTAATTAGTGTAGACTTGCTGATCTGCCCGCCGTTGCCCGGGCACGTGATGAAGGACCCTGAAATGAACCTCAAATATGTATGATTTTATATCTTTAACTTCATTTTGTTGATTTTATAGTTTTAAATTAAAAAATTACGAAAAAATATTGAATTAAAAGTATATGCTATTTTTAGTACTTTATTTTTTGTGTAATTTTATTTTTGGAGTCCATGCGTACCGAAAACGAGGAAACCCGTAGAAACTCTGAGGTTTTTACTGATTTCGTCGAAATTTTACACATTTTATTTTGTAAAAAATATTTTTACCCGTTCGAACGTTTCAAAATTTTTGTAGGTGATGTAAATATGGTCTGTTCAGATTTAGATGCTGTAAAAAGATTGTGTTAGAATTACGGACGTTTTGTTACTTTTAGCGTAGAAAAAATATCATCTCCGTGAGGCGCGAAGACACCTGCGTTTGTGGGTATATTTGAAAGGGTTTAAATTCGTGTATTTTAAAACCGACTGTTACCATTGATTAGAAGATTTAGAAGATGATTTCAGCTTTCAGAACATGCTAGATAGTACCCGTCAAGATTTCACGGTAAATAACTTGAATGTTTCATTTGAAAAAGTCTTGAATTTTTAATTAGTTGTTTTTAATTAATTATTGAAATCGTGACAAATTTCTATAGTGCATAATTGATTCCTATTTCTTTAAGATGATAAATGATGTTGTCAGCCAAACCTATTCAATGAAGTCAAAGAATTCTAAGTTTATAATTTACAACTAATTTTGCTTGGTTTTTATCAGAAATTTAACTAGAAATATTGGGTACAGCATTTATTTTTACATACTACGGTCTCAAAAATAACAATATTTATCTTTTAACTACACGACCATTAAAAGCTGCCATGAGATTTATTTTTATCAGTCTCATTCTCTAAATAAAAGCCTAAATTTGGTACATGATGCAGCTAACAATGTATAATATATATTTTATTACTTAAATTTTATTTTGCGTTTTTACACATTTTTTAAATATTTGACCATGGACATCAAGGTAATTTCTTTTATAGTTCTTATATGAATATTTTTCTTTCTTTCCGTTTTATTTTTCATTTTTTACGTAAAAGAAAGGCAAACTTTTCTTTCTGACACTCGTACATCTATATATTCTTGATAATGGTCAGAAAATATAACAAAAATTGTACATCAGCTCAGTTTATTTAATTGATAATTATATGCTAAATATTTTAGCTTGAATATTTTAAATATAAAATTATCATTATTTTATTAAATATCGTTCAGCTTTAAATTTTAATTATAAAGCATTCACATAATCAGGGCTCGCAGTGTTCCTAAAATTTTCACACTTTGCTACCAGCATTTTAAAACGATAATCTTTATTGTATAATTCTATTATAGATGCTAAAGGAATCTACCATGAAGAATTTTTATTTAAAATACTGGTAGCAAAGTGTGAAAATTTTAGGAACGCATGCGAGCCCTGCATAATATTAATAATAAAATAAAAATCATATAACTTCTCCTAATAAAATATGCCATTATTGAAATAAATATCGCAGAAATCATTTTGCCGGTCGTTGGATTCGAACCTGCGTCCTCTACAAAAATTCAGAGCTTCGAACTGGTCCTTTAGACCGCTCCGCCACCAGGAACCACATTCTACTTTCCTCTAAATTGAAGAAGTCCGAAAAAGAGTTTTGGTGCATGCGCAGATGTACCTAAATGGGTCTATTTCAAGTTTTACCTTTGTGATTTAATATATATGATGATATTTGGTTTGTGGGTACCTCTAAAATTGCGCGCTGAAAGGGCCAAACCGGGACGAAACACTCGGGTTTTTACCGATTTCGTCGAAATTTTCACACATTTTATTTTGTAAAAAATATTTCTATCCGTCCAAACGTTTCAAAATTTTAGTAGGTGATGTAAATCTATTCTATTGAGATGCTCTAAAAAGATTGTGCTAGAATGCAGACGTTTAGTTACTTTCAGCGTAGAAAAAATATCGCCTCCTTGAGGCTCTAAGTGACCTACGTTCGCCGTATATTTGAAAGGGTTAAAAATCGTATTTTTAAAAACCAATTACACCATCAATTAGAAGAAGGTTTCAGCTTTAAGAACACATTTTTGATTTGTCAGTACCTCTAAAATTGCGCCTCGGAGGGGCATTGCAATAATGGGGAAAAACTTTTCGGAAAAACGACCTTTTTTGATTTTTTTTTTCAGAGTTAACTGCGACATATTTTTGGAATTGGTCGTGTCATTTGAGATATGAGGGTACGATCTTTCCGGAATAATGACTGTCAATTTTAACTGTTTCCGAGCAGTTTGTTCAATTTGGATTGAAACAATAAAGAAAAACAGAAGTTGCGATTGTTAATTAATAACTCAACTAATTACTAAAATTTTAAAATTCTGAGAGTCGGGTGCATTAGAAGAGGCTTTCGACTACATTCACAAAAATTTAATCTTCATCAAAAATCAAGCCATAGATTTTGCTAGCCATCGCAGACATACAAACGCACACATACAGACAGAGTGAAACTTTCTTTTATTAGTATAGATTGCGCCAAGTTTCATCTTAATAATCATTTATTGAAGTAATATTGACATCAACCCTTTCAGGGGCGCAAGTATTTGTGTTTCTGTATTGTTTAATTCGCAACGGAATTTCCAAAACATTTTATTTGAAAATAAGGAAATGCAATTTTATAACTTTTTTTCACCGGATTTATCAAAGTAAAATTTAATTAAAAGATTCTGGTGCAAATCTTGATTAAAATTAAGTGGGATGTAATATATCCCACCGTCCCTCAATAGGTTAAATGCACGTCTGTTACATAAATTTAATTAAAATTATCTTTTTGATAAAATTCTTGTAATATTAATTTATTATGATAAAGCTATTAGCTATTTTACATTCTTTATATATTAAAAAAAAAAAAAAAAGTTGAGTTTCTTTAAAATTTGAGAATTGTAAGAAGTCTAAAATTCTAATTTTGTTTCTTCTTTTTCAGTAATCTATTATAACTAATAGCAATATAAGTTTTTCACAGCTACATTTAATTGAAGAATAAATACCCAGTTAAATATCCAAAATGAGTATTTACCCGGGTAATATACCCTGGGTATTTACCCTTAAAAATAACTGCTCGGGTATTTTACATCACTGACTATAGCTCCCTTAAAAATGGTCAGATTCACTAGTTTTCTTCTCACAACTTCTTAGGTTCTTTAGCTACTATATGAACTACAATTTTTTTCTCAGATATCTGCTATCACCATTTTGGACATCTTTCATCTCGTTCTCGGGCTTTAAAAATGATCCAATTTTCTTGCAATTTTCTTTAACATAAAACTAGGGTCCTCCGGCTTACAAACAACAAAAAATTTCCTTTGTCCCCAGCTGCTTTCTTTTCGAATATTAATTTTCTTTTTTGGCTTCAACTTGCATTTACTCGGTATAAATATTACGCAAGGATTTAAGAGTTTGTCCACGAGGGTTTTTGACCCCCTTGGTTCATTCAACTTAGTTTACGATTCAGCTACTTTCAACTTTCTGCATTATGAAAGTTTATCTTAGACTTCAGTTACCACAATTTTGGAACATTAACGACTCATTCTTTTCTCTGGTTCTACGAGCCCGATTTCAACGGGAATTCGTTCGTTCAACTTAGTTTACGATTCCCCTACTTCCACAGTAAATTGGAATATCTGAAATTCAAACATTTGTGTGTCTGAAATAGATGGTTCAAAAGGTAGACACTTTAAAGTGTCTTATCTCTGTAAATTGAAATATCTGAAATTCAAACACTTGTGTGTCTAAAATAGATGGTTCAAAAAGTAGACACTTTAAAGTGTCTTATGTTTAGTGTCTACGTGAATCAAATTTCCGTTCGAAAATAGTAGAAACCTAATTATAAAATATAAAAATTAGATCTGAAGTGTGAGTTAAATTAATAAATGACCCCTTGCATAATAAGTAAACAAAATTTCTATTCCACTTCCCATATCATAATATCCTTTTCCGACCAGTCTGGCCCCACCAGTGGCCGAGAGATTCTGCTCTCGAAGCTGGTAGACGGGAGGTGCTGAGTTCGAGCCCAATCGCGCCAGTCGGCCTAATCATTCGGAGTTTTCCGTGGTTTCCTTCGAACCTGTGATTTCCTTGCGTAAATATGGGTTAGGTTCCCAGAAAGACCCCCAACAGAGGGCACTCCGCCCTCCCCCCTTTGAACCTATATCCCTCGTGTTGATAATTGGCCGTCATAAATACAACCAACCAACTGATCAGTCTGGCTTCGTAAAAAAAAAAAAATTCTTCTAAGATTCCGGAGCGATAAAATTATTTTCAGCGAGCAGCCTTACATAACACACAATTAATATCACTTTAGATAAATTCGCTATGAATAGAATCTTCTCCGATCTGACCTTCGACTATCGAGGAACTAAGGTTTTTATTTTTTTCTCCTTTCCTTTCTTATCTTGAGTTTTTTTAGGAACTGCTTTATTTATTTATTGCAACTGAACTTTTAACTAGATACATTTTAGTATGAGAAAATGCCCGGGAGAGACATTAATTTATTTTATTTTAGACAAAATCGTAGTAGTGTAGTACCTGTTAAGACAACGGCACCCAAAACTTTCTTCATCAGGGTGGGAGAAAATAAATGTTTACTTTAAAGGGAGGGAGGATTTATTCCGATTTTGTTGTGAACAGCTGAGAAGAAATTGATAAACTTTTATTCTCACATACATTTCAAAAATTAGCCAAAGTACTCATTAATGATAAATATTTCTCTGTTTGAGAAAGTGGCAATAGCAAGGATATTATTGATATTACTAATTTCTGCGTTTTATTTAATGCTAATGCTTTTATTTTAATCAAATCGGACAAGTTATTTTAGCTGCTCTACTATAGAGGGAAGTGACGATTTATCAGCTATAATGTAAGCGATATGTTGAAACAGCCTCCCCCCCCCCCCCTTTAACCACCATCCCAACCATTTTATAATAATAACAACAACGCAATAACTGAGAAGTTTTATACCGTTGCGTTCCGTCAAATCAATATTTTATTGTTCATTTCTTCCATGTATTCAAAACATGTAGGCATTGTGAGTGAAAGTTGCCGCTTTAAAAAGATCGAGAAACGGAAGTAACCATGTGCCCAGAGCCGTAATTAGTCAACGAAGCCAGAGAGGGGGGGGGGGGGGGATTTAAAATTTTTAGCTAAAATGAGCTAATTCACGTACCCAATTTCTTCCAATTTAACATAAAATAAACTTAGGCAGGAATACTGCCTGTTGCCTGTTGATGAATTTGATATAAAAATTACAATTTAAATAATTAAAATTTTCCAAAATTTAAACAGTTGTTACGGGAAAATGTTATTTACATGTTAAAAATATATGCTTATATTTATTCAAGATTTAGGAATCCTGGCAAATAACATGTAATGTAATAATATAATTCAGAAATCTTTCATCAAGACTTGGGTAGTTTTTATCTTAATACTAATTACCTTTTGAGGGTAGAAAATGTCACTAATTAGTTTCGGCTGCTTGACATGTAAAATACCTTTATCACGAATAATAATAAAAACTGTACCTACCTGAAATGTTTCTTTATCGGATTTTGTCGTTTTTAGCACTTTCCAACATAGTTTGGAAAGTGTTTACAACTTCGGTTTATCTGTATGCCCGTGCTCTAAAACTCGCATAAATATAGACGGATCGCCATGAAATGGATATATGTTATTGATATTCACTATGGCATGTTCGGTATTGAAAATGAAGCATGTAACAGATACAGTTCCTTTACAGGAAAATTCAAAAGAATTCCGTTACATTACGGTCTACGGTGAAAAATAGTTTGCAGTGGTTTTTAATAACTTTTCACAATTACAAACTCATTGAAATTTATATATAGCTCTGGAAGTACTCTACAAGATGCTTACTGTAGAATATAGTATGGATGGCATTCATCGTTCATTTACAGGGACACTCAAAAGAATTCCATTACATTACGGTACACGGAAAAAAATCGTTTGTGGTGTATTTTATTCATATTACATATTGGAATTGGTAATTTTGATGTACGGGGCCATCGAAAAATAATGCCTAGATTTAAAAAAATCATAACATCGAAACCTTTTATGTTATCGTGTAGTGAAAGAATTACTCATTTAACTGGTGAACGCAAGTTAGGTTTTAGTTCACCAGAATTCGTTTCCGTGTCTGTGTTATACGCGGATTAGTTGCGCAGAAGTCAAGGTCAGCCGACGCGCCAGACTGTAGCTGCTCAGTACGATGTTGACCGTGCAACAAAAAGCACAGTGCGTGATTTGGTATGTGGAGTCAATAGTCAGTGTACAGCGGTAGTCAACATCGTACTGAGCAGCTGCAGTCTGGCGCGTCGGCTGACCTTGACGAGTGCGTAACTAATCCGCGCATAACACAGACATGCAAACGAATTCTGGTGAATTAAAACCAAACTTGCATTCACCAGTTATCGTGTAGTGAAAGAATCACTCATTTTAACATAAAAGGTTTCGATGTTATTTTTTTTTTTTAATCTAGGCATTATTTTTCGATGACCCTGTATATATATATATATATATATCTCAGGTGCACTGCAAGATATTTAATATAGAATATGCTCTGCATAGCATTCATCATTGATATACAGGGGCACGCAAAATATTTCGGTTACGGTGTCCTCTATGAACAGTAATTGCTGGAAGTAGTACGTTTTCTGTTCTGGTACTTGTCTTTAAATTCAACTTTTTTTTGCATATTTCTTAGCGTGTATAAATTCTACAGATCATATGCAGGGCTGCACAAACCATCCGAAGTGCATTTCCGTTTATTGATGGAAATTGCTGAATGGGAATTTTCATCTGGTGAGATACGTTTTCTAATTAAACTAAATTTTTGCATACTATGTATTGTATTATGTGATAAATCTATAGTACATATACAGGGCTTAAAAAAAAACATTATTTTCAGTCTTTTGATGGAAATTGATTAAATTAAGTTTTCAAATGTGTTATGTGTTTTACAAATTGTTTATTTAGACAGCCTTTTTCACTTTATTAAACTGTGAAGTTTTATTATACCTTTTCCCAAATGTGTTAGAAAGTGTTTCATAATCGATGCTTAATGCATGATTTTATGATCTTGTTTAATTTGTCTCTATATTTTGACAATTTTAAAATGTTTGCAATAAAAAGTTTCAAAATCTTTAAAGTAATATACATATATATATATATATATATATATATATATATATATATATACCATCATATTAAAAGATTATGAGAGTTAAACAGAGCTTTAAAGAATGCAGGGGGGGGGGGGGGTCAAACCCACTCTGGCCCCATCTAGTTATGGCCCTGCCTGTACTTCAAAAGTTTAAGGCTGTTCTCAAATCTAAAGCAGCTACTTTTTGAAACATTTCTAAATTCCTTTTTGTTCGGAAACGAATGGAATTGGAAATGTTCTTATTCGGAAACTATATGTAATCGTATGGTGTTTTCCCTTTTATAGTAAAGGCAGAAGATCTTTTAGAAAATACTGTGAAATATGGCAGTTTGAACCGAATTTCTAGACGCGACAGCGCTTGAAATGAGAAAAACCTGTGGGCAAGTGATAACAATCGCCCATAACTCGATAAGTAATTAATTCATCAAACATGTGAAAATACCATTCGATTTGAAATAGCCTCAATAGTCAAGCCTGGCAATTTTATGCCTTTACGTTTAAAATACAAGTCTGGAAGTTCTGCGTTGTTGAGCAGGGAATTTGAGAACTCTCTTAAGTATTTTAACCCTTTATACCCTGGCGGTACTTTTAAGTACCATTAAAGAAAATACAATGTAATATTTAATTCGTCTACTAATAAAAGTAGATTTCACTTTTCATACAAAATAATTTTCCCTATCCTATTTAGAAAGCACAGTGAAACAGTCGAAGCTAAATATTTTTTAATGTGGTTATTTTCTCAACCATTTACCTAGGTGTAGCTTCTATCCTATTAAAAAATGTTATACGAAAAATTTGCAACTGCAAAACACTTTTCATTTGCAGATAGGATCACAATACATTTATTTACGCTGTTCTTATAAGCATTGCGAGATTTCCATAAAAGTATTTTTTGTTACTCTAATTATTCTTGTACATATTTTGGAAAAAAAGCTCTAACTACTAATTTATTAAATCAGTTTTAATTAAAAAGATATCTACAAATCAAATTGTTATACAGGGTGGACATAAAAAAAAAAAACTTCCCCTATATATGTACCCCTATTTGACCTAACCGATCAACCAATCGAAAGAAAATTTCAGATTTAGTTATTTGAAGGTATGCACGCGAGATCGTTATGATTTTAAACAACAGAGCTCTCACGATTACGGTTACAGTGAAAAAATTTCGAAATTTTCGAATGGCAACACCTTTTTTTTTCCCTGCGCAAATTCATCACCATAAATGGCGTTGGAACGATTCACGCATGACTAAAATTGCCGGTGTAATATCGTGGCACTCAATCCTAATCGGTTCCTATGTAACGTAATATTCAGGACTCTATAACAAATGATTACACATTTAGTTTTACTATGTGCATACAAACACAACTCAAAAACACATTTTAAAACAAATCTTACAACATTACTCAGTTCACAAGTGAAAAATAAAATCGGCTACTGAAAAACATGCCTTGTAGCCACTCCTTCGTTCCTCGAAATGGTCATTTTTGCAAGCGTTTTACGCCGGCAATTTTCATCGTACGTGTATCATTCCAACGCCATTTATGTTTTTTCAATGCGCTGATGAATTTGCGCATGAAAAAAAAATGGGTGTTGCCATTCGAAAATTTCGAATTTTTTTTTCACTATAACCGTAAACGTGACAGCTGTGTTGTTTTAAATCATCAAGATCTCGAGTGCATACCTTCAAATAATTATATTTAAAATTTCTTTTCGATGGGTTGAGCGGTTAGGCCACTAGGGGTTCATATATCGGGGAAGTTTTCTTATGACCCTGTATGTTTTTCTGGATGTCTTAGACATTAACGTAAATAAATATTCAGGTGAAGCAACTTTTGTATTCAAAATTCAGGATATAAAGGGTTAAAAAGCGAAACTATTTTTCTTGTCGCTGAAAAGAACGATGGGGAGCGCAAATTGTTCATTTTCGAAATGATTCATTCCTGTATCGTTTTGATTTTCTTTTGTTTTCTATGAAAGACTTGTGTGTCACCTGTCGGTCTAGGAGTCAGTATACTGATTTCCGTAGACGAAAACAGATCCAAACTGGTTTAAACTAGAGCTCCTTGATTGCCCCTGATCCCTATCTGATTTTGGATTTCTGACAATATTCGAATTCACGGTGACGTCTACTAATCCCCGAATCATTGTCTGCAAATTATAGGGCCCGACTATGACAATAGGGGGCCATGAGCACAAACATGATGTGAGACCCCCCCCCCCCCCCCCGCTATGTAATAAGCGGCGAAATTTTTCTGCGTTTCTCTCTTTTGGTGGTTGCATTCAAATTTAAGGAAAATAAATTGGTAGACTTATTAATAGCATGTTCAAGCAGTTAAATTCAAAATTTAGGTTAAAATAATAAAAAGTTTTTAAATTATTAAAATTTTAAAATACCGAATAATTGTTATATTTTAAAACGACCCGTGCTCATTTCTTTTGAATATAACATGACTACTTTTTTGGGGGGAGGGAGGGGGGATCAGGTACTTTTCGGTTATTAGAAAGGGAGTTAGCATAAATTATAAAAGTTCACTGAACTGAAAAGGAAAAAAAAATATTTTATAAGAATACTCTAATTTTTCGTGCAAAATAACGATAATTTTTGTATTATGTAGCAAACTTTAACATTAAAATGTTCCTTAAATGAAACTATTTATGCTAACTCTTATTTATCACTATATGAGAAGTGCACAGTAAAAATTAAAAAAAAAAAAATCTGATAATTAGGAATGCGCAGGGAACATTTCAAATTTCATAAATGTGTGAAATTTTCAATTCTGAGAAAACAGCGTTTAAAGTACGGATACATATTTAAAACTATATTTTGCAAGTTAAAAGGCTACTTCTGTCAAACGAAAAGACGCGTTCGCTAATGCTAATCCTATGGAATAAATTTATAAAGATATCTCGGTCGCATTTCAATATTTTTAAATGATTTATTTTCATTGGAGAATTGAGATCGAACTGTATGCAGGCCGTTTTTCACTTTTTCGATTTTGATTGTGGATTTTTTTTTTTTTTTATGAGGATTCTTTTACTTTCGAAACCAGTTCCGAAAATGAAAGTGTGCTCATTAATAATACCTGTAAACAAAATCGAAAAAGTAAACAACGGCCTTTGTACAGATCAATCTCAACTATTCAATGCAAAAAAAAAAATAAAAAAAAAAATATATATATATTTAAATTCAAACGAGATATCTTTATAAATGTCTTCCATAGCATTAGAGAACGTCGTTTGGCTGAAGTAGCCTCTTAAACTATAAAATAATAATTAAACATCAGTAGAATCGGATATTTAGGAATGCGCATGGAACATTTCAAATTTCATATATGTGCGAAAAACAGCGTTTAAAGTACGCATACAAATTTAAAACTATCTTTTGCAAGTTAAACTATAAAATACTAATTAAACGTCATTTACTATACGTATACATATATATTTAAATAAAACATAATTGACTTTAATTCGCAAAAATTGAAAGATCGATTTTTTAATCGAATTTGATGTTTTTCAATATTCACGAAATCAATTTTATTTGTATGTGCACAAAATTTACAGATATTCTTATTTTTCGTATTATTCATCAAATGCCGAGAAATGAAGAAATTATAGTTTCTCGTTTTTCTATAAAGCAAATGATATTTCAGAAAATGATATCAAATTCAGCATTTTGAACTTCAAATCTTTACTCAAGAATCAGTAGTCTAAAGCAGAGCTGCCAGTTTTGCCTCCTCTTTTATTCAGAAACTCCCAATTCATACCGGAAATTCCGAAATAATTTTTATTGTATATAATCAGGAAATGTGTCATTAAATAAGGCAAAAATTACTATTCAAAATTTCTGGTATGAATTTGGATTTTTCGATAAAAATGGAGATCGAACTGACAACACTGGTCTTGAGGAGGAATCGGTAATAGATCTGAATAACTCCATCGCTGTTTTTTTTTTTCTTTCCATGCCAGTTAAAGAATATCTACAGATCTCAAGATTTTATACTTAAAAATGACTTTGTGAATGTGTCAGAAAGACTCGCGTTCTGGAACGCAAAAAAGAAATGTGTAACATCGTTAAATAAATTTTAAATGTAAGCCTAATTTAATTCTTTTAAGACATGATTTTCATAATCTAGTGTCATGCTTGCTAACGTCTACGCCTTGTATTTTATGCCAAATAAACGTATTAGAAGCAGAAATTTTATTTACTAAATGAAATAAAATAGGTATTAATTTTTTTTAAATAAACGCAACCCACTTTGTACTAAACAAATATTTTTCTGAAAAAATGTTTATGATTTTAAAAAGCGTAGACGTTTATAGTTATGCAATATATATATATATATATATATATATATATATAACCATTAAATAAACATTACCGACCACCATCAAAAATTGTGATAGTATGAATGAAATGACAATAATACAGTTTCCCCCAACACACTTAATATGGATACCAAAAACATAATATACAAGCTGCTATGTATAAAATAAAGTCCCTTGTACTATATTACAAGAATTAATATGGAAGAAAAAAGCAGAATATGGATACCGATAAAAATAATTGAAAAGCTTATATATTGAATTACGTTATCAAGAGTACAGAATTCAATTATACAAGCAAAATAGTCGTTTTCTGTAAGGGTAAAAAAAGCTAAAAGCTGAAATTTTTTTTTCCTCAGTACTCTAACGGCTAAAATGACCAGGAGAATAGTTTCAAGATGAAAATAGAATAATATTAAATGCCATGAAATGGAAAAAGTAATACAACCTTTTAAATATTTAATTTATACCAAGGAAAAATAGTAATATTACATAACATACCTAATAAAATCCCAGTTTTAATCCAAATATACTCCTGCACATGGTATCCAAAAGCATGATAAGTTTAAGGCTATTTTTACAGTTAACAGATTTTAAACCTAATGGATTCAGTTAATCTATTTTCAAATACCATGATAAATGCAATTAATATAATATAAATAAAAAATAATTATATTATTAGTAATTAAAATACCTATTAACACTTTTAAATTTTTTTAATTTCTTAACTAAAGTAAAAATACTAACAATTATTTTACAATATCACAAATAATTAGCATTTTAGCACCACCTAGTGTTAAAATTGAAATTATTACTCTAATAGAAGCAACAGACAAAATGCAAATTAAATTTTGGTGCCGCCATCTAGTATGATATCTTAATGCTATTATGATCAAAATATCATAAGATGAACCTAATAGAAGTTAATGCTTTCAAAATATACCAACTTCTTAACCACACAAATCCTAATATATTAATAATACCATATTATATATCATTATTCACAAAAATATTAAATAAATACAAATGTTAATAGAATGCTTACAATATATTCTACTACCATACCCAATTAATCTAAACGGAGAATTTAATTATTTTTATAACATTGATAATATTATATAGCTATATGCTATAACATAAATTAAATTATATATAATAAAATATATATAATAAAGATATAAAAAACTTTAAGAATGCTATTAAATATAAAAAATAATTAATAAAATGAACAGGAAAAGAAAGATGGATGTTTATAGAATTTTGTCAGAATCTTCAGTTCCCAATTGCCTAAAGAACACAAATAAAGATATATATACACACATAAAATCGTAAAAAATGAAACTCAATTGCATACAGATATGGGCATTGTGCCACTGCCCCATGTGCCTATGCCTTAAACTGGTCCTGCAAATATAATTCACTGTTGCCAAAGGTTTTTAACTTGTATTGTGCAGAATATTTGAAACTTGAAAGGGGGAAGCAGAAGGAAAGAAAATCAACAGAAATTGTACAATAAAAAATGTATAAATGAAAATCTTATTGCTTATATATTTTAATATAATTGCATTTCTAAGTATGTGGCATCATAATTATACCATAAGTTACTTTTTTGTTGTTGTTACAGTTTTAAGGCGGCCCTTGTGGGTCATTCATCAATTACCTCACGCAAATCTCGTGAAATTTTTATCCCCCCCCCCCCCTTGTCACCGGTTGTTGTACCCGCGGACTCTTGTGATACCATCTCCTCTGTTGTGATGTCACACTTTTTTGCAGCTGTTTTTTAAAGTAACAATGATTAAAACTAAACAAAATTAATTAAAACAAGTTGGAAATTGCTCGTCAAACGTGGCAAATGAGGTGCGTTCGTACTATAACTACTTTTATAATTATTTTTTGCACCCCATATTGTACTGAATGTATATTTTTTTGCGCTTCATAAGTGCATAGTCTGTAACATCATTAAAATGCACTTACAATAATTTTTTCCCCATTCCCCGTAATGTAACGGAAAACTTTTGACTGTCCCTGTAATTAAACTATACATTCGATTTTCATAAAATTTGAAATGGCTCGACAAAATTTTGCAGCAATTATATATTTAAAATTTCAGACCATTTGGAAGGCTGTAAAATCATTAAAATGCATTTGCTGTAATTTTTTCCCATTGGCCGTAATGTAACGGAAAAAATTTGGGTGTCCCTGTAATTAGACTATACATCCGATTTTCATAAAATTGGAAATGGCTCGACAAAATTTTGCAGCAATTATATATTAAAAATTTCAGACCATTCGGAAGTCTGTAACATCATTAAAATTCACTTGCAATAATTTTTCCCATTGGCCGTAATGTAAAGAAAAACTTTTGACTGTCCCTGTAATTAAACTATACATCCGATTTTCATAAAATTGGAAATGGCTCGACAAAATTTTGCAGCAATTATATATTAAAAATTTCAGATAATTCGGTCGGGTAGTTTTTGCTCTGTTATATGCGGACGGACGGACAGACAGACAGACGGACTGAACGACGACTATAGGTGCTACGTATTTATATAATTACGAACGCACCTAACAAGATTGTAATTCTTTAATCGTAATTAACTAATTAAAACAATATTGTAATTATTTAATTGTAATTTACTGATCTAAACAAGATTGTATTTATTTTTATATACTGTCTAATACTATTTTATAGATTATTTATTGCGTGGTGCATAACTAGAATTCTTTTACTTGTTTTGTTCTCAAACTCTGTTTACTTTTGACTATTTTCTGTTATCAGAAATTTGCCAAAGATTTTTTATGAGCGTAAATTTTATTCGTTGAATTTGTTTTCCCCAAAATAAATTACTTCAGTAAACATATAAATGACTTAAGTATACGTAACAATAATAAAACACATTGCGCGTGTTCAATTCAAGAGCACGATCTACAATTTCTTGCATTTCCTCTATATTTAAGCAGATTTAGCAACGTTTTGTGAAACATTACTTTTTAATAAATAAATTGAAACCTATATCAAATAAATTGAATCAGGATTGGAGTATTTGAATGAAACTTTGAGCATCGATGAGTCATGGGGGAAAATTGTTACTTATGGCTCCAGTTATCATTTACAAGCAATAAATCCGTCGTTGTTCAGACTGGGGGAATGAAAAAAGTACTTATCAATCCTAAACATAGAAAGGCTCGACGCTTCTATCGATAATATAACATATGAAAAAATATACCGTTAATTTCATCCATAAAAATTCACTTTTATTGTCAGCTTAGAATAAGATAAAGGCTTTTTTAGCTCACAGGCTATCAAAGCCTGAGAGCTAATGTGCCCGCCCGTTCTGTAATGTATGTATGTATGCATGTATGTATGTACGTAACGCGATAACTCTTGATAGAAACATCCGATTTGCTTCAAAATTTTTTTCTAGGTTCATTGTGATAAGGCGCTTCCCTGATTAGTTTTGGGAGTTCATTAGTTAAGGATAAAAGGGGAAAAACGGGGTTAGTCCAACCCCTTAATTCAGATAAATGGGTTTTTCATGCAGAATCATTCGATTTGCTCCGAATTTGGTATACTGGTTTATTATGTTAAGGAACTTCTCTGATTAGTTTTGGGGGTTCATTGGTTAAGGATAAAGGGGGGTTAGTCCACTCCTTAATTCAGATAAATGGGTTTTTCATGCAGAATCATTCGATTTGCTCCGAATTTGGTATACCGGTTTATTATGTTAAGGAACTTCCCTGATTAGTTTTGGGGGTTCATTGGTTAAGGATAAAGGGGGAAAAGGGAGGTTAGCCCGCCCCTCTTAATTTAGATAAATGCGTTTTTCATGCAGACTGATTCGATTTGCTCCGAAGTTGGTATACCCGTTTATTATGTTAAGGAACTTCCCTGATTAGTTTTGGGGGTTCATTGGTTAAAGATAAAGGGGGAAGGGGGCTAGTCCACCCCCCTTAATTTATATAAACGGGTTTTTCATGCAGAATTATTAGCTTTGCTCCAAATTTGGTATACCGGTTTATTATGTAAAGGAGCTTCCGTGATTCGTTTAGGGGATTCATTGGTTAAGGATAAAGGGGATCTAGTCCACCCGCTTAATTTAGATAAACGGTTTTTTTTTTGCAGGATTATTGGATTTGCTCCAAATTTGGTATACCGGTTTATTATGTTATGGAGCTTCCCTGATTAGATTTGGAGGTTCACTGGTTAAGTATAAAGGGGGAAACGGTGGCTAATTCCCCTTCACTTATTTTTTTGAGGGGCATTATTCTTTAAAATAAGAGTATAATATACAATTAGTGTGAATAGCCTGTGAGCTCAATGCCATCAGTTTAACTGGGCACTTTTCTTTTTTATTATTTTTCTTATTATTAATTTTACGGATAAACCAAGCAGTGAAACCATTAAAGTGGCTAAATGGCGAAAATTTGTCTTTGAAACTGAGCCATTTTTAAAAGAAAGCGTGCATTTTCATACATGGATTTGATGCATTTTACCGTGTTTACTCGCGTAATAGTCACCCTAGCTTAAAAGTCACATCCCCCACCCCCCTTTTGAAGCAGAAAAAATCGTCAAAATATTTTCTTCGCATAAATTGAATGGATGAAAAAAGGATGAAAGATTGAGTTCGCAATGTTTTGAAGAAAAGGTCTGGAGCATTGCTCAAAA
Source organism: Maratus speciosus (assembly GCA_963932465.1). Taxonomy (NCBI): domain Eukaryota; kingdom Metazoa; phylum Arthropoda; class Arachnida; order Araneae; family Salticidae; genus Maratus; species Maratus speciosus. The sequence goes on along the minus strand of OZ010796.1, from coordinate 147,700,456 downwards.
AACTAGCCATGCTGGTACTCGATAGCTTCCGAGGACATCTTGTTCTTGATGTGAAGAAGGAACTTTCAGAAGGCAAAACAGACTTTAATAACAAGCGATATAATTTCAAAAAGATTATTTGTAAATTTTATGTCTATAAAACTATTACCATAAAAAGGAAAAGGGTATTCAATAAACAGCACATAATCTGGCAATATTTAGTAAATTACTAATTGTATTATAATGTGTTTTTTTAAGCCAGTAATGTTTTTGCATTGGAGTGTACAATATTGTGTAGTAGATTTATCCGCATAATAGTCGCGCCTAGACTTTCACAATGAAAAATTGGCAAAAAAAGTGCGACTATTACGCGAGTAAACACGGTACTTACGACGCGACGTTGCGAAAATGACACGTTTTCCAAGACTGAGAATTTTTACTATAAGAACCAAAATGGTGCATATATGGTTTCGCTTTTTCATTTTTCTAAAATTCCGAAAAAGAAAAAACCTCAACTTACAAGGGAACCACTTTTGGTGTTGCTCGCATCTAGCATTGAGACCTGGTGTATTTTAAAGCCCTATATTATGAAGTTTGAGAATCGATAAAATTTTTCTGTTAAAATATTTCTTGATTATACAGCAGCATAACTTTCTGAAAATGCAATTTTCGAGACCACTTATCGGACTATTAACATTGAATTTTTTTAAAGAAAAGCATTTAAAAATAAGAATTAGTTAATAATTAATATAAAATAATGAAAAAAGTTTGAAAATTCCTTCAAAAACCCACGAATTTGATTCTGAAAAATTGCAACTTTATATTCATATTTTTGGCAGGGAAACAGTTAGCGTTTATTTTCAAAAGTAGAGCTTTCCGGCAACCCTATCCAAATGTCATAACTGAATTTGTAATAGCTAGAAATTGCAATGTCCAACCTATTTCGCCACAGTAATTTTTCTAAATTGTGTAAAAATATTAATTTACTTTATGATTACTTTTACCGAAGGACCATTTAATACAGCAACATTTCATTTTAAACATTCGAAACTTTATTTCATTCGATTTCAAAAGAAAATAGTTTGTTTATTTTGTATTTCACTAAAAAAATAGTTTTCAATGATCTTCGAAGCTTTTATAGAATTATATTTATTATATATTTATCGTCTGCATAGAAAAAGAAATAAAAACCCAATATTTGTTTCTTATGCTATCAATTATTTAAAAAAAAAAAAAAAAAAAAAAAAAAAAAAATCGCAATCTGATATAATTCTGGTAATATGTTCTGCACATTCTCTTTGGGTAAAGCGGGCGGGAAAATTGTAGTGCCATATTTGGCGACGTAACTAACTTTTGGCGTGAAATAAACAAATAAATATGTAATAATAAAAAAAATAAAAGTATATAAAATATTATTCTAACAGAGAAATTTTTTCGGTTCTCTAACTTTTATGTATAGGGTTACAAAACGCACCAAGTCTCGATGCTAGGTGCGAACAACACCAAAAGTGGTTCCCTTGTTAGTAGTAGTATCGCGGCGTTGTGCAAAGAAATAAAATGATCGTTTGTAGTTTGACATTTATCGAAATTAAAAACAAAAAATTACATGTTTAAAAACTTTCAATTACATATTTTTTAATTAATCATTAAAAAATCTTAAATTAAGTTGCAATTTTATCTGAAAGTGCATTTTTTTATTCTATTCTGAGCTGTAAAAACTGAAGTTATGCCATACAAAGATGCGAATAGCACAAGTCTACAAAATAAAACTTTCTTTTGCCTTTTGAATAAACTATATATTTTTGTACTAATTTAGGATCGCAGAAGATGAATCGACCATTAAAATTTTAATGTTAGCTCTCGGGGTAAAAATATGGCTAGTATGAAAAATTATGATTTTTAGTAAAATTTCTAAGAACATAAAATATTTATTTTTAAGAAAATGAAATTATTTAGATTTTTGTTTAAACTTTTTCCATGAAACTAAGAATTTGTGAACAATATCAAAGCGCTAATCTTATATCATTAACCATGAAGTCCTCTTCTTTTCCCCTTGTTTTTGTGTTCAGTTTTAGGGGTATCTCTACTGTAAAATCCCGATTGTAACCCCCCCCCCCCCCTTTTTTTTTTTTTGAAAAGCAAAAGAAGTTAAATTTGTATGTGTGTGTATGGAGGGGGGGGGGGGGTTATAATCGAGATTTTTTGTAAGTCATTAAAAAACCCTTTTTTATCCTTAATTTAGAAATAAATAAGACAAATACAGGGGTAAGAATCTTCAATATTTCGGCAGATTTCCGATTTGTAAAAAAAAAAAAAAAAAAGGAATCTAAATATCTCCTCCCCCTAAAAATCTCACCAAACAAAAAACCCCTAAGCCAAATTTAAAAACTTTATAATTTTTTTTTTAAAAAATTTACTTCTTTTATTATTTTATTGCAAAAATACTCATCACCCAAGCCTCCCTCGACCAAAAAACTGTTTCCTCCTTTGCTCCCATCCCTCTGGTATCAAACAGGCATAACTCAACCTATAAAACTCTTTAATTTTAAATTTATTTTCTGACCTATTTAATACACTATTGTAGCAAACAAAGAAATATCACATCGCCTAAATTATACCCTCATCCCAAAATCTCTGCTTCTTCCCCCCTGTCCCCTCCACCTCCCCCTTGCATCTCATGCAGTTTAAAATCTGTAAAATTCCTTAATTTTTTTCTGCTCGGTTTGTGATTTTGTTGTAAAAATATTTAAGTAACTACCTAAATTATTTCTCACACCCCCCGAAAAGAAGGTTGCTTTCCCCCTCTCCCAACACATACAGTATAACATTTTTTTATTTTGCTCTATTTAAACATAAAATGTACATATGATTCAGGGGTGAGAACAGCCAAACTGCAAAAGAGAAAATCTTTTGCTTTCCTCCCACATATTTAGAAATCCCCTCTCTCCTTTGGAGGGAAAGGATGGAGCAAAAAATTCAAAGAGGATAAAGATTTTAGAGTGAGACTTGTATGAGATTATGCAGACGAGATTTTAGGTAAATCATCTTATTACAAAATAAGAAATAGGCCAGAAATTTTAAAAATGTAATTTTACAGAAAAACTGCTGGGTGTGGGTCTGCAACTAACTTTGCTGGGTAGGGGAGGGGGGGGGGGGGTCAGAGAGGAAAGAGAATCTTTTGGAGAAAGGAGTGTAATTTAGATAATTGATTATTTACTTATTATTACTAGCGAGCCACAAATAGAACACAAATAATTAAGATTTTCAAGATTTTAAATTTTTCTGTGCTCGGAAGGGAGGGCAAAGAAGGGAAGCGGGCATTTCATGCAGGGGGGGAGGAGGGACATTAATATCATTAAAAAAATTATGAAACTCCACCAAAATGTCAAAAGATTCAAATTAATCTCCAAGATTTTTAATTGCATATTTTCGAAAAAAAAAAAAACGTTTGCGTAGGGGGGTGGCTTATATTTTGGAATGGAAAAGGAAATCAAAGCTACTTAAAAAAAAAAGGGGGGGGGGTTACAATCGGGGTTTTACGGTACTCAAGTTCCAGCAGTATTCAGCTAACATTGACACTTTCCATCGCTCCTGCTGGTATATTTTTTCCATTTTCCCTATGTCTTGGTGAAATGGTTCGCCATGTTCGTCACTCACATCAACACAGTTTGCAGGAAAAAATTCGATATGACAGTGAAGAAAGTGAATTTTTAAGGACATTGCAACCCAGCTGCTGCTATTTTTGTAGCAGATTGTTTACAAGCTCATCATAGCTCTCAGATCTCCTTTTGCCCCCAAATCCATAAAATCCCTATTGAAATTGTAACAAACTTTGACATTTTTAGTAAGACCTAAATTTGACATCTTATTTGGATTCATCGATAAATTTTATTTTTAGATATCAAACAGGAAATCATTTGATGAAGTGGTTTAGGATATATACAGATGCAACGTTTGGAACTATTATGTTAGATGCCTTTTTAATATTGTTGCAAAACAAACTGCAATGTGGGGAATTTTTTAAGAATAACTTAAAAGTACTTGATGGAATAAGCTTTAATTATAGATTCACACATTTGAAGTTTTCTAGAAATCGATTTCTGTTTAAAAAAAAATTATAGGTTACATTTCATATATTTTTTTAAATACTAATTTAAAAATACATTTGTAAAAAAAAAAAATCTTAACTTTGCAAATCAGTATTTCAAAAATAGGAGCCAATGAATGTTTTTTTATGGTGATATCAGTGTTCTGTGGTTTAATTTCATACATAATTCAGGGGCGATTGTGTTCAGGTAATGTAACTGAAATCAGGTAATTATTTCCTTTTCAATATCGGAATTCCGGTTTTCCCGATTGTTAAATTCATAAAATAAGACTAAAATATCAAGTTCATATATGATTGCTAAACATAATTAAAATTAAGTTTTCATAATAAAAGGATTATTGCCTGCAATAATTATATAATTTTTCTCTCCGTACGAAAACTTTTTTCGGTAAAATTTCAGGTATTTTTTCCCGAATTCACAATTGCCCCTGAATTGAACATTTGCTTTTCAAAGGCAATTTTCATTGCTGTACAGTGTAATGAACGAAAATGCCTAGTGCAAAAATCCAGTAGGGGATCTGGGGTACACGCTGGACACCTCCATGCCCAATGTCTTAGCGTTGGCTTTACACTAATAAAGATTGTTGCTCGTTGGCCTTATCACAGCGTGAGGGCGTACATAGACATACAGGAAGACAAACCCTTTGCTCTATTAATATAGATTTAAAAAAGGGAACAATTTTAAGGACTTCTTAGTTTATTAAACATCACAGCTACAGCTTCTTGAAATTGCAATTTATTACAATTAGCTGGGTCTTTACTCTTCAACAACCAAAGCTGATGCACGGAATAATTATTTTGGAACCATTCCAAGCGATTATCTTATTTCTTATATCAGCATCCCTTTTTCTATCCACATAAAACGCACAACGATGAATGAGATATCATGCGAAAGTTTTTTGTACAGGCTTTTGACATAGTACACTCCCATTTTGTTTAAACATGTTGTTTGATTGAAAATTGCTGTTAATTTAAAAAAAAAAAAATCTGCAAATATCATCAATAAATAAAGTAAAAAAAATCACACGTGTCTATTGGTGTGTAATAAATCCCACTAAATTCAAACTACGGTCGAACACTGTTAATACGAGAAGCAAGGAAATTAGAAAAGTTCTCGTATTAACCCATTACTCTTGATACCCGTGAAGGTAATAAAAATACTTAATCACGCACACACATAATTAAATTAATTACAATTATGAATTGTTTTAGTTATAACAATGCTAAAATTAGCATAATATCATAGTTTTCCAGATAAACTCTATTTACATTGAAATAGTCACTGAAGTTTACGAGCCATAAGAGACTATATAGCCCACAGTCCGTATTTATAGAAAGAAACAAATAAAGAATTCTTCTATGCTCCTCTCTGTAAATCTTATAAAGGGGCGTATTAGTGCTCCAGCGCGCAGAGCTTATTCTGTAAATATTTTTCTTCACAGAAATTTGTGGAAATACCTCCCACTGTCGGGATTCTGGCGGCTTCAGCTCTGGCTGAAAACTATTTTTTTTTTTTTTTTTTTTTTTTTAAAGACCTTAACCCACGATTTACGTTTCAACAGCCTGGGTCCAAAACGTAAACAAGATCGCGCAAAATTGAGCCATTCCGCGGTTCGGAAAATCGGTCCTAAGTTGTACCAAATGTACACGACTTACGGAATGTAAATATATATGTAAGATGCATCTGGCTTAATTTTGTGGAATATTTGATAAGTAATTACAACCTGATGTAATAATTATGGTAGATATACCACGAGGTTTATTAGTAATCCCGTTAACCGTTACTGTCGCACGACGGGCCATGTCTGTGATATTTACATTGGGCCCGACCAATGTACCACGGGCCAGGCCAGTGATAATCAGTTTTGGCCCGAATACAAGAGTACCTGTCACACACGTAGTTGTAGGTTAAGGGGGTTATTAAAGGCGACCGGGAGGGACACTATGCTCTACAGACTTGGTTTTCTTGTCTGAGCAGTCACTCTTAGACAATCAAACGGGCGTATTTGAAACCTCTTTATCCCCCTTTTAGGCAGATTTCGTATGAAATACTACCTATTACATTCTCCCCTATGTTGGAATTTCTGAAAATTTTTTGCAGATCTACACCGATCATGACCCCCAAGAATCCAAAACCACCCTCCGTAAAAAACTTATATATTTTCTTCTGGACACGATAACTTCCACAATTTTGCACAAATCTCTTCAAAACTGATACATAAAATCAAGGGGCATAAAATCTCGGTCAAGTTCGTTAATGGGCAAAATCGGACCAAGGGGATGGAAATAGGGAGGGGTTTTTTTGTGAAAACCGAAAAAACCCCATAACTTCTTGGCCCCACCAGTGGCTGAGAGGTTCTGCTCTCGAAGCTGGTAGACGGGAGGTGCTGGGTTCGAACCCAATCGCGCCCGTCGGCCTAATCGTTCGGAGTTTTCGTGGTTTTCTTCGAACCGTGGATTTCCACGCGTTAATACGGATTAGGTTCCCTTAGAAAGACCTCCACGGAAGGCACTCCCCTAGGGCCCATATCCCTCCTGTAGATAATTGGCCGTCAACAATCAACCCAACCCAACCCCATAACTTCTTAATTTTTGTACATATCAAAAAAAGTTTAGAGTTTAAAGTTTTTATTACTTCTAAAAATAGGGCCAAGCATTATGTATCACAGATTTTTGATCAAATTAAAAATGGGCTCAAGGGGCGCAAAAAACAGGGTTTTGGGGGAAAAAAATTTCATAACTTCGTCAATTCTCAAGATATCAAATCCAATTGATTTTATTATAAATCTCCTTAATAATATCTACAACTTTTATACTCACAAGTTTTTGATAGGACCAATTCGTACCGAAAAAAAAATTAAAAACGAAAACAAAAAGGGGGGGGGGGGATTGAAGAAGAAAAATATCCATAAGTCCGTCAATTTACAAGATATAAAATCCCCATGAATTTAGCATCTATCTTCTTAATATTGTATACAATATTTATACAGACAAGTTTTTGATAGGACCAATTCTTACAGCAAAAACAAATTAAAAATACATAGCGGTTGAAGAAAAAAATCATCTTATTAAGGGTGAATTCAAATCCAAACTACTTATTTTCTGACTCATTTTTAAATTCATTTTTACCCTCAAACGCATCCAATTGGTAGATTCTCTTATTCAGAAACTATATAATGTACCGTAATGATCGATTTTTTTTTATAGAGGCAGAATATATTTCAAAAAATGATGTCAAAGTGGGCATTTTGAAGAAAAATTCCCGAAGCGATTGTGTTAGAAACCAAAAATATTGTCCTACTTAGAAAATAATTGTTCATAAATCAAGTTTTAATTAATTGAACGAAAAATAAAAACACAGGTCTTTTATAAATCTCTTCAAAAATCACGTCAGCAAGTTTAATATTTTTTCTATTAAAATGAATCTGAAAATGTGTCAGAAAATTTCGAGTTGTTGAGCATGGAAAAATATTTTTTTGAAAACCTCCTTAACATGATTCTGATAAAACCAGCTATTATATAAAAATGAAATAAAAACTCGTCAAAAGCAGCCAGATAAAATTATTAAAGTGGATAAATCTCTAATCGTGATTTAGTTTTCGTTGGTGAAATTAGTATACTTAACTTTGAAATCTACCTCCGGCTGTAGGCCGGGCCGGCAGTGATTTTCTTTCTTGCAATCTTTTTCAAAACCTCAAAAACGTTCATTTCCATTTTCTTGATAGTGGAAGGGTCCTTGAAGGTTTAAATTATGCCTGGTAAAACTGATAAATTATACATTATGACTCACTGTTGTAAGTAATGTAGAAATATCGCTAAGAGAGAACAGTAAGCGATAAGAAAGGTATTCTTTCATAGTTTTGCTCTACATTTTGCCGAGAATCGCATTGAAATGAACAGATGCTTTGCTCGTATTATCCGTGATTCTGCTTTTGTAGCTCGCAAAAAGTCTGAAAATCTTAATGTAGTTTAAATAATGATCCATTCTTAATATGAAAATTTCTCGTTTTAACTGTCCTCAATTTTGTCGAGCTTGCATTACTTTGCATTTTTGCATTACTGAGTTCGACTGATTTTTTTTTTCTTCTTTCTTAGTCTTGTGTGGCCGGTGATTATCATATCAGCTGACAGTCGCTAATGTTTGTAAAATATGCACGTACGCGGGAGGAAAAAAAAGTAGAGTTCATCATGTGTTTTTCGTTCCCTCTACTTATAGCGATAAAGCTAGTAGATGAAAACTTATTGATTTTCGCTAAGCTGTATTCTCCTGAATGGAGCCAACGTGAACACAGACAAGATTTTCTTTTGCCATCAATGACTCTTCATTTTCAACGATTGGTCTGATTTAAATAGGTTTTGCAGCGTCTTTAATCGAGTCGATTTTATACTTACCCAACTCGATTCGCGGGTCAGTTTCGGGCCGAGTTGGCTTCGATTTCATTTATTGTGGCTCAGGTTCGGGTTGAACTACACTTTGAGAAGGAGGAGAATTATATGTCCGCGACAAGGACTGCGCTGACTATGTTAATAAAATCTCTCTCAGTATCTGTTTCTTTTTTCTTTTTTTTTTTTTTTTTTTTTTTTTTTTTTTTCAAAATTTTAAATGCAAAACTGATTGGCTGATTTAAGGGTGTTCTCAAATCCAAAAGGGCAACTTTCTGACATAAGTTTTAATTTATTTTTGTTCGGAAATACATGAAACTAGCTGGTGTTGTTGTCCAGAAACTATGGCATCGCGCTGTTTTTTCCATTTTTTTGCAAACGCAATAGATCTTTCAGAAAAGAGTGTCAAAGGGGACGTTTCGAACCGAATTTCCGCGCGAAAGTAGAAAAATCACTCAAAAGTGGGCGAAAAACGGGTTTGTCACGTGATCGAAAACGCTTATAAATCAATGGGTAATTGATTGATCCAAAAATGGAGAAAACAGTTCGATTCTAAATCGCTTCCAGGGTCAAGCTTTCCAAATTTATATTTATCCGTTAAAAAATGAATTTGTAAATGTGTCAAAACGTTTTGCTATTATTGGGCAGAGCAGTTAAAAACCACCTTAAGTTAAAATTTGCCACTGTAATGATATGTATATATTAATTTTATATAAAGATGTATTTATTCGCTTTGGCGATAATAAACATGTGTACAAAAACTACAAACCTATCATAGATAGATAACGTCTCCCGCGTCTCCCCTAATTTCTGCTGAGTTGAGAGATAATTCTTGAAGTTATTGGTTTTTAATCAGCAATATATATATATTTTATTGAAACTTTTAAAAATACAGAAACAATTTTTGTAGATTTGAACTTTTAGGGAAATTTTACCTGAAATACCATATCAAGCATGACAATAAAATAAAAAAAATGCAAAATAAAATAAATGGTAAGATGTTTATTTATAGTACTGCGGTTGTAAAAAAAAAAATGCTCCATAACAAGAATCTTTCTAACGGCAAAACAGTCATTTTTAACTGAAACATAAGCCTGTGTAGGGGAGAAGAGGGGGCTTTAAATCTTTTTAAAAAGTAAGAATTTTTGAAAATATTACTGTTTTTTCTTTCTATTTTCTCTTTTTTAAATCTTGTTAGAAATTTATTAAATATTATTTAATTGTTAATTTTCTAAGTTATTTTTATTTTGATATGTTTCAAAAATTGTTTTGCACAGGAATTTTGATTATTATTCTTATTTTCTAGTTTGGCTTATTACGTGTTTATAATCTATATATTTTAAAAACACGCGGCCAACGCCGCGGACCACAGTTATATCCGTTCTAAAATGTTGTACCTCCCTAGGTTTCGTACTGCCGGCGTTCATACAACGCTCTGCTACTTGTATCTATAGGAATTTTTTGAAAAAAATTGCATATTTATGCTATTTTGTTTTTCAAGAATTAACTGTGTTTCGTGGTCGAAGGTAGATACTTCAAACGCCCCCCCCCCCCCCCCCCCACACACACACACACTCAGAAAATCCTGTGCTCGCTGACATACAGAATAACATAAAACGAGCAATCATTCAAGGCACCACACCCTCTCCCTAACGAAAATGAAATTACTGTTCAATTGTCTTTTCTTTTTTAGGTGCGTTCGTAATTATATAAATACGTAGCACCTATAGTCGTCGTTCAGTCCGTCCGTCCGCATATAACAGAGCAAAAACTACCCAACCGAATGGTCTGAAATTTTAAATATGTGATTGTTGCAAAATTTTGTCGAGCCATTTCAAATTTTATGAAAATCGGATGTATAGTTTAATTACAGGGACATTCAAAAGTTTTTCTTTACATTACGTCCAATGGGAAAAATTATCGCAAGTGACTTTTAATGATGTTACAGTCTTCCGAATGGTCTGAAATTTTAAAGATATAATTGTTGCAAAATTTTGTCGAGCCATTTTCAATTTTATGAAAATCGGATGTGTACTTTAATTACAGGGACAGTCAAAAGTTTTCCGTTACATTACGGCCAATGAGAAAAAATTATTGCAAGTGCATTTTAATGATGTTACAGCCTTCCGAATGGTCTGAAATTTTAAATATATAATTGCTGCAAAGTTTTGTCGAGCCATTTCAAATTTTATGAAAATCGGATGTATAGTTTAATTACAGGGACTGTCAAAAGTTTTCCGTTACATTACGGGGAATGGGAATAAAATATTGCAAATGCATTTTAATGATGTTACAGACTATGCACTTATGAAGCGCAAAAAAATATACATTCAGTACAATATGGGGTGCAAAAAATAATTATAAAACTAGTTATAGTACGAACGCACCTCATTTGCCACCTTTGACGAGCAATTTCCTACTTGTTTCTTTCTTCTTTAATGCTGGTAGAAATTTATTTTTGAATATTTCATATTTTTTATATTTGTTAATTTTTTAAGTTACTCTGCGTGTTTACATATCGCTCACCCGCAAGAAAAGTGACAACTCGACAAAAGTAAATTTCACAGAAGAGGCAAAAGAAAATTTGCATAATTTTATTATAAGATGAAACTGCAGCTTTTAGCTCCGCAAGCAGGAATCAAAATGTACAAAAAAGCATAAAACCCTTAAGAATGAAGACGTTGGATGAGGTTTGGAGGGTTGGGCAAATTTACCTCCCCTCACAATCCACTCCTCTTCTGTGGTCAGAAATGGACATATAGGGTAATAATGGGATTTTCTGTATAACTCGACTTATATGAAACTGCTTGTGTAGCAAGCCACACACCTATGACAGATCTATCAGTGGAATAAAACGCAAAATGAAATTTTGTGGGATGTGTCACTTTTCTTGAAGTTACGCGATATGTTGATGAGAACTTTTTATTGTAATGTGGATAATTCAGCTTTTCCAGTGATTTTCAGTTTTGGCTGATTAAAGCTAATAGTTTTTTTTTTGTTTTTTTTTTTAATTTTTGTTTTCTCATCTTAATTTAAAATATGAAACGACTTTACATATATAAATGTGAATTCACGTGATTATTGAAAATTACACATGGTGCAATGGTAGATACTTGTTAGATACATATCAATTGAAATCTGATTAGAAATACTTTTACATTTCTGAACGAAAAAAATATGACTATGCTTTACAAAATAAGAAAAGTTATAGGTTATGTTAAATTACATCAATATGTTTATTTTTCCTTCAGAATGTTTTAATGCTCAAGATTACTTTTGCTGGGCAACATATAACTATGATATGTTCCCGCACCATGTTGGTTAAATCAAAGTAAAATTGCGTAATTGGTTATTTCTGTTTGTATAAATATTTTTTTATAAAATATAATTATGAGTGTAAAATTATAATGTTTATATATTTAAGTAAAATAGGAGTGTAAGTTCATACAAAAATTATTAAGTTGATTTTAAATATTAAATATATATTTTTAAAAAATTGTTGTATGGTAAAATGAATGTATAATGTTGAATAGAGTTCGGATCTCAGACAACAACAATAGCCAGACGCCATGGTGTCGTTTTATGACAAGCCAATGGAAAGTGGTGTATAATTAGAAATCGTAAAATAATAAAAACGTTGGAATAAATTTATGGCCTCAATAAAAGTGTTGGGATAAATTTATGGCTTTTCAGACCACCCAAACTTTAAGGCAGATAATAATATTAAAGTATATGTAAGGGGCCATTTGCAGACTGTTAGCTAATAGGCCTATCGAAGAATAATGCAAGATCTTCTCACATCCAATAACAGTGGACTAGACAAAAATAGTCCCACCCACTGCAGGAGTTGGTGTGCAAGAAGAATAAGGTTTGAAAAAGAGAGTCTAAAAAAGATGTAGAGGACGCAGGAGCTCTCCTGAAAGCCCGTGCAATGAATCCTGAAAGCCCTAGTAATGCCCAGGCGAGATGTACATATCGGAGTGAGCCTAATCAAGCCTAATAGAGGATGTCTTCCTGATGTACATATCGGAGAGAGCCTAAGCAAGCCAAATTGAGGATGTCTTCCTGATGTTAAAATAAAGAGGATTATTCTACAGAGGTCCGTAGCTATGCATCCTGCCATCCCGATGTTGCCGCTCTGATACAAAGCGAATTCCGGATGACATATGAATATGATCCTAAGCAACGCGACAACTCTGAATTTGATGAATAAAGGCCACCATCCCGTATATAAAAAAAGGGTACTACTTTTAACTCTTTCTTTTACCACTTAAAATCACATAAAGAAATTTTAAATATCCTTTTCTGATATTTTATGGTAGAGAGTAATCTGAGATCCGACAAAACCGATAATTAATTAAAATTAAGGTAATTTAAAAATGAAAGTGAATTATTCTATTAGCAAAAAGAAAAAAAATATAATAATTAGAGTACATGAAAATATTGTCTTTTTTTTAAAGATTAAATATACATAAAATAATGAGAAGCAAACAAAAGTATTGCTTTCTATTTTTTGAATTAATATTATGTTTTTCTGTATATAGTTGTGTTCAATGTAAATAAAATATTTAATCAAGTTTTAAAAAGTTTCTGTAATTATTTAATTGATAATGTTTAAGGTGTGTCAATTTATTTTTACAGCTTAAAATTTTAGTTTAATTCATAGGTGGAAGAGTTCGTCTAAATAATTCACAACGCAAACTCTTAATTTTATTCGTAATTATTTAAATTTAATAATTACATTTTGACGCGAATTATAATTTAATTTTATTAATGCTTCGCGTTGCTCTTCTACTAGAATTATGTATTTACGATCACTTATATTATTTGAATTCATCTAAGGTATATAAAATTATATACCAATTTGCTATGAGGTTGCTTGGATGATTTGGACCAATTAACAATTTTGGATATAAATTAATTAGAAAATAAACAGGTGTAATTATCTGTCCAGCAACTTTCTACGGTCAAAAGTTCTTGGAAAATGATTTATGTTATTCCAATTTAAATAATGTGCATTCGTGATAGATTCTAATTAACAAATTATACTTAATCTTTCAAAGGAGAAAAAAAAAAATCCTGGTTTTTGCAAATGTAAACTGTCAGGCTTTCGCCTTACTATCTTCTAAAGCTTTCCGGAAGTATAGTTTCTGTCTCTCTTTTTCGGTTCGAGCTTGGGCAGATTGACTTTGCAAAAATCTGCTGAATCTCTCTCGCACACACACACACACACACATCTCAAATGACAATTTAAAAAGTATATATCGCACCCTTGCTTCAAAAGTGGCACAACTCAAAAATTGGGTTTTTTTGAGTTATGTCTACCATTCTACTTGTTTTTTACGCCTCTACCAATCACCTATAGTACCAAATGGAGAACCACTGAGCTCAACATATTGTGTGTAGAGAACTGAAATTCCAGCCACCAGGTAGCAGTTGTGTTTGCAAGATGGCCATTGGCCCTCTCAATAGTTTTCCGCATTTCCTGAAAAACTAAGTTTTTTTGAGTTAGGGGAGACCGGGGGAATAGCACCACTCCGGGTTATGCCGCAACCCCGTCTAGTTTAAAATCTAACGGCAGTTTCAGATAGTGATTGCGCCTGCACTATAGCGGCCAACAATAGAAACAGTGCCTAGAGTGAGAATGGTTTTGTTGTATGTCGTTCGCTTGTTCTAGGGGAAAATTTAGTTTTCATCTAGTTGCTTCTTATTTTTGAGCTTCAAATGAGTAGAGGTAAACATCTTTTATTGAAACATTGGGTACTTAAGATAATATTACCCGTAATCTACATGCATTTGCCGACATTTTGATGTAATTAGTTGAACGAGTTCTGTTCTTCTTTCGCTTTGCTGGGGGATTTCCGCCATATTGTCCCCTCGGGGTAATGCCGCCACCATGGCAAAGGCTGACTTTTCCAATTTGAGTTAAATTGCAAGCTTACCACATTAATAAATCTAGCTTATAAGGAACACTGTAATTATTCATTATTTTGATAAATTATTGCTTTCTAAACATTTTCAGTAAGTTATGCGTTTCCTAGTATCCATTTTATGTATTTACTAGGTCATTAAAGAGTGGCGTCATTACCCCGATACAGTGGCGGAATTACCCCAGTATCCTGGTTAATCCCGCCTCTGTACAGAGGTTGAAAGAAAATTTTTTATGTGTGCGTACTTTACAGTTATGATTATGGTTGAATTTATACAGGTACTAAAGATAATGATTCAGCTTCAGAAATTTTACTATTAAAAAATAAACCTTTTTTTTTTTTTTTTGAGGTAAAAAAAATAAATTCCCTTAAGGTGTCGCCATTCCCCCGGTTTCCCCTATGCCACTTTTGAAGCAAGGGTGCGATATATTGAAGGTCATTTATAATGGATATACATTTCATTTATTTGGTTTTGTTAATTTAATCCACGTTTCTGGGTATTTTCAATATGTTTTAAAGAACTTAATATTGTTATTTTTAGGCTTAATGCCTCCAATATTCGGCAAAATAACGTAGGGAAGACCGGGCGAATGGCAACACTCCGGGTTATGCCGCCACCCCGCCTTGTTTAAAAACTAACGGCAGTTTGAGATAGTGTTTTCGCTTGCACTAGCGGCCAACAAAAGAAACTGTGCCTAGAGTGAGAATGACTTTATTGTACGTCGTTCGCTTGTGCTAGTGAAAAATTAGTTTTCATCTAGTTGCTTTTTATTTTGGAGCTTCAAATGAGTAGAGGTAAACACCTTTCATTGTAACATTAGATACTTAAGATATTATTACCCGTAATCTACATGCATTCGCCGAAATTTTGATGTAATTTGTTGAATAAATTCGGCACTTCTTTCGGCTTTGCTGAGGGATTTCCGCTATATTGTCCTCTCGGGGTAACTCCGCCACCATGGTAAAGGGTGACTTTTTCAATTTGAGTTAAATTGTAGGCTTAGCACATTAATAAATCTAGCATAAGGGACATTGTAATTATTCATTATTTTGATAAATTATTGCTTTCTATATATTTTCACTAGGTTATGTGTTTCCTAGTATCCATTTTATGTATTTACTATGACATTAAAGAGTGGCATCATTACCCCAATACAGTGGCGGATTTAACCCCAGTATCCTGGGTAATCCCGCCACAATACAGAGGTTGAAAGAAATTTTTTTTATGTGTACTTACTTTACAGTTATGATTACGGTTAATTTAATATAGATGCTAAAGATTATGATTCAGCTTTAGAATTTTTACTATTAAAAAATAAACATTTTTTTTAAAGGTGAAAATGTTTAAATTCCCTTAAGGTGTCGCGATTCCCCCGGTCTCCCCTATCTTTAGTAGGGATTATGCTTATGGATATTCTCTGAAGAATTCACAGAATATTCATAGTTTCTAATTTTTGAATTTTTACTTTATGTTTAATTTCTGCATTTTCTATATGTGTACATATATATAATATTGATTTTTTTTCTACTTAAAAGATAAAATCGATACTAGAGATATAATTGTAGACTACTTTTCCACAATTACCTTCAAATGTGAATTAATTTTCTTTCATTTCGTGTTTGGGTTGAGGTGCGGTTTCGGATTCACTTGAAATATTATTTTCGGCTTCGGGTTGCAGGACTCACCTCTATTCCGAAAATTTTTGCGTATTTGCATTCTCGTAAATCACACTAAAACTTATTTTTATTTATTTTTTTATGAGTCAATTTCAATTTAAATTACAATATGCAATAACCCCTTTTTTCAAAAAATAAATAAATAAATAAATAAATAAACAGCGGTATGAACTGTTTGCATAAGCAAACAAAAGAATTGACCTGTAGAAAATCTATATAAACTGGGTTGATTATTTTCGTCGGTGCATTGAGTATATTCCTTAGAATTATGCATTTGTATCGTTTTATTTGTTTTTCAAGATAATGTTCATTATTTTAGCGAGGTTGGCAAAATTTATTTTCTTGTATAATTGCAAAATGTTTATTAATAAAAAATACTCATTTTAAAGCTAAAGTCTTTTTGTCCCATTTTAAATACAAACTAAATTCATTTGCCCTACTTTCGGTGTGTGTACTCGTCTTAGCCTGATTTGAATTACGCACCAAAGAGTAGAGTTTTAAAAATATATTCTACAGCTGAGGGTCATCCGTTGAACAACAGCTATTTGCGTTCGCAAATGTTATATTCCGTAGCCAAGTTCGCTGACTCCCTTCTTTTTGCGTTCCTTTCATCCAAAGAATCTTTATTTGAAGTAACATTTAAAAAAGAAGAGGTAAGATTTTAATATTTTATATTACAGTAGAGACTCGTTTACTCGTTTCTCTTTTATGCATTTTTTCACTTATGCCCGTTTGAGTTTAGATTCTAATTTATTCGTGTACGTTGTAATGATAAAACATTCCACTTAACCCCTTGAAGGGCAAGCAATTGCGTTTGTGTAATGCTTAATTCCCACCGGAAATTTAGAAAAATTTTATTTCAAAATAAGGAAAAGCAATTTTACGACTTTTCTCCACTGAAGTCAGAAAACTAAAATTTCCTAAAATTTTTCTGGTGCAAATACTGATTAACTTTAGGTGGGATAAAATATATCCCACCGCCCCTCAAGGGGTTATATGACATTAGGAGCGAACTCAACAAACGTCAGTTCAAAGGATATTTTTATTATTATTGTCAACTTGCATTCTAAAGATAATTTGACTCTCTCAAGAGATTGCACCACTTACTAAAAAACATTTTTTTATACATGTTATGTGAAAAAGATTAGCAAACTCGACAAAGATCTATAATCTTTGCAACGCCTCATAAGATAAAAATAATTTCTTAAGGCTGTTCTCAAATCCAAAAGGGCAACTTTATGACATAAGTTTTAATTTATTTTTGTTCAGAAATGCATGAAACTAGCAGGTGTTGTTGTTCAGAAACTATGTAATAGAGCTGTTTTTTCCGTTTTTTTTTTTTTTTTTTTTTTTTTTGGGGGGGGGGGGGGGGCAAACGCAATAGATTTTTGAGAAAATAGTAAAATGTCAAAGTGAGTGTTTTGAACCGAATATCCGAGTGAAAGTAGAATAGCGACTCAAGAAAGGGCGAAAAATGTGTTTGTCACGTGATCAAAATCGCTTATAACTCAATATGTAATTTATTGGTCAAAAAATGGAAAACACAGTTTGATTCCAAATCGCTTCCATTGTCAGGTTTTCCAATTTTATAGCTTTCCGTTAAAAAATAATTTGTAAATGTGTCAAAACGTTTTGCGCTTGTTGAGCAAAGCAGTTGAGAAGAATCTTAAGCCTTCAGTGCGTTTTGTATTCTATATATACATGACTCGCTCCCCCCCCCCCCCCAAAAAAAAAAAAAATAAAATAAAATAAATAAATAAAAATCCAATACGTTTTAATCCACAAAATTGTCACAGAGAATAACGAAAATGGTCATTCCATTGGGAATTATGTCTTCTTCATGTTAAAAAAAATAAGCTGGTATTCTTCATACTGAAATTTTACCAAACGCTGAAATTTTCCAATTCGAACACCCGATTTTGACAGCATATGTGGAATTTTTGGTACTTTCTACCTTCAGATATCTAAAGGGCAGTGATTTGGTCAACTAGTTTAGAAATTAAGTAGGTACAAAGTTTATAACTCGTAATGTTAAGTTCCTTTTTAATCGTTGTAAAACAATTTGCAATGAAGGTATTTTTTATAGCATAACTCAAACTATTTGTCGAAATAAGTTACAACTTTGTATTCACTCTAAAAATTGATTTCTTTTAAAAATTGCATAGGTTACAATTAATGTTTTTTGAAAATTTCTTTGAAAATATGTATTTTTTAAATGAGTTTTTGGAAAAAATTATGAATTATGAATTTTTTAAAACAGGAATAGATTTCTAAAAGCTTCCAATGTACGAATCCAAAATTACAGCTCATTCTGACAGTAACGTTTGAGTTAAGCTTAAAAAACAATCCGCATTGCAATCTGTTTTGCAACACTTTTACACTTGGAACTTTAAGAGGCTACTTCAGTCAAACGAAAAGACGCGTTCGCTAATGCTAATCCTATGGAAGAAATTTATAAAGATATCTCGGTCGCATTTCAATGTTTTTAAATGATTTTTTTTTTTCATTGGATAACTGAGATTGATCTGTATGCAGGCCGTTTTTTACTTTTTCGATTTTGATTGCAGATTTTTTTTTTTTTTTTTTTTTATGAGGATGCTTTTACTTTGAAAAAAAAAAAACTTCCGAAAATGAAAGTGTCCTTATTAAAAATACCTTTAAACAAAATCGAAAAAGTAAACAACGGCCTTTGTACAGATCGATCTCAATCTGGGTTTCTGGCGGGTTTGTTGATGACCACACTCTTCCCGAACACTGTTTTTCAAACATTTTGAACAGTTCCACCTGCTTCAAACTTATCTCTAATTTTAAGGACATTAAATAGCGTAGACGAGGGGGGGGGGGGGATTTCTTTTCCAAACTTTCTCTGCACTTCAGTAATTTTTTCGATCTTCCAGTAAAACGTTAGGCATAAATTTCCTTTGCTCAAAGCATAATCTGGTTACAGCTATTATTTGAAGTTACTTAAACTTGAGAGGAAAAGAACAGCATCCAGTTATTAGCGAATAAATTATGTATACATTTTTTGAAAGATTATCCATGTCACAGTGCTTCAAACAGGTAAAGTGTATTTTTTGTGCCACTTTTGTCACGAGCGTAAAATTAGTTTTTGACTGAAAAACATTTTTTTTATTATTATTCACTTGGTTACACATCGCAGATGATTGATAAAAAAAAAAAAAAAAAAAAAAAAAACATACAATAAAGAGTAAATAAAACAAATCTTATTTCTGTCAATAGAAGAATGGCACAAATATGAAAAATCACATTTGGATAATACATTTGGATACGAAAACTTACAATTGGATACAACCCCTAAAATACGCTCGCCTTTAAAATAATTTTTCAGACATCGTACGAATGGCATAAAAATTTGTTTTTAGGCTAATTGAAGGGTGTTGAGTTCATTTATGCTGTCATAATTGTGTACTGCTATGGAAAAAAAAAACAAAGTTATGGTTCGTTTTAATATGTAGATGGCCCCACTAAGCAAATTTTATATACATCATTTAAAAATAGACTTTATTACCAATCGTATGGTACCAGTAACTTTCGTCTACGATAATTTTTTGCAGAGTTAGTAACAGGGTTCGCAAGGCTGGGCCCAGTTCGAAAAAACCCGGTGGGTTTTTTCAGAATGGGCCCACTTGAAAAAACCCACTAAAAAACCCATAATGTGGGTTTTTTCAATTTTCAGAAATATTTAAAATTTTAAACATATACATTTAATGAATTTAAGTCATTTCAGTTAATTTTGAAAAAAAATTAATATATAAAAGCTATTACATAAACACCCGAAGTAAAATAAAAATGTATTTTAGCACACTGAAATACTTTACTAACAAACATAGAACATAGTAGGCAACATACATACATACATAGTACATAATTATAGGTAAAGGCAATATCATAAGAATGTCTTTGTATAAAAAATTCAAATGAACTATATTCATGAAAATAAAAGATGTATTTTTACTTTCTTCTATCTTTACAAGAAGTATTTAATGTGAAAAATTTCAACTTCCAGTTTACGACGGATTTATACGTTTTAAAAAGGTCCTGAAGACGATTTGATGGTTTTTAGAAAATATCTGTGACAAAAATTTTGTGGGTGCTGCTCTATCTCAAGAACTAATGCACAGAATTTCACAAAACTTTAGATTCAGTTAGACCTTGATGTACACTGATGCTGATTAGCTTTTGGTGTATAATGCCCATTAGGTGGTTCTGCTACGCTGCATTTATCTCAAGAACTAATGCACGGATTTTCATCAAACTTCAGATTCAGTTACAAGTTAAGTTGTTGCTTATCAAGTTTTGGTGTATATCGCCCAACAGGTAGCGCTGTTATGCTATTTTTTTTCATGATTTCAGCAATAACTCTTACCTCAAGAACTAATGTATGGAATTGAATAAAAATTTAGATTCAGTTAGACCTTGATATAAACTGGTGTTGATTAGTTTTTGATGAATATCACCCAACAATGGCTCTGTTGTACTGAATTTTGTATGATTTCCGCAATATCTGAAGAATTAATGCATGGATTTTCTTCAAACTTCAGATTCAGTTAGACGTTGACGTAAGCTGTTACCAATTATGTTTAGGTGTAAATTGCACAGCAGGTAATGTTGATATGCTCAATTTTTCACGATTTTTGCAAAATCTATATCTCAAAAACTAATGCACATAATTTAATCAAACTTAATATTCTGTTTCATTTTCATGTAAATAGATCCTTATTAGACTTATGTAAATTGAACAACATAGGTGTTGATTTTATACTGTTTGGGTTGGAAATTTTGGTTGTGGACATCTAAGAGGGTGGGTTCCAAAATTCAATGATTTGTTTGAAACAATTGATACTTACATCTCCTTGTTAAATGCATCCAATTCAATGAACCTATATTTTACAATCCTCGTGATGGGCATAGATGAGGCACTGGGA
Source organism: Maratus speciosus (assembly GCA_963932465.1). Classification (NCBI taxonomy): domain Eukaryota; kingdom Metazoa; phylum Arthropoda; class Arachnida; order Araneae; family Salticidae; genus Maratus; species Maratus speciosus. Next base: position 147,679,433 of record OZ010796.1, on the reverse strand, counting down.
TAGCGAATTTTGAATTATTAACATGTATGAGATAGAGGAAAGTTTTGGAATTGGCACATCTGACTAGTTTACCCCTTTTTTTCTTCCTACTTATATATTTTAAATATTAATATTCTATTCATTATTTGATTTTAAAGCAAATTAACAATTTTTTATCTTCTATTATATTTAAAACTAATTTGTGAGAAACACTGACACTTAATTTAAATTCATATAATTTATGCAATTTATGACAATTTAAATTCATATAATTTATGCAATTTATAACTTGTAAAATAGTATTACAATTATATTGTATACAAGGGGACAATGTATAGTAAATATAATATATAAATAATATAGAATACATATTACATATATTGTACTTTTGAAAAAACCCGATTTTCCCCGGGGAAAATTGGGTTTTTCATGAAAAAACCCGAAAAAACCCATGTGGGTTGGGTTTTTTTAAAAAAAACCCGGGTTTTTGCGAACCCTGGTTAGTAAGGGGTGTTTACTTTTTTTCCCCCCCACGACTGTACGATGAAAGGGGTTGTGAAGCGATTATGAGTTCAGTGAAAGTGTAACAATACGCAAAGTTATTGTTACGACTTGTACGTGTGTATAAAAGTAAATTAATGTTTTGAAAGGAGCTCTTTCAGGAATACATGTTAAAGCGTGACAGAGCCCCCGTGTAGAGGTTATTTTACCTGATTTCAATTGAATACTACTTCTAATAGCTGATTTCATTTTTTTCCTTAAGATTGGAACTATGTCGTGAAGTCTCGATTATTTAAAAGCCAGTATTTGAAAGAGCAGCAGTTGCTCTATCAAAATGTGTCAATCAAGCGTAACTATGTTGAGAAAAGTGACGCAATCTTTTACTTTTACCATTCATTACAAAGGCAGAATGGTCACGCGGATTAAGGACAGTGGGTATTCACTTCTGTTACTGTAACTCAAACTCGCATGTCTGCTCTTCGTGGTTCATGGAGAAAGTTTTAAATTTTATTCAGTGCTGTATTTTGACTCGAAGAGTCCCCTCGACAGTGCCACTTTAACACACTCAATAATGTTTTGTTAATCTATACTATAACTATATACACTATATAGCCATTAATTGCCGTAATTTCACTTTCAATTGTAGACATTTTGTCGAATATTTAAAGATATACTTATCGGATTTTTCTGGAACTTCAGGATTATGAAAAATATGTTTGACTTCATATTTGTCAACGGCGATCTGATCAGAAGGGTAATTAGGGGGCCAACAAGAACTCAAAGAAAAATAATATTTGAGATCACCCTGTAACATACAATGTACGAAATGTCGATCGCTATAGCTTACGAATATGTGAATATTCTACAATATATTCATTAGATATATGGATTTTGTTTTAAAGTTAAAGAAATTGTTGCATGTTTTTTGTTTATATCATGCAGGGTTTTCTACCAAATTTAACGCTAGTTTCGGAAACTTTGACAAAATGTAGTAGAAATAATATAGTGTAATTGGAATGTAAATATATTAAGATGGGGAAGGGGGGGGGGGGAGGTAAGGTTAATTCGATGAAAAAAGCATGTTAAAAAAAACCTATAGACGATACAGGTAATGCTGGTTTATTTTTAATTTCCATATAATACAACATCTGATCGATATTTTCCTAATTTTTATTGCAAAATATTGGTAAATAAGCCGTTGGCATCAAATCTCCACAGGCGCCTTGAAAAAAAGCGGTGTACGTTATAACTCATCACTGGATCATCTGAAACGAAAAAATCAAAATGCGTTTATTAGGTGAAATGTTTCTCGAGGTAACACTGTCAAGTTTTGTTATTACTATTATTTGACAATAACAAATTTGCCGATTTTTTTAGAGAAAATCGCGTTTTTGACTTTCAAGCGCTACTGAAAATGAAAAAAATCGATTAAAAAACAAAAAAAAAAACAGCTGCGTTACCTCGAGAAACATCTTAACTAATAAACGCATTTTGATTCTTTTTGTTTGTTTGTTTGTTTGAGATGATCTAGTGACGAGTTATAACGTACATCGCAAAACAACTTTTTTTCGAGGTGCTGCCAGTGGCTTATTTACCAATATTTTGCAATAAAACTTTAGGAAGATGTCGTTCAGATGTTGTATTATTATATGGAAATTAATTAAATAAACCAGCATTACCTGTATCGTTTAATTTTTTTTTTTTTTGAAAATATGCTTATTATTTATTTATTTACTTTTTTTTACTGAATTAATCTAACCCCTTCCCTCCTTAAACATTTGATGAAATATGAACAGTTGTATGAAATATTTATCTGCGCATGCGCGTACGATAATTTTTTTTCCTTTTTTCTGATTTAATAGCCAACTCTGGACAACTCCATTTAAAAAAAAAGCCAGTCAAATATGGCGAAAATTCAGAAATATATCGGCTATAAAGTGATTTTTAGTTAACAGCTAAATGATAAGGGGTTTTCCATAATTGTCGCTTTTAATTTTCATTTTTCATTGACTATTTAGTTCTTCTTGGGAAACCACAAAAACGAGACTATTCCAAGAGACAAAGAAGTATCAAAATCTACACGTTGATATTTATTAAATTCAAACTCCTTTGCTGAACGTCAGTTAACAAAAAATTTGTGGAAAATCCCTTATCATTCAGCAGCTTTTAGAGCAACTAAAAATCAGCTCGCTCTATCGTCGATATCTTCCTGAAATTTCACGATAATTGACTCGCTATTTTTTGAGTTGCCCCTATTAAATCATGAAAAAAATATTTCATACAACTCAGTTGCTCTATAGAGTTGACTATTAAATCATAAAAAAAAAAAAAAAAAAAATATTTTATCGTGCGCGCATGCGCAGATAAATATTCCATACAACTGCTCATGTTTCATTAAATGTTTAATATATTTACATTCCAATTACACTATAATCTTTCTACTACATTTTGTCAAATTTTCTGAAACCGGCGTTAAATTTGATAGAAAACCCTGCATGATATAAACGAAAAAGAAGCACAGGAATGCACAAGAATTTTTCGAGCTTTAAACAAAAATCGATATCACCATTATCACCATAAATATATGTGCTATTCTTACACAAATGAATACACGACATATTCTAGAATATCCACATATTCGTATAGCGATAGATCATTTCGTGCATTTTATTTTACAGGGCGTCCCAAGTATTATTATTTTTCTTTGATTTTTTTGACCCCCTAATTGTCTTTTTGATTGAATCGCCGTTGACAAATATCAAGTCAAACAAATTCTTCATAATCCTGAAGTTCGAAAAAAACCCCGACAAGTATATCTTTAAATATTTGACAAAATGTCTAAAATTGAAAGTGACCGGTGATTAATGGCTATATAATATAGTGTATATTCTTTTTGAAGATATCAGTGCACCGTACAAATATAAATATATTTAATGCGATTAAGACAAATTTCATAGATATGAATAAATGAAAAAGTAATGTATGTTTAAAAAAAAAAAAAAAAAATAGGAAGAAAGCAGGGGGTAAAATAAAATTTTTAATTGGAAGGTAATCTCCCCTCCAACGTTTGTAAATGATTACACACCAAATTCTCGTGAGACCTGCTGGCCATAGCCAAAAATGGCTTTGCTACTCTATTAGGGCATACAACGATTTGTTGTTTTGAATACCACTTTTACCTAGTTGCTTTCAAAACTACCCAGGACATACCACGTGGAGGTGGCTGCATTTCTTGCCCCAACTGACCATCTGGGCACGGTGTTTTATTTATACATTGAATTGTGATATTTTATCAAAGATCGAAATAGCTTTTCAACGTATCAACCTATTTAATCTCTTCTTTGAATCCACAGACTTTGGATGATGCTCCTGTGACCTCCTTCATGTATATTTCTACTGCTTGTGTAATAGAAGGCAAGCGGAGTAATGCAGTGAGCATATTATTAATGGAATGTATTTAGCCGTCTATTATCTTCACCAAAATTGCATCCGATTAATGCATAGTGATTGGAAGTTCTGTTACCACAACATTTTTCCAATCAAATATGTTTTTTATATAATGATCTGCTTCAAAGTTGATTGTAGGTATTTCAACTTTGAATACGCCATCATTTACTCTACCTCTTACATTTATTATATGCTGAGAAACTAGATGTTTAATGTGATGACGATCATCAGAGAGCATTGCAATCAGAATTTGTTCACGGTGTGCAAAGCAACCATTGTTTTAAATAACTTTTTTAGCATTTGTTTTATGTTATTTTCTGCGTTGTTTAGTTGTCGAGTAATTTCCCATAAGTTTTTAGATCCATTCTTTAGATGTGTATTACATTTGGTGTAAATCATCCTGGGGCATAAACTTGGATTACATATTTTGTGAGTAAACCTACATACTTTGATGATCAATCAATGCTTATATAAAGGCGGGAAATTTTATTTGCCTTTTGTGAGCTATCTTTTGTAGAGCAAGTTTCCTGTGGAACATGCTAGTTCTTCTGATAAATAGCTTTCCTGATCAAATAGCTTTGCAAATGTCCAGCAAATATTTCTGACTGTGCTTTAGTACCTTTTTCTCAATTTCAGGAAATAATTTTTCAAAATTACCCTCTATAGGTTAAAAAATTGCAATAGAAAGTGAATGGCACGTGGACAAAGATTTTTCTATTGGTCCGGCAAATCTGGCTTTGAATGTAGTCTATCGATCTTGTCTAATAAATCACGCAGAGGAAATTCACTGGAGTGGAGCTAGCATACGATCCAGTGTAATGGCCGATTCTAAACTTGCCCCGTGCAAAAATGGCTCACAACGGAAAATAGAATTCTCCGTCTCTAAATGAGCGCTCATTGCCCATTAGTCTCTACATTCACTCACAAAGTACTATGTATTCCAAGTTTGTGTCCCAGGATGGTTTACTATCAAATGTAATCCACATCTAAAGAATCGATCTAAAAACTAATGGGGAATTACTCGAGGAAACAACACAGAAAACGGCATAAAACAAATACTAAAAAAGTTATTAAGGACAATGTTTGCTTTTGCACATGCAGAGCAAATTCTGATTGCAATGCTCTCTGACGATCGCCATCATATTAAACAGCTAGCTTCTCAGCATATAATAAATGCAAGACGTAGAGTAAATGATGGCATACTCATAGTTGAAATACCTACAATCAACTTTGAGGGCGATCATTACATAAAAAATCTAATTGATTGAAAAAATGTTGTAGTAACAGAATTCCCAATCACTATGCATTAATTGAATGCAATTTTGGTGAAGTTAATAGACGGTTAAATATATTCCATTAATAACATCCCCGTTGCATTACTCCATTTTCCTTCTCTTACACAAGGTGCAGAAAAATATACGGGAAGGAGGACACAGCAGCATCATCCAAAGCCTGAATTCAAAGAAGAGATGAACTAGGTTAATACATAGAAAACTTATGGCCATTTTTTTAATAAAATATCACAATTCAATGTATAAATAAAACACTTGTCCAGATGGTCGGTTGGACATAAAATGCAGCCACCTCCACGTGGTATGTCCTGGATAGTTTTGAAAGTAACTAGGTAAGAGCTGTATTCAAAACAATTCGTTGTATGCCCCAATAGAGTAACAACTCTGTTTTTAACCGAAAGTTGTCAGTTTTGCACCAGTTATACAGAATATAGATAACGTTTTGTCGTTTAAATATATTATTTAATAATAAAGGTTTAAATAACATTTTAAAATAATAACCAGCTCTATAGACATTTTTTTAATCTTTTTAAAAAAATGTCAAATTTTACCCAAAATTTCGACTTTTGGACCAAAAGCGCAGACCCAAGCCATTTTGTTTCAGCGGTAAAGTCTAAAGTTGCACGCAGTTGATGTACTAGTACAAAGGCAACTTTTGGCACCTACCCGTTTTCCGTAAAAAAGAAATATTTTTGTTCGCTCCACCCTAATATAAAGCGTAGAGCAGCAGTTTCATCGTGTCGGAATAACCATGGCTTAATTATTTCATCAGACTCTTATCAGGGCCAGGATCGGGCTTAAATTTTCTTTCTACATACTGGGTCTACATGGCAGGCCAGTGCTGATGCCTTGCAAACATACAGTAATCTAAAACATATAGTAATCTATAATGTTAAATTTTCCCATAAATATGTATGTAGTATTCCAGGAAAAAAAATGTTAATTATATGTTTAAAAAAAATCGGTATTTTCTGGGGAAATCGAGTCGGGTTTGTTTTCATTAGTTTTTGCACGGGTCGGGCCTGTTTTCACTAATTTTAGTAGGGGCCGGGTCGATAACCGCAAAAATACAGAACTTTTAGTTTTTGAAATGGACCGGGCCTGGGAATTCCGGACCGTGCAGACCTCTCCATTTACGCTGATGTATAAATATCTCCGTAGATAGATTTGTATTTTTGTGAATGGTAATATATATATATATATACTGTTTTATGTGTGTGGTAGTCCCAAATTCATGTTCTCTAGCTAATTTATGGCTAATATGAAGATGAAACCACACATTTTATTTATGGAACTTGAGGCATTTGGGACCCGATGATTTTGTCTAAGTTCTACAAATTTCCATTATTCCGTTTTAGTTATTCAATACCTGCTTTATCCGATATTTATTAGATATCTTTCCCACTATCTGTATAATTGCAGATTTCGTTTAAACTCTGTGTTTATTGTAATTTGTTAATGGTATCTGATGATTTTCATGATGTACTTCTTTTTAGTGAAAGGGTTACGCTTCTTTTTAATAAATACTTTTCTTTTCCAGAAAAACTATTTTTGTGTACTTAAAGAAAGAAGCCATCCATTAAAGTTTTTTGAAGTCGTTAGCAAATTAATGTGTAAGTATTTTTATAATTGCTTATGTCTATGTACATTTGTTTACGCATTTAATATATTTCATTGCTTTTGATTTGTAAACAATGTATCGAATTGTATGTTAAGGTACCTATCTACGTTTGGAGCGCTTTTTGTTGAAAAATGTGCAATATTGAATAAAAATACATTTATAGTTCAATTGTAATACAGAATGATGAAAAAACATAAAATTCCTGTATTATCTTCATAGCATTTTTTAAAATTGGGGGTTTTGGCCATTTTTTTAAGCAAAATTTCATGCTTAAGCCAGACTTTTTTTTTTTTTTTTTAAGTACAATATTGAATAAACAAACATATTTTTAGTTTAATTAAAAACAGAATGATGAAAAAATATAAAATCCTAACATTATCTTCATAATATTTCAAAAAATTGGGGTTTTTTTCATTTCTTTTGCAAAATTTCATGCTTACGCCGTAAAGCGTACACCCATTTTAACTAAATATATTTCAATTTCCTTTGTACTACATAGGGGAGAGAGAGGTGGAATGGGACAGTAGGTTTTTCTCTGTATATCATTCTAAACATTGAATCAATCGCACACTAGATGAAGCAATGGTAGCCCAATCTTCAGGTGAAATAAGTTGTTGATCTGCATAAGCTTGCAATTGTATAAAGGAAAAAGATTATTTTAGGAATCAAAAGTAAATTTACTTCATATACTTTTTATGTTTTCTGTATATTAATGACTTGTCTATGCTTAGATGTAATAGTTTCCCTATTTATGGAACATTATACTGTATGTTATCATAATTTAAACTAAGCCTAAAAGCAGTATTTTTGTGTATACAAGAAGTTTAACATAAAAGAAGGTAGTGGGGAGGAATGGGACATGTCAGCAAATGGAGGAATGGGACAAGTCAAATTCCTTCTTTTTAATAAGATGAATGTAAATTGCTAATATGCAAATATTGTTACAGGGTAATATATTAATTATAACATTGATAATATATTCATTTACTTCAAAATGTAAATAAATTGAACTGATGATTTTTTAATGTCGTCTATGGCTGAAAATCCTGAATTTTCCTGAATTATGGAATCCTGAATGAAGATACTGGAATTTGATATTGCGGCACAGACATTATCAACCTACAATATTTGTTAAACTGTATATGTAGCCGACATTAGACTATTTGTGCTTTATCACATTTTTTTTTAGCTGTCCCATACCTCCCTGTTAGCGGGGAGGTATGGGACACATCTTGAAACTTACAATTTCTTTAATTATAAAATTGTTTCTCAAAAATTATGTTTCTATATAGTGCAAGGACATTTGAAAGTGTTTCCTTTTGTATTCTATGAATTGAAATTTTTGTTTTTGTGTCAAAGTTGATTTTTCTTATTTTTGTAAAAAGTGTCCCATTCCTCCCCACTCTCCCCTACTACTATTCACTTACTTGTGCATTGAACTAGGAGTTGTACAACGTCTTCGAAACTGAGTGAAACATTTCAAAATGTGTTAAATATTTAAGAAAAAAAAAAGGGGGGGGGTTGAAGAAGAAAAAAATCCATAACTTCGTCAATTCACAAGATATCAAATCCGCATGAATTTTTTATATATCTTCTTAATATTATCTACAACTTTTATATTGACCAGTTTTGATAGGACCAATTCTTACTGCAAAAACAAATTGAAAATACAAAGAGGTTGAAGAAAAAAAATATCGTATTAAGAACGTACTCAAATCCAAACTGCTTATTTTTTGACTGATTTTTAAATTCATTTTTGCTTTCAAACGCATCCAGTTGGTAGGTTCTCTTATTCAGAAACTATATAATGTGCCGCAATGGTCGATTTTTTGATAGAGGCAGAATATATTTTAAGTTATGATGTCAAAGTGGGCATTTTGAACCGAATTTCTCTTAGCGATTGTGTTGGAAACAAAAAATATGGTCCTACTGAGAAAATAAATGTTTATAAATCAAGTTCTAATTGAACGAAAAATAAAAACATAGGTTGCTTATAAATGTATTTAAAAATCGCGATTTTTTAAAAATTGTACACTACTTTCTATAATCGTATTAAAATATGGATTAATTTTCTTTCACTTCGCTTTCGGGATGAAGTATATCAGTTTTGGGTTGACGAAATTTTCTTGTCGGGCTTGGGTTTATTTTATGCAGAATTTTCTGGTTCCGGTCGGGTGTTATCTCATTTCTCTAACCCAGGGACCACAACACAGAGGAGACGTGCGCGCAACATTCCACAAATCTTGTGCCGACATTGCACTGGCGCAATATGTTCAAACACTTGTTTATTAAAATACTGAACACGTGAAAACTAATTAAAAAAAGGATTCATAACGCCGAAGAGTACTTGTTTTCATCGCAATACACACTACAATACGTATTTTTTAGCAGTAACACATTCGATTTCCCACGCAATGTGGACACCGCTGGGTTTTTCGCAGATACACATTATGTATTCAAGCACTCGATGGACCATTATAAACTTATCATTTTTTAAAAGCTTAAACACTCGACTATAAAATGTGTAGTCAAGTCAACACGGTGGTGACGGGGATCGTGTTACCGCCACGCGAAACCTCCAACGAAATTGAAAATAAACATAACTTTAAAATTTAGAAACAACAAAACGGTTTAGAAAACAACTAACAAGGAAGGTCTCAATACGGGCATATTCAGAAAAATCTGAAAAAATTACAGAGTGTTCTTCTCATGTGGATATATATGTTTATAAAAAAAATTTGGCGGAAGCTCGATAGAACATTCGTAAAAAAATAATTAAAGTTCCGTTTATTTGGCGATTTATCATCGGTTGGCGATGAAATAAAATTTCGAAAAATGCTTTTTTATGTCGAATACTCTTTAAGATAAAATTGTTTCATATCGAACTTGTTTAAATAAATTTAATATAAATAACGTTAGTCTTGTCAGTTTTAGTATGATTTAACTATAGTTTTGTCATTTTATATATATATATATATATATAAAATGAATGTTAAATATCAAATTTTATGAATTAAAACAAAATTAAAATAAATTAAAATTGTTTCAATACCTCAAAATTAAGTCCAATTAAGCACTGTCGAGTCGATTTAATTTTGTTGCTATGAAAACGACAAATTCTTTGATATTGAAATGAATAACTGGTAAATGAATCTTGCCTTTATTTTGGAATACGCTTAAATATATGAAAGTATTTTTTATATATAAAATTGTTTTTAAAGTAATAAAATTAAATAACAAGCAATATAAATATGTAATACGAAAAAATGTATTTATTAAACTCTCTCATTTTTTATGTTTAAATTCATTAAAAACTTTTTACACGCATTCTAAAAATCAATTAACAAACAATTTTCAGGTGCATTAAAATCGTTTGCTTTTGGCGAGGAAAAGTACTGCTCGCCAAATCGTGTGACGCTTTCGACTTTCCGCGCCAAATACTCCAAAGTATTTATTTTTTACCGACTTTCTACTGTAATTCCGCCGCTCAATTTGACTGATCCTTTATTACATACATAAGTAGTTTAATTGGTATTTTTTTTCAAAATATTCTGAGCTGCTCTGCTCAACAAGCGCAAAACGTTTTGACACGTTTACAAATTCATTTTTTAACGGAAAGATATAAAATTGGAAGACCTGACCATGGAAGCGATTTAGAATCAAACTGTGTTTTTCGTTTTTTCATAAATAACCTATTGAGTTATAAGCGATTTTGATCACGTGACAAAGACGTTTTTCTCCCTTGGCTGACTGATTTTTCTGCTTGCTTCGGGAACGTCCATTCAAAGCGTGAACTTTGACAATATTTTCTGAAACATCTATTGCGTTTGCAAATAAACGGGAAAAACAGCTCGATGACATAGTTTCTGAACAACAACGGTTGCTAGTTTCATGCATTTCCAACCAAAAATAAATTTGAACTTATGTCATAAAGTTGCCCTTTTGGATTTGAGAACAGCCTTAAGGTCCATTCCAGTGTTTTGAAGCACCTTAGGCACAAATCAGCCCCAAAATATAAAATGGCGCATAGAGCATCCAATCAAATTTGGGTGCCCTACACTTCGTTGACTGACCGAATATCTGACCCGGCAAAAACGGAGAATGAAGGTGCCAGGAGTCACAGCAAAGCTTAACATCCATCCAGGAAAACCAGAGGCCCTAACTAACGCTTTATCTCGAGGACTGTAAAAAAAAAAAAAAAAAAAAAAAAAAAAAAAAAAAAGTGCTCACATAGCTCACTACAATTTTTATACTCAAAACTATAATATAATATAATATAATATATAATATAATATAATCAGTGGCGTGACGTGAAAATTTTCGGTGCTCATCGCAATTATTTAAGTTTGTGGTGGAAAATTATTAAATCTAAAATTCAATGGTTGAATGTTCAAAAAAGAAACTTTAAATCTTACCTGCACTTATACATGAACTCCAAATGTTCTGCTAAAACTGGATCGTAGAGTTTTAAAAGCTTATTAAGAGTTTTAAAATATTGCTTGGTCATCGCCGCATCCAGCGATGACCGGACGCCACGCCACTGAATATAATATAATATATTATAGTGCTCGTCGCACGTCGCGATTCACTTGGGTTTCACTCGGATGGATCAGCTTTTAAAAAGAGCTTTTGCTACTACACATCGAGTTCACCACAATTGCGACTAACATTTCGGTGTTGACCATGATCGAAAGTGGGGTAAAATAAGGTATACGTTGTTTTGTTTCACGGAGCTCCTTTAACTGAAATGTGTACTTACCCCTTCACGACGAACGTCCTTTACAGAATTTTTAATCTTTTATCACTTGTAATTCAGAAAAAAAAAAAAAAAAAAAAAAAAGTCTTGATTTAACTCATATTGGACCACACCGATTAAATATTTTTGAAAAATTTTAAAACTTCGATTATATCATTAATACGGTGTAATTAAGTAGATACTAGCAAAATTTTGAAAAAAGTTTTTAATTTTTTAAGTAACTAGCTGTCCTATAAACAGAACATATTATGTAGGACATATAGTAAGGACGTATAAAATGCATACATAAGCTAATTTTATGAGCAAATATTTTACTTTACTTTAAAAATACTGTTTATGTTGTACAAACATACTCTGATTTCTCGAATAAAAAGATAATAATAACTGTAAAATTATGGATTATAAGATCACAATTTTTACAGGATTTTTTAAATAGATTTTTTTCAATTAAATTTTAATTGGTTACTTGTTTTTCTGTTATACTTTTATGTGTTTTAAAGACGTCATAACAAAATGCATCCAGAAAATCTTTACCAATTTTATTTTAAAAAATATTTTATTAGCTGTCCTATTTATAGGACAGCGGTCCAATATGGGTTAATTACAGAAATGCTATTATTGAAAAGAAGCAAAATTTTCTATTCAAAATTACCGGTAGGAATAATCAAGGATTCTGAGCACCTTATTCGTCACATATACGCGACATCGTGAAATGTTTAAAATATTAGAAAAAAGTCAAATTTAGAAAACAATAGCCCAAAAAATAAGGGCTAAATGTGTCGCTTTAAAATGCTATTAATACATTATATTTTGTGAAAATTATGCAAACATAAAGATCGTATGTTCGTCGCTTTGGCACCATTCACCGTTCAGAAAAGAGCTCATTGCTCCAGGGCATTCTGGGAGAAACCGATTATGCAATGACGCAATGATTTGATTGGCGACGGTCAACTACTTTTAAAAACTCATCGCCACGCCTGCGTGGTACAAGAAGTTCACACGTATATTATAGTAATTCTTTCCCAATAGGTGTGCCTAGGTGCGTTATTCCTGATAAAGATTTTTGAGAGAGAAGTAATTTTCCTGATTGGATACCGAAATAAATATTTAATGTCGTTTTTAGGGTTCCGTACTAAAAAAGTAAAAATGGAATCATTATAAGATCATCACTCCTGTGTTTGTCTCTGTCTGCCCCAGCCATTTTACAAGTGAACTATGGAACGTGGAAGGTTTAAATTAGCTGAAGTAATAAAGCCTATTGACCCACATATTTATAGATTATTAACCACAAATGTCAAATTAGCTGAAGTAATAAAGGCTATTGACCCACATATTTACAGATTATTAACCATTCACAAATATATTTAGGAAAAATGCAGAGGGGCTAATTAAGTTACCTGAAAAAAAATTCTTTTCTTTGTATATCGTGTTGGGTATCGTGTCAAAGCTTTCGTAACGCCGAACTCAAAAATACATTTTTTTTCATTTTAGTTATTAAATTTTCAGAGATATCATCGAAAATGTAGTGCAAAAATACGCCCCCCCCCCATTTCCGAATCTACTGAAACTAAAATTATGAAAAAAATAGGGGTAGTAGAAGTTAGTTTAAACCTTGCAGGAAAACTATAGCAATTATGCTAAGTTACATAGTTTTAGAGAAAACTACACTTTTCCGTTATACACAAATTTCAATTTGCGAGTGTTCAACAAAGGAGTTGAGGAGCGCTGGAGGTACCTATCGTCGCAGAAGTATAAAAGAATTGTTGATAGTAATTTTCGAAAAAAATTGCCGGTAATTAGCCGAGATATTAACCCTTAAAGACACGGGCGGTTTGGACATACATACAGATACGGGCGATGTACTCTATGAGCCATCGTCTTTTAAAGCCTATAGACTTTTAATGATATATTTGTGTAATGTAATGCCCAGTAGTAGTATAAAAGCAAGAAACGTGAAACTGTTAAAGAGACTAATTTAATTAGAATGAATCACATAATTACTATGGGATTTGCGACTAGTTTGCATTAAGTGGGCCTCTCAATACGCCACCCGTGTCTTTAAATATTAATTAAAAACCTGGAAAAATGCGGCACGGGCCTAGGCGGCGTTGCAACTTTTGCGACCTCCTTTCAAAACGCGCTTAGCACAATGCCAATTTTAAACTTTGAACAAGTGTTTTGTTTTAGGTATACTGCAAATAGACAAGATTATACTACGCTGAATTTGGGTTTATGAAATGCCAAATGAAGTTTAAATATGCACTATCTTTATTGTCAGTACCGAATAAATTCATAAAATGCTTAGGATAAGATTTAAAGAAGAGTTATACATACAGAATAGCAATATTTGATACAATTTATGTTTCATATATCTCTGACCTTTCATGAAGAAAGTTATGTCAATGTGAATTATAATAGATTTAATTAAATTAATTTGAAATGAAATGCCTTTATGCCCGGTAAAAACTTACTTCTTACAAGCATACATGTTCTTTTTACATAGTACATAGTACTTTATTGTTCATAAGCTTAAGGAATTAAGCATATAAACAATTATTTATTTAATAGGCAATTTCATTTATTTAATAGGCAAAATATCTTTAGAAACATTGCAAATAATGTTCATCTCTAATTTTAACGGGTTCACATCATTTTAAAAAGAAAAATATGATTTTAATCAATGGATTTTTTTAATAATCTGCGCTAGAGTCCTGCACGAGTCGTTTTGTACCCGATCCGAACCCGCAAATTCCATTTTCAGTCGACCCACAACCCGACCCGAACCCGCAAAAATAATTTTTGGCAACCCGATCCGAACCTGCCATATTTCAACCCGCTATATTTCAACCCTCAACCCGACCAGAACCCGCATTGAAAGAAAAGTAAATCATGTTTTTAATTAATGCCATAATGAAAAAAAAATTACAATTGTATCTCTAATATCATTTTTATATTTTTCGTAGAATAATTAACAAATCTATATTCTTTAATATTCAAATATAGTAAAACCACTGAATAGTGGACACCTGGGGATCGTTAAATAGGGCCAAACACCGGGTCGGATTATCACAATTTTTTTTTTTTTTTCGGTTCTGAATGAATCTAATTTTTTTCTCTACAAGTGAGGTTCACTCTAGAAAAATTCTTGCGGGTCATATATAAGTTTTTTGCCATTCCGATTGTAACCCGACCCGTGCCCCGTATACGACTCAATTAAATGAATATCTCAGGTATGATAAATTATACCCGAACTTTGATACAATGAAAGTAGAAAAATAACTTTTCAATCTAAATATGCTTTAAAATTTCTTGCGGTTTCAAAAGTTCCACTTATAACGGTACACCTTGTATTACACGATTAGCATTTTGCCTTATCGTACTTAAAGCCAACCCGACCCGCAACAAAAAGGTTGAAGTCAACCCACCCGCAACCTGAAAATATAGCGCCGACCCGAACCGCGGGTTCGGGAAAAGCGGGTAACCTGACCCGATGCAGGACTCTAATGATTTAAATCACCGATGTTAATAATCGGATTAAAATCGTTGGCAATCTAAGTATAATACATTTCAAACCACAATTTATCAGAGAAACAGTAAATATAGACTTTAAAATTAAATTAACACAATCAAAATATTTTTGAAAAAAAGAGGCCAAAAAACTAGCCTTATCTATCTTGCCCATCTCTTTTAAAATAAACCCAGATAAAACCCAGCTGCTATTTAGGTCTTGAATATTTTGAACGCTAAGTAATACGATTATGAAAGTTTTATAAAATAGCTAAGAAAGTCAAAATTTTATTTAATTATTATATAATAAATATTTCAAAAATATAAAGAAATTTTATGCCAACCCTTTAATGCATAATTTTTTATTTTGTCCGGAAAACATTATATTTCAGTCTATTTTTGTTCATTATCCACTTGAAAATTAGTTAGAAAATTTGTTTCTGTTGGACATGTCATTCCTGAGTTACATAACAAAAATTGCTCAAAAAATTATAATTTTAAATTACATACTTTAAAGTGTTTACACTGCACAATAACAGCTATTCGACGATATAATAATTTTTACAATGCTTTTAATAGTTTGCAGAATTAATGACTATCTTATAAAGGTAGAGATAAAACGCCAGTCGAGCACATTGCAAGCAGTATCAACAAAGGATGTCATAACCTCCCCGAGATAACAAATTAGAACAAAAACAGACCTCACAACCGTTCGTGCATGTTATCACACGTAAGTAACACATAATAGTTCACCAATAGAAAGAGCCAAATGGCAAAAGCAGATCTTGTAACTCCTGAGTTACACTATGCATTTAAGGGTTATGCTTTTATGTAGTTCTTAAAAAAATATTTTCCCTCTATAAACAACGCGAATATTTCTGACTATTTTAAACTTAAAAGCATGACACTTACAGATACTAGCGTGTAAAAAAAATCGTGATTTAAAAAAAAAAAAAAAAAAAAAAAAATCTGATTTATTTGATTTAAATCAGATTTTTTAAATATAAATCGGATTTTTATGATTTTTTTCCCCAGCGTTAAAATAATGGATAGATACCAAGAGTGTTAGGTTTCCAAAACAATTAAACCTCTAATTGCTAACATAATCTATGTTTTTACACTTTAATTGATAAAATTTAATTATTAGTTAGTAATTACAGAAATTATAAAAACTGCAAATTAGTAGTTTCATTAGTTAGTAGAATACAATAAAGTTATACACATTAATATTTTGTAATAATTATGTAAAACCATATTAAATACTAGTGATACTTACATTTATTAAAATTATCAGTAACTGCATTTAATATTAAATTGTTAACACTATTTAAAATTAATAATTATTAAACAATTAATCTCTAATTAGGTATATAATATACATTTTTATGCTTTAATTACTGAAATAATTTAGTATTCATTCTAGAAGGAAAAGGGGCAGAATGCTATTTCCAAAAAAGGGCACTATTTCATAAGGAAACATATTCATAATGTGTTTAGCAACAATAAGAAAATATGTACATTATTAATATGATAAATAATAAAAAATATTATTTTTTAATAATTTTATAAATTACAAATTGAAAAATACAATTAAATAACATGTTTTAATAATGTCATTTTTTTTTTCTCAAGAAATAGAGTTCTATCATTTTTGTAAGGTCTTAAGACACACGTATTTAGAAATATTGCGCTATGGAGAAGTATTTTTACAAAAAAATTTCTGTCTACAACTACAGGTAAATTTCTGTGTTTTAAAAAGGCAAGGTGCATTTTGTCAGTTTTAAAAGGGTCAAGGTACGGCACCCTTTAAAAATGGCCTAGAAGAAACAGTAATTAATTACAGAATTAATAAAAACTGCAAATAAGTAATTTCATTAGTTAGTAGCACAAGTAACAAAACTAACATATATTATTGGCAGCTCGTTTTGCATTTGTACTTTGTACTAAGAGAAATTACTGTTAATCGCTTAAATCTTAACTTACACTATGCATGGTAACCAAACAAATTATGAAAATAAGTTACAACCATTCATACACGCATACAGAGTAAACGTATGAATAGCAAGTTATATCTGAAATTCTTAAAATATTAACCCTTTATCTACTGACGGTACTTATAAGTACCATTCAAATAACTTGTTATAAAATCCATTTATTACATCGATTAGTTGTAATACAGTTCAGAATGAGTTATAGATACATTATTTTATCTTGTTCCAAAAGCATTATTAGTTAAACAAAACAAAATTATTTTTAAAAGGATGATTTCTTTTGCCTTTGCATCTTTTCAGCTTTCTTGACGTTGAAAGAGGGGGGGTGGGAGGGGGAGGAAATATCAGTTAGGAAATATTTCTTTATTTCAGTTGTAAGAACATTATATTTGTACATTTTCTAATTCTACAAAATACAAAATAATAATAATTAAGTAAAAGATTTGAGTGGAGTTATAAATACAGTCAAACCTCGTTAACATGAACCTCAAAGGGAATTAAATTTTTGTTCATGTTATCCGTAGTTCATGCTATCAGTATAACAGAAAATCCAGATATAAATATGGAGAAAAATACATATAGGGGAGACTGGGGGCTAATGGGACAGCAGGGTTTTCTCGTAAAATATAACAGTCAAAATTTATCATTAAATGTCGTTTTCAGTGTTACACAAGGACATGCATTGAACCACTTTTTTTCATTAGCTATTTACAAAGCAAGAAGCGAGCTATATTTAAGCATCAAGATGAGTTTTTTTTTATCTTTAATAAATAAATATTTGTTTTGGTCAACTATTAAATTAGTTTTTAATAATACCTTTTATTATGAAGCTTTTATACAATGTTTTAATTTTAATCGTTTATTTTTAATCATTATTTCGTACCAAAGATAAACAGTTAATTTACAATAAGATTAAATGCAGTGGTAAAGGATTCAGGGACAAATGTGCGTGCCACGTAGGGTCTAATGGGAGAAAACTTTGTTTCAGACATATTTCTATTTTAATAATTGAACTATTACTTATATTTTTTTATCCATTAAAAGGAAACTGTTAGAAGTAATTGTGTAAAAAATAGTCCTATTATCTAGGAAAAGCGAAGCTTTCACACTTTTCTAGTAATTTTTGTTCACGTTAAGCGTCAAAATCTCTCATGGAGACATCGAGAATTGTTCATATTAAGCGAAATTTCACGTTAAACGTGTTCATCTTAAAAGGAGAATCCTACTATCCTATTACTAGAATCCGTATTCATTTTGAAGGGTACAGTGGGAACTGTTCATGTTAAAAGTAATTCCCGTTAAGCGTGTTGTTAGCGAGGTTCGACTGTATTACACAAAATCCCTATAAATTCAAATTTAATTAATCCTTCTAAAATTTATTAAATGATTATATAAATCTTCTAATGTAGTTTAAACAATTCACGAAAAATGCTTTAGAAGATAAAATTTCCATGAGTTCATAATTCAGTACATAAAGGGTTAAGCACAGTTCTTACACTATTAACCTCTCAGTGGGGATCTCTTGCTGTGCTTAGCATTTTTTTTCTCTTATACATTTTTTTTTTTTTTTTTTTTTTTACAACAGCTGTTGAGCAGATCTTATCCATCCATTCCTTTTTAGCTCCAATGTTTGGTATAAATTTATTATTGCAAAAGTAGAATGAGAGTTCTGATTATTTATTCTCTTCGCATAGAAATTTATTATACTTGCCATGCTTATTTTATATAAAAGAATGAATAATTTGATTACTTAAAGGAAATTATGACATTGCAAATTATATTTGATTTAAATATAATTTTAAAATTCTTTTTATGCCTTCACAAACTTATTGTACTTATGACGATGGAATTAAGCTCAGAAACAATTATTTAAAGCATTATTTTTCATTTATTCATAAAGCAAAATACCTCTCGAAACTTTCCAAGTTATATTAATCTTAGATTTTGATACTTTTATGTCATTTTAAGCATTTAAAAAAATTTTGATTTTAATCAATGATTTTTTTTAAAAATCAGTTGCTTAAAATCATGATTTAAATCAACTGATTAAAATCGTTGACACCAACAGATACAGACATGATTATTGAAGTGATTTGTAGCTGAGCATTTTTTTCAATTTTTGATAAACTAATTATATATTGAGTTATAAACGATCGTTGTCTCACTATTGGCAGTTTTTTCCCCTTTCCTGAACCATCACGTCCGGAAATTCAGTTCAAAACACCAACTTTGACAACATTTTCTTGAAAGATCTGTTTTTGCCAAAAAATGGAAAAATATGTTTGATGTTACAGTTTCTGAATAAAAACCACCTATCAATTTCATGCCTTTCCGGATATAAAAGTAAATTGAGGAATGTGTCTAAAAAAGGCAAGTTTCGATTTGAGGACAGCCGTAAATGTGCGACAGGAATCGCTACGCTAGACCTTCTATATGTGTTTAAAAAAATTTTTAAATTGCTTCGAGAGAGTAATTATGGAATGCATTTCTTGAAGCTGAAAACTTGACCGCTTAACTTGATTAGAGCACCTGCCAATTTCATAAGCTTTAAAACAAAAATGAATTCAGAAATGTTTCAGAAAGTAAGTCTGTTTGGATTTAAGAACATCCTTAATACTAAGTGTTTTATGTAATTCAGCTATTGGCTTCAAATAAAATCAGGACTTCTGTCGATTCTGATACAAGGTAGTAGTCTGAAAACCTTTATTTATTTATATTTTTTACATAAGGTTAGAAATATGGACTTCTGTATAAAAATACAAATGTATAGAAATAGTTTCTACAACACATGTATGGCAGCGCTTTACAAAATTCCATTCGATGATTTTTTTTTTCTTCTGAAGAATAATTTTTGATGCATGAATTAGTATGACTTGTTAAAAAAAAATATGTATGGCGTTTGTTATCTATGTTTTAAAAGCGCATATTACCTGGCCATTCGAAACGAATACGGGACTGGACGCATTGCATTTCAGAAAACATTCGGTCATTTTTTTCTCAATAATTTTGTTTTATTTTTTATTTTGTTGTGTTTTTTAAAGGGTTCCGTACTTAAAAAGTAAAAACGGAACCATTATAAGGTCATTCCTGTGTCTGTCACTGTCATTTTACTCGTAAACTATTGAATGTGTTAAGTTCAAATTGGCTGAAGTAATAAAGGCTATGAACCCAAATATTTACAGATTATTAAACATTCACAAATATATTTAGGTAAAATGTAGAGAGGCTAACTAAGGTACTTGAAAAAAAAAATCTTCTTTGTATATCGTGTGAAAGCTTTCGTAACACGGAACTCAAAAATACATTTCTTTTAATTTTAGGTATATTTTCAGAGATTGGCGAAAATGTAATGCAAAAATAGGTTTCCACCCTCCACCTCTATTTCCGAATCTACTGAAACTAAAATTATGGGAAAAAAAAATGGGGGTGGTAGAACTTAATTTAAACCTTGCAGGAAAACTATAGCGATTATCCTAAATCACATAGTTTTTGAGAAAATCGCATTTTCCTGTTACGCACAAATTTCGATTTGCAGGCATTCATTCAGCAAAGGAGTTGGGGAAGTACAGTCGTGGGGAAAAAAAAAAAAAAAAAGAAGGAAACACCCCCTACTAACTCCTCAACAAATTATCGTAGACGAGTTACTGGTACCGAACGATAGGAAATAAAGTCTACTTTTAAATGATGTATAAGAAATTTGCTTAGGGGGCCATGTACATATTAAAACGAATCCAAACTTCAATTTTTTTTAATGGCAATACCTAATGTTAACGAGATATTTCAAATCTTCGGTTCAAACTATGCTACTAGACACCAAATTTCAAGTCATTTGAATAATAGGTTTTTGAATTAGAAACATTCAAAATTTAGTGCTTCTAATGTTAAATTACATTTTCCTATTTTTATTTATATCTCCTGAAATTATGCTCCTAATGTGTTAATTTTTTGGGTAGTAATAATACTAATATAGTCAAATATAAATACGTTGAATTTGCAATTTTTATAATTTTATGATATGAATTTTGAAATTAATATTAGAAAATATTATGAATTGTAACCTACAATTTTTGTGATGGATTTAGCCTTCCTGCTTTATGGAAATTCAAAATTTCACATTTTTCTTCCAAGTAGTTTTCAAATTATACTTAAACGGCAAAATGATGGTTTAAGGGGCCGTCTATGATAGAAGTGACTAGATATTTTGAAATTTCTGAAGTGGTCCTGTAATCTAGCAGACTTTATTGACTGCTTGAGTGGCGCTTAAGGTGCCTTGATCAAGAAGGGGGCTCTCTCGGTTAACAATAGAGTACCAAACTTCAATTTGGATAGAACCCTTAAAATACGCTCGTTTTAAAATAATTAATTTCTCGGAAACGTATGGTACGAATTGTATAAAAATTTGTTTTTAGGCTAATTAAATGATGTAGAATTTATTTATGCTGTCAGAATTGTGTACTGCTTTTGAAAAAAAAAACAAAGTTGTGGTTCGTTTTAATATGTAGATGGTCCCCTAAGCAAATTTTATATACATCATTTAAAAGTAGACTTTATTTCCAATCGTTCGGTACCAGTAACTTTCTTCTACGGTAATTTGTTGAGAAGTTAGTAGGGGGGTGTTTACTTTTTTTTCCCCACGACTACCTATCATCGCAGAAGTATAAAAGGATTTTTGATAATGATTTTCCAAAAAAATTGTGTGTAATTAGTCGAGATATTAACCCTTAAAAGACACGGACGGTTTGGACATACATAAAGACACTTAAAGGTGGCAACGCTATGCGGCATCGGATTTTAAAGAATATCATTAAAATATTTTATCTATACTATTTGTGTAATGCAATGTCTAGTTACTGATTCATATATTTATTTTACGGAACCCTCTGTACGCGAGTAATACTCGCACTTGACCGATTATTTATTTTTTTCCCAGACATGAATTAATTATAGTCAAAATCTGCTTGTATGAGTTCTATTCAATATCGAGCTTCTATTACAGTGAGTCTCCGACCCAATTGTTTACACCGATGAAGCTCGACTAGTGTTTAAATAAGGAAAGGGCATGTTTACAAACAAACACTTACGTCAACCAATCTACCAACTACATTTTTGTCATAACGATCATTGCAGGAATAGTCTTGGCGACGTAGGCCAATCATATCAGAGACCTGTTAAACGTAGACCAATCAAATTTCCCTAGCTCTTTCTTTCTTTCTAACCGATGACCAGGCCCCTACCTGCCGGGTTGCCCCAGCTTAACGGGTTTAAATTTCCCTAGCTCATATGTACAGGTAGGAGTCATAATGAATGAACAGGTTTTTCTTGCTAACCAACAGTAATACGACCAACAGTGACGTCAGCTGCCCTTTCCTTATATTAGTGTAACTATGAAATAAATAGTTGGTGATTCATCAGCTCGATGTTCCCATTTGGAAAAGTATGATTACAAAATTCAGTATTCCCTAATTGAGAAAATGCGACAGCGTTAATTTATTAGTAAATATAAAATAGGATGAAATTGTATGAAAGCGTTTTAAAATGGAATAGAGGTCTAATTTATTAGTAAATATAAAAATGCATGAAAAATGTTTGAAAGAGGGATAGAAATTTAACCTTTAACTGATGTCACGTGGTCTCCCAGATCCCGTGACTCCCAGCTGTAAACACTTTTACAGCTTTTTACTTTTGTGTACTGAAGTTAAATAATATGAATAAAATACATTTTTCATACAATTTAATTCGCATGCTCCTAAGAGAAGTACAACGATATTGTTAGGACAAAATTTAAGTAAATTCAACCATTTGAGTTATTTTTTTTTATTCATTTTATTCGAGGGGTCTGAGAGACCGGAACACATCAGTTAAAGGTTAATTTATTAGTAAATATGAAATGAATGAGAGATTCGAGCTAGGATCGTTGTTAAATATGAACTGAACTGAACTGAAATGAATTATATGAAAGAGGTGTGAAATGGATTGGGTGTGAATGAATGACTTTAAAGGGTCCTATTTAACCTTTAACTGATGTCACAGAAATTGTTGGATAACTTGTGTGAAGCGGTCTGTGAGACCGCTCCATCGAAAGATGAATAAAAGCCGCGATTAACTCATGGGATGTTGTTTTTGTACTAAACCTTTTGTATAGGAATGTTTTAATTAAAATTCACCTATTCATCAGTCTCTGGTGTTAGTACTAAAGTTCCAATCGAAACAAAATTTCAGTAGTGTTTGTAGGTAAACTGAAGTTTGCAAGTTAAACTAAGAAAATTGAAAAAAACACCGGTCTGTGAGACCGGTAACATCAGTTAAAGGTTAATATTCAAAACGAAATAGGTCTATGAATTTGAATGTATGGGGGGGGGGGGGGCAGAATAATTGTTGTCACTTTAAAAATAAAAGTGTTATCTTTGGTTGCGTCTTTGACCTTCATAATATGACATCTCGAAATCCCTGAACTGTCCTATTCCCACACCCCTTACGGTTTAACTTTGAACTGCTCCAAGCCAGCTGCATGACAGACACCTTTCTGGGTCCATTGTATTGTATTCAGTTCCCTCGTTTGTGTATGAGTGAATTTGAAAGGGGGCAGGGAGAAAGGAGAGGGGGAAAGCAAGCTTGCCGGAAACAGGTTCGATCTGCTTTCCGATCCATGCCAAAAGGAAGGTTCAAGGAAAAATTCACTCAGCCCTCAGACGTGCTATGCTCGACGAGTTCGCTGGATTATGTGGAAGCTGCTTTTCTATACTATGTGTTTGGTATACGTTTTCAACTTAAAAATTTGGAAATGTGTGCTTATTTAAAGGCAGCCATTTTTCAGTTGGTGATGGCTTTTTGCTTTTCACATGTCAAGAAAAAGATAAGTAACTCGCCTACTTTCCACAGTTAAAGAATTGGCTTCATTATTTGTGTGTGTATCTAATAAATTATATTTTCAAGTTCTGGGATTTTCTGCGGCCAATAACATTTAGTATGTGCATGGCTTTGGAATAAAATTTTATATTTGTGCAATCGAAATTGGATTTGAATTCAAAAGGAATTTTAGCTATACATAACTTTCAAGTTTTGTGCGCTGTACAAAACGCTGTTTCTTTCAAACTAATTGTATCAAGACCTGGGATTATAAGCAAGTACATTTTACTATTTACACCACTATATATATTTTTTCAGTACTCAAAATGGGCTTTTGTGTTTAATAGTTGTTTGTAGTAAATGCTAACTGAAGAGTGGAATGTCGACGAAGAAGATACATTTTTTTTTAATAGTAGGGAATACATTTTCTTTAAATAGATTTTCGTTGCTTTAAATTTCTGTAAAAATGATTTAAGAAGAATTTAAATCGACATTTGTTCACCAGGAACATATAAAAACAATCTTGCGTGTTTTATTCGTGCCACCTCGTTTGTATGCAACAGAATTATTCATAAAAATTAGGTTTTTGATCTTGTTTTATTGGTATGTTCCAGAAACTTCAGCTACTGAGTTGATTGCACATTTTCCCTCCTTTTTATTATTATCCCGTAAAAATATTAAACGCTGGAAATATAGTTCGATCAACTTGCATAATAACTATTTTTGAAAAATTGGTGTAAATTATTTTAAAACAGTAGAACCGTCATGTCATTCTTCATGCCCTTAAGGCTGTTCTCAAATCCAAAAGGGCAACTTTATGACACAAGTTCAAATTTATTTTTGGTCGGAAAGGCATGAAACTAGCAACCGTTGTTGTTCAGAAACTATGTCAGGGGTGATTGTGTTCAGGTGATATACATGAATTCAGGTATTTATTTCATTTTCAATACTGGAATTCCAGTTTTTCTGATAGTTAAATTCATAAAATAACAGTAAAATATCAATTTCATATGACTGTTAAATATAATTAAAAGTAATATATTTCATGAGAAAAATGGACCTCCCTGCAATAAATTATGTTATCTCCCCATACCAAAACTTCTCGCTAAAATTTCATGTATTTTTTCATTAATTCACAATCACCCCTGCTATGTAATCGAGCTGTTTTTCCCGTTTATTTGCAAACGCAATAGATCTTTCAGAAAATATTGTCAAAGTTCACGCTTTGAACGGACGTTCCCGAAGAAAGCAGAAAAATCAGTCAGCCAAGGGAGAAAAACGTCTTTGTCACGTGATCAAAATCGCATATAACTCAATAAGTAATTTATTTATCAAAAATGAAAAACACAGTTCGATTCTAAATCGCTTCCATAGTCAGGCCTTCCAATTTTATATCTTTCCGTTAAAAAGTGAATTTATAAATGTGTCAAAACGTTTTGCGCTTGTTAAGAACAGCCTTAATACTATTTATGGTATGCATCGTGTTGTTATTTTTCTTTCTTTCTAAACAATAATTCTAATGTTTCAAAATAAGAAAATACCAATAAATTTCAGACACGCTATTTGTCTTGAAATTCTTAAATCTAACCCCTTCGCTCCGATTTCGCACGCGGAATCCTTGAATTTGAATACTGTCAACTCTCTGAAATCTACCGATGTATAATCCGCAATTGTCTATTATCCGCCCAAGATGTTGGAATGTAAACAATGAAAATTGTCATCAACAGTTAAACACATAACATTAAATTTGGTAATGTATTTTTTCAGTAATAAATTTTCCAGTGAATAAATATTTAAATATAAATTGGATATAAATATTTCAATTTCCTTGAGTAACAAAATTTTATCTCAGTGCAAGAAATAATGAGTGTTCATAGACTACAGTAAAAAAATTATTGACAACAAGCCAAAACTGAAACTATCATTGTGTTGTATCAATGTTTAAAATTTGTATTGCATATAATTTAAATTTTCTTTAATCTTAGTTATTAAATATAATCAACGAATGTTGCATTAAGTTTTTCTTTACCATTGTAATTTTTATTCCGTTATTACTAATTTATAGTGCCAGACTTTAAAAAATAAGCTGTAAACTAAAGAATGATCTATAATCCACAAAACCCTTGGTCCCTAGTGTACGGATTTCACAGAGTTGACTGTACTATTATTCCTAAACAGCCTTTATTGCTGATATCTAAATCTGGAAACATTTATTTGTAAGTTATCACCTTTCTAAGTTCTCGATGTTTCCAATTAGATCGCGCTGTTTTGTTGTCCCCTCGATATGCCAAACCAAAATTAAAAAACGAAACGGCGTCAATATTGTGTAATTCTGCAAGAAAACATGTGCATTCATTACAAATTTAAATGTATTCGATTCTTAAATATTGGCTGCATAAATTTGATTGACGTGTTTAAATTTGTTTTAAACGTATTATTTTATTTATTGGTGAAGTGCTAGTTTCGTTTTGGAATATTAGTCGGGGAAAATACGCTGAACTATTTCTGTAAATTGTTTTTCAAAGTGCAAATGGATTAATTTTCGATAGTTGCAAGCGATAGAGATATACTTTTTGAAAAATATATGCGTGAACATTATTAAAAGTATAAAAAATCAGTAGATTGAAGTACAGTTTTCAAACAAATTGCATTTGAAATTAAATTTTTTCCCATTTCGATGGTGTAAAAATTTAAATTGTGCACTGTTTAGAAGTAATTAAATTTGCGAAAACAGAGAAGTGAATTGTTTAGTTCAGTGGTTCCTAACATCCGCGTACACTGCACAGGGGGCAATTCCAGATTTGTTATTTTATTAACCCATTCCCTGTTAGTTTTGTGGAAAAGTAATAATCAGGGCTAAAAGTTATACATGGAAAATTTTTGAATAAAACGAAAAGAAAATTTAATTAAATTTTTAAAAGGTTCTCGTACAAAATTTCAAAATGCAGTAATAATAGGAATAATAATAATTATTAAAGTTGATATCAATACAATGATATGAAACGCCAATTTTTGTATTTAAAATCTTTAATTTTTTTTTTTTTTTCAGGTTCTGTTGGTATTTTAAAATTGTTCAGCAGTTTTTTCGTTTAGCATTTATTGAATAACACGTATTCGCCCTGCAACGTGTCACAAGCAGATTTGAATTATTTTTTACGTATGAAATTACTTAAGGCTATATCTAAAGCTGAAAATATTTGTAATATTTAAATGAGCTCTGAAATTAATAATATCCCAAACGGACATCACAGAAAGAATTTAGTCAAAATTTTATCCGTCTGATGCAGGCGCCATACGCAGAATATGTATAGATTATGAAATTTTTAAAGCAAACTAGAAATAGAGAAGGAAAAACCCAATAGGAATAATGGCTAATTATAATTGATAAAAATGATAATCCAAAAATGCTTCTGTCATAGTATTCATAACAGATCTATTTAAAAAATGTCCACTTCTTGATGAAGTACTATCATGAATTATAAAATGCACCAATGCTTTCAAACTTAATGACAAATGGGAGTCTCTTTTTAACCCGGGAGAACTCGCTAGTGAGAATGCCCAATTGCTTTTCCTTTACTTTACATTCATATAATATCTACTTTTTTTTGGTTGGCTTAGTACTTTTATTTACAAAATAGGTAAAATAATTGTAAAACATTTTGAAATTTTAATTAAAATGAAAAATGATTTAAATAAGAGACTTAAAAAAGTACGACTGTGAGAGAAAATCTCATGCAGCGAGTTCTGCCGGGTTAAATAACTGTCATTGAATTGGTTCTGTTTTGAGCAGGGTTCGTGATTTTTTAAAAATCAGATTAATGGGATTTTTTTCTCTCTTTTTTAGTTAGATTTCATGAGAACTATTACGTATGACATATGTTAACCTTTACTAATTGATGTCACAGAAATTGTCACATAACTAGTGTGAAGCGGTGTGTGAGACCGCTGCGCGGAAATTTTTGACAATAGCACCTATAATCAGTAAATTATAAACATCAGTATAACTTTGAGCCGGCTCAAAGTTACCCTGAAAATGCAGTAAAATGTTAGTGCCTTCTTATTTTGCATTTTATTAACTATTTATAAATAAATAATCACAAAATATTGACACATTTACAACATTTAGATAATAATATGTCTGATAAAATGAGTATATTGTTACTTACTATGAAAATTTAATTGTATTACAACTTCAAAACAGCATTCAAAATTAACTTGAAAACAGTACTTCACAAAAATAGTTAGATGATGCAATTAATTGCGCATAATGTTGCTAATTTATTTTCTAAAATAAAGAGTAGAAATCCCAGTTTAGAACCTTGCCAACAGAACACAGTTCTGGAATTTATTTAGTCTTTTGGAGTCAAAAATATTGAAAATTAGGAGGTGGTGCAAAGTTACACCCCATGGTTCAAAGTTACCCTGAATGACTGTAATTGAACGAAAAATAAAAACACAGGTCGTTTTTAACCCCTTCGGGACGAGCGTCTTTTACAGAATTTTTAACCCTGAATCACCGGTTTTTGAAAACAGAAATTTTTGGCAAAATGAATCGGGAAAATGCTCAGATTAAATAAGGCAAAATTTACAATAAAAAAGTACTGGTGAGAATAATCCCCGATTCTGAGCACCTTACGCGGCACAAATTCCGGTCGCTCGTCCCCAAGGGGTTAAATCTCTTCAAAAAATCATGTCAAAGTTTCTTTTTACTTTTAAAAATGAGTCCGAAAATGTGTCAGAAAATTTCAAGTTGATGAGCGTGGAAAAATATTTTTTTAATACCGCCTTAACATGATTCTGATAAAATCAGCTCTTACAGAAAAATGAAATTAAAAATTCGTCAAAAGCGGCCAGATAAAATTGTTAAAGTGGGTTTATCTTTAATCTTGATTTAGTTTTTATTGGTGAAATTAGTGCTGAACTTCGAAATCTACTTCCGCCTGTTTACCTAGCCGGCAGGGATTTTTTATATAAAATATGACATCAATTAGAATGTGGTTCTGATTTTCATTGATAAAATAGCATTTAAAATGTTCTGAAAAAGTGGTATCAATTGGCTTTTTTCAATCATTTATAACTTATTCAATTTTTAAGAATTTTTCCTTTTAATTTTTAAGTTTATTGTAACGATCTTGTTGGAGCTGAAATACACTTTTTTCTAACTTACCATTTTTGTTTGAGAAATTTGGGTGAGAGAGGGGATATTGTATGTAAAAAATTTTGAATCTTTAACATTTGAGAAATGGGGGAACTATTTCATTAACTCCTACATTATTTTAAACACTTTTGTAATTTAATTTACATTGCACTCTTATCTCCAACAGGTAAAAAATTAAAGGTTATATTAAGCTTTTTGGAACACCCTGTATTTAAATACTTGTTTAATAATTTTATAATATATTTTTTTACATAAGATTTTATTAAAATTAAAGGCAATTTCATGAATTCTTATGTGCTTTTTATCTTGCACATTTAAATTGTTAAGCATTCTATCATATTTAAATATAACTGTACACTTTGCCAACATGGGGCTTGAAAAATTTAAAAAATAGCAAATTAAAATGACAACAGGCAATAAATGAATAAAATAACAAACTATTTAACTCTTTTCTGCTCGTTTTTGTAATTTTAAAAACTTATTTTTATGTTGAAACTACAAATGACAAAAAAATTAAGCTTTCCATAAAAGTAAAAACATTTTCAAGCATGAACAAATTTAACGCTTCCTTATTATAGTGACTCCTAAGGATGAATCGCCAAGTGACCAAGGAAGATGTACGAGGGTGGTTCAATAATTATTGTCCCGAGTGTGTATAAAATATTTGTACTAAGATTGTTGATGTGGAATATTGAAGTCTAATGTTTTAGATGCCTACATGCTCAATTTGAGAACGGTAGCTGCTATATCAGGGACGGCGAACCTATGGCACGCGTGCCAAAAGTGGCACACGAAAAAATAATTATGGCACGATGTTGCTTATGGCTCTAAATCAGTATATGGTGATATTGCACAAAAGACACGAATTTATAATGAAAATATGATTACAAAAGAAGATCTGATCTTGTCTAAATTCAATGAATTGGAAATTAAAGAATTTTAATTGCGGCTTTTTTAAAATACCAATACCGTAAATTACCGCTCAGTAAAAATACCAATGGTAAAATTGTAGCAATTTGGAAATTAATTTCAAAGCTATTTAAAGAAAATGGCGTTTGTCCTTTTAATAATTTTTTCCTCTATTTATGTCCGCAAGGTCATTATTTTCGCAAATCAATTACACGAAAATTCAAACAAAAAGCATCTGTCAGATAAATCCAGTTCAGTTTGCATTCTGTTGAAATTAACAAAGTATAAATCTGATATTAATTATTTTTCATCCAAGATGCAGTAACAAAATTAATTACATGATTTTTTTAAATAATTTCTAAAATATAATTGTTTTTGCTATTATTATAGTGTAATACCTACACGTATGTTTCAAATGTTTTAAAAATCTTACAAGGAGAGGGCCAACCTTGTTAATCACAGATTTTGATTATTTTAATATATGTTGTAGGGTAGAGACCCCTTAGTCTCAAGTTCAATGGATTTTATACAACGCTCGTTTGTTCGTGAGAAACCGGGGGGGGGGGGGTCTAATATTAGTACA
Source organism: Maratus speciosus (assembly GCA_963932465.1). Taxonomy (NCBI): domain Eukaryota; kingdom Metazoa; phylum Arthropoda; class Arachnida; order Araneae; family Salticidae; genus Maratus; species Maratus speciosus. The sequence continues at coordinate 147,648,843 of OZ010796.1, read as the reverse complement.
CAACTTAAGTACGTACTTTGTAACGAAAAGGACAGGTTGGGCGTAGCTCAGTTGGTACGGCGTTTGTTGGCTGATCCGCGGGCCCGGGTTCGATACCCCGAACTACAATTTTTGTCTTTCTCCTTTTTTGTTTTATAAATATACTTGTAATTATAATTTAATAATTTCAATTAAAAAATTTAATATCGTACATTAATTATAATGTTAACAAATTTAAATTTAAATTTATCGTTTTTTATTTTGAACTATTATTTCTCATCCTTTAAAGACATTTAAAAAGAAATTGGATCTATTATTGAAAAATAAAAATTCCAAAATTGTTAGAAACCTGTTGTGGTGCCATCTAGTTATGATATAAAAAAAGCATATTCGAATAAAATAAAAATAAAAGCAGAAAGAACATAAAGGGGAAAACGAAATATTTGAAAGCGCAAGCATACGTATTACAAATTTAAAAATCTTTAATATGCAAAAAAATCCGTTGTAATTTAATTCCGATGCTAATTTTTAATATAATTATGTTTGTTACTTTAAAAACAGAGTAATATTATCATCGTATTGATTTCCCTTGTTAAAACTATGAATAAATGATATTTCTTTAAAAACACGAATTGACACAATTGTTCAATATCATTGCATCCATACAGAATATATACATTTTAAAAGTGATTTTTAAAAAATTATCTGTTTTATGATGTTTTATACAACTATTTAGTTAAAAGTAAAAAAAAAAAAAAAAAATAGGTTAAAATTATGATTGAAATGCAATATTATAAATTTTAATTGACAATGTCATTATTAAGTTATAATTACAAGTATATTTATAAAACAAAATATAAGAAAAACAAATTTAGAGCTTTCGGGCATCGAACCCGAGCCCGCCGATCAGCCTGCAAACGCCGTACCAACTGAGCTACGCCCAACCTATCCTTGCTGTTACAAAGTAAGTATTTAAATCGTATACTAATATTAGACCCCCCGGTTTTTCAAGAACTAACGAGCGTTGTATAAAATCCGTTGAACCTGAGACTAAGGGGTCTATACCCTACAACTTATATTAAAATAATCAAAATCTGTGATTAACAAGGTTGGCCCTCTCCTTGTTAGGTTGTAACTTTTATTCATGTTTTTTTAATCCACTAAACTTTTTCATTAGTTGGCTATTCAAGTTCATATAAAATATTTTTGTGGAAAAAAATGGCACGCGGCTATAAAAAGGTTCGCCAACCCTGTGCTATATCAACATACTTTTTTTTTCGTTTTTGGTGTTAGAAGTTGCAGCTAGCTCAATTGGGGGGGGGGGGAGGGGTTGGAGGTGACAGTGAATGAGACGTGGCTACTGTCGTTTGGACTCGGGATCATAATGATGTAGCCACGTCTCATCCACTGTCAGAAATCTATCATAGAAGTGCTTCAGGTATGGCCCCATAAGCTCATTTTTAAATTCCAAACCAGCTTGGAATGGGTGTGTAGAAAAGAAAAATCAAAATTATTCTCTTGACCTTGTTTACTTTAAATGCAAGTGACAGTGTGTGATTTTAAAAAGGATTTGATGATTTAAAAAATCTTTAAAATTATATGAGCAGTGCAATATGCTCTCGAAAAAATACTCGTGTGATATAAACAGTACAGAATTATTCAGTGACTTGAAAGATATCCTAATACAGTAAAGCACCGATTATACGTCTTTCAGTGGACCGTTCTAAAACGACGTATAAAGACGTACAATCGGAATTGTAGTCGCCTAAGGTGTAAAATCCTTGACTGTAGAAATATAATGCTACAATCATACAAATTTAATTTTGCTACCATTTTCTATTGTTTATAAGAAACACTATATATTGAAAAAAAAGTTAAAACATCGAAAAAAAATATTAAATAATCATTTTTAAAATCGGGGGAAAAAAAGTGAGAATTATCAAATCTTATGTCAATCGCATATTTTGACATACACTTTACTACATTAACAAACATACAAACAGGTTTTGATTAAACTAATCTTTAATCGTCGTCTGCCGTGCCGATTTACTTTGGGACATAAGTAAAGCATTATGTATGGAGTTAAATTCCTGGAAAGTTTTCTCACTAGTATTGTGAGAAACAAAAACGATTCTAAGCGTGTCAATGCAGTTCACCCACTGCCCATTCTTTTCGTTCCACCCCCTTCACAGGTTCCACGATCGTGAAATAACACTTGTAGCAGTCACACATGTTCTATGTCTGCCATCTTTCCCGAAATATTGCTAGCAGAAAAGAAAGAAAACGACGCTGGGAGAAAAAAAAATCTGAGAAAATCGGTTACGGTGGCATGAAAGAAACGACTTAAAACCGACGTTATGCGTCGTATAAACGAAATATTACAGCATTAAAAAGCATATGGATGAATCGGGACCGCCCTGAAACTACGTATAAATGTAAAAGACATATAAATGAGAAACGTATAAACGGTGCTTTACTGTATTATTAAAACGAGCTCTAAAAATTAGCGAGATACATGTTTATACACAAAACATTTCCTATAATACATTTGTTCAATGGGCTTAGACAGAAGCATATAACTCACTTGCAACATCTTTACAGATTTACCCTCACATAGAAATAATTGAGTGAAATTTATTAAATTGCTACATTTTATTAATCCTTTTCTATATAATCACCGTGCATAGCAACATATTTCTGCAAACGGTATTTTAAAAAAAAAAGGGGGGGGGAGGGTGTATTCCAGGAGGCGTGATAGTAGAGCCAAAGGGGAGCACTTCCTAACTTTTGCCGATCCTCCTCATGCGACATATTGTTGGATTGCCATTGGATTCATGTTATGTATCTCTCGAACCCCTCCCCCTAATAGCGACCCCGGGGGCACTTTTCCAAATTTTGCGGACAAACTTCGACACATGAGGGGTCACAAATTGGGACGAGGGGCTCGGGAGGAGCATAACATGAATAAGTGGTCACAGGCTTTTCCAATAATATGTCGCAGAATTTCTCCCTCCTCCGGCCGGGCGTCAAAAAGCGTAGCAACGGCCACTGTATAGTGTATGTATCTACTATTTTGCATAGTGTATGTATGTGCTGTTTTGTATTGTGTTTATACGTATATGCTGTTTTGTATAACGTATGTATGTGCTGTTTTGTATATTGTGTATGTATGTGCTGCTTTGTACAGTGTATGCAAAGTGTTATTATTTTTTTAGGGAAGGGGGGGGGGCGGAATTTTAATTAAAAGCGATAAGATCGCTCGTGTGTCTGCCTGTCCATCTATCACAGTGGTTTTTCTGGAAAACTGGAACGTGGAAAGTATTTTTAGGGAAAAATGCAGAGGGGTTATTTCAGCAGGCATGAAAGAGTTCCTCTTATCCACCGTTTTAAAATCAAATTTGGACCTTCTCTAGATTGATGCAAAAATGCAAAGAAAATATTAGAAGTATATTGAGGGGGAGGGGGGAGACTGTCTAGAAAACTTTAATGATTAAATAATTTGTCTTCTCAAATCCTTGGAATTTGTTTCTGGATAGCTGTGCTATCAAATCAAAGACGAGCTTTTATTATAAGCATCTGAAAGCCATGTAAATTACGTTCTTTAACTAGGGAAAGGAAGTTTCCATAAGTTTCTTTTTGGAATAGAATATTTTATTATATTAATTAGTCACTTCTGGGTAATTTCAGTGATGCATTTTTGGAAATGTATTTCTGGAGTAAAGATCAATTTGGCGTGCATATATTTAGCATAGAGATTTTTTATTTTTAAGTAAAATCTTAAACAGTCAAATCATTCAAAATAATACCTTCATTTTGAAAAATTAATCTCTCTACTTCATAAAAGTTCATCAGATACATTTGAATGGATTTATACTTTTAGCAAACTATTTCCAATTTTCTTTTTTGATTTAAGGAATTTATACATTTTTATTTATTTTATTTTAATGCTTTCTAAGTTACAAAAGAAAATAACAATAATGCACAGTTATAATTCATTTTATTGTATGAATAACTGTTAAAATGTGTCTAAATTATACGAGTTTAGCCTTATTATATAGATGGAAAAAATTTTCCACCTTTTTTCTCATTTCCCACTTTCATGCCTGTTTCAGTTACTTAGGGGGGAGGGGGGGGAAATCTTTTGTATATCGTTCGAAATATTTCGTAACACCGAACTCAGAAATATATTTGTTATAATTTTAGTTTTTACGGATAACATCGAAAATGTACCACAAAAATCCCTCCCCCACCCCCCTATTTCCGAATCTTCTAAAAATAAAATTATGAAAATATTAAGGGTAGTAGAAGTTTATTTGAATATTGCAGGACAGCTGTAGCGAGTATTCTAGGTCACGTCACATAGTTTTGGAAAAAATCGCATTTTTCCTTTACACACACTTTACTTTGCGGGTGCTTAGCAAGGGAGTTTGTGTGTGGGGGGGGGGGGGGGGAGGTTCCTATTGCAGCGGAATCATCCACGAATTGGTGATAATGATTTTCGAAAAAAAATTGGGTTATTAGCCGAGGTATTAAAAACCTATCTAGAAAATCGCGCCACGGAGGAATTACAACCTTCTTTCAAAGCATCCTTGCATGTTTAATATTTGTTTTAGATAAGGCAAATCATACTGATAAATAGTCAGCGTACGGAACCTTTTGGGCGCAAGTAAACTCGCACTTGACCGATTTGTTATCTTAAATATTACACATGCACTTTCTAGCGACATTAAAATATACTGCTGTTCTGAAAAATCAGTATAAAAAGCTCTTAAACACAATAATCACTGTATCTATTGATCATATGATCCGCAAATCGCCTGTTTTCTTCGATCATTTTAAATGGATGTCTTTGCATTCTCTGCCTAGGAGGGCATTTCTTTCATAATGGTGGCACGCTTGGAGACAAAGAAATGAAAATTCTACCAGAAGCCGCCAACGCTCCCTTTATGGGAACATTCCAAAGAAACCTTTCTTGTATTGTTTTAAATTGATCTACTTAGTTACTTCGAGTTTGAAATGTATTGTTAGTTGAAATGTTGGCTTTAAATCTACACTGTACTTGTAAAAATTAAAGAATTTATTTCCCTTTTTACTAGTTTTACTTGAGATAGTCTCAAAAATAAAAATTCTCTTGATAAAAAAATTTGTAAAAAATAGAAAAAAAGAAAAATATCATTCTGAGAAAAAAAAAAAGTCTATATTAGACTCCATCGCTTTTCTAAAAAAAAGGCAATGTGATCTTTAACCCGTTACATCTCAAATTATGAATTCATAAAAATTTCATCCTCTAAAGCATTTTTTGTGAATTTTTTAAACTACATTAGAAGATTTGCTCAATCCTTTTAATAAATTTTAGAAGGGTTTTATCAATTAAAATCAATTAATTAAATTTGAATTTATAGGAATTTTGTACAATATTTAGAACTCCACTCATATCTTTTTATTTATTTTTATTTATTTATTTATTTATTTTGTATTTTATAGAATTAGGAAATGTACAAATATAATGCTGTTTTAATAGAAATATTTCTTAACTGAAACTCTCCCCCCCCCCCCCCGCAATCTTTCAACGTCAAGAAAGCTGTAAAGATGCAAATAAAAAAGCAATCATCCTTTTAAAAATATTTTTGCTTTGTGAAACCAATAATGCTTTTGGAACAAGATAAAGTATAGTATCTATAATTCATTCTAAACTGTATTACTACTAATCGATGTATTGAATTAATTTTATAACAAGTTATTTTAATTGTACTTTAAAGTACCGTCGGGGCATAAAGGGTTAATATCAGTGAATGCCAAGGAATATTAAAAGTTATCTTCTATTAATCATAAATCCATATGAGATGAAGTGTTAGCATAGTTTGCTTTGTTTCTCATTATTTCCACGTATGAAATTGAAATATTTTAAGTGGACTTATTTATTCCATGTGATTAATATTATTATATATATATATATATATATATATATATATATATTGGCAGATATCCATGTGCAAAAGTGATAAGGCTTTATTATTGCAAACAAGGTAACGGTTCGTATTTTTTTTTAATTATTATTATTTGCTGTTTCAAAGCTGTGCGTTGAATTAATTCTGGCGTTAGAGGTTGATAGCTGCGAACCTTCCGTTTTTACAGCTCAAATATGAGCTAGAAATTATTTAAGAAAATATTTTTGCATCTAGTTATTAACAATTAACTATTTTATGGTCGCATTAACGGTCCCTTTAACGGTCGCATTAAATTACCGTTTAAAATTTCAGATTTCTTATTGCCACCACTGTTTTGAAAAAGAAATATTCACCTTATTTAATGACAGGTAAAATGAGACCAGAATAAAGCCAATTACACTTTTATGAAACTGGTGGGAATCAAACAATCTGAATAAAAAACACAGCCCGTAAATATCACGGGAGCGAGAATTAAGGGTTAATAAAAGTTCTGGTTTTATTTGGCTTGAAAAATACTGGAAGTTTGGCAGGTACGGTATTTTTTTTTACAAAATGCACGCTGATCTACAATATCAGGCTGAGGATAATTGCCTCTCTCCCCACCCCTCCCCCACGGCTTTTGTACTAATATGTATAAAACTAAACTCTGGATTACTTACAATATTAGAGCTTTTTTAAACACATTCCAATGAATGTATTACGAAAATTTTGGAGGAAAAAAATTAGTAAGCTTTAAAAATTAAATTTAACAAAGTATGATATTCGTTTGATAACTAATGTTATTAAAAAATTCCTCAAATGTTATTTAAATTCTGTATTGAAATTTAGAGCTACGACAAATTTATTTTGCTGAAAATTAATTCAAATGTACCGGAACAGAAGACATAAATATCTGTTCTCGTTTGTAATATCTAATTAAAAATAGCGTTTTAAAGATGAGTGTTTTCCCGCCGAAATAATTTTATTTTTTCAGATGCATAATATTGTTCCAAGTGAAGCCGTCGACCGAAGAAATTCTTGGCACGTTGCCAATTTGTCGAGCGTATAGATAGCGTCTTTCTTTCTTGCTTCTATGTTGACAGATCCAGCTGTACTAGCAGTTGTAATGCTAAAGTGGTGTATCGTGTAGCTTTCGTTGGTTATTTAATTGAATCTCGGTATTACTTAACCTTTTCCCGTGGGCTTCCAATCCAGCATAGAGTTCTTGTGAGGGGCTATTTGTCTCGCGGGGGTCGAAAATACTCAGCCTGGTTTCTCTCTAAAAGATTTCTGAAGGGAGGCAGTTACAAGAGATTTCTCCTCTCTTTTCATTCTTATCAGCAGTTTCGGTAATGCACCCTCTCTAATTCTACACCAGTTGGGGTTTTGTAGTCTTCGCGACCCAATTGAAAATGATGCTTTTTGACTAAAAAATAAGGTTTTGATAAATTCTTAGGAAAGCCTTTTTTTTTTTTTTAAGCATTATTTGTAAGTTTTAATTCACACAATTCTAAGAGAATTTTTCAATTTTATTCTGAAATTAAAAAAAATAATTAAATATAATAAAATGATTCTATAAAAAGAATAGATTAGTATTAAAATGGACAGACTTTTCTATCTATATTCCAACTTATTGCCAATGTAAATTGAAATTCCTTGAAAATCATCTTTTTAGATTTTAAACAAGAATAAACAATAGTGTTACGAAACAATACGAAAAACAAGTGCATTGTCAGAAATGTCCTGTTAATATGCCTTTTAAATAATTAGAAATTGCATGTAAATTTTCATGTTGATTTATTTATTTTTAAAAACTATTATTCGTTAAAAACGTGATTCTAATCTTGAATCTAAAGCTAAATAATCTTCAAACATGACATTTGTCAAAATTTGTATAAGTAAATTGCGTTTGGAGGAAATAAAAGTCAGAGGGTAATCTTCGGTGATGCGTTTGTTTACTTTTACAGTAAATGATTAATATTGAAGTTTTCATAAAAATATTTTAATATTTTAAAAATAACGATAGATTTTTAGACCGTCCAAAGTGCTACATAGTTAAGAGACACTCCCCCCACTTCCTACCTCCTTTTTAATAATTCCAGCATGTTATTTCATATATGCTTTTCAATAATTTATTCACACGCGTTAAACTACACAGAAAGTTAACTTTTCAAAATGAACATCTCAAATTTATAAAGAAAAAATACTGAAAGTGTCAGCAACGCTTGATTGAAAGAATAAATTATTTTTCTCAGAAGCAACAACAAAAGAAAAGTGGCAATGGGATTATTAAAAAGTACTTAATTTTGTTGCTTTAGGGTTTGGCAAACTATTACAGGAAATCTAAAAAGCTTGATTAAAATCTTATTGAGAAAATTTTGCAACTAGACAAGTATCTCTTTTCGCAAATAGCATTTTCTTCTTTTCCTGCAGATCACATTTGCAATAAACGTATTTATTCAACATGTTATATTTCGAAAGTTTTATGTCTTCTCTAATTTTAAAATATTATTTTAGTCCAATATTTTCAAACTTCCTTAATTAAAATGATTTATTTAAAAATTCTTAAAATATTATGGTTTTTTACGTAGCCTCCATAAAAGCTTCACTTTCAATTTTTTTTTTTCTTTACCATGTAACATTTTCCATCATATAACACTTTCCATCATAGTTTAAAAGAGTTTATGAATTCGTTTTGTCTGCCCATGCTCTAAATTGCGTAAGTATAAAATCCCATAAATATAGTAAGTATCCCATAAGTATAGTAAGTATAGTATCCCATATAGTTTGCTATAAATTTGATATGTTATTCAGGTTTACTATGGAATGTTCAGTATTGAAAATAAAGTTTGTATCATTTACGGTTCAATTGCATGAAGATTCAAAGCAATTCCGATACATTATGATCTTTTAGACTTATTTTTATGACGTTACATTATTTTAAATATATTGAAAATTATCTATCTCAATGAGGTGTATTGCAAAACGCTAACTGAAGAATATGATGTGCATAGAGTTTTACATTAATTTACAGTGCATACAAACAAATTCGGGTACCGTGAAAATATAATGTAAACAATGAATAATATGTAAAATAATTACCGGAAGATGATTTTAATTGTGGTACGCGTTTTTATGATTTTTTTGTGTCTAAATTCTTTAGATCATATACAGAGCTGTATAAAATATCTAGTACATATCTAGTTTTTGAAGGGATACTTTTGAAGCAGAGTTTTCAATTGCGCTCTGCGTTTAACTGAACTAAATTTTAGCATATTATGAAGCATGCATACAAATCTGTTAATCATACACAAAGTTGTACAAAAGATATGGACACCTTTCCAAGTATTGATGGTGATTCCTTAAATTGGGATTCCAAATGCATTATGCGTTTTTTCAAATTGTTTACTTAGACATCTTTTTTCACCTTAATAAACTGTGAATTTTTGTTATGGTATTCTGAAAGTATCGTAAAATGTTTCAGAGACAGACCTGACACAAGATCTTTCGTTCTTGTTTTGACTATTAAATTGTTGTCTAACATTCAGTAAATTTTATAATGCATAAAAACTGTAACATTTTCCCTATAACACTATATACATGTTAAACACAAAAATTTCTGTCCAAAATATGGTTCAGCAATCCTTTATAAAATATTATCAGTTTCAAACATCTTAACATGAATGAAATGTAGATTAAAGAATTGTTGATGTTATATAGTAATTTATTCAAATTGTCGCATGCATTTTTCTAAAAGAATTATAAATTACAAGTACGCACTGTATTTTCGATAGGAAATTTTTTGTAATGATCCTAAATAGTATTTAAATTTCCAGAATATTTATGAATATTTCAAAAATATTCATGAACGTTAAAGAGTAATCAGACGGAAAGACATACCATCGCAGAGACGGATAAATGACCCGAAGTCACATACAATTTTGAAATTCGTGGAAAAGTTATAAAATATTTCTTCAAACCTTATGCTTATCACTTCTAATAAACATTAAGATTCTAATCTGGATACTAAAATAAAAGCTAAAATAAATAATATAGCTAAAATAAAATAAAATAAAAAGTCTTTGTACTTTTTACTCATTTTCTTATAATAAGTATTTTTTTTTTTAAAGAGAAAAAAATAAAGTAAATTAAAATATACATATATATAAGAAAATCTTAATGCACAGGGCTGGAAATGGAAAATTCTACGAGTCAGAATGCTATTTCAAAATTATTGTTCATTATTTAAAAAAAAAAAAAAAAAACTTCAGGCAAATTAGCCTACCATACAAAAACAATTTTAAAAATGCGTTAAAAATTCTAAATAATTTTAAAAATGTTACTGACAGCAGAATAAAATCTCAAACCGGAACAATATTTTTCATAATTTAACGAATTGAAATATTGTTCTCATTTTTCCTATGCATTTCGTGCTCCGATAGTGCAGGATTTTCCATTTCCAAGAAAACTTCTTTTACAATAAATAAATAAAAAGGAAAGAATCTTTACACCCCTCTGACCAAACAATACTAAAAAACAAGGTCTCCATCTCGCCGGTGCCTTATGGTTGAGAACAATGGCTCCTATCATGGGGGAACCAATATTTTTTTTTCTTTCTTTCTTTCTGCATGTTACATTGTAAAGTGACTATTCTTACTGAAGTAAACATAACTTTCGAAGGTTGTGCACTGTGCCATCATGATGTGATAGATTTTTAAGTGGTCTGACTAAAAAAGAGAAGTACAGTGGCAACCTAGTAGCACTATGTATAATTTTAATATTATTTTAAAAATTCATTTCAGATAAGCTGAAAACTATTTGGCTATAAATTTTGGGAATTACGGAAATTCGGTGGGCTATAGAAAATTAAAAATGCTCCTTTTTCAATGAATCTAGTTCCTAACACATTTACTGCTACAATAAATATAATGATGATGTATGTTTTTAAGGAGTCATAATAAATACTTTTAGGCAAATTTTACATACTTATGAAGAAGAAGAAGAAATAGTTTTTTAATTGTTTATATAAATTGCATCCTGAATATTGAACAAATTACTTCTACATTCACAAAAATACAATTATTTGTTAAAAAAAAAAAAAAAAAAAAAAAAAAAAAATCAATTGTCATTATCTCTTTTTGATCATAATTATTTCTTCTAATTTAACTAACTGTACAGTTTAATCTTCAGATTTCTTCAGTTCTTGCTAATTTTAATCTTTAGTTTTAGATATATCTCACTATGTAATAAAATCCAATGTCATGGTTCCAGCTCGAGCTCATCTGTTCAATTGTTACATCATCTGTCACAGCTTCGTTTCCGGTGAGATGAAATCATTCTTTTAAAATTACGTATGCAAAGGTTTGAAGGTTTCTCTTTAAAAATTTGGTTTCATCATTGCCTATAATTACGTATGCAGATGTTAAAATTGTGAAAATAATGTTTGTGTTTAAAACTGAATTAATACCACATGAATGATGTGGCGCTGGGAATGTAATATTTCAGGATTTATCATCTTCTAACAGGCAACATAAAAGTAATAAATATTTTTAGCAATTATTTTTAATTTTAGTTGAAAATCTCGATTTCAACTCACCGTTCTAGGACGGGGTTTACACTAGTATATATATATTTAAAAAAATTTGTATTTTAAATTTTATATTTCATAAATAAATAAATGGATATTATGTAGGCATCTAGAGATACAGACATATAAGCAAATACATAGACATACGCATGGGTACAGCCAGCGAAGAACTTAGAATTTAACACCATTTCAGACAAATGTAAAAGATGCTTTATGTTAAGATTAATGCATGATGTATTCAAACCAATCTAAAAATAATAGTGAAACACCGAAATTTCCGCATACAAATGTCTTAAAATTTTATAATACGAGTTTTTCTTTCAGGGAAAAAAAAATAAAACACAAACACAATAGTATTATTGTTACTGTTGTTTCTCATTATCGCTGATTTTTTTTTTTAAATTTGCTCTGACTATTGAAGAAGAGGGCTTCTTTTATGAAGCCTTGAAAAATCTGGATGTGACCCCCCCCCCCCTCTTTTCAAATTAAAGATCCTATGTGCAGATAGACACACTGGAGACACACTGGGAAAAAAAAAAACCCTTACATATTGAATGCTTTATAGTCATAACTTCAATAAGAATTTGAAATGTAGATATTTATCGGATACTAAAATAATAATAAGAAGAAAAATTATTTTTTTAATTGCTTATATAAATTATATCTTGAATGTTGAACAAATTATTTCTACATTCACAAATACAATTATCGGTATACACAAATACAATTATCGGTTAAAAAAAAAAAAAAAAAAAAATCAATTGCTATTATTTTTTTTAGATCATAATTATTTCTTCTGAGTAAACGAATCAGTCCCTCTCATTCTTCCTCTTTTCTTTCTTTCTCCCCCCTCCCCCCATCCCCGCTTGCGAAAAAATAAATAAATAAATAAATAAATAGGATAGAGAATTTCCACAGACGTTTCATGATATTAATCTAAACACACAACCTACTATGTATATACACAGGGCTTAATGCGTAATAAAAAAAGAACAACAACAACAAAAAAATTACTCTAATATTTTGCAATAATAATAAGCGTAGCGCATATACACCCTATCTGTGCCTCTTCGTCCCGTATATTTTGTTGTTCATACATTATCTCCAATTTTTTTTTTAATTTTAATTAGATCTATATAAAATTATATATATGTGATCTAATAAATGAACAGCGTAATATATATATATATCAAGAGTATTTTCAAAAATCTTATTTGCCAAAGATATTTCTATATAAAGTACTAACAAAAAAATAACATACGCATAAAAGTTGAACTATTGCCTCAACTGGCGTGTGATTGAAAGGATAATATCTGGTTATTCTGTACTGAGCGCACGAAGTCATTACTTACGGATTTGACACTTTTACGACACTAATCTCCGCCTCCTCCACTTTCGTTTTCTCTACCCCTGTTCCAAGAGAAAGTGTCACGAGCCCCTCAGAAGATCCTTCTCTTTCTGGACACATGCTGTCACAGCCCCCGAGAAGAGGTTAAGCCATGACATGATTTTACTACGCCGTAGAAAACATCTATTTAAGTAGTCGACGTAAACACTTGGACATCTTATATCCGGATCTGGACTATCTAAAATTAATCTTGCTGAATTCAAGTAGTTTTCTTCGGAAGGAAGGGGGCATTTGCACTTGCTTCTTGACCGTAATCATGAAATCCTAAATATTTCGGAGTGAGGGTATTGCACCTCCCCGGGACATATCCTGAATTCCTCACGGAAAATTAATATAAAATCCTAATTTGCCATCGCAATTTACTATTTTATATGCTCATTACGTCTTAATGGGTGGGCTGTCAGGGCCCATAATTGGAGCCCTAACCAAGACAGTGGTCTCGGATTTAATAGTCTACAGATCTGTTTCATATATTCCATTTTTTAAAGTGAAAAATTATTTTTAGGCTCCATGCAAGGTAGTCATTTTTAACTTTTATTCTAAATTCCTGAAACCGCGCAGATCACATTTGGGTACTTACATTAAATTTGTTCTCTAGAAATACAGCGATTTCGCTGATTCTGGATTGTTCTAATGACAACATCTTACTAGCAAAGCGTATCGATTTCATTTTAGAATGAGGTAAGAGCACATACGATATTCCTTTGATGCTATGCGTTATCGTTGGATAATTTATTTTTAAGGCCTAATTTACATTATCGCTTTATAGTCCTAGGCGTTGTCTTTCCAGGCATTAAATTATAAAACCCAACCAATTAGAGGCGCGTAAACAACGAATGAAGCCAGGGCCGGCGCAAACATTGGGCAAACGGGGCCATTTATTTCAATATAAAAATCTGATCTATTCTTTTTTTTTTTTTTTTTTTTTTGTAAAAGATAAAATGTGTATTAGAGACCTGATTGTAGAATATCTTTAGATTATAGCATTAAAATATGGGATTAGTTTTCTTTTGCTTAGGATTTAGTATTTCGGGTTCAAGCCAAGAAAAAATAATTAGTTTTAGTCTGATTTCGTAGTGTTGACTCTAGGAAAAAGGGCCGCCGGGCGGGAATTTTTTAAAAAGGGAACACTATTCTAAAAAAGGGTACATTTTTCAAAAAGGGGACAAACACTATTCTAAAAAAGGGTACATTTTTTTCAAAAAGAGAACAACTATTCTAAAAAAGGGAGCACACATTTTTTCAAAAAGGGAACACTATTCTAAAAAGGGAGCACACTTGTACATTGTTCACAAAAAAATATTTTGAACTGGTTTGTTTAGAGTCCCTAGAGTTTGCGATATTTACCCGGGATCAATTGAATTGCCACGGGGTTTATAGAAAGTGTTAAAAGGGTATCCGGGCGCATCGGAAGGATATAAAAGAGCCGCCGAGCGCAAAAATGAAATAAAAAAGGCCGCCGGGCGCAAAAAAATAAAATAAAAAGGGCCGTCGGGCGCTGCGCCCTGCTAAAGCGGCTTAGAGTCAACACTATTTCGGGGCAACTTCGAATAGGAATTTCGTGTTCGTGTCGAATGCAACCTGACCCGGTCATAATTCTACATCGAAGAAAATTCTAACAAAATTCAAAGTGCAGTTTTTTTTAATTATTATATACAATTTATTTCCTAATAAGTGCCATTTTCTTCTTTCCTATCAGGTTTAGACTAGAAATTAAATTTGGACCAGAACTAGCTAGAAATAGCGGCAAAAACCAGACTAAGTTTTGAGCAAAGGAAATTTATCCAAAAGAGTTACTGGAAATTCGAAAGTGCAGCTTAATTGCAGAGACAGTCTAGAGAGTTTCAGACATCCCTTTTCGCGAATTACAATCGTTATAGTTAACCCTTTCAGGCGCGTCGTAGCTGTTCGTAAAATGTTTAAATTCACATCAGAATTTTCAGATTATTTTCTTATTAAATACTTGCCCTTTCCTCATGTTCATTATAAAAACAAAAGTTTATTAAAATATTCTGGGTGTGGGCTGGAAGTTTATAATTAAAATTAGGCGGTCACATTTGTGACCACCGCCCTTGATCACGGTCATCAACAAACCTCTCTTATGAAGAAATGTTATGAAGACGTCTATGTTTACTGATAACGTGTAGTAATGGAATCGTAATGTCCTGACCGGTACTGCGATCAATTTGATTACAGGCTTTCGTTTTATAAAACGTTCGAACGTTATAAAACGTTCCTAATTCAAAGTCAAATGTGTGTTAATAAATTACGTTAAATTCCTTTTAATGGTGTATACTTTTAAAACAGCCTGTAGTTGATTGCACTGCTGCGTCTTTTCCGAGATACCTTTGGATCTGCCGTGTTCTTTGAATTCTCTCCCATTTGTTTACTTTTTGGCACCGCAGATTCTGCTGATGAACCGTTTTGTTTGAACAGCTGTTGAGAATGACATTGAGCGGGATGTTCCCCTAATAACTCTTGAACTATGCAGTATAAATAGACATCACTGTTGCAATTCGAATTCCAGGAAGAAAGAATCATTGTTTTTACTTCGGAATTTTTACGCTTCTCACAATCATAGTAAAACGGATAAAAATTAAGTTACACCTTTATTCATGGCTTGTTTTTTCCTTTGGTTTTATTCCTATCGTTTTGTAGCACCCGCTGCTAAAGAAAATCGAGGAATTGTTTATTTACACGTATGTTCTGGTATTAAGTATATTATTCTCGATTTAACATTTTCTGTTTAATCTTTGTTTCTCCAAGTAATTACTAACAAGACCGTACTGAGTAAGTAATTCAAACATAACTGTTCTTACACGTGATTTGTATTTTCTAATTTTGTAATGAGTTTGTAAAACTCTATGGTAGGAATATTAGTATAGAAAAACGAAAGTTTGAGTAACTAGGAAATCGCTGCACGGTGGGTGATTTGCCGATTCTAGCTGGCCAAAAGTCGATTTTTAAAAGTTTATCCTAGCGTAATTTGGCTGAGAGGTTCTGCTCTCGAAGCTGGTAGACGGGAGGTGCTGGGTTCGAACCCAATCGCGCCCGTCGGCCTAATCGTTCGGAGTTTTCGCGATTTTCTTCGAACCGTGGATTTTCCATGCGTTAATACGGATTAGGTTCCCTTAGAAAGACCTCCACGGAAGGCACTCCCCCTAGGGCCCATATCCCTCGTGTAGATAATTGGCCGTCAACAATCAACCCAACCCTAGCGTAATTTATTTTTTTGCCTGTTATAGATCAATAGTTAAGGCTTTGTACCCTGCTGTTGGTTTTGCTATAAATTGTATGGTCCATAGACTCGTGCAAAGTTGGCGCTTCTTAGTTTGTAATGAATCAATCAATTTGAGTACAGTTCTTTAATGTGTTACTTGAAGCGAAATAAAATATGCTGCTCGATTATGGACGCTTCCAAACAAAATATCAACTTTATTTTATCAGATTTATGTGCATAAATTTTGCACACATCAGCTGTTATTTCATATTTAATATCGCAAAAAGCTCTGTATTTTTTTTTTTTTTTTTTTTAAAGATTTTTCAGTTTTAATATAGAAAAAGTTATCTGATAAAGCGCAATTAAGCTCAATTTTTGATATGATTAATTAATTCAGATTATTACCTTTTCCTTCCAATTTAATTTTTCTGCCCTTAGGTGCCCTCTAGTTTTTAGAATTGTTTATAGCTTATTAGGTCTAAATAATTTTTATTTTTTTTTAAATTTTAGTTCAAGTACCATTTTCTTTTTATCAAAGACAGCACAATTTAAGTGAGTCACATAAATAAACTTTTGCAGCATTATGCAACGGGAACAAGATTTAAAATATAACGAGAATGTGAATTTTGTTGAAAATGTTTTTTATTTATAGAGGAAAATTACAATGAAGAGCACATGAAGTTTTGCAAGCGCGAAATGTTTAAACTTGTGACTAAATTTTGACAAAAGGTTGGCAGTTGTATGTAGATCTCAGGACAAAATGATGTAAAACATATTACATGGCTGCAAATTTCGAATGGCTAGGAAATTGATCCAGACAAATTCTCCAAATTCAGATTTGATACAATGCAAAACATAATGAACAGATACTTTCATGATATCTTAGATTCCCATTCTTTACATAAGGTTCCTCTGTGCAGACGTAAATATAAATATACAAAAGGATATACAATACAGCAATTTTCATTAAAGCTGTCGAATGTTTGCCCCGTATTTTAAATTTTAGGATTTGTTATAACAATACAAAAATAGTTTTATTACAATAGCTTCCATAACGTTAAGAAAGTATCATTAAAATTATCAAGAAGAACATAAAATCATGCGTCATTCAGATTATGAAACATTTTTAATGCATTCGGACTACTATACTAAAACTCCATAGTTTTATAACGTGAAAAACGATGTCTAAGTAATAATTTGTAAAACATATAACACGTTTGAAAACGCAATTTCAAGCAAAGTCGAAAAACGGACTGAAAATTTTGTATATACGATATGGCCAAAGGTGACCGGTCACTTGCGATTTTTGAGGTTTTGTTAAATATCTAGAAAAATACATGAGGAATTAACCTGAAATTGCAGGTGTATAAACAGTATAGTATAGGTCATATATTTTCGCAAAGATTTTTTTCCCGAAACCCCATAAGGGACCGTCAAAAAATTGAAAAAGAACTAATATCTTTTGGATAACCCTGTAACAACTAATGGAGCAAAAGCGTTTAAACTCGAGATTATTAATAAGTGGCTTATTGTAATATACTGTGTTCATTTTTATGAAGATAGCATGTATACTCGTAGAGAAATTAAGGTTTTTATAAAAACAGTCCCAAATTTCGCCAAGTCTTTTGCTCATAATTTGCAGAGTTCTTAATTTAAAAAAAAAAAAAAAAACGTTATTTTCAGAAAATATGACGAACAACATTGTACACAATAACCCGCAATCAGAATGAAAAAATAATAAAAATTGGATGAAAAATGAGCAGGTTTACTAAAAAAAGTTTCACTGCACATGCGCGAATGCAATCAAAATATAATGTGCATAATGTGTTAGTTAAATGTATAGAGAAACTTTTGTAAAAGTCTCAAAAATAGTGTTTGAAAAGTCTGATAATAATCGTTTATAGAATAAGCTCAAAATCCGTTGTTCCCAAAATGAAGCAAAAAGATGAGGGATTCTATCCAAATACAGTATTGCGTGCAATATTGTGTATGTTAAATTGGCACAAATCAATGGATATATGGATATATATTTCAAAGCACAATTTTTTTCCTAATTGAGAAAATGCCCTGTTCAAATAAGGCAAAATTTACAATAAACAGTAACTGATCGGAATAATCGAGAGTTCCGAGCACCTTATGCGGCATGTATACGTGACGCTTGTCCCCAAGGAGTTAATTAGAGTAAAAAGAATGAGCATGGAATTTATTCATAAAAGAATGCTCTGAAAAGAAACGGTATTAAAAATTAAATTTTGGTTCGTGCGAGCGATAAGCTTCCTTTCTTAAAATTTTCTTCTTATATTTTTGGAAAATTTTCTAGACTGCGATAATATTGTATATTCTAACATAAAATACCAAGATTTTTATTTTTAATCCCAATAAGTAATTTTTTATGTTTTTAATTTGCTTCTGAAAGAAATTTCGCCTGTTTGTTAGAGATTTTAAAATTGATGCTTTCGGCTACCAAAAATAAAGTATAGGAAAAAAACTTTCTTATTAAGGGGCGGGGATACTTCAGTCACGCGAAAAGACCCATTCGCTAATGCTAATCTTATGGAAGAAATTTTCTAAGATTTGTTTGCACTTCAATATTTTTAAATGATTTTTTGCATTGGATACCTGAGGTCAATCTGTACAAAGGCTGTTTTTTACTTTTTCGATTTTGTTTGCAGATTTTTATGAGGATGCTTTCACTTTGAATCCGGTTCCGAAAGTGACCTCTTTAAAAATACCTGAAAACAAAATCGAAAAAGTAAAAAAGAAAAACGGCAGATGTAGAGATCGATCTCAGCTATTCAATGCGAAAAAAAAATCATTAAAAAATATTGAAATGCAAACGAGCTATCTTAAATTTTTCCCATTGGATTAACATTAGCGAACTGGTGCTTTCGCTTGGCTAAAGTAGCATCTTAGCAGAAACATAAATTTCCAGAGATTCTTAAAACATAGCAGATTCTAAGAGGGTGAAAATACATTGTTTTTACTAATATAGGATTTCCTAATATTACTTTATTTTACACGTATATTTTTCGCAGGTCTACTAGACTTATGTGTATTATTGTATTTTTACGATAGTTTCGTACACTGTACGTTGATGTTAACTTATAGTATTTTTAAAAATGCTATATTACTCTAATGATCCCACTCTTAAGGCTCCTGTCCCTGCCGGCGAAGGCACTCACGAGCTAATGCTAAACCTATGGGGAGGGATTTTTCTAATATCTTGTTTGCATTTCGATCTTTTTAAATAACTTTCTTTGCATTGGATAGCCGAGGTCCGTCCCTACATGGCAACTTTTTTACTTTTTCGATTTTGGTTGCAGATATTTTTTAGAATGACACTTTCATTTCCAGAACCGGTTTTGAAATTGAAAGTAACTTTCTGCGACTAAAATCGAAAAAGTAAAAAAGAGGCGATGTAGAGACGGACTTCGACTGTCCAATGCCAAAAAAAAAAAATTAAAAAGGTCGAAATGCAAACGAGATATTAGATAAATCCCTCCCCATAGCATTAGCTCGTGTCTTCGCCGGCAGGGACAGGAGCCTTAAGATATTAAAATTATTTTCAATATTTTGTTGTATTTGACAAACCTTGTAAATGACATTATTGTAAATGTTTAAAGCACATTGATCTGTATCATCCTATTTTTTAATTTTAGATTCTAACGATTTATTTAACTTACTAAAATTCCACAATTCGCGTCTTCGTGTAGCGTTAGAGAGCCGTATTTTGTGGAAGGAACGCTGCGGCGTTTACGAGTTTAATAAATTTTTTCCAAGTGCGGCGTTTACGATTTTTTTTTAAAATACCAACTGAGTTTCTTTAATTTAAAAATTCATAAAAATATTTAAAATCTGATTTAAATATTTTAAATAAAACTTCAGACAGCTTAAAATATTAAAAACGAGGCATCCTACATAACATTGCTCAGAAAACTTTAATCAAAGTTAAGTCAATGTGACGCTGTTGACAAAAGTATAGCGTTCCGATGGATGCGGCGTTTACAACGGGTGCGGCGATTACGATATTTTTAAGCTTATTCAGGCCAATTTGAGGAGTGCGGCGTTTCTTCCATAAAATACGGTAATAATAAAAGTATTCCTGTCAATGCAAACTGGCACCTTCGATAGCTGAAAGTAACGACAAAGTTTAGAATCCGACCGTTACCTATATCTGAATTGGTCTCGATTCAAATAATTTCCTTTAAAAAAAGATACCTTATGAATTTTAATTCTATTTGCTTTTTTCTGCCACATATACACATACGTATACGAGGGTGTATCAATAAGTTTTTGCCCTCACATAGAAATAATTGAGTGAAAATTATGAAATTCCTGCATTTTATGAGTCCTTTTCTATATAACACATGTATGCAACCGGCATTTCAAAGAGAGGGGAGAGGATGCATTCCAGGAGGCGCGATAGTAGACCCAAAGGGGGTGGGGGCATTTTTCTAATTTTTACTTATCCTCACATGTGACATATTGTTGGAAAGGCCTGTGACCATTTATTCATGCTATGCAACTCTCGAGCCCCTCTCTCCAAATTTGCCCTGGGGGCACTTTTCTAAATTTTTCGGACATCATTCATGCCCCCCGGGGGGGGGCAAATTTGGGCTTGGGGCTCGGGAGGTGCATAGCATAAGTGGTCACAGGCCTTTCCAACAATATGTCACATGTGGGGGACGGCAAAAATTAGAAAAATGACCCCTTTGGGTCTACTATCGCGCCTCCTGGAATACATCCTCCCCCCTCTCTTTGAAATACCATTTGCAGAAATGTGTCACTGTGCACGGTGACTGCATAGAAAAGGACTAATACAATGTAGCAGTTTCATTAATTTCACTCAATTTTTTCTATGTGAGGGCAAAAACTATTGATACACCCTCGTATTATCTGTTTACATATTTTACAACTTTTTAAATCATCTTGATTGATTGACTCAGCTCAAGAGCATACACAGACAACACCATCCTTTTGATAATGCCTAAGTTCTGAGTTTTGACATCACGGCAGATCGGCCGATCCACTTCAATGTTGGACCGATACCATCTAGCAACTTTCGCAGTTGTTTATTATTGATCTAACCATTTTAAGGGATAAATTGTTTCCTATTTTAAGAAGTAAGTAGATTATAAACTAATAAATGTATTTTTTTAAAAAGGCTAAACTCTTCAGCGTAATCAAAGCAATTTGGCTTAAAATTGAATTGATATTTATTTGGAATGAAAATCCTATGCTTTTTATGACAAAAGAAAAAGTACAATGGAATATAGGACAAAACTGTGAAATTTCATTAGCGGCCACTTGCCGGTAGGATTCATTTTAAAAGTGGCCACTTTCTTTAAACTAGTGGTCACTTTTTTATTTAAAATTCTAAACACTAAAATTTCTATAAGTATTAATGTAAAACTGAATAACCAAAATAAATATCTTAATATAAATATATTGGAACAAAAAAAAAGTAGAATCCTTGATGAAAATGCAAGAAAATTTTATTCTCTCCTTGTAAAAAAGTGACCGCTGAAAGACAATTTTTCACTAGCCACTTTTTCTCATTTACTGGCCCTGTGGCCAGTGGCTAGCGCTAATTTTGCCCTTTACAATGGAAAGAACAGTTGTACTTTGAGTATTTGGTACCTAAAACTAAATTTTTCTAGTTTATGACATTTCTTGTTTATCTTATAAAATTCATAAGAAAATTTAATTTTTAACACTGCGACATAAAAGTTCATGTTTAATAATTAAATCTTAATCTTTGCATTTGCATATCATGAAGAAATGTTAGTTATTTTAAAATCTTCAAAATATTTTTTCCCACACAATTAAAAATATTACGATTAATCATGCATGCTCAATTTATTCTGCTATTGTGGTTCTTTCACTTTCGCTTTTTGTTAATAATAATAATAATAAAATTAAATAAAACTCATGAATCAGCGATAAAAACAAACACAAGATTGTACGATTGGAACCATAACCTTCCGATGTCTAGTAGCAATCCATTTCCTTTTCAATTCTTCATCTTTTGAAAAGCCAAAAGTGGCTAGTTTAGGGTCTGCTTTGTAAATACCCTTACAAAAGGTAACCCATTTCTGCACTATTTAAAAGCTCTTAATAATAAATAAAATTTCTCGCAATGAATTTGCAAAGCTAATGCATAGCAGCGCGAGTATATGTGTACATATTAAAAAGTCGGATTATTACCAGAAGTACGTCATACAATTTAGTCGTGGGGCTTTATCTCAAGGATGGTGTTGTGAAAGGCGGGATAGTCCGGGCCTCAAGCTCAAAGGACAAGGAGACCTGTGACGAGTCGTATTATATGCATAAACAGGTCATGTAGAAAGTCCATAATCGTAATCTTTTACCTCGCCACGTAGTTTCTGAGCACGCCCCTGCAATAGTCATTTCAGATTTTCCTCGGAGGGGGACAAAATTCATTTGTGGGACATTAAATCCAGAATTTATGTCCATTTGATACAACATAGTACTATTTTCTTGCATGTTTCCAAAGGAATATTTTTATAGTTTTAATTTACATGAAAATATCTTAGTAAAAACAAAAGAAAACATAAAAAAAGCTGAAAAAAAAACCGAAATCCAGAGGGTGAATTGCCCCATCCTGCTCTCTCTAAATGACACCTCTTCGCTCCTGACTCAGACGCGCATAAGGCGTCAGGAGTCGATCCAAGCAAAATTTGGGGCCTATTTAGTAGGGCCCCTTCACAAAAATCCATTTAATAAAACAGACCCCTTCACAAAATTCTTTTAATAAAATAGGCCCCTTCACAAAATTCTATTCCATAAAAACACACTCTTCATTAATTATTTTTATGTTGTTGGGTTTTTAAAATGTGTAAATCTCAAAGAAAACAAGTTCACCAGAAAAGGAAAACATTGGCAGAAGGACTTAAAGAAGTTATTATTAATAAATGTTTGGTTCAAATTTCAATAACTGGATTTCATATTTCGTTACAAAATGTTACTTTTCGCAAAAATAATGTGAATTTCACAAAAATAACTTATTTTTTACAAAATGAGCCCCAAGAAAAAATCCTGGCATCGACCCCTGGGCGTTCATTGGTGGCTGCAAACTTAACCGAAAATTGTTAGGTTCGATGTCTTTAATGCGCCTGTCGATCCGTTCAAGAATTTTGTGTGAATTTCACCGAAGCACGCTTAAATAAATACCAATAGACGCTTGAATAAATACACGTTTATGCGCAAATACATGCTTTTACGCAAGGCTCCCTTAGAAAGTGCCTCGCAGAGTCCTTTGCCTAGACTTACCATAAACGAATCGACTAACTTTGATTTGTGTAGTACTCACAATTTAAATAATGGAATATTTTCTTAGGAAATGCCATATGAAAACTGAAATTGCCGAACCCAAATTCATTATAACTAATATTTGAACATCTACTTTTGAGAGCGGTAGTGCCGTAGCGTCGGTTGAGCCTTTTCTTCAGTGGTTACTCAAGTATGTTTATGCTATAGATAATGTGCATGGTTTTTTTTAGACCACGGGATAAGAGCTTAAAAGATCTTAAAAATAAGTTTCCTTTTCCAAAGTTCGGGAACATACGAATTTTTGAATGTTTAATCCTTAGATATTACGTATTGTATTGAAAAAACAAAGTTGCCCAAAAGAAACGTGCACATAAAAAATAACTGTATAAAGTGGAACTATATCTCAAAACCAGTTTACATCATATTACACGAATGTTCTCACTAGATGATGCAATTCACGGATATTTTTAATTAAAAACAAAATATACATGTAATCTGCTTACAAGAACTTGTTTATATTATATTTTATAACAATATAAGAAACATTTTTATAAATAAAAGTAATTTAAGCATTTAAAATAATATTTTGATATTTTTTAAAGGAAAGCTTTGTATCCTTTCGCACATTTGTTTACAAACATACATGATCGTTCGATCAACTTTTCCCTTTTATGTTATTATTATCATTGCATTATTAATATTTTTCTTAAGTTTTTTCATTGTATGTTTTATTGTTTTCCTTTAATCCCCTGTATTGAAGCTATATGGAGATGCAACGTTAGGTGTTTTTTAAGAGCCTTTGTATTGGAAATTGGTTTAGTGGTTCGAGAATACCGGTCGTAACTGCTTTCGATATTTTTCATTATATGAAAATGAATGAAGTTCAATTCACTAAGAAACCGTTTTTTAAACATTCTTTAACCTATCTTTTTTTTAATAATGTGTATTTATTTTATGTTCTCATTTCATATGCTTGTAAGTATAGCCTTCTCATTTATAGCTATACAAAGTATAAACGGTAAAAATTATGTCATTGCCAAATAAAATTTCGTTTATTTATAAGTGAAAAATATGTTTTTTCGTTTTAATAAAACTATTAATTTACTTAAAACCGCGTAAGGTTCAATTCATGATGTGTCAGTAACGGCAGGGCTGCCGCAGGCGACTATTTTTTAATTCTAACTAGCACCACTTTCTCAAAACAGAAATCTTTAACACACACTTTGACAGCATTTGCAAGAGAAATACACTTCAGAATTTACATTACAAAAACACTGGTGTGATCAGTATATAAAAATATTCGCCTGTGGCAGCCCTGTAATAGACACCGTTTAGAAATTTCTTTAAAAATTATTTTCTAATTAATAGTTATTATTATATTCCAGTTTTTTTAAATATTATATTAATCTACTATCTTATGTATTTGACTATTCTCATAGTCTCATTTCCCAATTTGAATCAACCTTTGATGGGGGGACTCTTCACTCACTTGAAAGCATCCGCTCGGTAATGTTTAACATGTGGGCGGGTTATTTTCGAATTTCTCGTTTAAATTTGAATATTTTTAAACGATTTTCGCATAGGTTAGCTGAGCTCGATCTCTAATATGGCCACTTTTACTTTCTCAGTTGCAGATTTTTTAAATAAAGGTACTTTCACTTTCGAAAGTAAAAGTACCTTTTATTAAAAAAATCCGGAATCCCGGTATTTTTTTTCATTTTCAATACAGGAATTCCGGTTTTTCCCGAGTTCGGGACGGTTTTACTCGGTCACAAAAAAAAAAAAAGGCAGCCCTGTAATGGACACCGTTTAGAAATTTCTTTAAAAATTATTTTCTAATTAATAGTTATTATTATATTCCAGTTTTTTTAAATATTATATTAATCTACAGTCGTCCCCGTTTAAACGAATATCGACGGTTCCAGAAATAATATTCGATTAAGCGAGGTGTTTGATTAAACGGGGAATCATAACTGTAATATTTAATGCGTGATAAAAAGGCAACATAACCATCTATGCTATATTTAATAATTAACAGCATGATAAATCGTTAATAGAATAACATAAACTAAAATAAATACAAATGTTAATATAAAGTAAATACGTATTAATTTAATGTCAGTACATATATTTATATGTTTTACATCACATTTAATGCAGCTTTTTTTAATTTGGTCAAAACTTTGCTACTTCTAATTTACGTTACTTATACTGCCTTAAAAATAATATAAAGTGGTTTGTTTAAGTGGAAATTTAAAGGAGTAAATATCGAATTATTTTTGAATGAGTGCAAAATATCACAACTATCATCTCGAGTCTAGAAGTAACGGCGCATTGCCATTAAAGCCTGGTTAACAGCAAAAAATGATGGTGGGGAAATCATTTGACCTGTCCATTATACACCTGCCGGTCGAAATAATTGTAGGAAGAACTGAAAATTTGTTTTCAGCGTAAAGGAACCGAAAATTACAAAAGGTGGAAGAAAATTCCAGCTTAAACGTGCTTTCCGCGCCTATTTTCAAACATCGGTCACACATTTGTTATTCGATTAAGCGGGGACGTTCGTAAAATATATTCGGTTTAAGCGGGGAAAAATAACATAGAACCAATAGGAATAAATTCGGTTCCGGAGGATTCTATTCGAATAAGCGCGGTATTCGATTATCCGTGACTGATTAAGTGGGGAGGACTGTATCTATGTATTTGACTATTCTCATAGTCTTATTTCCCAATTTGAATCAACCTTTGATGGAGACTCTTCACTCACTTGAAAGCATCCGCTCGGTAATGTTTAACCTGTGGGCAGGTTATTTTCGAATTTCTCGTTTAAATTTGAATATTTTTAAACGATTTTTGCATAGGTTAGCTGAGCTCGATCTCTAATATGGCCACTTTTACTTTCTCAATTGCAGATTTTTTAAATAAAGGTACTTTCACTTTCGAAAGTGAAAGTACCTTTTATTAAAAAAAATCCGGAATCCCAGTATTTTTTTTTTCAATACAGGAATTCCGGTTTTTCCCGAGTTCGGGACGGTTTTACTCGGTCACAGAAAAAAAAAATGATTGAGAAATTCGTAAATCGGTAGAGAAAAGAAATGCTCATCAGTGTTTTAGTTTTCTCCCATGTTGGGGGTCACTGAATGACCCCCCCCCCCCCCTTGGCCTTTCATGATTCAAATTTTCACCTGGTCATCCGAGGGGTAAGTGATCTTTTGACGAAATTCGCGTTTTTCCCGCGATCCTTTGAGACGAAATTCGCGTTTTTTCGTCGATCCTTTGACGAATTTTGTATTTTTCTTTCTCGACCCCTTGGCAAAATTAGCGTTTTTTTTTTCAATCCTTTGAGGAAATTGCCATTTTTTTCTGCAAACGATTGACGAAATTGACTTTTTTCGGCGACCCTTTGTGGAAATTCGTGATATTTTTTATGTCCGAATTTTTAAAATTTCCGAACCGAATGCCTTAAATTTTCGGAACAGAATCACGCCCATAGTATAAATAAATATATTTACCGTATAAAAAAAATTCCAAAACAAAGCTTTTAAAATTAATTTAATAATATATGTAACAGTTGCAGCCATAGAAAGAAATAGAAAATGCAATATTATTGGAACAAAGGATTTTAAAAATAAAATAATCACTAATAATTCACATTAGGATTAAACTTGCGCTGGCGTTGGAAAATTACCCCAGTTGGTCATCCGAGGGTTAAAAAACGAAAATTTCGCCAAATGATTGCGGGAAAAAAAGGCGAATTTACTCAAAAGGTCGCGGAAGAAACGCATAATTAGCGCCGGGAGACACCCCTCCTCTCTCTGTTGTCACCTTTCAGAAAATTTGCTGCGAATTTCAGGATTTTTTTTTTTCTGAAAATTACCCCTGTTGTTATATAATTGATTGTTTTTACACATAATTTCGAAAATATTCCTAAAATATATCATTTTACTCCTGTAAAACTACTACATTTTTATTTCCAAAATTGAGTATGAACCCTGATTTATTGATATACAGTCGGCTCTCATTAATTCGAAATCGGATAAATCGAATCTTCGCTTAATTCGAACTAATCATGAAGTCCCGAAATTTTCAATGGCAGAAAAGCGTTAAAATTTTCATTATTCGAAGGGGTCTTATACTTCGTTTAATTCGAACTAACGAAAATTCCATTTTTTTATTTTCCTTTCTTTTTCACGGATGGATCCTTGAAATAACTTTCTTTCTTTCATTTTTGTCAGAATTGTTCTGAACTAGTATACATATAATCCCCCATGCATTTGATATCCACTTTCGTAGCGCCCCGTCTGTCCATCAATGACACCTTCACCCCTTTTTCCATTATGCTTCTTCCTAATACCTTCTCTAGCATTTAACCCAGTGACATTCCCAGAAATCCACATGGTGGACATCTTTTAAAGATAGGGAAAACCTCTTTTCAAAAGTAAAAAATGAATAGGACTAAGCAAACAACAATTGATAAATTTTGTCATAGTGATGATAAATAGTGTAAATAATTTCTTAAATGTTCATCTCATTTCAGGCAAGAAAATTATAGTACAAGTAATAAAAATTTTAAAATGCGGCTGGTTTATACTGTACGAGGGTGGTTCAATAATTATTGTCCCGAGTGTGTATAAAACATTTGTACTGCGATCGTTGATGTGGAATATTCAGGGCCCGACTAATACAGGGGCATGCGGGGCAGCTGCCCCGGGCCCCCCGATTTGAGGGGGCCCCCCAAGGGTATATATAAGTTTTAGTTAAAGGAGTGCCAAATGATAAATATCCAAAAGTGACCACATTCTAATTTAAAGTGTTTTTCATTTTGTGATATTTAATTTCTTACTTACTGATTTCATAATTTTTTTTTAAATACATAATTTTAATTAAAATATTACAGTAATATCACACATCTGCTATCTGTTGCTTTCTGTTTTCATATTATGAAACTTTATACCAAAGTACTTTAAGGCATCATGGGGAATCCAGTAACAACATAACAAGTATCGATATTTGTTGCTATTATTATTAAATGCATGCCACCACTTGCCTTTCTATATGATGGAATCACCCAAATGCATGTTGATTGTATACAAAGATTAAGTTAAATAGAAAAGTATTAACACAAACAGTCAATAATGCCTGAGAGAACTGTATTTACATTTTAACGGCTCACATCTATCCTTATATTCCTATTAAAAAAAAAAAAAAAAGTATGCTATTAGTTTCTTAGTTATCTTTCTTGTACTATACAGATATGAATAGTACTTGGTATGAAATTTAAGTCTACATACAAAAGGTATGAAGTTTAGTTTTAGTCATTTCAACATAATTCACGAAAAATTTCAAAAGATCGAAGGGGGCCCTCCGAATAATATTTGCCCCAGGGCCCCCCACTGTCTAAGTCAGGCCCTGAGAATATTGAAGTCTATTGTCTTAGATGCCTATATGCTCAATTCCAGAGCCGTAGCTGCTATATTAACGAATATTTTTCGTTTTAGGTGTGAGAGGTGGAACCTAGCTTGAAAGGGCGGGGTCGGGGGGAAAGGCTGGTATGGAGCCAGACCTGAAGCAGTTCTGCGGTAGTTTTGTGACAGTTGATGAACGTCACTACATCACTATGATCCCGAGTCCAAAAACGACAGTAGCCACGTCTCATTTACTGTTACCCCCCCCCCCCCCCCACCACCACCACCACCACCACCACCACGACGCCTCCCCTTTCAAGCTAGATGCGACTTCTCATACCAAAAAGGGGAAAAAAATATGTTAATTTAGCAGCTACAGTTCTGAAATCGATTATATAAGCATCTAAGACACCAGGCTTCAATATTCCACATCACCCATCGCAGTACAAATATTTTATACACGCTCTGGACAATAATTATTGAACCACCATCGTATTACTAATTTTTATGTTTTATTTATATTCTTTTAATATTAATTAATTTATGTATTTATATCGATTAATTTATATTAAGTCATATTCTAACGATAGCAGTCGAAATAAATAAAAAAAAATATTATACATTAATTCCTTTGTAATAGTACCCCTTTAAATATGTTTTTCTCTCATACTTTTCATAATTCGAACTCTGGATAATTCGAACATTTCTTGTGGTCCCGACGAGTTCGAATTAACGAGAGTCGACTGTAGTATAAAATTGTGTATTAACAAATTTTCTTAGTTGCCATGCTTTCTTATGTGAAATTTCACATGAAGATTTCATTATGAGTAAGCACCTTAAAAATGAAAGTTTTGAAATTAAACATTTATCATTTAAAGAAAGGATCAAACCAGTATGTATTCGTGGATGAGTACTAGATAAAAGGGTACTCTAAACACACAACAGTGCAAAATAGGTTTTTTTGTACAGTATTGCCTTTTTTAAAATTTCATTTTTATAACTCCCATCTCCCCTCCCTTCCCCCTGTGGCGAACTCCTGTTGTTCTAGAGTCAGTCCTTTTCTTACTAAAATTTCAGGTATTTTTTCATGAACCCACAATCGCCCCTGACATTAAGATTTTCACTGAAAAACAGTAGAAATTCGAAATACTATTTTCTGCTTCCTGATTGGTTTGAGTGTCATCAATAAACCCAGATTATAAAACATGCAGGAGATGGGGGGGGGGGGGATAGAAAAATAAGTTAATTTTATTGGTTACTTTTATAAAACCAAAAGCTTTGAAGGGTGCCCATTACTGAAACATCTACTACCTTATATATATACCGGGTGATTATAATTAAAGTTACGATTTCAAAAATCGATAATTTTAAAACTACTGATCAGAATGACTTGATATTTGAGCAGATCAATCGTGAGGCAATGAAATTTTGTTTGCTGAAGGAAAAAAAATTGGCTCCAAAATGTGCCGATAGGTGGCGCTGTCAGGCTTCACATTGTCTGGAGATATGCAAATTACTAATACGTGACATGCGCACCACAGACATAGCTGCCATAAAAATGTAGAGCACTAGCTCTTTGCCTGAATGCTTCTTCATGACTCTGACTATGAAGGATCGCGCTCTCCTCTTGAAGATTTTTTTTTTTTTTTTTTTATAAGAACGATGACTGTGCACTTACAGCTATTAGGAAGTTTCGGACATTGAAATCCATAAGCAGGGGTCCAATAACCACAAATGGTCTACGAAAAAGGATTACTAAATTCGAAGGGACCGGTTCATTTGACGTTAAATGGGGTAGAGGAAGGAAACCAATTTCGGCTACGGCAGTGGAAGATGTGGCTTCAGCATTACAAGAACAGACTAACAGTGCGGCTGGAATCAACAGTGCGCCTGAAGCATGTTGTTTACAGCGGTCGGATTCGGAATCTAGCATACTTGAAGGCAAGGCACCGCACCCATTGCATCAGTACAGATACCCTCCGATCTGTTGTGGAGCATGCCGTTTTGCGCTTCCAATTAGTAACGGAACAAGACGGAAGGCATATCGAACAACTTATGCCTTAATCATCAGTAAGGTGTTTGTTCCATGAAGCACTTTTTTTTCATTTTTTGTCATTATCGCTGTTGTCGCTGTAAACACATATTCTTGTCTTTTCGCTACTAAATTTTTAGTAAATCCCTGAACTCTATTTTTTCCTTTTGGCTAACAACATTCCTGTGTTTAACGATTATATTTTTGGTCTTTCCCCCTGATATTACGCTGACAACGCCATCTATCGGTACATTTTGTAACTATTTTTTCCCTTCGCCAAACAAAATTTCATTGCCTCACGATTGTTCTGCTAAAATATCAAGTCATTCTGGCCAGTAGTTTTTAAATTATCGATTTTTGAAATCGTAACTTTAATTATAATCACCCGGTGTATATATATATATATATATATAATATATATATATATATATATATATATATATATATATAAATATATTAATTTTTGTACTATCCTTTTATGTATTTTTCATTTTATTATTTTATAATTAATACTTTTTATAAACTTATAATTAATGTATTTTGCACTTAATTTGTGTTTGTTGATAAGTTTTCATGAAATATTGTTTCGGGAAAGGGTATAGGGTAAATAATAATACATAATCTAAAGTTTTGCACACATGTGCTGCTGAACACTAATGCACGTTTTATATTCAGTTATAACACACAATCATCATCATTTCGGAATATGTCAAAAACCATGATTTAATTCCATAAGAAGTTATTCAAAAGGTTATTAATTACGCTTAAAACTGTATGCAAATTTGTTTCATTTTCTGATTATCTTTCTTTTTTACTAATCTACATAGTTTTCAGTGTTGTATTATTTGAAAGCACATAGTTTAAAGCACAGTTGTCAAATAGTATGTTCTTTTAATGTTATTTTTTATAGTTATTTTTTTTTTATTTAGTATATTTTGTAATTATATTTCTCAAGAATAAATAATATATGGCCTCAAAGCTCCCTCTCTCCTATGTTTCTACCTATTTCTTTTTTTACTGCATGTGTAATTAATGCATAATTTGACTGATGATTACTTATTTTGATTTTCTTATTATAGCTAGGGAAACAAGTATATTATTTTTACAATTAATAAAATATTTTTGCGTTTATTAAAACAATCATTGTTCTATTATTTATAAATCTTATAATATTTTATTTATAATTACTTTTGAAGCAATTTGTTATTTTAATGACTGATAGACAGAGTAGTATAATATAGACGCCCGCCGTGCGCGGAAACTTTTTCCGCAAAATTCGGAACTTTGCGGAAAAAAATTTAGAAAAGAAAAACATAATTTTGTTTTTGTAACTTTTTTTTAAAATTAAAAATATTCCCCAATTTTATGTACGATTCATTTACTGTTCGCGCACAATTAAAAGCAGGGGAGTTTACGAATTTTCCGAAAATTCGGACACAAAAAAATCGCCAATTTTGACAAATGTTCGTCAACTATACTTTCGGTTGGTTCAACTATAGTGGTGGTTCAACTATACTTTCGGTGGTTTATTATTATATATTATATTCGGTGGTCAACTATATTTCGGTGGTTCAACTATACTTTCGTCAATAGTTCGCAGAAAAAATCTCAAATTTCGTCTAAGGATCGCAGAGAAAACGAGAATTTTGTCAAATGATCGCGGAAAGAGCCCGAACTTTGTCAAATGATCGCGTAAAAACGCGAATTTCAACAAAGGATCGCGTAAAAAACGCGAATTTCAACAAAGGATCGCGTAAAAAACGCGAATTTCAACAAAGGATCGCGTAAAAAACGCGAATTTCAACAAAGGATCGCGTAAAAAACGCGAATTTCAACAAAGGATCGCGTAAAAAACGCGAATTTCAACAAAGGATCGCGTAAAAAACGCGAATTTCAACAAAGGATCGCGTAAAAAACGCGAATTTCAACAAAGGATCGCGTAAAAAACGCGAATTTCAACAAAGGATCGCGTAAAAAACGCGAATTTCAACAAAGGATCGCGTTCAAAACGCGAATTTCAACAAAGGATCGCGTTCAAAACGCGAATTTCAACAAAGGATCGCGTTCAAAACGCGAATTTCAACAAAGGATCGCGTTCAAAACGCGAATTTCAACAAAGGATCGCGTTCAAAACGCGAATTTCAACAAAGGATCGCGTTCAAAACGCGAATTTCATTAAAGGATCGCGGGAAAACCTCGAATTACGACAAAGGACTGCGAAAAAACGCAAATTACGACAAAGGATTGCGAAAAACGCAAATTGCGACAAAGAACTGCGAAAAAAAAACGCGAATTTTGTCAAATAATCGTGTGGGAAACGGGTATTTTGTCAAAGCATCGCGAAAGAAACGCGAATTTCGTCAAAGGACCGCAAAAAACGCAAAATTCGTCAAAGTATCGCGGAAGAAACGCGAATTTCGTCAAAGTATTGCAGAAGAAACGCGAATTTCGTCAAAGTATCGCGGAAGAAACGCAAATTTCATCAAAGGGTCGCGGGATAAACGGTGATTTCATCAACGGGTTGAGGAATAAAAGCGAATTTCGACAAAGGACCGAGAAAAAAGGCCAATTTCGTCAAAAAATTGCGAAAAAAACCACGAATTTCGTCAAATGAACGCGGGAAAAGCGCGAATTTCATCTAAGGGCTGCGATAAACGCAACCTTCAACAAAGGACCGGGAAAAGAAACGTGAATTTCGTCAAAGGATCGCGAAAATAATGTGAATTTCGTCAAAAGGTAGCGGAAAAATCACGAATTTCGACGAAGGACAACGAAAAAACAAACAAAATTTGTTAAAGAATCGCGAAAAAAACGAGAATTTCGTCAAAGGATCGCAAAAAACGCGAATTTCGTCAAAAGGCAGGGGAAAAACATGAATTTCCTCAAAGTATCGCGAAAGAAACGTAAAATTCGTCAAAGGGTCGCGGAAGAAACGCGAATTTCGTCAAATGATCGCGGAAAAAACACAAATTTCGTCAAAGGGTCGCGGAAAAAGAAGTCTCTTTAAAACAACGCACATACAAACATCTATGTTTATTATTATAGTTATAGTTTTCGGGTTAACCCGAGCCCAACTTGAAAACAGTTAACCTGATGGGTAACAAAAATACTTAGGGTGTGGGGAATTTCCCCCCTCTGCTGTAAACTTTCAGAAAATTTGCTTTGAATTTCAGAATTTTTTTTGCCTTTCTATGATGGATTTTTTAGTTTTATTATTTGTAATCGAAATAATTATTCTTTAATTAATATTAATTTTTAATTTAAATGTTAATTATTTTGAACTACAGTTTTTAATTCATGTCATCAAAATAATATAACAAGTAATTTTATTAAACATTAATTTGCAGAAAGTTTTTGACCCAATATTTGTGTACGCAGAAAGTTTTTGTTTTTATACAAGCCTGCTGATAGGTTACTGTGATTGCAAACGAAACCCATATGCCATATTTATAAACAAACATGCGCAAGGATAAAAAACTTTTTTTTTTTTTTTCAATGACAACTTTCATGTATAATGATACAAACCTGTGTTGAAATATAGTTCCACTTTATACGACTATAATTTTTTTATGTGCGTTTTTTCTGTGGCCAACTTTTTTTTTTATATATAAAAGCAATATGTAATGATTAAACATATAAAAAATTCGCACACTGCCGTAACACGGAGTTCAGATCTTCAGAAGGGCGTCTTTACTTGCTGCTGCTTTGTAACACCACATGCATATAATCTATAGTTCTTCGGCCAATAATTTTCTGGCGCATTTTAAAAATTTTGCGTCTATGTCAACCCCCCCCCCCCTCAATACACTACGCCCTTTTCTTTCTCCTTTTTTACTTTCTTCTATTTTCAACAGGGTTCGTGATTTTTATATTTTTATTTTTTTAGTAAAAAAAATCAAAATAATCGATTTATTTTATTTAAATCAATTTTATTTATTTTTTTTTACATCTCACACAGAATTATCGTTTTATATGACTTTTCTTTTAATTTATAAAATTTAAATTATACACACACACACACGTTTTAGTATTACCAATATATGTTAATATTATTACACAATTTACATAAATGATTCAAAGGTAAAATTTTAGACAATGGAAAAATCTTTATTACAAAAAATGCATCGAAAACTACAAATCAGATGTCAAAAATTAATTCACTTCAATATTTTTGTTAAAAATAACTGTAGCACATAAAAATGTTAAACAAATTTGGAAGCAAACTATGTTGTTAAATTTTGTTTTGTTAAAGTGCTGGTACAGAAAAACGAGTTTAGCAGCTTTATCAGTTTATTTCTAATTTTCGAATGTACCAAACCAAAGATAGAATACATTCATTCTACTGAAGCAGATGAAGCTATTACAATAAAAAGCTAAGTTGATCGTGCATTCTGTAAGTTTTTTAGTATCAGCCTTTTCGATAACTGTAACAAATACCTTCCAACATTCTAAACGGTTGAGCTCCACTACATTAGATTCAAACGGAAATTCATTGAATAGTTCAGTTTTTGCTCATTAATATAATAGGAATCGCCAAAGTAGAGCACACAGTCATACAATTTTATTTTACCCCAACTTTCAGAACATCTAAATATCAATGAGTACATATTCCGATATTTAATATTAGTGGTGTACCGAGTAGTACTTTGGCCGAGTACCGAATACCGAGTAATTGTGTAATAAGAAAATAAAATGCTGATGTGCACATAATGTGAGCTTAGGTGTACATATGTGTGTATACATATATATAAATATACCTGTGTACACACACACACACATATATATATATATGTATGTATACCTGTGTGTACATAGATATAATATACATATATAGTATATATAAATTAACGAATTAAATTTGAAATTTTGCGTATGATTTTGACCATGGCAAGAAGGTCTTTTCTTCCTTAATTTGGAAAAATTACGACGGAAAGAGCGCTGTAATAGCGATTTTTGTGCCATTTTCATTATTGTACCATCGAAAAGTGTATGAAGTTATGCATACAATTGAACCATTTTCTTCTTTGTGTTTTTGGCTATGGCAAGCGGGTCCTCCCTTAATTTGGAAAAATTCCGACGGAAAGAGCACTGTAATAGCGATTTTCGTGCCATTTTCATTTTTGTACCATCGAAAAGTGTATGAAGTTATGCATAGAATTGAACCAAATTTCCTGTGTATGTTTTTGGCTATGCTAAGCAGGTGCTCTTTGAATTTGGGAAATATTCCGCCGAAAGGGGACATTGTAATAGCGATTTTTGTATAAGTTTCTTGATTTTTCCTAGTTCTGTTGTACACCGGCGGCTCGTAAGGCGACGGGAACTTCGCATCATAAGGCAGCTATTCGTAAACAGCTGATGTACAACAGAATAACGGAAAACTATTGATTTTAATAAATATCATGAGCGAGATTAACCCGTTTTTACTCCGATTGACTGTGAAGCAGAAATTTAAGAAGTTTTGACATTTGTAACTACATTTTGAAATATTAAGATGCATTAGATAGAAGAAAGTTTTGGGATTGGTACATCCAATTATGTTTTCTCTCTCTCTCACTGAGAGATTTGAAATAAGAGATAGTTTTGAAGAATAGACAATTACATAAATAAATGTACTGTAAAAATACGCTTACATTTTACGGAATATTTGTATGTTATCGATTATTCTTTGCTCGATACTGATTCATGTATTTCTTTATTCTAGGTATTCTTTTCAAATGAAGCCGATAGCAAGAATTGTAATCACCTGGTAAGTTCTTTATGCTACAGTTACTTTCTATTTCGTCATAAAGTTGATGAATAAGTAATTTTATTCTATATGAAAATGAAACGGTTGGATCGTAATGGACAACATTACCATGACATTACAATAGATGGAATAGCGGCAAATTCGTTTTTATTCATTTTTGTTGCTATTTTCTCTAAGTCATGCTATCGGATTTACGTGCTCAAAAATGGAATTAAAACAAACACATACTCTTTCATTCTTTAATAAACAATGGAAAAAAAATTATTTGCAAAAATTAAATAGAAAATTTCTTAATTACTAAAAATCGATATTGAAATCTTGAAGTTACTTCTTTAAGTATATGTTTTAGTTACATAGTTTAGCAACAATGTCAATTTAAACAAATGAAATTCCATCCATTTGTATGAACATTATTTATACGAATTGGCATTGTGTCGGCCAGTTGAATGTCCAGTCGGGCAGAACATTGGCAATTAAAACCAGACGTTCTCGGTTCCACTCCCGGCCTGGACTCTTTCACTCTGTTGAGTGAGTGTCTATTCGTATGTTATATATTTACCAGGTCAGTATGATTGAGTTAAAAATAATAAAGTTAAAGTACAACATTTATACAGTGTTGCCAGTAGACTACTTTTTTTTAATTCAGATTTCTTGATTGGCACCACTTTTTTAAAACGTTAAAATTCCCTTTGTTTTCGCCTTAATTAATCTGTCATTAAATAAGTGGTGCCAGTCAAGAATCTGAATTTAAAAAAAGTAGCCCGTCTGGCAACACTGCGTCTATAACCAAATTTATTTAAAAGTTAAATAATTTGAAATTAAATGATATTAAACCTTATATTATTCAGATTTGTTGCATATATTTTTATCAATTCAGTAGCAAAAAAAAAAAAAAAGTTTATTCTTTAAAAGCATAATACTCTCATGTGGAATGATATTTCAGTGTTTTCAAGCTGATTGTTTTAAAACTTCGAACCCAAAGAAAATACCACTGTGTCTCCCTTTACTTTCCTCGATTGACAATGCGATTTTGAATAATTTTTTTTGGGATGCGAAATCATTAACATCGATTTTCTTCATTGTCTTTTTTATTCACAGTGCAAGTACCTAAACATTTCAAGAAATTTACTTTAGTAAATCTGGTAGTATGTTTGAAGTTGCGAATAATTGAAATGAAAATTTGATTGATAACATATAAACGTGAAAATAAAAATCACAAGTTTACTAAACGGTGTATACAATGTTGCAAAGTCTAAAAACTACACAAACATTAAAATAAATTCAAGATATTCAACGTTTCAATCATCATCTGTGACCTTCATCACGAAAACGTTGCCGTAATGCTTCTAAAAACAGAGCAAATCGTCATTGAATCTAAAAGGTTCGTTATATTTCTGTCAAATATCACTTTAACTAATCACAGGCAAGAA
The DNA here is from genome assembly GCA_963932465.1 of Maratus speciosus. NCBI lineage: Eukaryota > Metazoa > Arthropoda > Arachnida > Araneae > Salticidae > Maratus > Maratus speciosus. The sequence continues at coordinate 147,610,816 of OZ010796.1, read as the reverse complement.
AACATGCAATGGCACCATCTATCAGACAAAAAATGAAATAAAATTTCAAATGATTTAAGGAAGGATAATGCCATGCCATCATCTACCAGGTGAAAAATGAATAAAAGAAAATCGAATGAACATTATGGCACACAGTGGCTACATCTATTGTAAGGTGATGCAAATTAATGCAGAACTGAAAATAAAAGAAACAAACTTTGCAAAAACCAAAAATAGCAGATACTCGACGTTGAAAAATATGAGATGAATAAAATTAGTTGCAAAAGATTATTTTAACATGTGCATCCAAAGTTTAGGGATATTAAATGAGATGTTATCATTACAAACTTCCTCTCTTCTAATCATTATTTCAATTGATTCTTTCTGTAGGCCATCTATAGCAGTATTACACGGAATTATTATCTTAGCATTACCAAAATCTATGTAACTGTGAAGGTTGTTGAAATAAAATAAAACTTGATCATTCCCAACTTAACTTATTTAGGGCAGTCCAAGAGTTAAGAAAAGACTAAGAAATTGTTTTCATAAAAACTGATGAGACAAATAAAATTGTTCTGCTCAACAAAAGTGACTATATTATAAGAATAAAGCTTGTATTCAAGAAATAGGCTGTGAAACTCTTAAGGCTGTTCTTAACTGCTCTGCTCAACAAGCGCAAAACGTTTTGACACACTTACAATTTCATTTTTTAACGGAAAGATATAAAATTGGAAGGCCTGGCTATGGAAGCGATTTGGAATCGAATTGTTTTTTTCCATTTTTTGATCAATCAATTACCTATTGAGTAAGAAGCGATTTTGATCACGTGACACGGCATTTTTCTCCCCTTACTGACTGGATTTTCTTCTTTCGTTCGGAAGTTCAGTTCAAAATGCCAATTTTGGCAGTATTTTCTGAAAGGTCTATTGCGTTTACAAGAAAACGGAAAAAAACCAGTTCAATGACATAGTTTCTGGATAACAACACTTTCTAGTTTCATGCGTTTCCGAACAAAAATGAATTAAAACTTATGTCAGAAAGTTGACCCTTTTGGATTTGAGAACAGCCTTAAAAAGGACTTAAGGGTGTATTCGAAAAAATATTTTTCCACCCTCTACAGCTCGACATTTTCTGAGACATTTTCAGACTCATTTTTAAAAGTAAAAACATGAAACTTGCTGGGGTGATTTCTGAAGACATGTTTAACATGCCGTGTGATTTCATTTTCAGCTCAATTAATTAGAATTTGATTTTTAAACAATTATTTTTTCAGTATGACCATTTTTTTCATTCCCAGATCGCTCGCTTCGGAAAATTCGGTTCAAAACGCCAACTTTGACAGCGTTTTTTACAGTATTTTCTGCATTTATCAAAAAATTAAGAAGCACGGCACATTATATAGTTTCTAAATAAGAGAATTTCCCAGTTTGATGCGTTTGAGGGCAAAAATGAATTTTAAAATGAATCAGAAAATAAGCAGTTTGGATCGGAATGCACCCTTAAATTCATCTACATTCAGAAAGACTCAAGAATTGATAAGAACTGGATAATGGCCAGATTGCATGAAACATAGCATTAAATTAAATCATACTGGGATTACCCCAAAACTTACAGGTTGTTTGAAGGATCATAAACCTGGGCCAGTCAGAGCCATGGTGGCTCGTTGCTCTGGACTTGTTCACTTTATTGAAAAAGCATTCTTATATTTCCTAAAAATGCTATTGCCTCCCTCAAGCTATGTCGTTAATTCTACTGCTGAATTTTTGGAAAAGATTAAATCTTGTACGCTAAATAATAACACAATTTTAGCCAGTCTGGATATTATATCATAGTACCCCTCTCTTGACATGCAAGAAATTGTTCCGAGTATTGTATCCATTATCAATAATCAGAAGCAATTCTACATTAATATGAAAACTTAGCTGGGCTGAATCTTACTACTCAGAGCAACATATTTGTCTTCAGTAAGGAATTTTATAAGCAATCCAAAGGGGACCCGTTGGGTTCTCCAATCTCTGGTTTATTTGCTGAATTTAAATTGAGACCATTAAGCTGCTATCAGATTCATCAACTTTTCGAGCAATTTTTGAGCCAACTCTTGATTTTCTCCAACTTTTCGCGCAATATTGTCTCAGCACCCAGTGTGATAGCAAACAGCAATATCCACAGCTCTAAAAAAGTCTGGGCTAGCCGCGACTTTTCCCTCCTCAACTTTCAACATTTCAGTCAATCAGAAATAAGCGATTGATACGAATAGGCGATAAATATTAACGGCTGGTACTATAGTAGTACTGGTTTTCCTCCAACTTTAGCAACGACAATTGTAACCCTTTTCTCCCTTTGAACGGGAAAAAGTTGGGGTTAAAATCTGCTGAAAAGTTGGTTGCCGAAAAAGTTGGTGAATATGATAGCAGTTTTAGAAGAATTTATTTTTGATACTTTTGACCAAAAAGCAGCATTTTGTGTACGCTACGTAGATGATATTTTTACTTTCTTCTATCTTTACAAGAAGCACTGGATTCGGGAAAATTTTCGACTTCCGGTTTTTGACGGATTTATACGTTTTAGAATGTCCTGGACACGATTTGATGGTTTTTAGAAAATGTCTGTCTCACTCTGTGAGTCTGTATGTGATAAAAATTTTGTAGGCGCTCTATCTCAAGAAGTAATGCACGGATTTTCACAAAACTTTAGCTTCAGTTAGACCTTGATATAAATTGGTCCTGATTAGTTTTTGGTGAAAATCGCCCAACAGGTGGCGCTGCTATGCGGCATTTTTTCACGATTTCTGAAATAGCTATATCTCACGAACTACTGCACGGATTTTCATAAAACTTCAAATTCAGTTAGTCCGGGATATAGTTAGGTACTGATTACCATTTGGGGGAAATCTCCCAACAGGTGGCGCTGCTATGCCGCATTATTCATGATTCTTGAAATAGCTCTAACTCAAGAAAAAATGCACGAATTTTCATCAAACTTCAGATTCAGTTAGTCCCTGATATAAATTAGTGCTGTTTAATTTTTGGTGTAAATCGCCCAACAGGTGGCGCTGTTGTGTTGCATTTTTCGCGATTTCCGCAATAGCTATATCTCAAGAACTAATGCATGAATTTTCATAAAGCCTCAGATTCAGTTACTTCCTGGTATAAATGAGTCCTAATTAGTTTTTGGTGTAAATCGCCCAAGAGGTGGCGCTGCTATGACGAATTTTTTACAATTTCCGAAATAGCTATCTAAAAAAATAATGCACGGATTTTCATCAAACTTCATATTCAGTTAGAAGTTGTCAAAGTTGTTGATAATTAGATTTTGGTGTAAATCATCTAACAGGTGGTGCTGACATGCTGCATTTTTCAGGAAGTATTAACGTGTATGAGAATGAGATAGAAGAAAGTTTTCGGATTTCCACATCTGACTAGTTATTTTATGGGATCATGGTCGCTTGGCCCTTGAAAATTTTCTTAGTAATGTTAACCCGGGAGAACTCGCTAGTGAGAATGCCCAATTGCTTTTCTTTTACTTTACATTCATATAATATCAACTTTTTTGGGTGGCTTAGTACTTTTATTCACAAAATAGATAAAATAATTGTAAAACATTTTGAAATTTTAATTAAAATGAAAAATGATTTAAATAAGAGTCTTAAAGTACGACTGTGAGAGAAAATCTCATGCAGCGAGTTCTCCCGGGTTAATAGTCTGGATCACAACACAAAATTCACCTTAGAAATTGAGAAAAATGCTTCTTTGCCATTCCTGGACGTACATTTACAAAATAATGGTCAGGCGTTGAACTCTACAGTTTATAGAAAACCTATGAAAGAAAATACTGTCATCCCCTTCTATGCTGGGCCTATATCCCTCGTGCTGATAATTGGCCGTCATAAATACAACCAACCCCTTCTATGCTAATTTACCCTTTAATTATCGCATTGCGTCATTTAAATCATTTATACAAAGGGCCTTTTTAATATGTTCTGGCACGCAATTAAAGCAGGAGCTTAATTTTATTAAGCAAATTGCCATAGATCATGGTTTTCCCATTAAATACATTTATAATATTATTCACAAGCAACGCTGTCTCCCTCCTCACAGCCTGCCTAATAACCAGCAAAAACCAACATATTGTCGATTCAGGTATGTACCAGTCATTTTTGAAAAGTTAAGGAAATTTGTTCGCTGATTTAACGTTCTACTTGTTGCTATTCCCCCTCCTTACCTTACTAACTTGTTAAATAGCAATTTGGATCTTACACCTGGGCATGAACGTGTTGGTGTTTATGAAATTCCTATTAATTTGGAGAGCGGTGCAAGAAAGTTTTACATTGGAACTACGAAAATAAAATTTCTTGAACGTTTGAAAGAACATAAAATAGAGATTTTGCAATATCGTCAGACAAAAGCACTAGCTAGATTTTATTTCAACAACGTTCACAGTTACATAGACTTTAGTAATGCCAAGATAATAATTGAAGAACTGAGTGGAAGAACATGTTATGCTACATTTTCTTAAAAATTATTTTATCTTTTGTACGAAGGCATTATCAGGTATTCTATCACATGGTAAAGCTAAAATACCAAAATTCTATTTAGCCTTGAAGATTTAAGACATTATTCATTAATATTTAATAATGTAAATAATATTAATATATTTTCATATTTAAAAATTAAATATGAATAAGTTTTTTTGATAGATTTCAGTATCACACCTGTTAATATATTAAACACGGGGTATCAAACAGAAAATAAATCATTAAAATTGACAACAAAAACTTTCACATCAAATTTCTTCAAATGGAATTTTTTTTACTTAAGAGGCTACTTCAGTCAAACGAAAAGACCCGGTCGCTAATGCTAATCCTATGGAAGAAATTTATAAAGATATCTCGGTTGCATTTCAAAGTTTTTAAATGATTTCTTTTGCATTGAATAGTTGAGATCGATCTGTGCAAAGGCCGTTGATTACATTTTCGATTTTGATTACAGACATTTCTTATGAGGACACTTTCATTTTCGGAACCGGTTTCGAAAGTAAAAGCATCCTCATAAAAAATATCTGTAAACAAAATCGAAAAAGTAAAAAACGGCCTGCATACAGATTGATCTCAACTATTCAGTACAAAAGAAATCATTTAAAAATATTGAAATGCGATCGAGATATCTTTATAAATTTCTTCCATAAGATTAGCATTAGCGAATGCGTCTTTTCATTTGACTGAAATAGCCTCTTAAGGGTGTTCTCAAATCCAAAAGGGCAACTTTCTGACATAAGTTTTAATTTATTTTTGTTCGAAAATGCATGAAACTAGCTGGTGTTGTTGTTCAGAAACTATGTCATCGAGCTGTTTTTTTTTTTTTTCATTTTTTTTGCAAACGCAATAGATCTTTCAAAAAAGAGTGTCAAAGAAGGCGTTTTGAACCGAATTTCCGCGCGAAGGAAGAAAGAGCACTCAAAAAAGGTCGAAAAAGGTGTTTGTCACGTGATCGAAAATGCTTATAACTCAAAAGATAATTGATTGATCAAAAAATGGAAAAAACAGTTCGATTCCATGACATGACATCGCGGTGCTTAAGGAGTGCCAACGCGCCGCGCGTAACCTCCAACTAAATATGAAAATGAACTAAGGATGAATTTCGAAACAGTGCACGGCTTAAAAGTATAATTTGGAAGCTCTGGTGGAGTCCCGAGGGCCATTCCAGAGTTGGAAGCACGAGGTTAAATATAACCTCCAGAAAAAGGGGCGCATAAGGCATCCAAGAATTTTTTGGTTGCCCTATACTTCGATGTCATTTCACCGACTGGCGTAGGCAAAAAAACGGAGAATTTAAATGTAGTAGGGTACCAACGAGCACAGGAAAGCTATAACATAAGGTAGCCAAGCCTATCTAACAGTTCGATTCCAAATCGCTTCCATGGCCAAGCTTTTCAATTTTATACCTTTCCGTTACAAAATGAATTTGTAAATGTGTCAAAACGTTTTGCGCTTGTTGAGCTGAGCAGTTAAGAACAGCCTTAACATGTTCTTCCACTTAGCTCTTCAATTCTGTGCAATACTGCTATAGATGGCCTACAGAAAGAATCAATTGAAATAATGGTTTAGAAGAGAGGAAGTTTGTGACGATAACATCTCATTTAATACCCCTAAACTTTGGATGCACGTGTTAAAATAATTTTTTTGCACCTAATTTTATTCATCTCGTATTTTTCAACGTCAAGTATGCACTGCTATTTTTGGTTTTAGCAAAGTTTGTCTCTCTTATTTTCAGTTCTGCATTAATTTGCATCGCCTTACGATAGATGTGGCCACTGCATGCCATAATGTTCATTCGATTTTCTTTTATTCATTTTTTACCTGGTAGATGACGCCATGGCATTACCCTTCCTTAAATTATTTGAAATTTTATTTTATTTTTTGCCTGATAGATGGTGCCATTGCATGTTTTCTTGCTTGTGATTGGTTAAAGCGATATTTGATAGAAATATAACGAACTTTTTTAGATTCTTGACTGTTTGCTCTGTTTTTAGAAGCATTACAACGTTTTTCTGATGAAAGTCACAAATGATGATCGAAACGTTAAATATCTTAACTTTATGTTTGTGTAGTTTTTAGACTTTGCAACTTTGTATACACCGTATAGTAAACTTGTGATTTTTATTTTCACGTTTATATGTAACATTTCATGGTGTAAATGTCCAGCTCTTTTATTGATTGATAATGTTTTATCCGAGGATTATTTATTAATTTACTTTTTTATTGAATCGCTGAACCTCTGCGTACGAAGTGAGCAGCGAAAATATACAATTTAATTTCTTCGCGACCTGCGTCCAATACACATTTGTTAATCCTTTAGCACCAGTATTTCCAAATAGAAATCTTTGTCTACTTTAATAGCAGAAATTCCGTGATTAAATAAAGCGAAATTTTCTTTTAAAAAATACTGACTGGAAAAGTTGGGGATTGTACGCGTCCTGTTCGTCACGTATATGTGACGCCTGTCGCGAAGAGGTTCATCAGTGGCTGTGTACAGTCTTATCACGTGTATTTATGGGCGCCGAATTTTGAAATTTAATTAACAAAATTTGCTTTCTGATTTTGAAGAGAAAATATCTTTCGAAGCGCCTTCAAATAATTAGAAACTAAGAGCAAAAAGGGTTAAGAATTCTTCATCACACATAGACGTAAAAATATTGAATTCAAAGAGGATATTTTTATGTATTTTAAAAATTGCTCATATAAACTTATCTTTAAAAATTCTCTAAACTTAAATTTGTATATTTTATCTATATGTTGATATATTTAAACATTGTTTTGCAGTGGGGAAGGGGGGGGGGGGGAGCTCTGTCAAAAAATTATTAGTTTTTTTATCGTGCTTAATTTTGTACTGTCCATTTAAAAAATAAAAAAGCGAGTCTGAGAAAGTTTCCAAATTTTGGCAACTGGGGTTTTCCCCGATTGTTAGCTTATGACTGAGTTTCAGAATCTATATTTTTAGGCCGGGTGTTTGTGAGAATAAACAAAATAACCAAGCCTATGATGTGGACTACTTCTGCATTAGTTGATTTGTTCCAAAATCGTGTCCCTCCCTAAAATTCATTCTGCCGGCACCCATGCGTGTATCCAAAGAAACTTTTGAGGGAAAATAAGCTTTCGTATTTCTTAGCCGTAGCAATAGCCGGGGAAATTCGAGGGCAAGAAATCGTTCTTTTGAATCTTTGGATTTACTACTTTTTTTTTTTTTTTTTCAGGCTTCTTCCGGTTATACTTTCCTTAAAAAGAGCAATTTTCGGTTCAGATCAAAAATAAATATTCAAAAATACTGTTCTGTTATTTGGAATTTAATTTAAAAATTCTTAAAATTTTATGCTTACGAGAATATGAAGAATGTTTCGTGATAGTGTCCGAAAATAGAAAGTATAAGTAAATCTAGTTTGAAGAAAGTTTAGTAAATTTAGTTAAAACATGGTGGTTATGAATGGTTTATTTTAAGATTTATTATTATTATTGTTGAGAGTAAGTGGTCATTAAAAAAAAATAATGCTCGTTAGAATAGGTAATTTGAATTTCGTTACTCTTTATTTTGGAACATGCCACTCTGATTCTCTCTCTGACATTGTAAATAGAAAAACGAAACTTGCTTGTGACTAACAGCGCCATCTACTGATGAAAGCCGTAGCGATTAACTATTAAGATTGGAATACTGGCCTGCCACAACCATGGATATAGTAAAATAACTTTTACTATATTTTACTATATCTATGGTTATAACCACTGACATAACATTTTATTAAATTCGACTCCACATTCGGTACTAATATACGAGTTATGTTTTTTTAACTTTTGACCGCGGATTTAATGCTACTACAGCTGACTCTATAAATACTGCGCTGAAATCTGACGTGTCGTTATTTTATGCTAACTTCTTTATTTAGGTAACGAATTTTGTTTTCTCTATTTTGATAGTTTAAAATTTTGAATAACTCATGTATTTATTTAGATTTCAGTATCTTTTCTGTTAAGGAATTTATTTTTATCCGAAAATAGTCAAATTGAGGGAGTTTTGTTCTCAGAGACGGTAGCTGCATATGCTTTTTCATTAGTTAAGCCGCAATTTCGAAGCTAAATTTTGAAGTATAATTCCGAAATCATTTTGGCCGAACTCGTTTAAAAAAAGGAATTTATATGCATCTGTTAATATCTCGAGAATTTATCTGCACAATAAATGGTCAAAATGTTAAAAATAAATAGGAATGCTAAAATATTTATGTGCTTATTTTTTAAATTACCAGAGTTGTTTTTGAAATAATATAAAATCGCATGTATTTTTGATAGAAAGAGGGGGTGGGGTAAAATATGCACCTTTTTATATATGGGAATAATCGTTTCTATTAAAATTTCTAAGGAATTATTTATTTTTAGTTTCTATTAAATGACAATGAAGAAATGATTTTCTTTCTTTGTAGCGCGTTTGCTTGATTATTTTAATGAATTAAATGGCAAAATTGGATTTTATTCTTAGTGTTCCAGTTCGTCAGTGAACGATAACACATGGATTGGAATGCATATGAATGACACATCATCATTACACATTCGTTTTATGATGTCTTGAAACAAGAGCGGTGTGATGTATTGTACTCACTGTTTATTTCCAAGCCATATGTTGGATAATTTTTTTTTATAGTCACTTTAAATTTTATATAGATCGGAATCTTCAGCTTTAAAGCAGGCATTTCAAACTGACTTATCTCCTCGCAACAAATTAAGCATTATATACAAAGCCCCACCAAAGAAAAAAAATAGGTAATACAGTCGGACCATCATTTAACGAAGTCGCTAAATCCCGAAAAAAAAGTTTATGGGGAAAATTCGTTAAATAGAGATGAACCTTTTTAAATACTTTAAACTACACAAAACAGATTTTTAATTCATAAACACTAAACATTATTAAAAAACCTAACTAATCACACTTTTTTTTTGTAAATCATATTTATTTTCTTTTATTATTCGTTTTACCCATCAAAAAGAAATCTGTAAGGTCGACAAGAATTAAAAAATTGTCCGGAAATACACTATTTTCCGTTTTAAGAAAATATTTACATTAAAATTAATGAATTTTAATGACATTATCGTATTTATTATAACAAGTAATTTTAAGCATTTTATTATTACATGCGTCCTTAAATTTAATTACTGAAACTTATTTACTACAAAACAGCCCTTTTGAGTGTGAAAGGGAAATATTGAAAGTTTGCATTTCCTGGATGAAATGCAAAGAATGACAGGGATTTTACTGCTCTCGTTGAGTTAGGCACCTGGTAAAACTAATTCAATGTGATTGAGCATTATAAAATGTGTAACAGAAAGAATAAGTTTGAAGTGTGCGGAAATATTTTGAGAAATAGGGAGAAAGAAAAATTATATCAGAAGAAAAAGTTCGTTAGATAGAGAATACACTTCACTATTTGGAGGTTATTTTACAAAGAAATTCGCAAAATGTTCTTGGTTCCGAGGAAAAGTTCGCAAAATAGAGGTCCGACTGTATTATCATTTCACAGAATGAACTGCTTTCATAGAAGAGAACAATTTTCAAGTTTTCTGAAAGACTATTTATTTTTTTAATTCAAAATTTTATGCGAAAGTGTTTATGTAATCTTAAGCAAAATACCTTAAATACAATTCATTTCTCATAATAATTTATCCTATTCTCTACTTGCTGTTACTAAAAGCATGGTAAGAAGTAATCTGGATTTTTTATTAACCTTTAACTGATGTGACTAAAATTTGTCACACAACTGATGTGATGTGGTCACTCAAACCGCTCGAATAAAATGAATAAAAAAATAACTTAAATGGTTGAATTTACTTAAATTTTGTCCCAACAAAGACCTTGTACTTCTCTTAGGAGCATGCGAAATAAATTGTATGAAAAAAATTATTTTATTCATATTATTTAACTTCAGTACAGAAAAAAATTACTTTTCAAAATAAACAGTAGTTTAAGTTTGCTAAATAAATATAAAAATTAATGGTGTACAAATTTTTTTACAAATTATCGGTGCAACAAAGCATGAAAATTGAAATGCAGTGTTTATTTAAAAAAAAAAAAAAAATATTTACCCTACGAATATGCAAGAATCAAAGTACATCATTATTGCAGTCAGTACATATTTTTTGTGTACATTCAATGTATACTGACTTTTGGCATAAAATGCATTTATAAGATATCTTTCTCTAAACTATTCTTTCGGTAATAACAATTATGTTTAACTCCATCAGAATTATTTACATTTTCACAATCGGAAAGTTCAGAATTCGTATCGTGATCTCTTCCGTCAGTAAAATCTGGATCGTCAGAACTTTCAATATCGAAAAATTCTTGATCTGACCAGTTGTTCATAATATCTTCTATTTCCTTCTGGCTGTGGAAAGTAGAACGTTTTCGAGGTTGCAACGACATCATATCACAAAAAAGACACTAAAGAAATGAAAAAAACTAATAAAGTACAACTAATCACGGGTATTGTACTACAGTTTCAAATAATCATACAACTGACTATTTCACTCATGTGAAAACAACTGTTCGCTAATTTTAATCCTGTGGGAGAAATTATTTTAAATATTTTAAAATCACTTTCGGAACTGGTTTCAAAAATGAAAGTATCCTCATTTAAAGGGAAAAAAAACCCTCAAACAAAATCAAAAAGTAAAATACGGCCTTTGTGGAGATTGACTTCAGCTATCCAATGCAAAAAAAAAAAAAAAAAATTAAATGCAAATGAGATATTAAAAAAATCCCATAGGATTTACATCAGCAAGCAGCTGTTTTGAAGTGAGTGAAATAGCCCCTTAAGGGTGTTCTCATATCGAAAAGGACAACTTTCTGTCATAAGTTTTAATTTATTTTTGTTCGAAAATGTATGAAACTAGCTGGTGTTGTTGTTCAGAAACTATGTAATTGAGCTGTTTTTTCCATTTTTTTGCAAACGCAATAGATATTTCGGAAAATAATGTCAAAGTGGACGTTTTGAACCGAATTTCCGCGCGAATGGAGAAAGAGCACTCGAGCGGGCGAAAAACGAGTTTGTCACGTGATCGAATTCGCTTGTAACTCAATAGGTAATTGATGGATCAAAAAATGGAAAAAACAGTTCCATTCCAAATCGCTTCTATGGCCCGCTTTCCAATTTTATATTTTTCCGTTAAAAAATGAATTTGTAAATATGCCAAAACGTTTTTCGCTTGTTGAGCAGAGCAGTTAAAAACAGTCTTAAGAAGAACACATCTCTAAAACAAAATTTTTTCATGTCGCTTGAGATTCTGTCTTAGTAAATTTTCTTGTACGCCACCCCCCCCACCCCCCCCCCCAAAATTAAAAAAAAAAAAATCTGTTAAAGTAGAATTGCTTAGAACTTTAACAAAATTAAGTCTAAGAGAGTTTCTGATTGAGCTATATTTCATTGGTTTTCCACTGTATGAATTTTTCAAGTTTAAGACGAAATTTAGTTATAAACATACATATGTTTACAGTGTACAATAACAACTATTCAATGATTTAATAATTTTTATAATGCTTTTAATAGTTGAATTAATAATTACTACCTTATAAAGATAGATAGAAAAAACGTCGGTCGAGCACATTTCAAGCAGTATAAACAAAAGATGTTATAACCAGACCTCGAGTAATCGTAATCGTGTAATCGTAGTCGATTATAATCGATTACAAAAGCTGTGTAATCGCACTGTAATCGTAATCATTAATTTCATTTTTGAAATAATCGCAATATAATCATAATCAAATTTTACTCCGATTATAATCCTAATCTAATCGTAATCGCAATGTAATGTAATCCCAATGTAATCTGTATCGAAAAGCTCTGTAATCGTAATCCCGCATAAATATACAATTACGTTCTATAATTATATCTTTTTTTCTTCCTTTCACTTCCAAACAAACATATACTTGGTCAGTTTGCTAAAAATTACAGCAGGAGAGAAAGAGATCTTTTCCTGTTTTCAACTCATTAAATTACCCCCTAAAGTGGGAGTGTGAAAGGTCAGAGATCAAGGCGAACAGTAGGATAGCCTTTAATGGGGTAAAAGTGAAACAGAATCTTATAGAGCATATAGTGTATCTTTAGAGAACAGAATGTATGCCGTGCATGATATATACGAGTATAAGGACATAGAAATAGTATTATGTGATTTGACTTTGTTAAAGATATGAGAATTGGGAAAACAAACTCCGTATGTGGTCAACCCAGGGGTCATGGGTTATTGAGTGACAGTGATGATGGATAAAAAAAAAGTGAAAGAAAGAAAAATACTGTATTTATTTTTTTATTATAGGAAAGTACTTATATCTAAATTCTTTCCTACCAGAAGGCAGTTTTTATTTTCCTTTTAATGTTCATGTGTTTCAAATTTATTTTTAAATTTATTACATTTAAGATTCAGAAAATCAGCATAATTTTTTAGCTTGTATTTCTCTGTTTTTTGTCCGAAATCAATATAATCATTAATGCTATGACTTGCATATTTATAGACACACGCAGATGAAACAGGGAATTGTGTTCTACTATGATAATTGACAAATAGAAGAAAATTTAATCTTTCATAATCATGAATGAGAAGGGAAAAATAAAACATCCGAACTCTTTACTGAGGCATTTTCTCAACATCGGATATTAACATGTATATAAAAATGTGCTTTTTATTGACTTTTCCATGGTTCATAAGAATTTATAAAGGTAAATAATATAAACTCAATAAAACAAGGGAGATTTTTTCATACAAGCATAATTGCTTTGGAACAGTGAGCATACTTAAATATAAATACTAATGCAGTTCTTCATTCCTAAAAAATTATAAAATGTGAATATTACATATAGATAGTTGAACAATGAATTTGAAGAAAGAGGAGTTCGTAATAGAATCGTGCACAACTCTGGTTCTACCTAATCCGAACCCGAAAATTTTATTTTAAGTCTACCCGAAACCAACATACTTCACTGCGAAACAGAAATATATTAAAATTAATCCTTAATTAATATAATGCAATTATAGAATATTGGCCTATAACTATATCTCTAATATATAATTATTGTTTTTTGTAAAAAATAAACACATGCACACATACATATATATATAATGCTCATTAATATTCAAGTATGGAATTTTTTCGCATGACAAAATATTTAGGGCTTTTTTGCAAAAAAATGGGTAAATCCGAGTCAAACTCGCAAATGCGAAAACACAATTTGAAACATTTAATGTTAACATGACCTGCAGACACAAAAAAGTCAACCCATCCCAAATTGCAGTGAAGGAAATTAGCTACAACCTCCAACCCTACCCGAACTTACAAGGAAGGTCTCCTTACCGGGCACACTCAGAATATTTTGAAAAAAATACTAATTCAACTACTTATGTATGTAATAAAGGATCAGTTAAAGTTAGCGGCGGAATTACAGTAGAAAGTCTGTAAAATAATAAAATAGTTTTGAGTAATTGGTGCGAAAAGACGAAAGAGTCACGCGATTTGGCGAGTAGTACATTTCCTGGCCAAAAGCAAACAATTTTAATGCACCGGAAAATTGCTTTTTAGAATATGTGTAAATGGTATTTAATGAATTTAAACTTAAACAATGAGAGAGTTTAATAAATACATTTTTTATATTACATATTTATTTTGCTTGTGATTCAATTTTATTACTTTAAAAACAATTTCATATATAAAAAATATTTTCATATATTTAAGCATATTCCAAAATAAAGGCAAGATGGAGAATTCTGCAGTTATTAATTTCAATATCAAAGAAGTCGTTATTTCCATAACAACAAAACTGAATCGACAGTCATCAATTGGATTTAATTTTGAGATTTAAACTATTTTAATTAATTTAAATTTTGTTTTAATTCATAAAATTTGATAGGTAACTTTCATTATATATATATATATATATATATATATATGACAAAATTATAGTTAAATCAAATTAAAACAGGCAAAACTAAAGTTATTTATATTAAATTTATTTAAACAAGTTTAATATGAAACATTTTTATCTTAAGGCTGTTCTTAACTGCTCTGCTCAACAAGCGCAAAACGTTTTGACACATTTACAAATTCCTTTTTAACGGAAAGATATAAAATTGGAAAGCTTGACCAGGGAAGCGATTTGGAATCAAACTCTTTTTTCCATTTCTTGATCAATCAATTGCCTATTGAGTTAGAAGCGATTTTGATCACGTGTCACTGCATTTTTCTCCCCTTACTGACTGGAATTTCTTCTTTCGTTAGGAAGTTCAGTTCAAAATGCCCACTTTAACAGTGTTTTCTGAAAGATCTATTGCGTTTGCAAAAAAACGAAAAAAACAACCCGATGATATAGTTTCTGAACAACAACACCTGCCAGTTTCATGCATTTCCGAATAAAAATTTTATTGAATAAAATTTGATATAAAGAAGTATTTTTGAAATTTTATTCCAGTGCCAACCGGTAACAAATCGCCAGATATCGAAATTTTCATTATTCTTTTACAGGCGCGCTATCGATTTTCCGCCAAAATTTTTTTATAAACATATCCTCATAAGTAGAACATTCTATAATTTTTTTCAGATTTTTCGGAGTATGCCCGTATGCAGACCTTCCTTCTTAATGTCGGGTCCGGTTTGTGTAAAATCAGGTTAACCGACACGATGCAGGACTCCAGTTTATAACATGCAGATTAAGAAATCGGTGTAATCGAACTATAATCGTAATCGACTAGTTCGATAATCGTAATCCAATAAAATAAATATTAATCGTAATCTAAATGTAACCGTAATCTAGAATTTAAAAAATAGATAATCGAAAATATAATCGTAATCTATTTCGCACAAATAGAGACATAATCGTTATCGGTTTTTAGAAATTGAAATTAATCGTAATCGTAATCGATTACAGTCCTTCTTAATCGACTCGAAGTCTGGTTATAACCTTCTTGTGATAACATATCGGAACAAAAACAGACTTCACGACCTTAAATGCATGTTATCACACATAAGTAACACATAATAGTTCAACAAAAGACCAATAGAAAGCGCTAAATGGCAAAAAAGATCATGTAACTCCTGAGTTACACATATATGCATTTAAGGGTTATACTGCTTTATCTGAATTTGATATGTCCTTGTATGACATATGGGAAAATAGTAGTTTAAATTTTTAATATAAGCGCCCACTCTCAACTACCGCCTGTGTCATGTGCATATGTATATATTTGAACACAGGTAAAATTTATATATATATATATTAGGATGTAAAAAAATCATATTTAAAAAAAAAAAAAAAAAAAAACGGATTTTTTTTTTTATTTAAATCGGATTTTTTATTTTTTCCCCCAACGTTCAAATACTGAATAGCTATCAAGAGTTTTAGGTTTCCAAAACAATTAAACCACTAATTGCTAACATAATCTTTGTTTTTACACTTTAATTAATAAAATTATAATTATTAGTTAGTAATTACAGAAATTAAAAAATCTGCAAATTAGTAGTTTCATTAGTTAGTATCATACAATAACGTTACATACATTAATATTGTAATAATTATGTAAAACTTTATTAAATACTAGTGATATTTAACATTTATTAAAATTATTAATAACTGTATATAATATTAAATAGTTAACACTACTTCAAAAAAAATAATAATTATTAAACAATTAACTCTCTAATTAGGAACATATTATACATTTTTAAACTTTAATTATTAAAATGATAATTAATATTGTAGTATTCATTTTACAAAGAAAAAGGGGTAGAATGCTAGTTCAAAAAAAAAGACACTATTTCATGAGGAAATATATTAGTAATGTGTTTAGTAATGATAATTTTTTTTTTTTTTTTTTTGTATGATAAATAAAGTGTCCTTAAATTTTAATAATTTTATGAATCACAAATTGAAAAATACAATTAAATAACATGTTTTAATAATATCCTGTTTTTCTAAAGAAATAAAGTTCTATTATTTTTGCAAGATGTTGGGCACATGAATTTAGAAATACTGATGAAAGGGGAGGTTTTTAAAAGAAATCTCTGGCTATAACTACATGTGAATGTAACTATTTTTTTTTAAGGCAGGGTGTATTTTGCCAATTTCAAAAGGGGAGGGGTGTGGCACCCTTAAAAAAATGGCCTAGGAGAAACAGTAATTAGAGAATTAATAAAAACTGCAAATAAGTAATTTCATTAGTTAGTAACACAAATAACAAAAGTAACAAATATTATTTGCATCTCATTTTGCATTTGTACTTAAAAAAATTACTGTTAAGGACAGCCAGTTATATCTGAAATCCTCAAAAGCCTGATTACCTTTCAGTGGGGATTATTAGCTTTCAATGGCCCATTTATTTTTTCTTTTTAAGAAAAGTTTTGCTGCCTTTTCAATCCCTAATTATTTTTTTATTTAGTATATATCAGTTACAAAGTTATAAAAAAAGAACATTTATTCAACCTATACCGAAGAAGCTCTTGCTGTGCGTAACATTTTTATACCAATTAGTTATTTTTCTCTTATGCATTTACAGCTGTCGAGCAGATGTCACTCTTTCATTCTTCTTTGACTTGAGATTGTTATTTATTTATTATTACAAAAGTAGAACGAGAGACTAAGACACTATTTATTGTTTTACTTGCAGAAATTTATTACATTTGCTGTTTATTTTATATAAAATAATGCATAAATTGATTAACTAAAGGAAATTATGACATTACAAATTATATTAGATTTAAATATCATTTTTACATGAAACTGTTTTATGTTGGATAAAAACAATGCTTTTTACAAACTAAAATGTTTTTAATTTTTTACAATACTCAGGAATTAAGCTTAAAAACAATTATTTAAAGGTCTTTTTTTGTTTATTCATAAGTCAAAATACCTGTATTTAATCGCTGATTTAAATCAACTGATTAAAATCGTTGACACCCTATTAGATTTAAATATCATTTTTAAATTAAATGCTTTTTATGTTTGTTAGATAAAAACCATGCTTTTTACAAACTTACTGTACTTAATTTTTCACAATACTCAGGAATTACGCTTAGAAACAATTATTTAAAGCTTTGTTTTGTGTATTCATAAGTCACAATACCTGTAGAAACTTTTCAAATTATGTTCATCTTAGATTTGAATACTTTATGTTATTTTAAACATTTAGAGAATTTTTGATTTAATCAATGATTTTTTTTAAAAAATCACTTGATTTAAATCGTTAACACCCTAATATATATATAAAACCATTAATTAAACATTACCGACCATCATCAAAAACCGCAATATTGTGAATGATTGACAACAAAATGCGCCACAAACCAATATATATCCCAGATATTATGCAAAAAATACTCTTTAAAACCACCAAAATGTCGATGTATCCTATTAAATGATATCAATGTATTTTAATGAATTTGGAATATCGTTGTATAATCTATCTTAAGAAAATCAAACTAATATTGACAGTTCATTTCTAAAAAAATTCCTCTTATGTAAATAAAAACTACTTTAAGTGAGTGTATTTTATGTTGTGAAATTTAATGTTTTTTAGTATAAACAATTGAAATAGTTAAATGTTATTATTTTTAAAATATTAGTGTTATAACGAAAAAGATTTTTTATGCATAATTTTATGCTCTAAAAATTCCCAGTTTCTAAATTTTATGTAATTTTAATGTTTTTGAAAAATTAAAGCACAAAAGGTTTTCTTGTATACTATCTTGCTTTCATATATGCATAGTCGTTGATTTTAACATCCCTTTAATTACATATAAGTAAAAGATCACTGTATTAAGAATAATAGAAACATTAATAGCAAATTAAATATCATGTAATATAAAAAATATGTATAATAACCTCTTTCATGGATTAAGTTTAAATTCTTAAAATCCGTGCATTCTAAAAACAATTAATAAACAATTTTCAGATGCATTAAAATCGTTTGCTTTTGGCGAGGAAAAATCCTGATCGCCAAATCGCGTGTCACTTTCGTATTTTCGCGCCAAATATTCGAAAGTATTTCATTTTTTTTACAGACTTTCTACTGAAATTCCGCCGTTAAATTTGACTGATCCGTTATTACATACATGAGTAGTTTCACTAGCATTTTTTTCAACATATTCTGAGTATGCCCTGTATAAGGAGACCTTCCATGTAAGACATTTGCAAGGGAAAGATACAAAATTTACTTTTTAAAAATAGTGGTGTGGACAGAATATAAAAATAGTTGCCTGTGGCAGCCCTGCATTTTATTTGCTTGTGTTTTAGCCTGAAAACAGTTTACTTCCGTTGTACGTAATAATACATTGCATGTTCTATATATTTTTTTCTCTACATCCTGTATACAAAGAGTTGTATGTGTTGTAACAATAAATCATATTCTGTAGCTGCCGTAAATTTCTTTGGCAGCTGTCTTTGTGTTTTTAAAAATATTAAATGTACCCATATTTTAAAAGTATTTCCCAGCTATACCAATAGTAACATGCCCAGTAGCAGAAACAGTGCAGCACGGAAGCGGGCGCTGCAGATTATTTTAAACCTTGCAGATTAATCCACCAACTTAAAAATAAATGCTGGGCTTAAAAAATAGCTGAAATTTGCTTTAAGTCTCTAGATTTATGGTATTTGTTGTATCCTTATATTATACATATTCTTTATAAATGGAAATTTTGCTTACTTTAAGTGTTTCTGTTATTTCTTATGATAGTAGGCTTATTGGGTCGCAGATAAATTTTTGTTTGCTGCAGACTGACGCAGAAAATTCTGCTTCTGGGGTAACATGTAATATGTATAGTGTTTATGCCTTCGGTTTGTCTGTTCATGCTCTAACTCTTGTAAGTATAGATATACTCACATTGCCTTGTAATTTTTATGTTATTGGTGTTTACGATAGCACAGCTGCCAACTTCTATTATTTTTCAAATCACATAAGTTAAAATTCTGGTCCGTATATGATTTGACTTTTAAAAAAGCATAGATGTTGGCTGTCATGCTGCAACACAGGTATATGTTGAGCTTGTTTACCATCATTTGTCAAATTAAGCATTAAAAACAAAGCCACGGGCCACAATTAAAAGTAGATAATATTATTGCCAATTAGAAGTCTGCACGGGCCCGTACCCTGCCGGGCCGGCGGAATGAAGGCGAATTTTCAAACGGGCCGGGCCGGCAGAATTACGACAATTTTTTCAACGGGCCGGGCCGGCAAAAAAATTAATCGGACCTATCGGCCCGATATAAGAATTTAAGTGAAGCAGATAAAATACAAGCCATTTTCAATGAATATGATTTTCTCGAGAAGTATAAATGTGCGTCACGAGCCGATGCGAGTTTAACAACATCAATACAGAAATGTAACATGTCCATCGTTGAGATCGGCATCGTACAGTTACAAGATGTCTGATTCCGAGTTTAATTTTTTTTCAGCAGACTCGTGTCGGGACGGAACTGGTCTTAATCGATCTCAGGATGTGTAGAACAGTCATTGTGTTTTGTAGTATTAATAGTGATAAAGAACTTCTCTTAACAGTATCTTTGGAAATATACCTTAAGGTGGTTCTCATATTCACTGCTCAACAATGCGAAGCTTTCAGACACATTTTCTGACAAAATTTTTAACTATAAAGGCATAAAATTGACAGGCCTGCCTATTGAAGGCATTTGAAAACGAATAGCTTTTTCCATATTTGATAAATTACTTATAGAGATATCAGAGATTCCTGCCACGTGACTGTACGTTTTTCTCCTTTCCTGTACTATCGCTTCCGGAAATTCGATTCAAAACGCTAACTTTGACGGTATTTTCTGAAAGATATATTGCTTTTATCTAAGAAAAAAAAAGACATTTACATATAGCTTCTGAATAAGAATACCTGCCAATCTTATGCGTTTCCGAAAAGAAAAGAATTCATAAATGTGTCAAAATGTAGTTCCTTTGGATTTGAGAAAAGCCTTAAAAATGAGAGAAATATTTTCACAAATATACTTTTTATTATACCAGCTTCAAAAGTTATCATGTTTTTAATCCTTTATTCTGAAATACATAACATTAATCTTTCAATGAATCATTATTTCCAATTTGAAATGTCTGTAGACACGATGACTAAAACACTGTAAGTAATCGTTAATGTTTACTATTGTGTGTTTTCTGTTTTGCGAACATCATAGTAATGTAAAATATACTGTAAAATGTTCCCATAAATATGTATGTAGTATTCATTAAAAGAATCTTAATTGTACGTTGAGAAAAAAACGTTTTTTTTTTTTTTTTTGTAGAAATTGTGTCGGGCCGGGCAAAGATAACTTTCGTCCGGGCCGGGCTCGGGCCTGGAAATTCCGGCCCGTGCAGACCTCTATTGCCAATACACAGAATAAAATTTGTATCATTAAAACACAGCCATGTTAAAGAAATCTATATTAAATAAAAGAACAAATCGCTCTCTGTGTGTGTCGGCGTTGGCTAGCAAAATCTACCGCACGTAGAAGTCTGAAAATTTAAGAGTGATTAGCCCAAGACAGGTCCTGATGCACCTGAGGCTCAGATTTTTAATTTTTTAAGGTCTGGGGCCCCTGGGCTCCTTTAAGTTTTTTGCACTAAATTGTTAATAACGTGCCTCTTTTCTATCCGATCTTCGTGATATTTGGGGTGAATTCTCCTTTCAGTTTCTGCCCCATTTCTACACTTCAATTAAGACCCTGGAACCTTGTCAAGGGGCCCAGTTCAGGACCCCTTGAAGTTTTAGTCCACTAAATCGTTAATAACATGCCTCTTTTCAATCCGATCTTCGTCATATTTGGGGTGAATTCTCCTTACAGTTTCTGCCCCATTTCTACACTTCAGTTAAGACCCTGGAACCCTGTCAAGGGGCCCAGTTCAAGGCCCCTTGAAGTTTTAGTCCACTAAATTGTTAATAATATGCCTCTTTTCTATCCGATCTTCTTCGTTTTTGGGGTGAATTCTCCTTTCAGTTTCTGCCCCTTTTCTACATTTCAGTTAAGACCCTGGCACCCTTGCAAGGGGCCCCGGTACAGGGCCCCTTGAAGTTTCAGTGCACTAAATTATTAATAAATTGCTTCCTTTTTATCCGATCTTCATTTTTGGGATACTTTCTCCATTTAGTTATTCTCCTGTTTCTACATTCCAGTTAAGACCACGAGACCGTCTAGGGTTTCATAGGCCCGGTCCAGAGCCCCTTAAATTTTTTGTGTGCTGTGTGTTTTTCACACTTTAATTTTCTCACCTTCGCAGTGCGTAATTTTAAAGTTGAGTCCTGAACTCTTCTCCTTAGACCAACACTCACATATTTTTATTGGGGCTCTAGGGCCCTTTTTTAAGCATTTCCCCAAATTTTTGCACATTTCTTTAAAATTATATTCTAATGATCCCTTAAAAATAGTCAGATTCACTAGCTTTTTTTTTTTTTTTTTCTAACAACATCTTAGGTTCTCCAGCTATTACATGAACGACAAAAAAATATTTCGGACTTGAACTACCACCAATTTTGAATATAAATCGTCTTTGCCCTTGGTGCATCTTCTTTAAAAATGATCCGAATTCCTTTCAATTTTCTTTACCATAGTTCTAGCGTCCCCATATTACATTAAAAACTACTAAAAGGTGTATTTATACCAAACTACATGCCATTTAAGTCCCTTCTCCCTTGGGGCCTGGTACAAGGTCCCTTGAAGCTTTTGCACCACAAATTATTAATAAATTGCCCCTCTTAATCCGATCTTCATTTTTTGGAACCATTTTTCCATTTAGTTATTCGCCATTTTCTATATTCCAGTTAAAATCCTGCAGCACCTTAGGGTCCTGTAGGGCTCGATCCCGGGGCCCCTTGAACTTTTTGTGTACCATGCATTTTTAAACCCTAATTTTTTCACCTTCTCATTGCATGATTTTAAAATTGAGTCTTGGACTCTTCCCCCCTAACCAACACTCTCATATATTTATTGGGGCTCTAGGGCCCCCTTTTAAGCATTTACCCCATTTTTGTGCATTTCTTTAAAATATTATTCTAATGATTATTTCATACCCTATGATTAATTTTGACTAATTGAAGATCTAAAACGCTAAGTTCTAAAGCATTTAAACGTGTTTTCATGTTGGGGCCCTCCTCTCAACTATCAGTTAGGCCCTTTTGAGCCCCCTTTTATAGCTCCCTTAAAAATGGTCCGATTCACGAACTTTTTTTTTTTTTTCTAACATCTTCTTAAGTTCTCCAGAACGACAAAACACATGAAGAAAAAAGAAATTTGCGTACTTCAGCTACCACCAATTTTGAATATTAATCGTCTTCTTGGGGCCTTTGTTGCAGCTTCTTTAAAAACTATCCTATTCTATTGCAATTTTAGCGTCTTCCAGCTACTTTAAAACCCCTAAAAAATTTATACCCAGCTACATTCCAGTTAAGACCCTGGCCCCCAGAGCCCGGTCTTTCTTTATACCTCAGCTACCACCTTTTTCGAACATTAATCTCCTTTTTCAGCATCAATTTACGTGTACTCACTACAGCCGGAAATTAAAAATCACGTTACTTTAAAGGTAACTTTAGATAAGGGATTTCATCCGTTTATTAAATATCGTGTTAATGCTAACAGTAATTGATGAAATTTACAAAGTGAGGAGGCATCTTCCACCGCTTTGATTCGTGTTATTTCCTCGGGTTTAAGGACCCAATTTCAACGGGATTTTCTGCCTGCAACTTAGATTACAATTCATCTACTTTCTGTATAGTGAAATTTTATCTTAGACTTTAGTTACCAACATTTTCTAACATTAATGGTGCATTCTTTTTGATTCTGTGGGCTTGAATCCTACGAGGTTTGGATCACTCAACTTGGTTTTCGATTGTCTCCGGCACGTGCGTGCACTTCCGGTAAATGCTGCCATAGGTAGTGGGGATCTAGATTACAGGTTCGTTCGGAAAGAAGTTTGATGGGAACACATTAGATTAGGGATGCACAACCTGTGGCCCGCGATGGGTTAGCGTGTGGCCCGCGAACTTCGTCAATTTATAACTGGAAAAAATTGCAATTTTTGTTAATAGGTCGCAGGAAAAAATCGTGAATTTCGTCAATTTCCCCCGGGAAAAATTTCAAATTTCGTCAGTCATTTAAGAATCGCGAATTTCGTCGGTCAGGAGTGGAAAATCGCAAATTTCGTTGATTGGGCACGGAAAAATCGCGAATTTTGACGATGATGCATTGAAAATTTGTGAATTTCATTGGCCGGCAGATTTTGCAGCGGGAAAAAAATTTCAAATTTCGTCAAAGTCAGTTAAGAATCGCGAATTTTGTTGATTGGGCGCAGAAAAATCGCGAGTTTAGTCGATCAGGGGCGGAAAATCGCAAATTTTGTCGATCGGGCACGGAAAAATTCAAAATTTCATTGACCGGCAGCTGAAAAATAGTGAGTTTCTCAGTTTATTGGGAGAAAAAAAAACGCGAATTCTGTCAATTTACCTCGGGAAAAAATTGCAAATTTCTTCAATGTCAGTTAATAGTCGCAAATTTAGTTGATTGAGCGCTGGAAAATGGTGAATTTCGTTGACCAGGGGCGGAAAGATCGCAAATTTCGTCGATCGGGCACGGAAAAATAGCAAGTTTTTTCGATCGGGCACGGAAAAATCGCGAATTTCACTGATCGGGCACGGAAATTTCGCGAATTTTCTCGATGATGCGCAGAAATATTGAAAATTTTGATGACTAGCTGCGGAAAATCGCGAATTTCGTCGATCAGGGGCGAAAAATCGCGAATTTCGTCGATCGGGCATTGAAAAATCACGCATTTTGTCGATCGGGGTCCGAAAAATTGCGAATTCCATTAGTCGAGCATTAAAAAATCGCAAATTTTGTCAATCAGGCCGGGAAGAATAGAAAATTCTGTCCACCGTTCGCGGGAAAAATAGCGAATTTCGTCGATTAGGCACGGAAAAAAGCGAACTTTGTTGATCGAGTCGGAAAAAGGGCGAATTTTGCCTATCAGTTCTGAAAATTTTCGAATTTTGTCGATCAGACGCGGAAAAATCGCGAATTTCATTGATCAGGCGGGGAAATATCTCAAATTTCATTGTTTGGCTACTTCTCTCCTCTTCGTTCACAAAGTTCATATTAGGTAGCTTTCATTGCAAAAAGCTACCTATTGCAGCCGTTCGGAGGAAGGCGATTTCGGAAAATTTTGGTATATTTTCATCGATCATGACCCCCCAGACCCCGAAACCACCCTCCGTTCAAAATTGACATATATATAATATATATGTATTTGACCTTTGTCACACTGTAACTCTCGTATTTATGAACCGATTTGGATGTAATTCGCTGTGTACATAGTACATACCAATGTCTCGGCCGAGTTCGTTGGCCAGCTTCATCCGCCATTTTGTTTCAAAATGACGGCCATTTAAAATTTTTTAAAAAATTTAAAATTTGAAATGTGGTACCAAAAAATTGAAAATGGAAAAATATTTTTTTCTTATGTATTTAACCTTTATACAAAGATTCCGGAGCAGTTTTTGTTTCGTCTATATCTTAAAACATGGCTGAGTTATAGCATTTTGAATTTCTAGCGTGGCTGACATTGTGAAACGTCCTGAATTTTGTCACGCGATAAAAGGCGTATTTATGAACCGATTTGGATGTAATTTCGTTTATACATAGTATATATCAATGTCTCGACCGAGTTTGTTGGCCAGCTTCATCCCCCATCTTGTTTAAAAATGGCGGCCATTTAAAATTTTAAGAAAAATTTAAATTTGAAATGTGGTACCAAAAAATTGAAAATTGAAAAAATATTTTTTTCTTATGTGTTTGACCTAGGGCTGGGCGATGTCTGGAATTATATATCGTGATAAATCGGCATCTTTATACCATGATATTTCGATATATCGATATTATGACATATGTACAAAGTAATAAAATATCAAGTAACGTATAAAACTGAACAAAATAATAAAATATAGTCGGAAATAATCGGTATATTAATGTAGTCGGGGAAAAAAGTTTTTTTTTTTGCGTGCTCAAAAAATCAGGGACAGAGCAATGAAAATGAGCCTCGCGCGCTTGCTGATTTTCAGAAAATAATTCGGAAAATTCAAAAATTTTTGTAAATCTGCTAATTGTAAAATTCCTACCTTGGACTATCCTCATCTAAATTTCCAGACTTGTATGTGCGGTAGATTTCGTTAGCCATCGCCGACACACACAAACACACACACAGGTAGAGTGAAAGTTTCTTTTATTAGTATAAATTACAACATTTAATAAATAAATGCACTTATTCCAATGAAATTATAATATAAGCTATTTAAAATTACTGTTAAAGTAAAATTTATTATTTCTCGGGATACATGTAAAAAGAACGATATATCCGAATGCGCAATCTAAAGAGGCGAGAAATGTGTGGCTGCTGTATTAATGTAATATATGCTGCCACGGGCACTGGCGAAGAGATGTGCGGGAGGGCCACTGCATCGCCGTGCATTCTGAAATTTAGTAAATCTTCTTTATGTTTGAAAAAGTAAAATTTAAATCTTCTTAGCAGAAAATGTAGAAAATTAAGGGTTAAAAGAAAAAAAGTACTAAAATTTCGTTGAAAGAGGGAGGAAAAAAATGTAATAATCCGGCTATAATCACTTCTTAAATTTTTAATATAATTCTTAAATTCCTACATTGCTTTTTGGCTGGTATGTTTAAACATTGTCTAACATGGTGGTGTCTCCTACAGAAAATTCTTATTTTATTTAATTTTTATATTCTTCATTTAAAAAAAAAAAAAAAAAAAAAAGAAAAAAAAAAGCAAAGCTCTGCCTACACTGCGGCCCACAATCAAATGTCTTTCAAAATTTACCTTATCCTTCTTTTCGTTCTTCCGATTCCGAAGTCCATGTACTCTGTATATATGAAGCGTTATAAATATTTTTTTACAACAGCGGATTGGGATTTTAATGAGTCAGTGTCCCTTCCAAATACTGGATATGCAACGCACTATCTTCCGCACCGGAGAAAGACAGAAAGAGTGAGGGGGGGAGGGGGGGCGAAGAGAGAGAGAAACATACCAAGAACAAGTGCCATATCGCACGACGTGCAGCAAACAATCATAATCGAGCTTCCACTTTTGTTAAATCCAATCCCTTCGCTTAAAAATAGTTCCACGGTTGCTACTCTTTTGTAAAACAGCAACAAAAACCATTTTTTTCCCCCTGACTTTTATTCTAATTATATTTTAAGCTCAGTACTAACAATCCTCAAATACAATAATTCCATTTTGGTCTTGTGACAGGGTGCAATTATTATTGTGAAAATTATCTTGTGTGTATTTTTACCTGAACCGAAATATTTAACATGAATCCGAAGCGAAATGAAAGAAAATTAATGCCACATTTTCATGTGACTATACGGTAAAATAGATTACAATCACGCCTCTCGTTTTGAATGTTAAAAGGAAAATATTTGATTAAAAAAAAATTCTGAATTAAAAATATACATCTTTTCCTAACCTTTAAGACTCCATTTCTTATACTTGTGATAGCAGGGAAGTTGGATAAGAATCTATTGCGTTTCGACCAATGTCCGATTAACGAAAAAAAAAAACTATAACCTTCCTCCTCCCCCCTCCCCCCCCCCCCCCCAAACACAGAAAAAATTGCGTCTCTCCTTTTATTGCCAGCACGCAAACTTTAACTGCTTAATTTTTCTGCCATGTTTGTTATTTTGAATTCTGGTGACATTAAATAAATAAACAAACATATAATTGTTCTCTCCACTCTCTAGAAATAAGTGATGCCAGAGGCAGTAAAATACTAAATACTCACATATATCAAACGACTGTCGATTTTTAAAAGAAACCGTCAGGAGAAAAAAAAAAAAAAACGCGCTTCACAGAAGTAAAAATATCTGCATTTAAAAGGACCCTAGAATAGACATTAATAAATATTACTATGGAAGTATTATTTCATTTATTCAATTAAATCGCCTGTTGCAAATAAAATATAATATTTCATTTCTTTGTCGCCCTGATTATTCGCACATTGTTCAAAAACAAAGAGCGAATATTCAACACGGCTGAACTCTAAGAACCAGAACGAAATTAAAATCATGGTATCTGATCTATAGCATTTTGAGCTTTACACCGTCAATACTGTAAAAACAACACAAATATCCGCCGACGACAGTTGCATGCGAAAACCAGATGTATGATATTTATCAACCGTCATATAAACATCCAAACGATCACTTTTTCCCCTTTTCAAAAACCGTTTAGGCTGTGGGAAATCATACCGTTAATACCATGATAATATCGGCAACTGCGGATTCGGTATTTAATAAAACGATTGAAGCTGGGAGAATCTTGAGGAGTCATCATGGTTTAGGCTGTGGGAAATCATACCGTTAATACCATGATAATATCGGCAACCGAGGATTCGGTATTTAATAAAATGATTGAAGCTGGGAGAATCTTGAGGAGTCATCATGGTTTAGGATGAGTACTCGAAGTTAAAGAAGCGCCGATTGCAGTTTAATGAAAAAGTATGATAATCGTGGTTTGCATCACGGTTATGATAATCGTGGTTTGCATCACGGTTATGATAATCGTGGTTTGCATCACGGTTATGATAATCGTGGTTTGCATCACGGTTATGATAATCGCGATTTGCATCACGATTATGATAATCGCGGTTTACATCACGATTATGATAATCGTGATGTACCGTTATGTAGGATTTTTTGATATCGTTATCACGATTTATATTTTATATCGATTTTATCAGTTTTATCGATATATCGCCCAGCCCTAGTTTGACCTTGATAAAAAGATTCGGGAGCAGTTTTTGTTTCGTATATATCTTAAAAAATGGCTGAGTTATAGCATTTTGAATTTCTAGCGTGGCTGACATTTTGAAACGTCCTGATTTTTGTCACGTGATAACGGGCGTATTTACGAACCGATTTGGATGTACCTTGGTGTGTATACATAGTACATACAAATATCTCGACCGAGTTCTTTGTCCAGCTTCATGCGCCATCTTGTTTCAAAATGGCGGCCATTTAAAAAATTTGAAATTTAAAATGAGATACCAAAAAATTGGAAAGCGAAAAAGATTTTTTTCGTATGTGTTTGACCTTAATACAAAGATTTCGGAACAGTTTTTGTTTCGTCTATATCTAAAAAAATGGCTGAGTTATAGCGTTTTGAATTTCTATTGTGGCTGACATTTTAAAACGACCTGATTTTTGTCACGCGATAACAAGCGTATTTATGAACCGATTTGGATGTAACTTGGTCTGTACATAGTACATACCAATGTCTCGACCGAGTTCGTTGGCCAGCTTCATTTGCAATCTTGTTTCAAAAGGGTTGCCATTAAAAAAAAATTAATTTAATATGAGGTATTAAAAAAAATTGGAAAATGAAAAAGATTTTTTTTATGTGTTTGGCCTTGATACAAAGATTCCGGAGCAGTTTTTGTTTCTGAAAATTTGTTCTTTTGTTTATATCTTAAAAAATGGTTGAATTATAGCACTTTGAATTTCTAGCATGGCTAACATTTTGAAACGATCTTGTATTTGTCACGCGATAACACACGTATTCGCCTATTTCGATGTAAGAAGGCATGTGGATAGTATACATCAATATATCGACCAAGTTCGCTGGCCAGCTTCATCAGCCATCTTGTTTCAAAATGGCGGCCATTAAATTTAAAAAAAAATTATATTTAAAGTGAGGTGCAAAAAAATTAGAAATTGAAAAAGGTTTCTTTCTTAAGAATTTGACCTTGATATAAGGATTCAGGAGCATTTTTTGTTTGTCTTTATCTTAAAAAATGGCTCAGATATAGCAATTTCAATATCTAATGTGGGTGACATTTTGAAAAATCTGATTTTTTGCCTGCGACAGCACTCGTATATATCAATCGATTCCGATGTGAGTGAGCATGTGCACAGCAATTACTAAGGTCTCGACCAAGTTCACTGGTTAGCCTCATCCACCATGTTGTCTTAAAACGGCAGGCACTTCAAGATATCGCCGAATTTGGCACCCAAATATAAGTTACTTTAAATAAAAGCAGCTTGGATAAAGCTGACTAATTACGCGAAATTCTCATTCATAATGATTTAGTATTGATAAAAATTAGTATTGAATCTCGTATATTCAGTTTCCACTAAATTGAGCTTCGTGTGTTTGAATAATATAAGTTGGCTTTTTTAAAATAAGGAATATGGAAGCTACCTCTTCCTCCCGGCACTGGCCGGAAGGACTTTTTTTCGGCACGGGCCGCTTTTAATGCCTATGTTTGTTTTTTAGCACTTATAATAAAACAAAATATACTCCCCGAATAAAGTCAAGGAATATTATCACTACTTGAAAACAATACTTGCTATATCCGTGTTATATATACAGGGTTCGCACAGACTCCTTAGACTCCTTGGAAACTCCTTAGAAATGAAAACATTCCCAAGTAGTACTTAGAACTACTTAGATAAGCAAACCACTACTTAGAAACTCCTTATATTGTATTGCGGCTTCGGACGCAAGGGATATTGCTGCCGAGGAAAAAAAAATCGGGATTGAAAAACGCACGGTAAATCCTTTATGCACGTCATTCATCTGAAGCACAACATAGATTGGGTAGGGTAATCTTAATAGCAGGGCTCCCACTAGGTCCGAAAAGTCCGTTTTCTGACACTGTTAGCCGACCTTTATTTTAAATTTTATCGATGTTTGGCATATTTAGCCAAGAATCTAGGAAAAATCGCGTTTTTCGCCAATCGATCGCGGAAAAAATTCTTAAATTTTGTCAAAGGATCGTGAAAAAACGCGAGTTTCTCCAACAGATAGCGGGAAAACTCGGATTTCTTAAGACAGCGAAAAAACGCGAATTTACTCAAAGGATCACGAAAAAACGCAAAATTCGTTAAAGATCGAGAAAAAAGCAGATTTCCTCAAAAGATCGCATAAAACGCGAATTTCATTAGAAGATCTCGAATTTCCCCAGAAAATCGCGAAAACACGTGAATTTTGCCAAAGGATCGAAAAACACACAAATTCCGTCAAAGGATCGCGAAAAATACGTAAATCCTTCAAAGGATCGCGAAAAATACGCAAATTCCTTCAAAGGATCGCGAAAAATACGTAAATTCCGTCAAAGGATCGCGAAAAATACGTAAATTCCGTCAAAGGATCGCGAAAAATACGTAAATTTCGTCAAAGGATCGCGAAAAATACGCAAATTTCGTCAAAGGATCGCGAAAAACACGCAGTTTCCATCAAAAGCTCGCGAAAAGAACGTCAGATTCGTTAAACGATCGAAATAAAACGTGAATTCCATTAAAAGATCGCGAAAAAAAGAGAATTTTCCCAGAAGGTCGCGAAAAAAAGCGAATTTCTCCCAGAAGATAGCGAAAGAAACGCGAATTTCCCCCTGACGATCGCGAAAAAAACGCGAATTTCATCATATGATAGCGAAAAAAATGCGAATTCGTCAAAATTTCACCTTCAAAGAAAGAGATTACCGCTGTTCTAAAAGAATAAATTAAAAACTTGTTATATTTTTTCTTGTATGTTGCATTTAGCATTCTTTTTTTTTTTTTTTTTGCCTTTTAAAATTTTCTTTAAGATGTTGCATTTAGCATTCTTCTTTTTTTTTGCCTTTTAAAATTTTCTTTAAGATGTATCATGTATGTGATATACATAATAAGTGTTTGGGGTTTGACTAATCTCTATTTATATGACCTAGGGGTGATTCTAGTCCGAATTTTCCGAAAATGTAAGGTATTCATTTCCGGAAATTTTAAAAAAGCGGTCACCAATCGGAAAATTCGGTCATATGGTCGCCGAAAAAAATAAATTTTGTCAATCGTTTGCAGAAAAATCACCAATTTCGTCAAAGGATCGCGGGGAAAACGCAAGTTTCGTTAAATAATCGCGAAAACCCCTGCAAATTTCGTCGAAAGATCGTGAAAAAAACCCCCACAAATTTCATCAAAAGATCGGAAAAAAACACAAATTTCGTCGAAAGATCACGGAAAAACGGCAAATTTCGTCAAAAGATCGCGAAAAAAACACAAATTTCGTCAAAAGAGCGCGTAAAAACTCACAAATTTCCTCGAAAGAGCGCTAAAACTTAAAAATTTCGTCAAAAGATCGCGAAAAATTGACAAATTTCGCCAAAAGATCGCGAAATAACTCGCAAATTTCGTCAAAAATGCGCTTAAAAACTCACAAATTTCGTCAAAAGATCGCGAAAACCCCCACAAATTTCATCAAAAGAGCCCGAAAACCCCCACAAATTTCATCAAAAGAGCGCGTTAAAACCCCACAAATTTTGTCGATTCCGCCTTAGACAGAGTTTACTGTATAAGCTTTTAAGCACATATTTGGTTTTTATAAATCTATATGGCTATATACAGGGCTATTCTAAATGATGGACCCATTTTCAAAAAATTGTATTTACTAAAGTACAAATCTAAAATGAACAATCTTTATACCAATAAAAAGAGGAAGTTTCAAAGTTTTTTTTAAGACTTTATAAATGTTAAATGTATCCATCGTTTGCGGCACGGCAAACATCGTCCTACACATGAGAAAGCGTATCTGCTGTTACTGAGTGCACAGCTTTCAAAGCGGCGATGGTTCAGAAGTGGCTGGTAGAGTTCGCACGGCAATAGGGCGCAATTTCGTTTCACTGTCAGTTGTGAGTGAGATGGCTACTGTAGAGCACAAGGTTTTCTGCACCGTATAAGGGCTCTACCTAGCAAAATTCATGGTAGTTCTAGAAAAAGGCTTAGTATATGGGTCGCTGAATCTGAATTTTTAACTTCCCACCAAAATTTCCCCCAGCAACCCCCCAAATTTTGGTAAAATGCCCCCAAAAAAGGTTTTTATTGAAAAAATCAATTTTTTTATTATTTTAGGGAAAAAGTATCCAGAAATTTAGAAAGTAGACAAAATTTACAACAAATTAGATATATTAGAATAATAAAACTTTGTAAAAAATCACCATAAAATAAAAACAAAACACAGGACGCGTTTCGAGCTAAAAACATAACAGCTCGTCATCAGCTACAGCATACACGTGTCCGCAAGCGAACAAGTTTAAAAATGAGCTGAAGGTAAAGAATGTTGCAAAGAATGCGACAGATGGCGCTAGCTGAAAGAGGCACATGGAAAAGAAAGGTGTTGCCAAAAAGATAGAAGAGAAATTGATAGGGAAAAAATGGAAATAAAAGAAATAAACAAAATAGAAATAAAAGAAGTAAATTAAAAAATATAAATAATAATAATAAAGAAAGAAATATAAAAGAATAAAACAAGGAAAAACAAAAGATCTTTTTTTTTTTTTTTTAAACAAAATAAAAATAAATTAAACAAGAGAAAAGGGAAAAAAAAATTACAAAAGTAATTTCCACGCTGGAGATAGGAAAGGGGATGATGGGAGATCATTGACAAGATTAGCAGAATTTTTAGAAATAAAATATGCTTCATGAAAATCCAAGTGAGAGGAGAGGCAGGGGAAGAAATAATTTTGGCCATGGAGAAATTGAAACAATGACTGGAAGACCAACAGTGAGAAGCAATCGAAGATTTAGAGATTTCTTGATTTGCGATATACCTCTGATGCTCGCCTAATCTGAATTTTAAAGCTCTCTTTGTTTGACCAATATAACCTAAATTGCAAGAGCAAGGAATGAAATAAACACCCCACCGGTTCTCAGTAGGAACAGGATCTTTTAGAGAAGATAATTTAATTTTATTCATAGGTTTGAAGATAACTTTAAAGTTAAGGATTTTAGCAATTTTGAAACAGAGAAGAGAAAAAAATTAGATATATGACATTATGACTTAGGATGAAGGGGAAGGGGGGATCTGCCTCGGAACATGCTCGTGGTGCTGTGTGAATTAAGTTGCGCAATTCCACTTAACCACTCACACGTTTACATTCTCCCTCCCATCTCCCCTCCGAGCTTTCTCTATGAGGTTTACTTTAAGTTTTTTAGGTCGCTGAATCCGAATTTTTAACTTACCTCAAAATTTCCCCCCCCCCCCCCCCCAAATAGTTGTTTTTAACTTAAATTTCTTATTTTTTTAGGGGAAAAGCATTACGAAATTCAGAAACTAGATAAAATTTTCAACAAATAGGATACATGATATTATGACGTAGGATGAACGGGAAGGGGGAGGGCTGCCTCTGAACATGCACTGCGGCGGAACGTGCACTAAGTTATGAAGTCCAGGCAATGGGGGATTTTACCTGGAAAAATTAATACTAATTCTGGATTTCGACTAACTTTGTTTTTTGGGTCGCTGAATCCAAATTTGTAACTTCCCACCAAAATTTCACCCGGCAACTCCCCAAAAAATTGATTTTTTGAAAAAATTTGGTTTTTGAGAAAAGCGCGCGGAGAATGTTCCGAGGCAGCCCCACTCTCTCCCCGTTTATCCTATGTCATAATGTCATATATCCTATTTGTTGCAAATTTTGTCTAGTTTCTGAATTTCATAATGCTTTTCCCCTAAAACAATAAGAAATTTAAGTTAAAAACAACTATTTCGGGGGGGGGGGGGGAGGATTTTGGTGGTAAGTTAAAAATTCGGATTCAGCTACCCAAAAAACTTAAAGTAAACCTTATAAGGAAAGTTCGGAGGGGAGATGGGAGGGCGAATGTAAACGTGTGAGTGGTTAAGTGGAATTGTGCAACTTAGTCCATGCAGCACCGCGTGCATGTTCCGAGGCAGATCCCGCCTTCCCCTTCATCCTAAGTCATAATGTCATATATCTAACTTGTTGCAAATTTTGTCTACTTTCTGTATTTCTAGTTACTTTTCCCCTAAAACAATAAAAAAATGGAATTTTTTAATAAAAACCTTTTTTGTGGGGGCATTTTACCAAAATTTGGGGGGGGGGGCTGCCGGGGGAAATTTTGGTGGGAAGTTATAAAATCGGATTCAGTGACCCAAAAAACATAAAGTAAGCCGATTTCCAGAACTACCATTAATTTTGCTAGGTAAAATTCCCTATTGCCTGGTCTAAGAAGTGAGTTTCAAATTGCAGTGCAACAGTCATTTCGTACCAAATTCCGTATTAAGGGTGGACACATTGCATATTTATAATGTCTTAAAAAAAAACTTTGAAACTTCCTCTTTTCATTTGTATAAAGATTGTTAATTTTGAATTTGTACTTTAATAAATACAATTTTTTGAAAATGGGTCCATCATTTAGAATAACCTTATATAATACTTTCTAGCAATGGTATTTGCGCTTTTAGTATTTTCAAATTTCTTCTGTTGACTGTTCTGCATACCATTTCTTTCATTTTGTAGTAAATGATTTCAACTTGCTGGATATTTAATGTAATAAAGAAAAGTAATTTGATAAAGAAAATATATTTTGTCTTTCTGCAATAGTATTGGTGAAAGCACTTTCTCTTTTAAGAAGTATCAGTTTCAAGAGTTTGCTTTGTACTGTAGCACCTTTTTAATGTTGCATTCTTTCCTAACTCCAACAGAGTCTATATCAAACATAAAATTTCAGTTCTCCTTTTAATATAGTGGTATTCTACATCTTTTTTTAAAAAAATCTACGCTGTTCGTCTTCAGTTAATCATTTATTCATATTGGTATAGCTGTAATCACTTTGACCTTTTTCTTTTTTTAACACTTTCCAACAAAGTTGAAAAGTGTTTATGAATTCAGTTTGTCTGTATGTTGGTGCTCTAACGCGAATAAAAATACTCGGATTGACATGTAATTGATTTACGTTATTGAGGTTTGCCATACCATGTTGTTTGGTATTCAGAATGAAGTATGTATCATCCATGGTTCATTTACAGGGGCACTCAAAATTATTCCGTTACATTATGGTCTATGGAGAAAAATCATTTGCAGTATGTTTTAATGATATTACACTATTTTCAACATGCTGAAATTTATATATACCACTGAGGTGTATTGTACAGAGCTAACTGTAGAATAGGGAGCACATAGAACTTATTGTTCATTTACAGGGGCACACAAAAGAATTTGGCTACAGAAGAAATTGAACTATTGAAGCCGATGAACACTAATTGCTGGAAGTGCGTTTTCAGATGTGATAAGCATTTTTAAACTGAAATATATTTTTTTAAATATTACTTTGTGTGCATAAATTTTATAAATCCATATGCAGGGCTGCACAAAAATTCTCAACTACATTTCCGTTTATTCACGTGAATGGCTGAATGAAAAATTTCAATTATTGTATTCGTTTAACTGAACTAACTTTTAGCATACTATGTAGTATGCATGCAAATCTATAGATCATATACAGGACTGCACAAAAAAGACACACACACGCACACAAAAAAAGCCTTTTTCCGACTATTGATTGTTATAACAGAAATTTAGGTTTTCAAATTGTTTATTTAGACGTTATGTTTTATCTTAGTAGACTGTGAGGTTTTTTTTGCAGTATTCTGAATGTGTTGAAAAGTGTTACATTACATATGCTGGGTGCATAATTTTTAGTTCTTGTTTTAAATCTAAATCCTGGGATGTATATGAGTATGTCAATAAAACATGCATGTATCAATAAAAAATGAAAGAAAAATATCATGCAGGTTTCATTAATGAAATGAACATAATTAAAAAAACTTAAATTCAAAATCCATATGTTTGACTAAAACCCAAGTGAAACACCTGGTTGACATATTCGTGATTTTGTGTCAAGCACAAAGTGATCATTTGTGTCACTGTCAAACAATGCATTAAAAAACTATTTAATTTTGTATTTTGATTTTTTTATTGTTTAACTGCTCTTAATTAGCTCGAATTTTATTAATTTTACAATACATTTCTTAGTGTTTAATAAATACAGTATATTATTTTATAATATTATGTTAAATTAAATAGAGTAGTAAAATAAAGTATTAGTTTCAACATAAAACCCATAAATAATATAAGTAAAATACAGTTAAAATTTTACCTTTTTATATTTGCAATTTCTTTTATATAAAATTGAGTTATATATGTTTGTAACTACAGCTACACAATGAAATTTGTAGGTATTACTCACTGTGGGAGTGAATCGCTTAAGGGTAGTTTTAAAATGTGTTATGTATTTTCCTGCTGAACTGTATTTAGTATACTAATAGAAGTTTGTGGCATATAAATTCATGTACAGGGCTGTCTGAAAAACAAAGTATTGCCGTTAAGGGTGTATTCGAAAAAATATTTTTCCACCCTCAACAGCTCGAAATTTTCTGAGACATTTTCAGACTCATTTTTAAAAGTAAAAACATGAAACTTGCTGGGGTCATTTCTGAAGACATGTTTAACATGCCGTGTGATTTCATTTTCAGCTCAATTAATTAGAATTTGATTTTTAAACAATTATTTTTTCAGTATGACCATGTTTTTCATTCCCAGATCGCCCGCTTCGGGAAATTCAGTTCAAAACGCCAACTTTGACAGCATTTTTTACAGTATTTTCTGCATTTATCAAAAAATTAAGAAGCCCGGCACATTATATAGTTTCTAAATAAGAGAATTTCCCAGTTTGATGCGTTTGAGGGCAAAAATGAATTTTAAAATGAATCAGAAAATAAGCAGTTTGGATCGGAATACACCCTTAAGTAAGTTTTAAGGTGTGTTATGCTTTTACCCGAATTTCAGCTTATTATGTGGTGTGTATATGTATTTGTAGATCATCAACAGGACTGCACACAAGTATCAAGTTACCGCTAAATGCTAAAAATAAATTGTCATATTTTGGTAAAATCTTTAAAAAATAAAATAAAAGGCGAGACTTTACCTTGGCATGTTATGCCGGTCTGCACGGCTCAACATTTATGGTTCGTGCAACACCATAAAGATTTTTAGAGAATGAAAGATAATAGTACGTCAGGCAGTGTTATAAATATGCACACTCTCTCTCTCTCTCTCTCCCCCCCCCCCCCTTTAAATTGGCTTGTGACTTTTCTCGAATTTCATTTTCTTGTTGACTGACTTGCAGACTTCCCATTTAAAACAAGTCAGACAGTTTGAAAGAAAAAAAAATTGCAAACCCTGAATATTATTTAATAATTTGTTAATGGTGGTTGTATACTTTGATTTAAAAAATAAAAGTAAAATTCTCATGATAAAGTATAGCAAATCACTTCTATAAGCTGAAATAGGAGAAATGTGTTTTTCTTTCAAAGTGTAAAGAAGAAATATGCAAAACAACTTTGTCATATTTATATAGATAATGAGTGGGTTTATATGAGCGCCACATATAGAAAATTTCATAGTTATGCTTGAGTACTGGTTAATGTCATATGTACATACAAGAAATGTTTTTGGTTGTGAAGTCTTTTTAACCTAAATTTCTGCAAAATTTGATTATTTTCAGTTAACTAAATTTTATGTTTTTAAGTTCTTTAAATGGATTATATATTACATTTATTCAATATTCTGTTAATATGATGAACAAAATCAAATAGCCACAAAAAATGTTCTTTCTTCATTGTTTTTTAAAATGTCTAAGTTTTTAGCATTTTTTTTAATACCCAGATCAGAAAATTTAATGGCAAACAAAAACTATAATTAATAAACTTATGTAATTTATGATTATCTTAATTTTGTTTTCTTTTGCTGTATTTTCTGTCAAATTATTTCAATAAATTTTTGTTTTATTTATTTTATTTATTTATTTCTTTTTTCAGATTAATTCTTCAAATTATACTATTTTCTTGGTACAAGAGAAAAACAGCTATAGAAAATGCCATTTTATGAACATATTTGTAATTCAAATCTCAAGGGATATGTATGCAATTCACAACCTTACTGCAAATAAATACCTTCAGCATGTAGTTTCATCTGTTGTAATTCAACGTTCCAATGGGCTATATCTTTTTAATAGAAGCATAGTTGTTTTACATTAACAATACAAACAGAACTTTTATGGACCAAAAATGTAAACAGTATAGGAAAACATCATTTTTATGTTTTTCACTTCTTGATTTTGACTTTATTTTTCAAGTTTTCAGTTAGCAGAGCTGGTATGAGATTTTAATCTGAGGCTTCCATAAAGAAAATAAACCATTTGAAATGTATCTTCTGCTTAACTTAACATGATGCTGGGAACTTTCAGCCAGATTTTGGTTTGTTATAAATGCCTCATTTCTCAGGAATGTCCCATTTAGGTTCAAGTGATCCATGTAAAGGGGAAAAGACTCAGAATTTCATTAGCAATCAGTCTTCACATCCCTATATTGGCAATAATGTTGAACGATTCAGTTCGGTGGCTTCTGATGGTAACCTGACTGAAAATGTGATTGCAAAAGAGCTAGAGGATGTAAAACGTCGGGATCAAGACAAATATAGAGCTCTCAGTGGTGGACAGCAATCATCAGACTATCACACTGGGGAGCCCATGAACCCATCTTCATCTGTATCTCATCCTGCTGCAGTACCATCTGCTGCATCTATTTATCCAAGAGTAGCTCTTGTGTCACAGCCTCCTCGAGCAGCTGGTCCATCATCTCATTTTGAAAATTACGGATTACCTTCACATGTTCCTTCCAATCCTCCACCACCTTCTGGAAGCCATCATACACCCGTCCATTCTCAAGCATACAGACATTTATTACCACCTCATTCAATATTGCCAGGGCAGTACAGCAATTCAAGTTCTGCACACATTGGAATTGATATGTGGCAAAAATATAATCCTAATCCATGGATGTTATCGCATTATGATGAACTTCGAATTCGGGAAGATAGGGAGCGTGTTATTTCTCAAGAAAGAGAACGGGACAGGTAAGATGTATTCTCTTTCATGTACTCTTTAGGAAAAATCAGTCTACAGAATTTTTTCTATAGTCTTGTTTTATTTTTATATTATCTTTTACTTTCACAGAGAAACCTCACACTTGAGACTAAACATATAGTAAAGAATATGCATTACTCAGTAAATTGTCCTTTTAACCAATTGAATAAGGTGCTATTAATTTGTACTTTATTTGCGGGAAGCTCATAATGATTAGTATTTGAGATTTTAAAATTCTTCTCTATCCTTTAAAAATCTTCTACTTCTGTGATTTATCTACTTTGCTTAAATAGTACTTATTCTGCGGCAGCAATCGGCAACCTTTCAGATCCCATGGGCCACTAAATTCATGATTTTAAATCCTGCATACTACTAATAGGAATTTTTTAAGAACATGTATAGAAATGTACTATAATGATCAGATCTTCTATTTAATTGAAATGAAAATATACTACCTATTTGATATAACAAAATTATAAATGCTTATTTAACTATAACCAAAAATTTTAAGGTAATTTAACCAAATTTTTAAAGCTAGTTTAATCATTATAAAATATTTGAAGTCTATTTAGGTAACACAAATTTTTAGTGTGATATGTTTCTGCTTGTTTAAAAGAAGTTTGTGGGCTTTTGGCTCAAAACATGTGACTGCAAGACAGAGCCATTTTTATTTCAAACCGAGATTGGTGCCAAATGATTGTTTGACATATAAAAATGCTTCTTCACTCAAGTGTGTTAAAAACTGATTCAAAATATTCACTGCTTTTTCATGTGACAATTGGTATTCACTTTTATGGAAAATCAAATTTTTTGCAAATAAATAATAAAGTCTGAACATAATTGTCAATTCCTACTATAATTAAGAAATTCAAAACAAAAGCATTTAAAATTTTATAAATATAAGAATTTCTTAAGAAATTTTTATTTTATTGTTTATAAAACATAAATTCAAATGTCCAGATTTTTCTGTGAAGTCTCTTTTTTTCATGCACAATTGGTGGTCAACAGGTCATTAGTGACTGCTGCTTTGGAGTATCCTTTTTATCATTGGAAACTTGCTCATGTCATTAAAGGCCACTTCAAGATTCGTTTTTGTAAATTGAATTTATTCAAATTATTTATTTAGAAATGTACATTTTAATTGAAAGCATTATCGGAAGGCTGAGGGGAGGAGGGGGTAGAAAGGGAACCTTAGCTACTTATAAAGGGCAAAATTAGCACTAGCCACAGGGCCAGTAAATGAGAAAAAGTGGCTAGTGAAAAATTCTCTATCTGCGGCCACCTTCTGGCTACTTTTTTACAAGGAGGTAAAAAAATTTTCTTGCATTTCATCAAGGATTCTACTTTTTTTAGTTCCAATATATTTATATTAACATA
This sequence comes from Maratus speciosus, assembly GCA_963932465.1. Classification (NCBI taxonomy): domain Eukaryota; kingdom Metazoa; phylum Arthropoda; class Arachnida; order Araneae; family Salticidae; genus Maratus; species Maratus speciosus. Next base: position 147,570,133 of record OZ010796.1, on the reverse strand, counting down.
TTTATTTGGGCTATTCAGGTTTAGATGAATAGCTTATAGAAATTTTACTGTTTAGTATTTTTAAATAAAAAAGTGGCCATTTAAAAAACTAGTTCTACCGACCATTGGCTGCTAATGAAATTTCCCAGTTTTGCCCTATAGCTACTTATCAATTATCTTATAAATCTGACAGGCATGCCCATATGAATTGTTTATTTTGAATGTTTGCATTCATTCCTGTTTCATTATAAATATATTAATAAGCATTTTATTATGAAGATATAATATATTAAAAAGAAAACATTGTGTAAAATGCAGTTTTAAAATACAGTGAACAAAAATAAATTATATGATCAATGTGGTGGAGAGGGAAAGTTTATATCGAGAGTAACTGGAAAAAATTTCTTATGCTGGTTTGGTGTACTTATAATAGTTTCTCTTCCTAGCAAAGCAGAATTCTTTTCCTTGTTGTATATTTTTGTGCCTTTTTAAATGATTTTTTAAGGCATTCTTCAACCCATTAATCACTGTGCAGAATACATTCACAAGCAAATTGCATGTGAAATGAGAACCACAATGGTTAAGGTTGATAACTGCTGCCATATAAGTCAATCAGTTGTAAATTAGATCATCCAGTTCATGCTTAATCATATATGTTACAAACAATATACAGGATGTCCAAAGAAGATGGTTACATAGTTTATTTCTGTAAGTATGAGAAATAGATGAAAATATAAATTGGAATAATGTTTATAGCAAGGTAGAGAATCCAAAGAGTATATTTCAATCTCCATTGGGGGAGGTGGTCTTAACTGGATATTTAAAATTTACCTTTTAGTTGGCACTCTTTAAAAAAAAAATTACCCTGTTGCAAAATTGATCTCTGTTGCATCCTTATTCATATCCAAAAATTTTGGTTTGAATATCTGAGAAAGTCAGAGTTATTGAAAATAAAAAATCGCGACTTGGCTCACATTTCCACAAGACAAGTCACAAAATCTTGTTGAAATTATGGACAGTCTATGAATCTATGATTGTATTATTTGGGGTCAATCATTTTTTTATTTTTGCTTATCTTTCTAAAATGCAAATGAAATATTTTTGCATACTTTAATACAGTTTCCAATCATTGATGCATGGATTTAAAAAATAATTTTGTAAGTATTGAAATGTATAAAAATGGTAATAAGAAATGAAAAAAATATATTTCAATTTATAATAGAATCATTTATTGAATGAGTTTTGAAACTAGGGTACAGAATTTATTCAACAAAATGTTTACTACAGTAGAAGCTCGATATGACACAGTTGCATGGATACACAAAATTATAAAACAAGTTGTGATAATTTAATAATACAAAACATGAAAAAAATGATGTGAAGAATTATACTGAGTTATTATTCACAATAAAATTATAGATTCAACAGACTATCTCTATCTCACCGTACTCGGATGCAGAAATATTATATTTAGAGGTTTGATTATGTGAAACAAAAATATGCAAGGTTATTTAAACACACTTTTTCAAAGTGTCTGTTGGCAGCACCAATACAAAGCTGTGCTCTTCACAAAATATTGCATGAAGCTGTTTCTAGTTCATAGTGCATGATTGTTTTGAATGCATTGGTTATTCTGTCACACAAATCATGTAAAGGGCAAAATTAGTATCGGCTATAGGACCACTAAATGGAGAAAAAAAAGTGGCTACTAAAAAGTTGTCTGTCAGCTGTCTCCTCATTGCCACTTTCCTACAAAGAGAGGGTAAAATTTTCTGCATTCCATCAAGGATTGAATTTTTGCTCATTACAATATGTTAATTGGGTTGTTTAATTTTAGATTAGTACTAATAGAAATTTTAACAAGTTTACTGTTATTTAGCATTTTTAATTAAAGTGGCCAATAGTTTAAAAAAAATCTCGACAGATTATTGAGCTCAGTGTTTTCTTATGATAATTTTTGTAAGTATTTAAATTGATGTCTACAGCTTCTGTATTAAGGAATTAAATCACCTTGGCACTTGGAAATATGGGTATAAAAATAACAATTTTTTTTTTACTCGGTTATTAAATATTTTTATTTTACACATATGCGTAAAAGTTTTATGAACAATTTAAAAAAAAAAAATTAGAAATGGCAGAGATATGAGCCATCAAGTGTCAAGTAGGATCCTCTTTTCAAAATCTTTGTTAATAATTTTTATCTTAGTAAGGCATCGTTTGAAAGGGGAGGGTGATCTAGAAAGGTAATAGCTAAGATATAGAATAAGAAAAAAAAATTTTTTTGTAGAAATGTCAGCTGTTTGGGAGAAAAAACTTTATAAAAATTTGGAGATTTAAAAATTTATTAAAAAAATGAACTTGACATCGAATAAAAAAACGAACAAACCTATGCTACATCTTAGATAATATTATAAAGAATATGTGGTTTAAATTTCATCAAAATTGGTTAAGTTTATCTTGAGATATCTTGTACACCAATTTGAAAAAAGTAGATTCGAGAAAAATGTAAAAGAAAAAAAGCATCGCTTTGGCATCTTGAAACCAAATGTTTTTTTTTTTTTAGTTACCATCAATCTGTGATTCCTGGACCATACATAACGTCTTCTAGTAATACCACAATGTCCTCAGACTCATTTTGAGCAGCTTTCGTCAATTTCCTAGCCTCTTTAGTCTCCATTTAGATACTGACTGAGAATCCAAGTTCTCGTATAATCACAGCACGCTTGGGCCAAACGTAAGATTTAATAATTGCATCATTTGTAATCCACTAGTATACCCATCATTAAACATACAAGCTGCAATATAAGATGCAATCTCAACAGTTTTCACACCACTGTAATGATCTTTTGGAGCCAAAGACCTAATGACAGCGTTTAGACTTTCATTGTTATTTTGAGTGTCTCTCTCTAAACAGCATTCTAAAAAATCCACAGTAGTTCTATTTGTCTGTAAACAAATCGGCATCAGTTAACCATTTGTTCAAACTGTGGCAAAACTAGGCATATTCTATTCCAGAATTTGGCGATACTCGCCTGGATGAGTTCCGATTATAACTCGGAGCTCACTTCTAATTGCTATAAATCCGGAAATAATTTGAATTTTGAAATGATTAAATCTTTAAATATTCTCAAAAGTATAAACAATTTTATCTAGTCAAAAAAAGAAGAAATAAATTTTTTTAAAATCTTGTGGTGTAACTCTTAATTAAATTTTAAACAAGGACTCTTAAATATGTTAACTAAAATCCAACTAAAGAAAAAGCATATAAAAACTAAAAAGCAAACATCTCTTTTGTAAATATTGGTTTAATAAATTAGCTAAAATCTATGGCTAAGTCCCACTTCAGCTGCTATTTTGGACACACCATGCCAGAAATCAAAATTTATTGGAAGTCAGTTCTTTGTCCTAGAAATATCTAAATTTTAATGTATGTGTGAATAAGACTACTTTCTTGATACTAATTGTCCTTTCTTCTCCAAATATGTTATCTGCATTTATCTACATTGTATCCCCTCCAAGGATGGGGGAAATACATCATTTTACTCGCCACTGGCGAGTGGATTTTCTGACAGGGCAAGTGAATTTGTAGGCAGTATTTATAAAACTCCATGCCAAAAGATATGCCAAAAACTTTATTTTTTTACTAGTTAGCTATATTTTACAACTTTCCAAATTGCTGCGATCTTAACTCAGTACTAAGTTCTATTCTTTATTAAACTTTTCTCTCTTGTGTATATTTTTCTTAATTTTACAGGGGAAAAAATATATATGTGAAAATGTATTGTAGCAATAGTAATCAACTATTTTTGCAATCGCCCAAGTTTTATTATAACAATTTCTAACTGTACATTGCATTTTGCTGGCGGGTAAAATAAATCCTTGACTGGTAAGATTTTCTGAAAATTCCCCACCCTTGATCTCCACATAATGTGACCCAAAATTGCTTATAACTCAATAAATAATTTATTTGTCAGAAAATGGAAAACGTCTTTCAATTCCAAATCGCTTCCACAGTCAGCCCTGCCAATTTTGTGCTTTTACGTTTAAAAATGTGTCAGAAAGTTTGACTTGTCAAGCAGTAGACTTGAGAACCGCCTTAATGTAGTGTTGGGTTAGTGGAAAAAATAGTAATAATTTTCAAGTTCTGCTATTTTATCGTCATGGAGCATTTTCTTTGTTTTTTTTTTGTTGTTTTTTGTGTGTGTGTGTTTACATATTTGAATTTACATCTATATAAGATTACAGCATTTTTTTCCAAAGTTGTATATTGGTAGTTAGTTATGCAATTGTTATATTAAATATTATTTTTTGTAAACTGTTGGTACAAGATAAGCTTTTGTGGCCAAACCAGTATACTGTTATATTGTGTTAAATAATGACAATATATACCATTATTTAACTTAATAAATTATAGAAGTTTTCTGTATTTATCTGCAATTTTTTTAGAATAGTGGATTTTTTTCCTGACTTTTGTTATTTCTGAGATAAAGCTGAAAATTCAGTGATTAAACAAATACTTAATTCCTTTGGTTTGTGATATTTCTTGTGGTTTTTATGAATTTTTCTTACATTTGCCTTCCCCCCCCCCTCTGCTCCTCCCCCAAGTTCTCTCTTATTACTGTTTTTGAGTGATATGGAGTCTTTTCTTCAGTTCTTTGTCCTTTTTATGTGTTTTTATATTTTTAACAATTATGCTTCTATCTGTAGTAGCAGAAATTGTGTAGTATGACTGCAAGCACTGCAAATTATTTCAGATCTTGCAGATTAACATCTTTTAACCCCTTGGGGATGAGCGACCTGTATACGTGCCGTATGAAGCGCTCAGAATCCTTGTTTTTCCTCACCAGTAAAATTTTACTGTAAAATTTGCCTTATTTAATCAACGCATTTTCTCGATTCAAGAAGACTGTTTTTAAAAAATGGTGACAAAAGATTTAAAATTTTGTAAAAGGCTCCCATCCCGAAGGGGTTAAAAGAAGTATTAATTGGGCTTAAAAAAACAAACAAACAAAGTTAAAATTTACTTTGTTTTTAGATTTGTATTTATTGTGTCTTTTACAAAATATATATATATATAATAAAAAAAAAAATTACTTATTTAATGCATTACTATTATTTCTTCTGATAGTAGACATTATGTTGCAGATAAATATAGGTTTGCTGCATATTGACACAGAACATTCTTCTACTGGGCATTTATGCATTTTATACTTTAACACAGTCCTATTAACTACTAACTTATGTCATCTTAAACCCCCCAATGATTGAAGAAATCAAAATTTACTCCTTTAATGTTGAAAGAAACTTCTTAAATATGCTATAAAAAGTGAAGAAAACACATTTCAATTTTTTTTTTCTTCAGGAGCAAATTAAAAAAAACTACCACTGCAAGAGCAAAGTCTTGCTACTGCTCTTGTAGTGGTAGCATGTCTTTTTGAACTTAAAGAATTGTAGTAATTATTTTTACACTGCTCAAAAAAAGGGATATTGTGGATGGATCTTGAATCTGGAGAATTGTTTAGATAATTGATACATGATCGACATGGTAGGTTATATGTAAAAAAAAAGATGCACATGTTTGGCAGAAAAAAATGCATTGTATCATTTGAGTACAAAAGGGAAAAAATATAATTTGTGCATATGAGAAAAAACGAATAAAAGGGTGTTTCCTTCGAAGAAAATCATTTTTAGTAGGGGGGGTATGGTTTCCCCAGACGGCCAGCAACGTTGAACAACTTTGAGGCATAGAGTCAATGAGGTTATTAATGGAGAGCTGGGGTATTCTGTCTCACTCTTCCAGAAGAGCTCTTTCCAGCTCTTGGGAGAGTTTGTGAGGGTGGTAGGCACCAGCAGCTCCTCTACATAGAATGTCCAAAACATGCTGTATTTGGTTCATATCCGGAGAACATGCTGGTCATTCTGGTCATGATTCTTTCCTTGAAAAGGAAATTGGCCACCAAGTGAGCACGATGTGGCCTGCCATTGTCATTCATTAACGTGAAGTCATCTCCAATTCCTGCAGCGTAAGGTACTACGATAGGTCTGAGGATCTCATCCTTATATCACTGACCAGTCAGAGCTCCATTTTGAATGATGTGGAGGCCAGTGCACCCATCAATGGCGATGCCAGCATAGGCCATCTCTCCCTCACTGCCAAATCTGACATTCCTTGCATGGTTTTTGTAGTGCCACATTCCCTCCAAATGAAAATAGTACGCCTATTATCAGGATGAACAGAAAAATGGGGCTCATCAGAGAAAAGAATATTGCTCTATTAATTTCTCCTCCAGTTCATATTCTCTGTTGCCCACTCCCTGTGGGCGCCATGGTGCCTTGCTGTTAATGTAATGCATACCATTGGTCTTCGATCATACAGACCTACAACGTGGAGTCAGTTTTGGACAGTTTGAGTTGAAACTATGGTGCCAGTAACCGAGCGAAGGTGTTATTGAAGAAGAGTGGCATTTATATTTTGGTGTCTCCGAGCCATTACCATTAAATATCGATCTTCATTGGGCATTGTTGAACATCTATGACCTTGCCCTGGTCTTTGGCCTGCATTTCCAATCTCCAATAAACAGTTCCAGATCCTGGAAATCGCACTTTGTGAAACTCTAGTGGCTTCTGCTACTTGGGCTTGTGTTTGGCCCCCTCTATCCAACCAAACAACTCTCCAAGCTTCTGATTTGGATAAATGACTTTGTTCAGACATTGCACTCATTGATACAAAGCACTTACTGAATGTCGATCATTGTTTTATGCTTTGTCTTTCAGTAAGTTGAAAGCTAAATTTCATTCGCTGCCACTAAAACATCATTTTTGACATCAAACTCAAAATTTGCATACTCCGAAGTTTGAAAATGAGAAAAATTTGCATTTGCAACTATCTTCTTCCCTTTTCTGTAAAAATTTTCACTTATACCATTATTTTATGTAAGACTTAAGAGTATCCTTTAATTGTTTTGAGCAGTGTAATATTCTACATTGTGTTTCTCTCTAAATACTTTCAAAACACTTGCTTCTTTTTTTAGATGTTTAGTTTAAGGTGTCTCTATACTTTTGCTATACTTTGAAGAATATATATATATATGTATATCCCCCCCCCCCCCAGCTTTACCCCAGTAATAAAATTTGTCCTTATACATTTTCAAAAGCATTTTTATTTTGTTTCTATCATATTTTGAAAAAAAAAAAAGCAATGATTGTTAAAACATTAGTTACTAATGCTTTTTTAACATTAGTTGTAATTATAAAATATATTTCTTTTTTGATTTGAAGTTATTAGCAAAATATGTACTTTCGTTTGAATGTGTGAGCAGCATTTCTCAACCTTTTTAATCTTACGACACACTTCTTAAACCATGGTTGAACTTCAATTGCATTATGGTGATACGTGTGAAAAAAAGATGTGATTTTTAATTAATTTTCCAACACAATCGATTTAATATACACTAACATTTAAAGAGGTATCTAAGCTGTTTTTGATTAGAATATTTACTTTATAAGACAGAATCGGGGTTAGTGTAATTGTATACAATGGTATCAAGGATGGATCCCAAAAGGAGTGTCGTGGGAGGGGGGGGGGGGGGGGGTGCATCATGACCCCCTGTGGAACCAATAAAGTTTCTACATTTTTATCAATACTTTTTTGCTTAGAAATATACAATAATGAATACAAAAATCATTTAGGTGATACTGTAGTGAAACAGATTTTCCTTTATGATTTATGAAATAGCAAGTTTAACCAATGGAGAGATTCAAACACTGAATTACTCATTAGCTGTACAATTATCAATTTTGGTTTTTACTCACTGTCAGAAAATTCAATTGACATAATGAGTTTATTTTGAGTATTGAACTTATTTTCCTAATTATTAAGTAAAATTAAAACTGCAATAAACTAAAATTTCATAATCTTTTTATAAACTTTTAAAATTTTGGGAGACACTTTTTAAAAACACAATATGTTGGCATTCAAAATCTAAAGTCTGGTGATGAAAACCCACATTTGATAATTATATTGGGTAATGAATAGTCTTGTGTTTTAATTTCTCAATAGTAATAGGTTAACACAGGATTTCATGAATGACAAGGGTTGCTAAAGCAGCCCCTTAAGATACTTAAAGCCACTCCTTTTTAAAAGCGATATGTCTCCCTCTAATTTAACAACTAGATACAGGGTGGTATATGCCATATACTGTCTGGGTATACCCTCTTCCTATAGTGTATACCCGCTGATTATTTCACAACTATGGCAGTTGACAGAATTTGTAGATAATCATACCCTTAAATCATTTTCCAATGGACATTTCTACAGCATTTTATCTTTCTTTTTTTTTTTTTTTTTTTTTTTTTTTTTTTTTTTTTGTAAGTCTTCCTTTTTAGGAGGCATAATTTTTCTTTTAAATAATTAAATTTATTTGAAGATCTGAGACCATTATCATGATTTCCTCACACTCTCTTAAAAAGAATATACAAAAAAGAAAACCTTCCAAATAATGCAACTTTATAGCACTAAAAACTATTTTAAAATTATTTTAAATTGTACAGTATAAAATGTTATATGTATTGATACTTCAGTTAATTCTTAAAATCTTGATATAATTTGAAGTAAAATTTTCATGGCACTCCTGAGGTTCTCTCATGGTGTACCACTGTGCAGCAGTATAGAACCACTGCCCTAGATAATCTAATTACAATCATTTAATTAGAGAATTTTGTATAGCTTTTATTAGGGATTGACCAAAGCAGGAATTTTACTGAATATTCAGTCAAAGTGTATACCGAATATTTGGTATTCGGCAACTGAATACTTACAAATTTTTAATAAACATTTTTGCATATATTATCTTTTTTAATAAACTTTGATTAAATTCTTAATAATTTAATTCAGTTACGTTTTTATTCTTAAATCTAATTACACAAAAAATTTAATGACTTCTTTCCACTCATAAATTCATTAATCCATCCCTTATTTTTTATTATTTTATCACTAGTCAATACCCTAAATAAATTATGAAAATATTCAATTTTTCAAACTATTATTTAGGATAAGGATTGTCAAAAAAACTAATTTCATTAAAATAAAAAGGAACTAGAGGTTGTCATTAAGCTGATTTACTGATTGCCTATGTCTAATTATAAACACATTGAATAGAAATGTTCTCAACAGGGTTGTTTGATTTAAATCACGATTTAAATCAGTTTTTCTTAACATTGATATTTACAGGTTAAATAAGAATCAAATTCATCATTTATGTTATCAGAAAAGTCATCATTCATTTCAGACTAAAAATAACCTTGTAATAACATTAAATAAAACTTTTATAAGTTCAAAATACTATCATTTTACAAAAGTGAACGCAATTGTATTAAAAATATTATCAATCCATAGTGTATTCTTCAAAATTGTTGCTCTCTCATTTTTATTTATTATTATTTTTTTTAATGATCAATTTATTTTTGCAAGTTAAATGTTTAAATTGTAGTTAGTACTACCTTATTCATGGGTCTGTCCAAGACTTGTGTCCTGTTTTTGTGAAGTTTTTTTTTTAATTGAAAAATCTAATCACAATTTTGTAAATTTGAAAAAATCATTATATATAGGTTCTTGTTTATGTTTTTTACAAGATCGTTTATTTATAGTAAAAAAAAAAAAAAAAAATGTAATAGGTACTTTGTTGACTTCAACTGTTTTGTGACAGGTTAAATTTTATTTTAAAATAATTAATTTGTGAAAGTTTAAGCCTGGTGACAGAAAAATTTAGGGAAAGGTCTATTTTGAAGACAAAGAATTTTGTGAAGGGCCCTGTTTTAAGATGAAAATTTGCGTGAAGGATCTTGTCTAAATAATTTTTTTAATGTGAAAGATCCTTTAAAGGACACAATTTTTTTCTCAACAAATCTCTGTTATTTCTAAGCTAACCAGTGATTCCTACTGTCCAGTAAACATGATTGATTGTTTAAATTGTCAACAGGTGAGGAGATAACACTGACAATTGATAGTTTTAGGCTTTCAGTTATGTGATTATTTTTCATCTGGTAACTATTTTGTCAATCATTAGATTAGTATAGCATATTCTGAATCAAAAGTTGAAACAATGTCATTTACTAATACAAGGTAAGGGTTACAAAGAGCTTTTGGATTTTTTGATACATAAGAAAAATTGTTTGCAGAAAAAAAGATCCAATGTGGCTTTATTTTACAGAAAAAAATACTATTTTTTGGAAAAGGTGTAATAACAATGTGCAAGTAATGTAGTGATAAAATGATGGGGATTATGGCAAGAATGTAAAACACAAAGAAACTTGCAGTCTGTGATAAAGATAGCATTCGTGAATCTGCAATGGAATACATGTATACATTTAAAATTCTTTGTTACATTTATTATGTGTTTATACATTATATATATTATTGGAGTAACACATTAATGAAAATTAAATAACTTTAAATTAACTAGAAATTTATACACAGAATATTCATAAATTTATGTATAACAATTTAAATTTAATAGTAAAATAATAAAAGTTTAAGTTTTAAGTGAATCTTTTAAATTTGTTTGCAACAATTTTTATGTAAAATATCTTGAATTCTTATCTAGGAAATGTAATGAAATTAGTAGAAATGTATAAATCTATGCAGAAAAAATAAATAAATACATGCACATACATAAATAAGTACACAAATAATATTAATAAAAAAATCTGATTTAAATTTTAAAAAATCCCATTTAAATCAAATAAATCTGATTTTTTTTTTTAATTTTTTTAAATAATCCGTAATTTTTAACAACCCTGGTTCTCAAATACAATAGATAACATATCAATTTGTACATTTAATTATTTTCGACAAATAATTGCTTTATATTTTGATAAATGATTGTGTCATGATGAAGATAAAAAAAAAAAAAGAGCGATTTTAATTTAATGGATATAAAAGATATAGGATAGGCTTAGGGGTATACTTATTTAATGTGTATATTAATGAAAATACACATTAAATAAATTTAAATTAAAAAAACTGATGTAGAAATAATGTAAATTAAATGTAAGGGAAAGATGCCTCATCTTCCTTACTTTTTTCTATCTTTATTGTAGACAGTTGTTTTGATTTTATGCCTATATGAACTATTTTATGAAAGAAAACATTCACTTTAAAAAAAATAATAATAAAAATAGCCATTGACTTGTTTTTTGTAGTGCAGTTGAACTCTAATCTCATGTACTTAATATTGAAACTCATTACTTAGCCTATTCTACTTCCAAATAAAAGGGGGAATTCTTCCGCTTCTAAGAAAATACTTATCTGCACCTGCCAGCAGTGTTTATGGCGAACATTTATTTTCTGAAGCTGGACAGATTTATAAACAGAAAAGAAACAGATTACAACCAGATGCCTAAAAACTCTTATTTTTACACCATAATTTGCCCATGTTAAAACTTGATTACAAATAGTAATGTATCAGTATCAGCTTTTATACATGATTACTTATCACTGAAGCATATTAAAATAACATCAAAGGAGCATTGGTCATCATGTATTTTTACAATATCCTGTATACAAACTGAGAATTTTTTTTAATCATGCATCTAATTACACATCGTTAAAATGTGTATGTGTGGTATTAATTTCTAGAGCATGACTAAATATTGTTTTCGACCTTTCAGAGATTCTGAAAGAATTGAAAGACACAAAGAAGAGCGGGCTGAAAAAGAGAGGAGAGATTGGCAAGAACAAGAACGTCTTGATCGGGAGGAGAGAGAGAGAGCACAGAGAGAAGCAGTTCAACAACATTTTGAAGAGTCATTACGGCTGGCTTTGCAAAAGGTAAACTCAACTATAAAATAAGTTATTTTGTAAATCTTGACATTAAAAATTAAAAGTAAAAAACAAAAAAAATGAACAAGTGTATGGGATTATTTTACTGTATATGTTCTTGATGTATCTTCTCCTTAAGCCAATGAGAGAATTATTGATCTTTTGACAATGAAAGAATTAAGGACCTTCAAATTTGGTGAATAGAATTATATCAATGTCTTTAAATAAGGGGAAAATATTTTATTTAAATCATTTTTTGCCTGTAATTTTTTACGTTATGTGCAATTTTTGCTTTAATTCATAAAAATGGTAACCTAATACTTTGAAAACAATTTGAACTCTTAATTAGCCTTTAATTAGTCTAAATAAATAACCTTTCTTGTTTCACTAAATTTTGAAAATCATAGTATTGCTATTTGCTGTACATTTAATTTACATGCCGTGCTTTCTTTCGCATATCAGGGCTTGAAATTGTGTACTGTAGGTCTGTGGGGAGAGTATATGTTACATATACCTTTCAGATTATTTCAAAAAACTCTGTATACCCTCTGTTTTCTAAAGTTCCCATACCATACATATAAAATTTGCCATTCAGAAAATGATTGCTAAGATAATAGTAAAGAATGTACTACAGTGACTTTCCACCCTCATGAAGCTGCTAAGCAATATATCCCCAATTTAGCACCGGGGAGGGGGATGGAGAGCTCCTCCCATGAACTTTAATAAATTTTCTGGTTGGAAAGGTTTAAGATGCCCTTTAAAAAAAAACAATTAGCATTTTACTGTTGTTTAGAAAAAAATCAAAACAATAAATGTACTACGTTTAACATATCGGTCATCAAAATGCAATTTATAGGTGCAAAATATGACTAACAACCATATATCCATATTCTTGGGTTGTGATTCCCTATACCCCGTGGAAATATCAATGATGCTATACTGCGTAATTTAAGGGGCTACTTCACTCACGTGAAAACACACGCTTGCTGATGTCAATCCTATAGAAGAATTTTCTTTATGATATCTCATTTGCATTTCAGTATTTTTAAGTGAATTTTTTTTTTTTTCATTGAATAGCTGAGATAGATCCCTACAAAGACCATTTTTGCCGTTTCAATTTTGTTGACAGGTTTTTTTATTATTATTAGGATACTTTTACTTTTGGAACGGCTTTCGAAAGTAAAAGTATCACCATTTAAAAAACCTGCAAAGAAAATAAAAAAAGTGATAAACGTCCTTTGTGGAGATCGATCTCAGTTATTCAATGCAAAAGGAAAAATATCATTTTAAAAATATTGAAAAACAAACAAGATATCTTAACACTTTCGCTGCCGATCCTGCGCCAGCACAGGATCGCGGGATCAGCAGCGAAAGTGATCAGAAATTTTAAATTGATACCGGAAATATCGAAAGAAGATATTTTACTTTATGTTATCACTAAATGTCTTTTATTAAATAAAGCATAAAATACTATTCTTTATTTCTGGTATGAACACTAAATTTCTGGATAAAAATGGAGGCCAAACTGGCAAATCTGTCTGTGGCACTCAACGTGTTAAAAACTTCCTTCCATAGGATTAACTTTAGCAAGCATGTATTTTCGCATAAGTGAAGAAGCTCCTTAAACACAAAATTGGAAAAGAGATGCATAAAGAAAATTGTGTGTGTCCTTCAGGCTGCATAATTTTCCTCTTGAAGTTAATAAAATATTTTGTGGATAATCACTGTAAAAAGGTCTGTTTTATATTAAGAACATTGAATATGTTTTTCTTTTTGAGAAAAGGACCCAGTTTTTTTTTTATAAGTGCGTGTTTTTTTTTTTTTTTTGAGAAAAGGAACTAGTTTCTATTTTTAAGTGTATGGCAGGGGTGCAGAATATGTCCGATCCGGCGATCTAGGATCGGGGGAAATTTTAACCCTCTGGGGAAATTTTTCAAAAACATATACAATTGATTTCGATTTTACCAACGAATTCCATAATTCCCTGAGATAGAACAATTTCAGTATAAATAAAAATATCCGTAAGGCGACCTTCACAAAATCGATCTCAGAATAATATGTACCGAATATCAGGGGTGATTATGTTCCAATTTTTACGAAAGCTTAAGACTTTCGGTTCAAAAAAAAAAAAAAAAAAAAAAAAAAAAAAAAAAAAAAAAAAAAAAAATCATTCATCTGAAAATTTGGACATAAAAATACCGCGAATTTTCGCGAAGAATTATGGAAAAAACGCGAATTTCGTCACAAGATCGCAAAATAACCGCACATTTCGTCACAAGATCGCGAAAGAACCGCAAATTTCGTAAAAAAGATCGCGAAAGAACCGCAGGTTTCTTCAAAAGATCGCGAAATAACCACAGGTTTCATCAAAAGATCGTGAAATGAACGCAAATTTTGTCAAAAGATCGCAAAATAAATGCACATTTCGCCAAAAGATCGCGAAACAATCTCACATTTCGTCAAAAGATCGTGAAACAATCGCAAATTTCGTCAAAAGATCACAAAACAACCGTGATTTTAGTCAAAACATAGCGAAATAATCGCTATTTTCGTCAAAACAGGGAGAATAACCTTCTATTTCGTCAAAGAAAAGTGAAAAAAACTGCAAATTTCATCAAAAGATCGCGAAATAAATGCAAATTTTGTCAAAAGATTGCGAAACAACCGCGCATTTCGTCAAAAGGGGCGAAATAACCGCAAATTTCGTCAAAAGATCACGAAAGAATCGCAAATTTCGTCAAAAGATCACAAAAGAATCGCAAATTTCGTTAAAAGATCGCAAAAAACTGCAAATTTCTTCAAAAGGAAGGAGAAATAACCGCAAATTTCATCGAAAGATCGCGAAATAACTGCAAATTTCATCAAAAGATCGCGAATTGCGTCAAAAGATCCATGAAAAAACATAGTGTTGGGAGTGGATTTCCCCCACTCTGCTGTAACCTTTCAGGAAATTTGAATTTTAGGAAATTTTTTTTTCACTCAGAATCTCCCCTGCCATATATACTCACACATAAGTAGAGAAATATTTGAAAAATAAATTTTCTATACCTATGGTAATACAGCACTTACCTATATAACATACCGTAAAATTTTGGGGAAATTTTCGTGTGGATTGGGGGAAATGTTGGGAGTAGAAACATTTTCTGCACCCCTGGTGTATGGTATTCCAAAAATGTAGTGGCATCTCTGGAACTATTCTGATTACACACTGCTTTAATTATGCACCCCCCCCCTCCCCCCCCCCCCCCCCCCCGATGTACCCTCAGATTTTTTTTTTTTTTCTAAAACTACTGCTCTGAAGACCAGATTTCATGGCCAAAATTTTGAAATCCTATGCAAAGGAATTTTGCAGACAGAGCTTTCCATCAAAGAAATTTCGCAAATTCTTGGAATAAAGATCAAGTGGGAGTAGTGCAGACTATAGGTTCAAAGAGACATAAACTTCAACTCTCGATGTGTTTGTTGAGGGGAAGCGGTGTCTTTCATTTTTAATTGCACTTCAAGTATACTGAAGTATCATTCTGTAGGGATGACTTCATCCCTACCATCTCTGCCTATCTCCGTTGTTGAATCTTCTCATCATTTTGTTATGAAACACAAACGGTTATAGAACAATATGGGATAATCATACTTGAAGAAATAGGAACCAAAAAAGCATGTAAACTGACCTTATTACATTAGAATGAAAAATCCAATTGCTTAAGACATATAACATGTGGTTAAATGGTCATTCATGCCAAATAAACCAATGACTCAACCTAACCATTTCAGATTCCGATTAAACTTACAGGGATCATTCTACCTGATGATATAAATAAGAATATATTTTTATAATTTTTAGATCATAAGATTTTCGTACAATTCATTTTTTTAAATTTCAAAAAATTATCATTTTTTTTTTTTTTGCTTGCATAAATGTTTTCAATTTTGAATTTCTCAAGTTCTATCAGGCGTAGAGAGTTGTCTGACCCCTCATTTTAAAGAGAATTTCATGTGGTTTAATTTTATATGCAAGTTGACAGTGTTTGGTTAAATTTTTTTTTTTTTAATTTAAAAGGTTTTTAAGATTGTGTTTTATTTTGAGAAAAAAAAAACAGTATGTTTGTTGTAAAGCTTAAAATCTTGAAATTTTTAGAATGAGTGGGATCCCACTCTAAAACTTTCAATATTTTAAACTACATTATTACAAAAAACATTTTTTTTTTCAAAAATTTTAAAGAACACCATCTAAAAAAATTTTAATATTTATTTATTTATTTTTTAAGCAAAGCTTAGTCGAACTTGGATATCAAATTAAACCTTTATGAAATTCACTTTTAAAATAAGTTGTCAAACAACTCTCAATGCATGATAGAACTTGAGAAAATCAGAATTAAAAACATTTATGCAAGTAAAAAATGATGATTTTTCGAAATTTAAATTGTATGAAAATTTAATGAGATAAAATATATATATATTCTCGTTTATATCATTAGGGAGAATTATCCGTAACAGTTTCATTGAAATCTAAAATGGTCATGTTGAATATTGAAATTTTTTGGTTGATTTGGCATGGAATTCACCCTAAAGTTGAAAGTTTGGTGGATATAAAGCTTGACTTTTTTTCAATGAAAATAAATCTTTAATAGTATCATTCTAAAAAATTGATTTAAATTCTTTTAATAGTATTTTTTGTTCATGTTTTTACTTATAGTTGTTTAATTAGCACATTAAAATAAATGTGGGATTAAAAGTAATTTTCTTTCTTCTAAATAGTTCTCAATTTTTAAATTTTAGTAGGGAAGTTAATCTCCTCAAATTCTTTTAAAAATTGGTCCTGGTGAGAATCTCGGGATGCTTTAGTGATCCTTGCCAATTAGCAAATCCCATGTAAGCCTGTTGGGAAAATTAGTACAAACTAGCAAGGAAGCGGGTATGATGCTAGTTACTAAAAACAGCACTAGTTCAGCAAAATATATTATTGCAAGATAAATTGTGCTATTGAAGGGGTCTTCTTGTCAATGTGTGAACCACAAGCCACAGACTGCCACTGTTTTAGAATAGAAAAATTTGTGTAAATGGCAAAAACTTTGTGATTAAATAAAGAAAAATTATTTTAAGAATTTATGATGACAAACTAATGTCTGACAAAAATGTTTAACACTTTCATCGTGGCAATGGCACGCCTTTGTCCCACCCTTTGCGCTAAGAGCCTGAGCCACTCCTCGCAGTGCTAAAATTGAAACAAAACATAAATTCATTTAAAACTTGTTTATTTTACTTTGAAAAATAAAAATCGATATCATTTCTCACTCTGATTTGTTTTTCCTTACAAACATAAAAAAATAATAAAATGTTGTGTCTGTTTGGGAAAATCAATTTGCACCAGAAAATTCTCCCCGGTAATTATTGGACATTAGATATCGGATTGATGTCTAATAATTTAATGACAGAATTTTCCGGTATGAATTGATTTTCCATGATTGATAGCTAATATTCCTGGAAGATGAGTTATCTTGTCCCTCGCGATGAAAGTGTTAATATCCCTCTATAATAAATATATAGGCAAACTCATCTAATATGAGGACACTGTTAAAACAAGCAATTTGCATATTAAGAAAGGCTCCTCATTTAAACTACATTAAGATTTTCCTGTTTATTACAATATGCAAGAGTAGGATCACGGCTAACACGAGCAAAAGGTTGTTCAATTCAATTTGAAATTCGACAAAAAGTAGGATAGAATTAATAAAGGAACCCCCATCACATGACTGTAAGATCCACAGCACATAACACTGTTCATGGGGTTTCTGTTTCACAGTTTTCTATCTTTATTATTTTTCTATCATAAAAATGAAAACAGAAAGTTCCCCAAAAAGTAGCTTTTCCGCATAATCCTGTTGACATAATTTTATTCCTTTCTCAACAATGCAATATGCTTTCTACACTTATGATTGCATTAGTGTCTGTCGTTCATGTTTTATTAGACATTAATAGCTGGAAATCTTGGCTCTCAAGCAACCAATCCAAGACCGCTAATGGTAGTGCTTGCTTTAGAAAGTTTTAATTAGCATGGAGCTTTGTGAAATTGATTCAATTATTAATTTATGTGTGCTATCTTTCTGGATATTATGAGTAACAGTTAATACGAGGACTTTTATATTTTCCTTGCTTCTCGTATTAAGAGTTCAACTGTATATATCATTTTTAGATATGATAAATAAAGTAACATAATTTCAAATGATTTTATGAATCATAACTAAAACAGTACAATTAAATTCTTCCATGTTGAATAATTTCCTTTTAATTTTGAAAAGTATTACTTTAGTAATCAAAATGCAACCTGCTGGTGGTGAAAATCATTGAAAAGTGTATTAGACTCTGAGTAATTTTTTTTTTTTTTAATTTCTCAGATTAACATGCGATTTCAGTGTTGCTGCAAACCACTGAAGTGCTTTGTTAAGATGGCATTAAAAGTTTCATATGTAGATCTCCAGACCTAAAACATAACCTGAATTAAAAAAGTCATGAAGCTTGACATCAGAGAATATTGTTTTCAATTATAAATATGTATTTTTTATTGTATTTGTTGTTGAACACTTTTTTATGATACCATGGGTATTTTCATATAATGCACAGCAGACAATATTTGCTGAAATGGGTTTCTTAAGAATAAATATTTAATTTTGCTGTGATTTGTGGTCTCATAAGTTGCACTTTCTTTCCTCAATTCAGAAAGTGTTTAATTATCTCTGGTATCTAATGTGCACATGTTTTCCACTTTTTTCATATTGAATGAAGAATGCAGAATATTTTTATTTTCTCATGAACTAAATCTCACTTGGGCAAAATAAATGGTCACTCATTATCATCTGCCACAAGTCACTTTCTCTTTCTATGCATACATATACATGTATACAAAATAGTTTTAAATTTGCATCTAACTAAAATATTTTACTAAGTAAAAATGGTTGAGTATCATTAACACATGAATTTTTCTTATTCATTTCTAACTATGTTCTATTCAAGCATAAATATGTTTTGTCTTTATTTAATTTTATTTTTCTAGCAACAGCAGCAACAAAAAAATGTTGGTTGGAATCCTGTTGCTACTACAAAATCATCAGTTAAAGGTAGAGAAAGTAGCCCTACTATCAGTTTGCCTTCTAATCAACCCACTCGTAGCTTAGAAAATGAAAGATTAAGAGAAAGGGAGAAAGAAAGGTATTTTTTTCTTTTTAAAATATAAGTCTTTATGTGTGTGTATATATATATGTGATGCTCATCAGATTTATTTTCTTTAAAATAATATATTTAAATTTTAGTTGAACTGACGTTAAAAGATTTGATTTGTTCCTTTTTTTAAAAAATTATGTGGTAAAAGTTATTTTTCATATAAACTCTTTTTTTATGACTAAAAGATTCAAGTATATGCACATGCATATGCCTTATACATGCTTATGCTTAATTCTTAGGATGAAACCTAAAATCTGTCTCTCTCTCTCTCTGTGTGTGTGTGTGTGTGTGTATGCTTGTGCTAGTTATTTAAAGATGTATTGTACCATGAAATTTTCTCAGTTGTATGCTTTATTTTTAGATCATATTTCTTTGTGTTTGCCATTGAATTTTTAAAACACATACATTTGCTTAATTTTTTTCAAAATTTGTTTCTTCAATTTTTTTTTTTTTTTATCACATAGTTGTGCAGTTATCCATATGGTTTTAAATTATTTATATATTAGTCATCTATGTGTCTCTTAAAGAGGTAAGTTCTTATTAAATTTTATTTGTAGTCATTGGTACTTTAAAACGGTATTATGGTAGGTATGTGAAACATTTGTTATCTCTTATATAATTTTTTGTCAGTTGCAGATTTTTTTTTCATTTCAAAAGTATGTCATAAATTGATCTCTTGAAGAAATAAAATATATAAGTATACATATGCTATTTGCCAACATACCAATATCTATTGTAGCACTTAACCAATATCTTCTATGGCAAATAAAACACAATTATAACTAAATTATTGAATAAATAATTTTTTCTTCTTGCTCTTTATCCAGTGGCATTCATTCAGTAAATTTTTTGGTTTATAATAGGTTTATTTGACCATGGTCAAAGTTATAACAATGCAAACTTACAGTAAAGTCTGCCTTGTGAAAGCATGAAGCTCATATCCCAGTCATATTTCGCTATCTTGTTAAATGCTTATTAAATGAGTTTCTTTTAAAATTACTTTGGTTTATATTAACTCCTATTAGGGAATTAACTTCAAAATTGTAGTTAATTTGAAGAATTTCTGTTTATACTATTTTTAATTGTATAGTTTTATTTATAAAAAACTTGTATTACTGGGAAAATGTTTGGTAAATAGGACTTACTGTGACTATGATACTTGGGAAGATGTATAATATCATTCATGATGTTTGGTCCATTAAAAATCTTTAGTGTTTGTTGTAAAAAATATATTTCATTCCCTTGGAATGACAAGGATATAACTGACAAATTCAGATAAAATGAGATGACCAATCACAGAGTCTTTCATCTTGTCTACAGTTTGAGACTTATGGATTTAGGTTTAAATTATTTATATGCCAGCTTGAAGATGATGTTCTAGGGGGTATTTCAAGAGTTATTAAATTTCAAACTGTTCTAATTTGCAGCAATGGCCTGTGGGAAAATGATGCTTTGATGACATGTTTCTCAAAACAGTTAAAACCTTGTCATTCTAAGATAATGATTTGGTGTTGTGTTTTGATGAATTTAGGTTTAAATTATTTATATGCCAGCTTGAAGCTTTGTATATATATATATTTTTTTAGCTGGGACTACCCTGTATTTGTGGATACTTAATGTTACTATTAGAGCTGTTATAGTTTTTAATAGCTCAATAAGTTTGTGGATACTTAATGTTACTATTAGAGCTGTTATAGTTTTTAATAGCTCAATAAGTTAGCTTATGCTATGTATCATTCTCAAATAATGGTAAATTTTGAAAAAGTTAAATTTTATTGTTTTAAATCTTTAATTTTAGCTCAAAATATTCCTTATAATAAAATGATGGCAATTTTAGCCAAGGAGTAGTAATGACTTTTTAAAAATGCTTAAAGTTGTCATGTTCCCGAAATTTTTTTACCATAACTTCAAAATTAATTGATAACATTTTTAGCATTATGCCTATTTTAGAGCTAAGTTATAACAATTATAACAATGCAAACTTACAGTATACTTATACTGAAAGTAGCTGTAATTCATTCAACAAAGTTAAGTTTATTTAATATGTATTTCAGTAATAATAAACTTGGTAATGACTCATAAGCCCAGTAGCGTAGTAGTCAGCACATTACACTACCATGCTATAGGGCCAGAGAGCAACTCTGGATTGTGTAAGGTTCACCCAGCCTTTCATCACTTCGGGGTCAGTAAAATGAGTACTAATCTTGCTTTGGAACTAAATGCTGAAGACTCTGCATTAGGCTGACCACCTGACTAGTACATATGTATTGTCATATGTCATATTGTTGTATACATATGTCATATATATGGTCAAGAAAACAGGAGCTTGGCACTGCAGACCAAGATCCTTATGGATTGTAGCATCACAGAGTTTAATAATGACACATATTACTTAGTTAAAAAAAAAAAAAAAAAAGTGCAACTGTTCCTAAGGGCATGTAGGACTGTACACTCTTAAGAACATTATCAATATAACACCATCTAGTATGGAACTTAATTAAAAAAAATTACTGTGTACCTTAGTGATGACAAATGCCTCTATAGACTAACTTTAAATAAGGATAATTAATAGGAATGCTTTCTATTATAGTCTGTATAAAGTCCAAATATATTAAAAATAGAGAAATGAAATACATCCAGATAATCATTACCTAAACTCCGTGTCTTTCCAATTTTTAAATATAAAGATTTGAATTAATAAATTTTGAAGTTTGGGACAAGCCTCCATGGTGACACTTACTTTTTAATTTTTAAAAGTATTGAAACTTAAACTTTTTCACATTTGAACAAGTACACAATGCAGTGCTTGAAAAGAAATGTTAAAGTTATCATTCATTATTGACTTGTTTTAATTTATACTTTCTATCCAAGAACACAAAATTTTCCATTATCTGAGGATGACACCCATACAATGAAGTATATTTAGTGATACTTTCTAAATAATATTTTGTAGAACATGGGAGCAAATTAAAATAATTAAAACTTCCATTTGATGAAACTTTTTTCTACTTAGCAAACTTGTGAAGACCCTCTTTACCTTTGTTAGTGGAAGAATGTGTGTGTGCTTGTCAGAATGTATGTGCAGTTCTTGCAACAGCAAATTATTGAAAGTAGAAAAGCCACCATTCTTGTTTTGCAAATAACAGTGATAGATTGTTTTATTTTATACCCACAGATGACCAAAAGAAAATGTTAATACAACAGAAATTAGAAATCTTGCATGTTAATTAAGATTTCCAGAAAAAGGATTTTACTTATAAGTTTGAAATTCCTTATAATTGTTTGTTGACACTAATATTGAATAAAGCTGACATTAACCCTTTGTTCCATATGTTTAAAACTGGCAAATACATCATGTATCAAACATTACATTTGTTATTTTCTATTTGCTAAGTTACCTGATTCGTGGTGCTGTCTCTATTGTTCTACTAAAAGCATAGATGTTACAGCATATCATAAACTTTGAATAGGAGCTGTTAATGAAACAATTTGGATAGGGGACAAAGAGATTTTTTTTTACTTTGGTGGACAGTATGCAACAGAGGGTTAAAATTGAATTATCCAAATCTAATTTCTAGGCATTTTAAATCATATGAAATATTAGTTTTATTAACTGAAATAAAATTATGTTGCACAAAATGTTTAAAAAAATTTCTTTGTAGTTAATTTAAAAATCATTCTATTTGACTAAATTTTCTATTAGTGAATTTTTTCACATTGAGAATTTATTAGTTAGAGACAACTATATTCGATACTTGTAAATAAAATGTGTACCTATATTATGAAGCATTGACTAATTTAATATGTTATGCATTTAGTGCAAGCATTTCTTGATAAAAAAGGGAAATCGCATTTCTAAGCAGCAAAGTAAAAAATGTTTAAATAAATAAAAAGGAATAAGATATTAATAATTTCTTCATTAAAAATTTTATTGTTTTAAATAAAAATGGATAAAAACAATGCTGGTTTCACAGGAATATCATATATTAGAAATTACTTTAGAGGCATAGGCACAGAATTGAGAAAACAAAATTGAAGTTTTCAAATGAAATTTGGAGACCTTTCAAGGGGGAATCCAAATGCCTATTCTTTTTAAGTGTGAGGAAATAACAACAATAATAATTGAAGGAAAAACCCTTCAACGCATGTTCATCCATGTTTTACCTTTCTTAAAAGGGGGAAGTTTCATATGTATGTAATACAGTACAGGACCTATTATCTGGAATCCACGGGAGCAAAGGCTTTCTGGATTTTGGGTCCTCCCGAAATTCGGAATCCCCCCTCCCCCTTCCCTTTTAAAAAGGTATTCCCAGAATTTTTCAAAAACATAAAAATAACAAAATTTAAACAATCCCATGTAGAATATAAATAAAAGTTATCTTTTGCATTTTTAAAAATTATTTAAACAAATTCCTGCACTATTTAAAAAAAAAAAGCAAACCGTGATCAGATTGTTCTGGAATGTGCAAGATTATTTGGCGTGCATAAGCAAATAAATAGAACACTGCTATTAAATATGTATTCCAGTAACACAATGGCATAGCCATAATATTTTTCAGAATGAGGGGGAGGGGGCAAAAAAATCTGATGATTTGTTTTGAAATGAATCGCAATAAAATTAATTTTAAACTAAAATTTGACAGAAAAATTATTCTTTCTAATTTCAAGGGGGGGGGGGGGGGATTTCAGTCTCCATGTTTCCCGCCACTAAAGTAATACATTTTTGTGGTTGTACATGGAAACAATGGAGTGAAAAAGAAAATTAGGAATTTCTAAAAATTTCAGAAATTGCAAAATTTTCGAATACATTTTTTTTTTGTTTCCCCCAGATAATATAATGTAATTTTTACATGAGCAAAAATAGTAGATTAAAAAAATGAAAAATGTAAAAAAAGAATTCTCTTTCTTTTTGTAGGGGTTTTTTTTTTTGGGGGGGGGGGGGATTATCTGTTCATGTAGGGGTGAGAAGAGTAAATGCATGCTTCCTTATAAAGGTTTCTAAGCCTGAAGGGTTTGAAGATTTTGCTTAGAATTCAAACTAATCATTCCCCAATCAACAGTTCTAAAGTTTTGGATATAAAATGAAATTTAAAGTGTGCTGCTAATCCAAAAAACAACTAAATATACTTTTGTTAAAATGGTTCTTTGCATTGGATTTTTAATTATATTTTTATATCATTTGGAAAAAATGTCTGAGAAAAATATTTACTTTTTACATTACCATTTTTTTTTTTTTTAACTCCGAACACTGGTATAGTTAACCATAAAACTTTGTTTTGTGAGTAATAAAAATTTAAGTTACTTCATTAACGGAT
Organism: Maratus speciosus; assembly: GCA_963932465.1. Taxonomy (NCBI): domain Eukaryota; kingdom Metazoa; phylum Arthropoda; class Arachnida; order Araneae; family Salticidae; genus Maratus; species Maratus speciosus. Next base: position 147,545,806 of record OZ010796.1, on the reverse strand, counting down.
GGTATAATATTGAACAAGAAATAGTATAGCATATTTTTGTCAAAGCTAACCCCATATTTAATCTCAAGCAATTTTGCTGCCCAGACATAAACTGTTGATGCTATTACATGTGGCACATAAACTGTTGATCCTATTACATGTGGCAATTCATGTGCAATGATTAAGGGAATATTGATAAAAATTCACCTATGACATCCCAAATTACTTTTATCTAAAGAAGAATATGGTGGAAACTGCAGTGATGGTAGCATTTAAGAATTTGTCTCATATCCAAAGTTTAATTAAACTTAAGAAGCAGATGCTCTCTGAAATTGCCTTTTCACTAAAATAGACTATTAAGGGTGTTCTCAAATCTAAAAGGGCAACTTTCTGACATAAGTTTTAATTTATTTTTGTTCAAAAATGTATGAAACTAGGTTGTGGTGTTGTTCAGAAACTATGTAATTGAGCTGTTTTTTCCATTTCTTTGCAAACGCAATAGATCTTTCAGAAAATACTGTCAAAGTGGACGTTTTGAACCAAATTTTCATGTGAAGGGAGAAAGAGCACTCAAGAGCGGGTGAAAAACGTGTTTGTCACATGATCGAATTTGCTTATAACTCAATAAGTAATGGATTGATCAAAAAATAGAAAAAACAGTTCAATTCCAAATTGCTTCCATGGCCAGACTTTCTGTTAAAAAATTAATTTGTAAATATTTCAAAACATTTTGCGTTTGTTGAGCAGAACAGTTAATAACAGCCTTAAAACATTTTAACATTTAGATAGTGTACAAAGCACATTGGGAACTTTGATCAACATTTCATAAAGTTTTTAAAAAAAATTCTTTTATACATCTTTTTCTGTCATTCCTGTTAATGTGTGACATGTAAAAGGTGCTTTGCTGTATCAAAAATAGTCTTCATTTTGGTAATTAAAAATAAAAATTAACATTTAATATACTCCAGGAGACAAGTGGAGAAGACATACTGTTATCCTACTTTTTTGCAAATTTTTGCATGCAACCTCTAGCAGAGATAGAACTTCAATGACCTAGAAAAGTGTATTTTATTATTTTCTATCTTCATTGTTTCTTATATGAATGGAACTCTTGAAACACTGTTTTTATTATTTTGGTTCCTCAGAACATACAAACACTGTTAATTATTTCCATGAAATGAAATTTTCTCTTAATTTAGATCTTTGCCTGAAAATCATGACAAATGGATGGCTGTGATGCAGCAACAAAGGAGTGAGCCACCCATTAGTATTTCTCATCATCAAAATTTTCAACCTTCTGATGTAAGTTCTTTATCTTAGAAAGTTCTATGCATCTTTAAAATACTGTAACTTCGTAATAGTTCTAATAGTTGGAAATTATCTTCAATCATATTTTGTTTCCTTCCTCCCAAAAGAGAAAAAAACATTCACACATGCAGAACTTTTAAGATATATGCTTATACACTGTTTATCTCCTTTTCATTTTCCCACAACTTTCCTTTTCCTTTTTCTTTTATTTTGGTTTGTTAAAAACATAAAAATGCAGCAATAATACAAGAAGCCTAAAATCAGTTGTTACAAAGAATGTATTGCATTTATTTTTAAAATAAGAAAAATCTCCATTTCAAGATTAGAAAATTTTGTTTTGAAGGTTTGTTTTTTATTTGATATTTTAAAAAAAGCTTATGTGACTAAAATAATTTTCTATGCTTTTAACTCTATAGCTTCATCATTCAGATATGTAGAAATTTGCTGACTGTACTGTTCAAGTTTAACCTAAGAGATTTTTATCTCTGCTGCAGAGCTAGACTATATTACTAGTACTTAACCCTTATTGGACACTAGCTTTGTTTTAATACATGATTTGCCACTAGGTTGCATTATATCCAGTAAATATTAAAAAATTCAGTATGTAGGGCTGCAACAGATGACTATTTTTATATTCTCTTGAACCAATATTAAAAAAATAAATTTTAAAAGTATATTTCCCTTTCACATGTTATCAAAGTGCATATGAAATATCTCTGATTTGCGAAAACGGTATGAGATGGAATTAAAAAATAGTTGTTACCAGTGGCAGCCTTGAGTTTGGTGAAAACAAAATTTTTGTTAGAAATCGTTCATTTTTTTTTTTTCAAAATTCATTAGAAATATGAATTTTAAATGATTTATAAGTTTTCAATGTATGATATTTTTGAAGCAATCTGGACAAATGCCTTCAAGAAGAAAGTAGTGCCGACCAAATAAAATTTGTGTAAGAGATTCTGGTCCCGCATCCTTGTGGGCCACGAAGTTCCTCAATCCAGATGTGATTTATCCGCGTGAATATACATTTTATATTTTGCTTATATTATTATTTCGATGAAATTTTTGTTTTCCAAAAAATCGCAACTTTCTTCAGTTTGTTGCCAAAAAAAAAAAAAAAAAATGGAAACTTGCATTTGATTGTGAAAATTAATTACGGATTTCATCAATCAGTTGCAGAAAAAAAAATGATTTTTTTTCATTTTATCTCAGAAGAAATATTGTGAATTTTCCCAATCAGAAGTAGAAAAAAAAAAAATTGCAGATTTTGTCAGTTGTTCATAAAATTCGTGAACTTAGTCTGTCACATGTGATAAAAAAAATCACAAATTTCTTCAGTTAAGTCAAAAAATCACTGTTTTCATCAATCAGTTGAAATATGCCGCAAAATTTGTTGATCATTTATTGATTTTTTTTTTAAAAATGCAAATTTTGGCAGTTACTTGCTGCAAAAAATCACTAATTTCTTCAGTCAGTCGTGGCAAAATAATGCTTTTGTCAATCAGTTGTTGATAACAAATTGAAATTTTTGGAAATTCTCTTATGGTAAAAAATTGAAAATTTCGACATTGGGAGCATCATCAATCAGTTGCAAAAAAGAATCACAGATTTCATCGTTTGGTCACAGATTTTGCCAGTTGGTGATTGAAATTAAAAAAACAAGAAAGAAAAGAAAAAAATCATGAATTTCATCAATCACTTGTGCCAAAAAAAAATCTAGTTTTTTAATAAGTCAGAGAAAAATATAATGAAATTTTTCAATCAGTCATTGATAAAAATCACAAGTTTCATCAATTAGTCCTGACAAAAAATATCAAATTTTGCTAATTGGTTACAAGAAGAAAAAATCTCATTAGTCAATTTCATACAATTACAGTAGAGCCCCGATTATCCGCGATGCGGATTGTCCGCGAAGCAATTTTTTTTTTTTTTTTTTAATTTAAGCCAAATTTTTAAGTTAAATTTTTAAATTTAAGCCAAATTTTTAAATTTAAGCAAGGAAAATACAGTAAGCCCTACTAATAAATATAAACAGAAAAATTCATGTATTCGGAAGTAATAGAAGAATATTTCTAGATTCGGTTGCCATGTTTAAAATATCCCAGCAATTAAAATATTTAACAATTAACTAAGAATATTATGATAAATTCCAGGGGAGCATATCAAGAATAGCTACATTTTTTAGATAGAAAAGGTGTTTCTTAAGCAAGAAGCAAAAATAAGTGACTGATTTTTTTTAAAAAGCTGTAACTCAACACTTTTTGTACAGTATGTATGGCATGTTCCCATCTTTGTGTACTCTTCTTTATTTTAGTGATTTAGACATAAAGCAAAGTTTTGGCTGTACTGTGCATATGTATGTATTTTAAACATTTTATTATGTTTTTTGTACACTAAAACATAGTTTTCATGTTGAATTTTCTTTTTTTCGAGTTTGCACCCCATTTTCTGTCTTTTTCGGGTTATCTGCGATTTTTGTTATCCGTGGTGCCCTTGCCACCCAATTCCACGGATAATCGGGGCTGTACTGTATATGGATCATGAATTTTATGCTCTGTAGGAGTTTTTTTTAAAAAATCCTTTTTTATAAATTTATTACAAGAAATCATTTATACTTAAAAAGTAAATTTAGTAACCTTATATAATTTTGATTAATTTTTCAATTAATTTTCAGCAGGAAAAAAAAATGCAAATTTTGGCAGTTACTTGCAGCAAAAAATCTCCTAATTTCTTCAGTCAGTCGTGGCAAAATAATGCTGCTTTTGTCAACCAGTTGTTGATAACAAATTGAAATTTTTGGAAATTCACTTGTGGTAAAAAATCAGATTCCGTCAATCTGTCATTAAAAAAAAAAAATCTCAAATTTTTTCAGTTTGTCACTTAAAAATTTCGACATTGGGAGCATCATCATTCAGTTGCAAAAAAGAATCGCAGATTTCATCGTTTGGTCACAGATTTTTCCAGTTGGTCACTGTCATCATAGTATTCGTCATCGTAGCTTAACACTTTGAGTGCTATCCCAAGGGTTCCAGGATCGATTCCCAGCTTGGACATTTTCCCCATTGTTGGTTCTACGCTTCTGTAGCAATGTGATAAATCAATTGTTATATATTAAGTAACCTTTATTTCTGTTATGTTTGCATGGATAAATGCAAATGCTGCAATGTGTGAGTATTCACAGAATAATAATTGTAAAAAATATTAAACTAATCTGATGTGCCAATTCCAAAACTTTCTTCTTTCTCAGATACATGTTAATATTTTTCAAAAAGTTGTTGCACATGTTAATCCTTCAGTGTTATTACTTTAATACTGCACCAACTTTGATTTTCACATCAAGTTTCTGCTTCATTTTGCTAATTAGAGTAAAAATGAGTTAATCTCAATCATAATATTTAATAAAATAAATATATTTGTTATTCTGGTGTACATCAGCTGCTTGAGAATCACTGGGTTAGCTGGTTGCGAATTACTCATTGCTGCTTGAACAGCTGATGTACAACAGAAGTATGAAAAATTGCTATTACAGCATCTCATTTCGGAGGATTGTTCCCAAATTCATATGGGACCTGCTGGCCATAGCCAAAAACATACATATGAAATTTAGTTCAGTTCTATGCATAACTTCATACACTTTTCAATGATACTATATTGAAAATGACACAAAAATTGCTATTACAGCTTCCCCTTCCTGCAGAATATCTCCAAATTCAAGTAGGACCTACTTGCTTGCCATAGTAAAAAACATATACATGAAATTTAGTTCAATTCTGTGCATAACTTTTTGGTGGTACGGTACAATAATGAAAAGGGCACAAAAATCATTATTACAGTAGAATATTAGTAGCCCTTCCAGTAGAATATTTCCAAATTCAACGAGGACCTGTTGGCCATAGCCAAAAACATACACAAAAAATTTAATTCTGTGCATAACTTCATACTCTTTTCGATGATACAAAGCTGACACATGCACATATGGATGGACAGATAAACATTTTGATTAACATGTTTTTCGGGATCTCTGACCCCTAAGATATGTAAATCCGTTGAAAACCGGAAGTAAAAAAAAAAAAAAAATTCAATTACAATACTTTCTTCTTTAGAAAGAAGAAAGTAAAAGCATAGCTTGAAAAAAAGTTGTGAATTTGTGTACGACTCCTGAAATGACTTCTGAAAGGCTAATATTTTATTCCTGAAGAGTAAGTGTCCAAAACTCCTGAAATTTAATTAGTTTACTCCAGATATCTTTACATTGTTGCTGTCTATGATATAAGTATTTGTGTTTAACTTTATCTATTAAAGAAAATAAGTAAAGAAAAGATGGTAAAATAAAATAAAACTGTACATTTTAAAAATGAAACTTGACCTTTTTTTTCATAACTTTTATTTTTACAGGTGCATTTTTAGTTACAATAATAAATAGTTAAATTTATTATTGAACTCATTCTGTATTGCTGATTTACCTCAATAAATTAATGGTTTACTAAATACATCAAGTTTTCATACACGATTCATTGAAACTTATTTAACAGTATTAAAAATGCTGGTGTAAAAAAATTAAAGTGATCTGTAAGGGATTGAATATTGTGATTTTAATATTCTTTTCAAGCTCTTTAAAAATTAAGCAAATTAAGGTTTTTAATTTGTCTAGCTATCCAATCTCTGTCCTCTACATGTCATAAAAATTAAACCTTCATGAATTTTGAAAGCTGCTATCTGAAATGAGTAGTATATATACAGTATACCAATCATACTGTGATAAATTTCATGTTCTATTTTAAATAACTTTTGCATGATTAACTTGACAAAAGTCTGTTGCAAATCCATGATTTTCTCCTCTTTTTACTACCTTATGTTAATTTCTTTCTCTCTTTTTTTTCTTATGTCAATTGACCCTGGTTTTGCTACACTGTTAAACTAAAAAATGGAAATTCTACTGGCAGTCAAGATGGCAGTACTATTTCTGTATTTTAACAGAAAATTTCCCCCATAAATTCCAGAAAAACAGAAATTTTTCTGTAATTTATGGGGGGAAAACTTCCATTAAAATATGGAATTAGTACTGGCATCTCGATTGCTAGTAGAATTTCCGTTTTTACAGTGTAAGAGAATCTTTACATGACATACCTATTTTTAGGCAAATGCAATCTTAGTTAATGCTGAGTTATTGAATACAATAGCATACTATACCATAAATTTCTGTTTTCAGCTTTTGTTTATCCACAACATTAAGGTTGGCATTGATGTTATACAGTGAACTCATAGTAAACAACACAAATTTTATTTACAATTCTTATAGTAATTACTGCATTGGGATATAAAATTACCACTTACATGCATTTGCCAACAGATTGGTTTACTTTAACTCCCTAACACACTCTTAATATGTTTATATTATTGAGTTCTGTTGAGAATTACATAGAGTTGTCTAATTTTATAATGTAGAAAATTACAGAAAACCAACTCTAACTGCAAACAATAAATTAATCTCTAAATAAAGCAATACCAAATTATAAGAAACCTGTCATTTAAACATGAAAACCTAATGAGTTAATAGAAAAGTGTTGAAAGCAAAAAAAAAATAATTCCTTTAGTGGGTTCTTACTGAATTTTAGCTGCAAGTGTAATTGGAAAAGTCTGACTTCATATGAAGTGTTACTATACATTGCAGCTGAGATTCGGAAATTGTTGAGCAGAACAAATTTTGTACAAAAGAATAAAAAATTCTTGCCATATTATTTGCAGAATGCTATTATTTCCCTCTGAAGTAGCATTAAAAGGAACATCAGTTTTTGCTACAAATTACTGATTTTTGTATTGGACTACTCTCTACACTGCATTATTCAAAATGTAGTGACTACTGTAGTTCCTCTACTTGTAGCACGCTACTTCTGAATCCTGTATTTACTTCATTAAAATCTTGAGGTAAAACATTAATGAAACTGCATAATATTTCAAATATGACTCATTCTACAAAAATACTTTTTTCATACTTAGAATATATAGTATTTTCAGAGTCAAAAGTTTTAGGTCATTTTGCCATATCTTAGCAGCAATTTTAGGTAGGAGTTTGAAATTCAGCATAATAAATCTACAAAAAGAAAGAAAAAAGAAACATTTCAGTGATTTTAGAGTTACTTTTTAGCAATTTTGTTGCCAACTTTGGCTATGAATGTGATTACAGAAGATTAGAGGAATGAGACAACCATTGCTGATTTTTGTTTCTTTTTCCCAAGAAATTTCTCCATGGATTTTGCATATTTCTTTTTTTTAGTTTTTTGTATTTTAGCGATCAGATCTTAAAGAAAATATAGTACATTTTCTTTCCTTCTCCAACAGTTTTTGGAAATGTTGATTTAAATACTGATCATCATATTTATGGGTTTGGGTATGCACAAGGCTTCATTGTAGCAATTGCCATATAAACAATTTATAGGCATGAAATCCACAAGACTCTTTTAAAATTGTCATTTTAATGATTTATGCAAACAAAATTCACAGGACCCCATTATAATGATCATTGTATAAACAATATATAGCTGAGGAGCACACAGGTCCCTGTTATTTTGATCACCTAATTAGCAATTTATGGGCGTGAAACCCACAGGTCCCATTTACAACAATTGCCATTTATCTTAGGTTATCCCATTTATGTTTATTTTATCTGGATGCTCCTTTCCTTCTAGATAAATGAAATTTATTATTTATTTTGTGAAATCTTTATTTACATGCTTTTTTGATATTTTTATTGGTTATTTTTGTATAATTTAAAATAAAGTATTTTATTTATATTTTTCTGTTTGCATGTAAAATGCATTTTGTGGGCCCTAGATGAAGTCTGGACTTTATGCTTCAGAAGGCATCTGCCCCCACCACCACCACGTGACCATCTAGATGGGCAAAGACCAGCTAGATTAAAATTGTATTCATTTTACTAATGTGGATAAATTGCTGTTAAAAGCCCCCCATCTCTTCTCTCCTCCCAAAAAATAATTACCTTGCAAACAACCCCAAGACAAAAGTTACTATATAGACTGAAACATTGTCACCAAAATTCTGTCGTGAATGTCAAAAATTTGCTGCAGAACACAAAAGAAAATGCTTATGTACAATATACATTTATATTGCTTAGTGATTACTGACTGAAAAAAACCTTGTTTTCTTACCACCAGGCGACCATCTAGACGGGCAAAGACCAGCTAGTTTACTATATTGGGCTAGATTAAAATCAGATTCCTTTTACTAATATGGGAAAATTGCTGTAAAAAAGTCCTCTCCCCCCCCCCCCCCCCCTCCTTACATACACACACAAAAAAAAAACTATCAAACAATCCCATGACAAAATTTACAAATGGCAAATTAAATTGGTAGCCAGAATTCTGTCACAAATGTCAAAAAATTGCTGCAGAACACACACACAAAAGAAAATTTGAAGTATTACATCTTTTTTACTTATATGCAGTATGCATATTTATATTTTTTAGTGGTTACTGACTAAAAAATTATTTTTTTCTTGTACTATGTAAGATAAGTAGTGAACAAAAATCAATATGTAATTGTATAATAATTAATGGAATTTTTCAGCATAGCTACTGTTTAATGTTTACTGTGATGAAACTTGAAAGTATGTTTATAGTAGGTTACTTGCTGTAGAATCTAAAGTTAAAGTCAGGATTTCCTTCCACTACCCCACATTGTAATTTTAAAGCATTTTTCAGTGTCAGACATTTTAATGAACATTTTCTTAATTTTTAAATTTCATGAACTCAGCTGTGTAGCTCTTTAATGATTGTCAGTCATTGTTTAACACAGAATATACCAACAACTGGTCACTTGGTTGGTACCAAATGAAAATATTTTGATTCAAACCACAAATATTTTCATAAAATTTAAATTGCACAGAAATAAGTTAAATAGAAAAGTTAAATTGTTTTAAATATAAAATTCTGGTGTGAAATAATTTTCTAAATATTATGTTTCTAGAAATAAATTGTCTAAAAGATATAAATGTGAACATCTGTTTAATTTTATATAATTATGCATGTGATTTATTTTTTGTATTCTTTTAGCGGACAATAAGATCATCTAAGCAAGAGCAATCTCTTATTGGTAGTCATGGTCAATCTTCCAAATCTAGCCTTGTACCTAGTCCAGTTAGTTCCTCTGCATCCCAAATGAAACATGAAACAAACTTTAGCTTATATGGTTATCAACCATTTCAGCACACTTACATTACCCCAGCCCAGTTAAAAGCTAGAGAAGAGTCTAAAGCTTCTGCAAAGTGAGTTTATTCAAAATCTCAAAGTTGGTTGACAGTATTTATTTGTGTGCATTTATGATATCAATTGTGTACCATTATTCACACTCAATGTTCCTGACATCTGTGATGATGATAAAGTTATTCATAATATTACAGTAGAAGATCTTTTCTAGTGCAAACCTAAAAACGCAATGTTGTGCGTTATATAGAATTTTGCATTATATGGATCATCTTTCATATATCATTAAATTTACCTTGTAAACATGGCCAAATATGTCTGAAACATACCAAAATACATTAGAATATCTTTATACTGCATTTCTTGTTATCAGATTATAATTTTTTTGTATAATATAGATCATTCCACACATTGTTAAATTTACTTTATTACTATCCAAATATACTTGGGCCAAATCATTCATTATATTACTCATTTTCAAAAAGGTTTATTGTAATAATAACATTTTTTTCATTAAAAAGGTCTTAAATAAGGAGATAAAGTTGAATTAATATATCAAACTTAGTCTTCTAGAAATTAGCAATTTTTTACAATGTGGGAATGGTGGTGCTTCTTAACTGCAAAATTCATTGTTTACATCTGAGAAGTTGTGCATTATATGGAGAATTGCATTATAAAGATCTTCTTCTGTATTATTTTATCTTTTTCATATAACTTAAGTTGAAGTATTTTCTAAATATGCACAAGTTACTTGCTTATTGCCTATTTTACAATTTAACCCTTTGAGGTCTCAGTCATTAAAATTTTGAAAATATTATCTAAAAGAATGCTATAAATATGATTAAGGGACAGTCTGAAATTGGACTATATAGTTTAAAATTTTTTTTAATTCCTGCTTTAGGCGGAGGGTAGCGGAAAGATTTTTTCTTATGAGATTTCAGCATGCAAACACAAGAAATGACATCACAAATTTATTTTAAAATTACTATAATTATAAAAATTTCAAATTATTATTGATCACTAGAAGCATCCAAGAATCCAGTCTTATGTTCTTGTAAGATGTCTTTCTTGAAAAACACAATTTCAAACTCATGAAAATTTGAAAGTTTTAATTCATCTCGGAAAGCAACTAGACATTGGCAGAGTATACCTCTGACATCTCGGTTTGATAAAGGAGAAATAAAACCAATCATGTTATCTATTTTAATATCAAAGGAATTTGATTGTTAACAATTTTCTTTTATTTATGTAGGAAGAAATTCATCCACAAGAGCCTAAAAGGTTTAATGATAGGATTCGAACTCAACCATTAACCCCTTCGCAATGAGAGCCCTTTGCTTTATTTTTAATCTTTTACTATTGTTTTTTCAAAACAGAAGATTTTCTGTAATTGAATTGTGAAAATGCTCTGATTAAATAAGGAAAAATTTGCAAGTAAAAATAACTGTTGGGAATAATGAAGGATTCTGAGCACCTTAAGGGGCACATATACTGGTCGCTCGTCCCCAAGTGACTAAATAAATAGCACACATGTTAAAATTTTCTCATGGCTGTGTTATAGGACTCATTGGTCAAGTGATTCTTGCTGTATTGCGTAATCAGTGATTTTAATCTCTCTCTTTTGCTGAAAATATATATTTGTTTAGACTGTTTCAAAATAAAAATAAATTTTCAAAAGCTTTTGTTAGTCCCGAATAAGATATTTTTTCCTTTGTATTGTTAGCATAAAATATTCATGTGGAAATATTAAACTTATATTTGTCTAAAGTAATTCTTTCAATCATGATTTTAGTGTTCAATCTGTGAGAATGCCTGGAAGCAGTCAGATGAAATCTGGTATACCGGTGAAAAGCGAAAAAGACATTCTTCTAGAAAGATCCCTCTCTCCTGGATCCCATTCTGCATCTCTTCTTAACCAGACTTCAAAGCACCAAGTGAAAGTCCTGCATCCCAGTCAGGAAAGAGGCAATCTTATGTATCAGCCTCTTGTTGGAAGTGGCGGTGCATTTAAACCATATGAGTATTCTAGCAATAGCAGTAGCCCTGCTCCTCCTGCTCATCAGAATACATCACCTGCTTTGTCAGGAAGAATAGGAACACCACAATATCAACTTCAAGATCAGCCTCAAAATCTGGTAAAAGGAGATGGCAAAACAGTTCAGGACAGAATGAATTCTGGTCATAAATATGATCCCAGAGACAAGCAGACAGTGTCAACTGCTGCTTCTTTGCCTGCTTGTTTTTCACCTCCTTATTCTAGTTCAAAAAGTCTATCTTCTGCTGCTAATACAACACACAGCCTTATTCAGCAGGGTTTAGTGCCCAATCCTATGTACATTGCAGCTACACATGCAGGAAATAATACTAATTCTAGCACTCCTCCAGTGTCCTTTGTTCTTTCTCAAACTTCTTCAAAACCTTCTGTTCATGCTGGAAGTCCACCAGTCTCTCAACAATATGCACATGTGAATTTGGGTTCAGGAATCACTACTGGTGCTCCTGTTTGTCGTCCTAGCTCAGTACCTTACTCACTTCCTCCTGGACGAACTAACCGCAGTTATTCACCTGTTGGACCACCTACTTCTCTCCCAGTGAATGTTAACAACACTAAAGTTCTTGTCACACATGATCATCCTCTATCAAATAGACCTCATTTAACTGTTCAAAGTGGTAGTCACAGGTCTCCATCACCAGCTCATATATATGGAAGTCAGTCTAACCCCGGTGCTCCTAGTTCTCCCCATCAGTCATCTCCAAGATTAACAACTATTTCAAATCATCCTGCAATGCACTTGTCTGCAACCAATACAATGCCATCATCACCTTTTCATTCCAGTTCTCAATCTGAAAATCAAGATATTTCAATGATGGCAGGTGTTCCTTTAGTAAAACGAAAACTAATAAATGATGTAGCTCCTAGAAAACGTCCAAAATCAATAGATGATGGCCTTTTGCCACCACAGCTCCAGCCACAAGTTCAAACATCTAATGTTGAATCAAGTGATGGCCAGGTTAATGCCCCTCCAAATCTTGTGTCAAATGTTGTGGCTGAACGCCAACAAGGTACTGAAACTCTTCCTGCCAAGTCAAATCCCCCATCACCAATTGTTTCAGCAAATTCAGTTTTTAAGTCTGAGTCAACTGCAACACCTCCATCTATGCCAGATCTAAGTACACCTTCTGTTGCATCAGATGCGCTAGAGCTTAATTCAGGAATTCAGAACACTATTAGTGTGAAGTGTAAAATTCCATTTAATATGATTAATAATACCAGTTCCTTCACAGAAGAAAATAGTGAAACTTCTGTAAATAGTTGTGTACCAAGTACATCTGAAAAACTGCCTACATCTTTTTCTAATACTGTTGAAACCAGTGATGAACGCAATGCAACCAGTCCAGCTGTTTCTAACAGCAACATAACTCCAATAATTAGAACCAATCATCCTAAATTAAAAAAGGCATGGTTACAAAGACATTCTGAGAATGAAGATAAAAAAAATCCAAATGAAAATACTACTGAAACTAAAATAGATCCTCCAATTAAAACTGAATCTGAGGGTTTAGTTAGTGAATTGAACATTAAATCAGAACCATATGTTCTGTTAGAGAATTCTATATGTGATGAAGTACTTACTGAATCCAAACTTCGGATCTGTGAAGATAGCTCTTCAGATGTATCTGAAAATAGAACTAACAAATCAGATAGAACAGTGGACGATGAAGAGAATGATTCTTCAAGTTCAGAATCGGACACTGATCCAGATTCAAAAAGTGGAAAAAGGAAAACAAAAAATAAGAGTAAGACTTCATCTTCAGGGCTTAAGCGTGTTAAAGGAGGAAGTAATTCTGATGCTGGAACAGATGATCAACCTTCACCAAAGAAAGACAGTAAAAAGAAAAATGCTGATAAATCATTTAATTCCAAGAAGCGAGGCAGAAAGAAAGTCCGGAATGCCATAATAGATGAAAATTCAAAAAAGAAAGCAGGTAAGCTCTCTTACTGAAATCAATTCTCATTTTTGGTTTTAAAGTTCATCTGTGATTGATAGTCAATTCTTACTGGACTCTCTCACTGGGTCTCTTTTTATTATACAGCAAAATCCTATTTTTCTTTTTTCTTCAAGTCCTTATTGTTTTTTTGGTCTTTCAACTGACATTATGTTTTAAATGTTATGAATTTTTTGTACTTAAATGGATATTGGTTGTGCAGGGACATTTTTTGAAAGCAGTCAGTCATTCCACATTGAAACAAGACTTGATTGAATCAGAAAAAAAAAATCTGTTATTAATCAATGTTTTATCAGAAGAATGAATAAAACATTTCTTTATCTGGCCTTTGAAATAATATATTTTTATCGATTTGGTTTCTAAGTACATTTGAAGATGAATTTTTGGCATTCTATTCTGTATAGATTAACTTTCTACAGAGCAGGTTGTTCACACAAAAAATGGGAGAGGGTGGAGCAGAAAAGTTAAAATTAAGACAGAAACCTGTCTCAAATATATTTTTTTATTTTTTGTTATTAAGATCTGTCTTAGAAGGCATGACTGTATTCTACCCATTTTTTTATCTTTTTTTTTTTTTCTATATTTTTAATATTCATTGAAATAGAAAAATTAATAATAGTAACTTAAGTTCCTTCTTTATTCTGGTAACTAAATTAACATGTTTTAATTTGTATGGAAATCAATAAATGTGGAAAATAAATTATATTTAGTGGTCTGGCAATATGTTGAACATTGAAGGAGTAGATTCCTGCTTTTCTTTTTGCATGTTTCTTATTAATTCTTTCTTTTAAAAAATATGTTAGCTATTCTGTTCTTCAATTGTACTTGAGATAAATTAAAGCCAATTAGATTTTATTTAAGCATTGCACAGTACAATGTTTATTTATTTCAAGTGTAACTGTTCCATGTTTTTCATGTGTGCAATTTAACACAGTAACCAGCGTTCGAAATCCTTGATGGTCCGCTGGTCCGAGACCACTAAAAATTCAATCGGACCACTAATTTAAAAAATTTAGTGGTCCGAAGGACCAGTAACTAACAGTAACTTTTTTCCCTTTATGACATTTAAACATAAATTTTCCCATCCCTGAGAAAACTGCAACCAAACATTACAATAAGCATAAAATTTGCATAAAAACTTAGTTGAAATAAATAATCGGAAATAACATACATAATTAATAATTTCCTGTTTTTGTTTATGTACTATTTAATTTTTAGCAAATTATAATTTTACATTTTATTATGCCGAAAATTTGGAGTAACTGAAAGGAAGTTTGGTTTATATTCTCGGAGGAGGAGAGGGGGGGGAGGTGTCACTCAAAGGGTTAAAGGTACTTAATATATTAAGATACTTAGCGGGCCAGTGACGATGTCTGCGGACCAGTAAACTCTGATGTTTACTAGACCTTGGGACCAGTGACTTTTTTTAATCAATTCTACCGCTGCATTAACACTCATAGACAAGAGTTATTTTCTCAACTTCTTCTCACTGTTTTGTTCCTGATGCCATAAAAATTTTTCAAAGCACTTCAGCTGTATAAAATTTTAACTCGTCACCCAATCAGAAATGTTTATGTTGGATATTGTTAACTGTTGCAGAGATTGGTGTGCTTCCCAAAGTTCAAGATCTTGCCTGGACAAGATACTGCTTTTAGGGAACCTGAAAGTCCACATCGATACCAACCAACATCCAGAATTTGATGTCGAAAAGCTGACAATCCATCTGTAAAAGTACCTTCATACATCAGAGCTAGGGATTATAATCTCGAGTAATTTCTAGTCCCAGGATTCTGGGATTGCTTAGATTCAATCCCGGGATTGTGAAACTTAGAATTTCTCCAATATCACCCCTTTTTACAATAGCTAAATATCATAATCTTTTAGAAAAGATAATTAAAGTAAAAATACAGTCTAACTTGCATATGAAACTATACCAAGTTGAAATTTTATGACTTTAATTAATTACCAAAAAGTATAAGATAAATTACAACAATTGAAAATTAAAACATATGTTGTTGATGTTTGACAATGTAACCAAATACATGAAAAAAAAGTGCAATTAAATGTCATGGTACAGAGAGATGGATGGAAAAATTGTCTATGATACTGTTGGAAATGTGAAGTTCATTTAACCCCAATTTGCATTCTTTCCTGGCAAAACTGGTTTATCATTCTCTTAGTCTTTCAAGTGCTTTCATTCGCAAATAGCAAAAAAAGAAGCCATGTCACCATGAGTTCTTGATATGACTCCAGGAAATGATGCAATGATTGAGACCAGTTCTGTTATTGCATCACTGTAAAGGGAATGTCTTTATCTATTTTTATTTGATGACTGCATCTCATGTTTTTGTACGTAAAGACTTAAGTTTATCAGCCTCTGGTGTCACCAAATGGCAGGCCTTGCCCAGTTAGAGCTGAAAGAAAAATATTTTTCCTATGTTACTAAAACTCGATGAAGGATAAAATTTCTTATCCCTCTAAAAGATTTTTGCTAACATCTTTCTTCTTTGACTTTCTGATCGAAGAGGAAGTATACCTGTGGCTACACCTAGGAAGGCACTTTACTGTGTGCTAACAAATGGAGGTACTTTGCCATGCTCTGATGTATGAGAGTACTTTATTGATGGATTGTCAGCTTTTTGATGATCACTTCTGATATCCGTCAGTGTTAATGGGGACCTTCAGGTTTGCTGATTGAGGTAATTTTCTGAAGTGACAGTTAACACATTCAGTCAGTGATGTAGTCGTAAAAAAAACAGAGTATACGCTCTGAGCAGAGGGTATACGCTCAAGGCAGAGGTTATACCCTAGAGTGTATATACTATGGCTTTCTTGGGAAAATGAGGGTATATGGTGTTCCTTTAAAAAATCCAGAGGGTATACAGTGTATACCCCCATATACCCTCCACTACATCCCTGCATTCAGTAAACATGAAGTGAACGTCCACATCGATATCAACTGACATCAGGAGTGGTAGTCAAAAAGCCGACAATCTAACAGCCAAGTGCCCCCATACATCAGAGCACAGCAAAGTGCCACCTTGAGTCAGTGCTGCTGCCTTGCTTGAAGAAACAGTTGATAGGGTTTATCACAAAGTATAATGTGAAATTATGAACTACTTTGTAATATCATTGAAGATTCAATAGAAAGATTATTACACATTCTGCATATATTAGAAATCTCAAATTTCATCGAGATCACAAAAAACAACTGCGAATTTCATCAGCCAGTTGCTGATAAAATCATGAATTCCATCAATTCGTTGCAGAAAAAAAAAAAAAAATCAAGAGTTTCATCTAACAGTCATGGGATAAAATCACAAATTTCACCAGGGAAAAAAATCACTTATTTTTGTCAAATGATCACAAAAACATAAATTGTGAAATTCAGTAATTGGTCACAAAATGTGCAATTTTGTTTTTTCTCCATAGGGATAAAAAATAAACAATCATTCCTCTAAAATCTCAATTATAAGCCCCTTACCCACTTTTAAGTAGTTTTGATTTTGTTTTCCATTCCTGAATATAAGCCCTTCCCCCCCTTCACAAATGTTTTTGTGGGAAAATTCTATTTAAAAATGTAAGGAAGATAATTTTGAATCTTTTGGATTTTTTGGTAGATTTCCATGTGTTTTTATATAATCTTAATGAAATCCTCTTCCCACTGGATGAAATGTTCACTTCCTTTTTCCTCCCTCCCAGCACAAAAAGTTTAAAATCTTGAAAATCTTAATTCTTTTGTTCTATTTGTTGCTTGCTAGTAACAATAATAAATAATCAATGATCTAAATTATACTTCTTTCTCCAAAAGTTCCTCTTTTCCCTCTGACCCCTACCCAGCAAAGTTTAAAAACTTTAAAATTATTTTTTTTAAATTCTTCTTTATTTTGTAAGATGATTTATCTAAAATATCATCTTCATAATCTCATACAAGTCTCACTCATTTAAATCTTCATCCTCTTTGGAATTTTTGCTCCATCCTTTTCCTCCTAAAGGGGGTGGGGGATTTTTAACCCTTTGCACTCTGCGTAATTTTGAGTATGGGCTACCAGCAACTCCACATCATTTTGACTGTGGACTACCAGCAACTCCGCGTCGTTACACAAACATTTTATTCGTTCGGCACCACTTATTTAAAAGAAGAGAAAGTATACAATTTAAAAAATGCTCTGATTAAATAAGGCAAATTTTTATTTTCTTTTATTACTGGTGCCAAAAACAAAATTTTCAAGGCAAGATGATGTCGCCGGAGCGGCAGCAAATGAGTTTTTTACTTACCTTACCGTGTCGCCGCAGCAGCGACAACGGAGTGCAAAGGGTTAAATATGTGGGAGGAAAGCAAAATATTTTCTTTTTTGCATTTTGGCTGTTCTCATCCCTGAATCACATATATAATTTATGTTTGAATAGACTCAAATAAAATAAATATTTTATACTGTGTTTGTTGGGAGAGGGCAACGAAAAAAAAAAAAGAGAATTTTTTCAGGAGAGGGTGAGAAATAATGCAGGTGGTTATTTAAATATTTTTACTACAAAAGCACAAATCAAGCAGAACAGATTTTAAACTGCATGAGATGCAGGTGACTTCCATGATATGAAGGTGTGGGGACAAAGAGAGAGAAACAGAAATTTTGGAAGGAGGGGATAATTTAAGTATGTTCAGTATACTTTTTAATTTCATCTCAATTTCTATATCTGTGAATTTTTGTAGGGTTTGATTGATGTCACTGATTTTGAATTTATATGCTTGCCGAAAATATAAGTATAATTATTTTGATTATACCACTTTCATGTTTGGCTTCTTTAAATCGTGGAAAAAAATAATTTGCTTATTTGTGATTTATCAGAAATGTTTCTAAATTCTCTAATGTTGCAAGGAGTCAAAGATATAACTTTTCTTAAAATAAGGTTGCAATGCAATTGTATCTCTAAAAAATACTAGAAAAGTTCTTGGGTTTAAACAGCTTTCTCAGTCATTCACAGTCTTTAAAATTATCAATATAATTTATTTTCAGCATTCACCATTTTGAAGATGATTTTATGCTCAGATAAAACTTAATGAACAGTCCTTTATTTCCAGTCTGTCATTCCATGTAAAAAATATTATAAGCATCAATTTTATATTCTTTATCTCTAATCATTCTTTTAATTTTTAGTTACCAAGGTTATATCTACAAAACCAGCTGAGAAACCTTCTATTGCCCAACTTAAGAAAACCGGTGAACCATTTTTACAAGATGGGCCTTGTTGTGAAGTTGCACCACGTTTGCCTAAATGTCGAGAATGCCGTATGACACCCAATCAGCGTAACAAGAAAATGCCAAACATATTTTGTCGCTTCTATGCATATCGCAAGTAAGTTGAAATTTATTTGAGAAAGGCATGATATCAATCATATTTGATAGTATTTTTTCCACTATTGGTCATTCAAGAAGTATTTTGTCTAATTTCCAGGTTATACAGTCAAGTTTTAAAAATATGTAATTATATGTAATTATCCACATATCATTTTTAATAAACAGTGAAATTTTCTTGTAAGATTCGGCAAAACAATTAAGATGATTATGTTTGTATAGTTGATTCCAAGCAAGATAACTTCTGCTGACGAAGCATTAATCACTCAGCATATTACAGATGAAGATATTGTTAGTGATATAACGCAGTCTTTAGAGCAATCATCAGATATTGACCCAGAGAAGAAAGAAAAAAAAACTTTCTTTAATTAAAGGACATGCTCATGAAGCTAAATACTTGAATTTTCATTTGACAGATGTGTATCCAATGACTAAACAATAGCAGTTGACTGGTGGCAAATTGCAAGAAAAGATTTTAAAATATAAAATTAATTTTCCTAATCTATAAATCAAATGTTTAACAAGTTCTAATTTCTAATAATGACTATAATTTATCAAAATTATTCATTAATTTGTTTTTAATGAACTATTTGTATTCTCATTTGATATTTATTTTTATTTGCAATTTTATTTCTAATATATAGTTATTGCATAAAGATACAACTTGTATGATGAATTTTAAAATATAGCAATATTTTATATTATATCTGCAATATGCTGAAATATAGCAAGATTTTTGAGAGTCCACTGTATGATTGAGTGAATTTCTCCTAAAATAATGATTGTTAGATGAATCAAATAAAAGCTTTGCAAATTTATTAAGATAAAGTTAATACTGATGACTGTACAAAGTTTATTATGCACATTAAATCCCTTCGCAACGAGCGTCTTTTACAGAATTTTTAATATTTTATCACTTGTTTTTCAAAACACAAATTTTTTCCTAATTGAGAAAATGCCCTGTTCAAATAAGGCAAAATTTACAATAAAAAGTAACTGGTGGGAATAATCAAGGTTTCTGAGTATCTTATGCATCAAGTATATGTGACGCTCGTCCTGAAGAGGTTAATAAAGTTTGAAGCTAACCATAGACATGTAATAAACATAGGCATAAATATAGGCATGTAATAAACTAGATTATAAATTATCTTTATATAAAGTATTCAAGACCCTGTTGTAGTATTTTTCCTCAATTTCAAAATTCATTTAAATTTTATGATTTGATGCTATTGTATATTGTCTGCATCTTACCCTGTATTTTGAATCTTTCAGACTTCGTTATGGAAAAAATGGAACTATTCTGAGTGCAGGCTTTTCTGAGCCATCAGATGCATCTGAAGATGATTACAAATTATGGTTACCTCCTGTTGATACACCACCAGTAGATATTGAAATTGAAACCTCAAAATTCCTTCTTACCCACCTTGGAGATCAGTTTTGTGATTTAGTTGAAATGGAGAAAGATGCTCAAAAAATGCACCTTGCAGCCGGTATGTTATTTTATATATAATTTTAGTTACACATCTTATGTTTATACATTCTATTGATTTTACTCCTGATTTAAAGAAATTTGCATTTGGTTAATATTCAGCAAAGTCTGAATCTTTGAGTTTAAATTTAAAGTTGAGAATTCTTGAATTTTGTGTTTGGTACAGTGGTGCACCCAGGATTATGGTTTGGAGGGGGTTAACATATTTTAGAGGTCTACATGTGCCCAGATCTTGCCCAGACCGTAGTTGAGTTCGGTCCAGTTTTCTTTCATTTGACTTGTTGGGATGGGACAGGTTAGGTCCGGGCTTACATTTTTCTGCTAACTTGAGCAGAGCCATAAAAAGCCCAGGAGAAGCTCTAAAAAATTTTGGTGAGACTAATTCTGAATGTTTGATAATGAAATACTGTACCTAAAATGTATCTTAGTTTTTATGATTTTTGGTGTATTTCTGTATTTAGATAATTTTAAAGTGTGTTTGAAATCAAACGATTTAGTTTTATTATTTAATTATTATTAAGGTTAGAGGTGGTGCAAGAAGTTGCACTGAGGCTCAACCCATTTTTTATCTGGTTACTGCAACATACAAAGTTCTGTATGTAAAAAGTTCTATTCATAAATAAAGTTCATTCATATGTTAAAGTACACTCTAGACTTTCTTGTACTTTGACTAGAGAATTTGTAGAAAATTCAGGTTCACAAATATGTAGTGTTTTGAGGGGGGGGGGGGGGGGCGGACATATGTAAAAATTCCATTTCTAATGCAAAAAAGTGCTGCACTGTAAAAAAAAAAAAAAAAAAAAAAAAAAAAAAAAAAAAAAAAAATGACAAATGTTTCTTAATATATGAAAATATAGCCATGAATGGAAATATACAGAAACCTATTTCAAGTTACCCACGATTCTAAAAAGCGTTCTTTATCTTTAGAAATATCAGAACCAATATATTTTCAAGATAAAGAAGCATTTATAAAGACAGAGCTCCTTTTACTGCCACTGACTTTTAGAAACATTAATGGCTTAATTTTTCTAGTGCATTAATCAGTCTTTTCAACCAAGAATATAGGTTTTAAGAGTGTCATTAATTCTCCAGTAAACATTTCCATGCTCAACAAACATGATTTACAGACAGCTATGATACACTAACAGCATCAGTATTAACCCATTAAAGATCACACCTTCTTATATTTGACACAAATGAAATAAAATTTTATTTTATACATATTAATGACTAAGAGAAAAAAAGGGGATATTAGAATTTTATTTTTATGTGAGATAGGATATGTTGGGAAAAGTACAAATCAACTACATTTTTGCCATATGAAAATCTTTAAAGCATTTACTATGTAGCGGTATACATTACATTTACTACATATAGTATAGTTTGACTGCCCTAATATCTGTAACTTGAATTGCTGAATTTTTTTTTTCATTCTTTATAGTGTGTCTATGAACATAATCCAAAATTTATCAATAAAAATTTTCAGAACCTTCTGTACTATTTCCTTCATATTTTTAATTTTTTACAACTCAAATCAATTTTTTTTTTTTTTTTTTTTTTATTTTTTTTTTTTATTTTTTTTTTTTAAATGAAGGTCACAATATGGGAATAATAAATTTGTTGAAAAAAAAAAAAAAATTCTCAAAAAAAAAAAAAAAAATCGGAAACAAAATGTTTAAAATATGCAACATCAGTCTTTAATGGGCTAACATTAATATTATTTTGTTACTCTTGTATGTATAAATTCAATCATGTAGGAAAATGTTTGAGAACTGATTGCATCCTAAAATACCAATATTCTGTTTTCAGAAAACTTATTCAGACACTATAAAAATTAAAGAAAACTTTGTGAAAATTAGTGGGAACTTTGTTTTTATAAATTCTTCTTTAAACCTTGAAATTATAATAGTTTCTGAGGCTGCTACAGATGGAAAAACAAATCTCTACAATGTTTTTCATAAAATCTGATTTCAAGGTGAAAAAATATACAGTATATTTTTTCTCCAGCCTATCTATAATGCCTATATTATTATTCTCACCATAACATGTTTAAAAAACTTAGTATTTTTAATTTTTAATAATTAAAAAAATTAATATTTTGAATTTCCAAAGAAAATTTATAAAAGAGGAAAAATTGTGGGACAAAACAATATTTTTTTTTAACTTTGATTTTTTAAGGACCTGTTAAAAAAGTAATATTCTTTCATAATTTTTTAAAACTTTAAATAACTAGTCTAGTTTCGGGGTCTGGGAGAGGCTTCAACCCCTTAGCTCCGCTCGTGGCTTGATACCAATGGTTTGGTATAATATTTATGGAAGCAGGTAAAGCAATTGTACCTTATGTCAGGTGAAAATACTTGTCTGTACTTCAAGTGAACATACTTTTTCTTTTTTATAACTAGAAATGGCAGGTCAAAAGTTCATCTTGCCAAAATAATGATTTTGTTGAGCCAAATTTAAGGTACCCTTAAAACATTTTTTTTTTCGAAAAATACTTTTTTCTAGATGTTTCTGCATAAATTATTATGATTTTAAAGTTATAATAGCTTAAAATTTCTGTGTCCACCTGGAAATTTGATTTATTCAAATTTCATTAAAATAAAAAAAAAATTAATTGAAGTAACATTTAATTTTATTTATAATGCTGTTAATCTGTAATGATTAAGTATAAATTTAGAAGAAAATTTTCTAAAGAAAGTCTAAAACCGGTTAAAATTAACGTACTGGATAAGTGCTTTAGTAAACCCTTTTTTGTTTAAACCATTACAAAAATATTTGAGTTTTTATCAAGTGTCACATTTTATTTCAGATGGAACTGTTACTTGGAAAAGGGTAGTTCAAGGCGTTCGTGAAATGTGTGATGTTTGTGAAACCACATTATTTAATATCCATTGGGTTTGCCATAAATGCGGCTTTGTCGTATGCATAGACTGTTATAAATTTAGAAAAAATACCCAAGCCAAAGGTATGTGTTATTTTTTTTTTCTATTAGATAATTTTGCTGTATAAACAACATAATTTAAATTATTAATTACTGTGTACAATAAAATCACAAATATATGCGTGAAAAAAAGCTGCAAAACTACGAATTATTTTAAATGGCTTTCTTAGGGCAATAATGCTATCTTGTGTTATTTATTATTAAAAAGTAATTTAAAAAAACCTTTTAAATGCTGTGGATAAAGATGTGTTCTTGCATATCTATAGATCACTGTCTTACTATTCTTTGTATTGTTGTAGTGAATAATTAAAATATTCAATGAGAAACTTTTTCATGTAACTAAGCAAGATATACTAAATTCACAGAAAGTAGCTATCTTTATTTGAAGTGTAAATTGTATTATTGTGAATTAGATTGTAATTTAATTAAAAGGGGAAACTTCCAAGTAGTAACAAAAAACTGTTAAGTTTTCTATAAAACCAATTTTTAAAAAATTAACCAGTTCTTACTTAACTAATTTTTCTAATATGTAAAAGCAAAGCCTTTTCAAATTTTCTTTTAGTAGCTACATATAAGAATTTTTATGTAATAAGGGAATTTTCTGATCTAAAATAGCAACTTTTGATCAGTCTAAAACCTAAATTCTTTGATTTCATTCATAGAGGAGTCATCATCTAAAGACCGTGATGGATACCAGTGGTTAATGTGTTCAAATAGGCAGCCACATGAACAAGAAAAACTTATGCTTACCCAGATCATTGCAGGCACATCCCTCTGGGACCTTAGTAAAACATTGCATGATATACGTAAAAAATGGAACATTCCAAGCTATTGTAACTGTGCAATGAATGACAATGATCAAGATAGTAAAAGTTCATCTAATGGTATTTGTAAGGTTAGTATTTTCTTTTTCACATTTTTATCATTTTGTAACTGTCTCTGTTAATCTATACTAAACATTTAAATTTGCTGTTATTTGATTTCTTTTTTTTTTAGCTTATGAGTGCTGTTACTAAATGTTTTTCATCAGATAAGGACTCTTCCCGAGAGCCTAATGGCTCTGAATCTTCCCGTACCAGTAAGCGATCCGGAAAAAGTTCAGTTAATGGCTTAATAAAACAAGAAGATGGACTTGGTGGGTATAGCTCTGAAAGCGGTGGTTCACCGCTTAGTTGGTTAGCTGATGTTGCACTTAACTCTTCAAGTAAAGCATCAGATGATCAGCGAGATGATGATGATAAGTCCTCAGAAGGTCAAGACATTTGTGAAGATGCCTCGCCTGACAGTGATGATGACAAAAGTGAGAATTTCTCTACTCTGCGTGAGCTTCTTATTAGACCAACTGGTAAAATGGGTGGAAAGAATAGTGGTAGCTCTTCTAGTTCACAAAAGACATTGACTAGCACTTTGGATGAAGTCATATCATGTGTTATTGAACAAAAAGTTAGGAAATCTGAAAAAAAGTGTAAAGAAAAACAGTTACTTCATTTTACTCGGCGATATCAAATGTCTAAATCTGGTCGTGAGCTCCCACCTGTTAGGACTTGTCTTCTTTCTGAAAGCTCACTTTTATATCCCGAAATTCCTCACATTTGGCTGGGTAATGGAAAGATATTGTTATTAAAAGATCCATATCATTCAGGAAACTTACAATTGTTTCAAGAACAATGGAAAAGAGGCCAAGTAAGTATCTTTCTTGTTATCTGTTATGTTTCAAATTTGTAAAAATTTTAAAGAATATTGATTAGAATTCTGTTATACTTTCATGTTGACTATAACAAAATTTCATTATAATAACATTTTTAAATTTGCATCTTTTAACGGCTGCTATATGATTTGCTGATGATCACATTTTTTTCTCCATAACATACTTGTGCAGCTGGTGGTCATTCCATATATTTTCATCATAGCCAATTTACTGCTTTGTCATTTACATTGTTCACTTTATGGGGTCTGTAAATAGTTTGGCATATAAGTAATTACTGTGGAATAAATCTCATCCTATCAGTGAAGAGTATATTTAACTGTCAATGATCATTCAACAGCTAACGTGTTAAAATTTATTTGGGAAAATTACATTTAAACTGTTTCTAACATAATATGTAGTATAAATATCAATATATCATGCTTTTTTAATTAAATGTGGTGAAGACTTGTAGAGATTGTCTCTTTCATTTCATGAATTGGGGTTTTAACAGCGATTGCTAACAATTTCTTTATTGTAGATTTGTCATTCTATCGGTTTCATTCTAATGTAATTGTACTGTACTTCAATATTATAGTTGCTGGATTTATTATGGTTTGGTAAATTTATTACATCTATGACATGTTTTTGTGATATGTCCCCCCCCCCCCCCCTGCAATTACAGATATTTTGAAATGCATGTCATTTTTTTATTGAAAGTTATAGTATAGAAATTTGAGAATGTCATAATCAGACTGAATGAGATAGTCCAAAAATAGTTTTCCATGCCTTCCAAATTTTACACCTCAAGTGTAAAATTGACTCTTCTGAGCTATTTTTTACGCATCTTTAGGTGGCTTTTTTTAATGTTTTTCCTGTTATTTTGATTGTTCTCTTTGTTTCCTTAGAAAAATGTTTTTTTTTTTTTTTTTAACGTTCCCTTAAATTTGAGGTTTTATTATATCATCTTTTTTAAAAAAAGGTAGAAGAACACCCCTTAAAAATCCAATAATTGCAGTTATTGTTTGATAAACAAGTATAGTGATCTTGATTGGCATTCCAAGCAGGTACTTCTAAAATTGTAGTTTGTCACCATTGATTGACTAAAGAACACATTGTTTTAATGTCATTGTTTTATAACCATGACTTAAGTTTTCTTCCTCCCTACCAGTCAAGCTCAGTTTAACTCAATTCTTGCTTTCTCTGACCAAGACAGATCCACCTACACCCATTGTGTTTTTTTTGTGTGTGTGTTGATCACACATTAAATCCCTTTTTTTTTAATGAAATCTTATTTTTTCTCTTGTATTTGTTTAATAAAGAGTATGTTTTTAACTTTCAGTTTTAGGATTTACTTTTTCAATAGTTTCACATGGATACTTTTCTTTATAATAGCCTGTTGTTGTTGCCGATGTGGGAACCAAATTGGATGCTTCCTTGTGGCATCCTGAAAGTTTTATTAAAGAGTTTGGTGATGTCAAAGGAGATTTTTTGAATTGCCTTGGTGGAACATTACTTCCTAATCAGCCTTTGAAAAAATTTTGGGAAGGATTTGAAAATATTAACAGTAAGTTTTGTGATTAATTATTATGAAAGTGAAGATTAATGTAATTATGTAATGTCTATTAAAGAAATTTTATCATAAAATTAGATATGTTTGAAATCAGTAAATGAATATATTAGTTTCCTTCTCCTTCCTTCCATTATAAAAAGATTTGTAAGAATTACATTTTATTTTTTTAACTTATACTAAAATTTTAGCTCAAGTAATAATGAATTTTGACCCATTTGACCAGTTGCTGGCTTTTTAAAGCAAGCTAATTTACTGAAGTGCTTACATTTTTAAAAGAATGTTTTCTGAGCAATTGATCTTCAAAGTTTTCACTCTGTTGGTCAATAATTTATTGTAAAATCGGAGTTTGAAAACAGTAGAAATATAATTAGCTTTTTATAGTATTTGGCACATTTGGTACCATTATGTTTGAAATCAATAAATGGATATATTAGTTTCCTTCCCCTTCCTTCCATTATAAAAAGATTTGTCAGAATTACATTTTTTTTTTTTTTAACTTATACTAAAATTTTAAGCTCAAGTAATCATGAATTTTGACCCATTTGACCAGTTGCTGGCTTTTTAAAGCAAGTTAATTTACTGTAGTGCTTACATTTTTAAAAGAATATGCTTTCTAAGCAATTAAACTCTGTTGGTCAATAATTCATTTTAAAATCGGAGATTGAAAACAGTAGAAATATAATTAGCTTTTTATAGTATTTGGAAGATTTGGTACCATTTCCTACATGTTTTTCATCTGTAAATATCATACAATAATTAGATTTGATACAACATATTTTGCAATCCATTTAAAGCAGAAAAACCTTCAACACATGTATAAATATATCTAATAAAATTAAACATTTTGTGCAAGAAAAATTATATAAAAGGAACTAAAGCATCAAAGGACATCCTCAAGGAAAAATATTTTATTACATGAATATGCGTTAAATTGATTGATCTAACATTCGGGAATGATAATGTAAGCTCATGACCAGTCAACAATGTGTTAAGTTCATACTCTCATGGCATTGTAATTTATTTCATCTTAACATAGCAACCAATCTCTTTGATTTATGTCTTAATTGCTTCATTAAAATTCATTTCAATTTTTGTCAGTACTGAAAAGAGGGGGTGCTTAATATCCCTATAGTGAGAAAACTCCTCCATACCACTGTTTTACATATGCACACAGTGCAGTATGTAGCAGTGTTTTAATGGCTGGCTATTGAACTAAAATCCTACACAGCTATGAGCTTAGCACTAGCATTTGGCCTCCAAACATGAAGATGCCTATAATGTCCCCAGATGGTTACCCTTCCAAGTACTAGTCATACTCAATTATTCTGCTTCATTTTGATGATAGGATGAAAAGTAGTGTGTTTCAGTGTAGTGTGTCCATTGGTTGTAATAATGAAACAGATCATATAATGTAAATATACTTCAGTATACTACTTTGTAGATCACTTTATAATGTAAACCTTAATTTTTACTTAAGTGTTTAATGACATGTCCATGTGCCTGAATCATTTTATACTTGATTCCATGAGATTATCTCCTTACATATGACTTTTCATACTTTACAGAGAGACTGAAAGGAGATGATGGAGAATCTCTTGTATTGAAAATGCTTGACTGGCCTCCTGGAGATGAATTTTCAGATGTAATGCCTTCCAGGTATGACGATTTCATGAAAGTACTTCCACTTCCTCAGTACACTCATCGTGAGGGAGTGCTAAACATGGCAAGTCGTCTTCCTGACTGTTTTGTTCAGCCTGATTTAGGGCCCAGAATGTATAATGCTTATGGTAAGTGTCCTTTTTTCTTTCTTTTTTTTAAAGAATATCTTTTTTAAAATATAGAACACTATGTCCAATCTATTTTTGTACCTAAAAAAATTTATTTGGTTATACAATAATTTTAACTATGCAAAAATTTTTAGTTGTTTTAAAAATGATCATAAATTATAATGTTGTAGTGCATAAGTTTAAATACAGTTTAATCTCTATTATAAACAAGATATTTCTGTTATTACTTAAAATACAAATATTTCCAGAAATAACTATCCTTTCATCATAAAAAAAAAAAGTACAGTAGAGTGCCGATTATCTAAACAAGTTGGGGCCGATGCTTGTTTGGATAAATGGACATACTATTTAAGGGATGTCTCTGACTATACTAAATCCTTCACACTTTATCTAACCTTAGGACTGCCAGCACCAGTTAGTGCTGGCATGTTTAAAAACTGTTTATTTATTTATTTATTTTTTACATTATCATTATTTTTTTTTCTCTTTTTATCCTTTTCTGAACTCCAGAGATTATAATTTAGGCAAAAAAGCTTTTGATTGTTGCTTGCTTCAATGATGACATTCTTTTCAATGCTGCCATATCTCTAATTATTCTTAAATATGTTAGTTGAATAGGATCAACGTTTTTCTGTCGTCAAGCCATTTCATAGCTGTTTTCAAACCTTCAAAGGCTTCGTTATGTGATGGATCTGGGTTATTTTCAGAGCATTCATTTTCATTTTCTTCAATTTCTTTTTCATTATGAGTTTCATTTAACCACTCATTAATTTCATTTTCTTCATAGCTTAGGATTTTTCCCATCTCCTTTATTGTTTTACATTCCTCATTTTCTGATCCACTATCAGTTTTTTCTTTATTTGAAATTGTATTCCAAGCCAATGGATAATTAGGAGTTAAAAAATTTTTGGGGAGAAATAGGCTGTTCTGATAACTGGAAGTTCCCTTAATTGGAGTTCCAATAATCGGCACTCTACTGTATGAAGTTTTCATAGATGTATTGGTAATGATTTTTTTTCTGCCTTGACTGACAA
The DNA here is from genome assembly GCA_963932465.1 of Maratus speciosus. NCBI lineage: Eukaryota > Metazoa > Arthropoda > Arachnida > Araneae > Salticidae > Maratus > Maratus speciosus. Next base: position 147,516,433 of record OZ010796.1, on the reverse strand, counting down.
ATATAGATTCCACTAACAAATGTTTTATTAGATTATCAAGCTAACATAATGCAGCATTGCTGTATTTTAAAGGAAGTCTTATTTTGACTAATGAATGTGCTTCTGGATTGAGTTATTTTCATTATCTGAAGTATCATTATATACTGATAGTGTTAGAAAGTTTCATAATATATGCATTAGATATGAGACTGGCTCAGCGTGAGCTTGACCCTGTTCCTGAAAAGGCTCAGGCGTAATTTTTATACCAGCCTTTGTGTTCGGACCAGAGTAAAAATTTTATTTATTCAGACCGAAAAATGGAAAAAAAGTTCCTGTTTGAGAAACAAGAATGTAGTCTAAGTTTTTTAAAGTGTCTTGCATACAATCCTTTAAAATATCAGTTTGAAAGAAGATTTAATTGTTATTCATGGGATATAAGAAGAAACATTCTATCTCTTCCAGAATAACCTTTTATGTACCTGCCTTCTGAATAACTTGTCTTTGTGTGAATGTTAGTAACACATAGAAGCCCTTTGTCTATCTTCACTTTCTGTTTAAAGTCCTTTTCCAGCTGCCATAGTTGTACAATGTCTTTTAAAGAATAAGAATTGTGACTTTTTCAGATTTTTCCTAGTGCTTTGGTATAAATAGCAAATTTCTCATTTTACACAGATTTTCAGTAATATGAAAATCACAATGTTGCTATCAGGGCGTATTTAGGATTAAAACTTATTTTTATACAAGAAGATATCTTTAAATGAGAAATTTTAAATCAGCAGTCTTCGGTTCTTAAAGAAAAAAGAACCTGAACTGATGTCTACTGTGCATGTTGCATTATTTTTTCAAATATTTATCCTTAAAATTGGACTGAAATGTGCAACATGCATTTCATAATCCAGCATTAAAAATGTTAACATAAAATATTGATTTTCTTTAACAAATAATTTTGTTTCAGGTATAAGTTCCTCTCTTGGAAAAGGTTCCACAAATCTTCACCTTGATGTCAGTGATGCTATTAATGTTCTGGCCTATGTTGCTATTAGCGGACGTGAAGGAAAAGATGAAGCTGCAGTTGGTTAGTTTATTTTGATATATTTTTTTTTATGAAAATTTGTAGTTGTAAATTTTTATTTTCTGACAACATAACAGCATATCTTTTAAGGCTATTCTCAAATCCAAAAGGACAATTTTATGACATTTTATTTTTTGTTCGGAAATGCATGAAACTAGCAGCTGTTGTTCATAAACTATGTGATTGAACTGGGTTTTCCGTTTTTATGCAAATGCAATAGATCTTTCAGAAAATATTGTCAGCGTGGGCATTTTGAACCAAATTTCCACATGAAAAAAGAACCACTCAAAGAAGGGTGAAAAATGTGTTTGTCATGTGATCAAAATCGCTTATAACTCAATAGGTAATTTATCAAAAAATGGAAAACACAGTTCGATTCCAAATCGCTTCCATAGTTGCTTCCATCCCACCTTCCAATTTTATATTTTACCATTAAAATAGGAATTTGTAAATGTGTCAACGTTTTGTTCTTGTTGAGCAGAGCAGTTGAAAAAACAGCCTTAATAATTAATCTTGTTTGTGATGCATTAAAACAAATTCTTATATTCTCTTCTTTTATTTTACATTCCTTGATCTTTTATAGCATTTCTGTTAGTTACATATTTGTTGCAGTGCAAATTTCCATAAATTTGTCAGCTTTTCTTCCAATTTTGTGAATTTTTTAAAATGATTTTTATGAAAATTGTCTGTTTATACATTTTATAAGTTTTGGCCTGTAAATATTGTTTTTAATACTTTTGTGATAACTAAAATGTAGCAAATGAAAATCAATAGTTTTTTAATTAAGATTTAAAATTAAGAGATAATTTAAAGAAATCCTATTTCATTTGAATGTCAAAAAATTGGAGCCTTCTCAAGCACTTTCATGTATTAGTTTAAATTTAATGCAATGAAAATGGATTGGTTCTTACTTACAAGGGCAGTGTTTGACTGTTAAGTTTCAGTAGTTTTCTGATATGAAAAACTCAAAGAACCAAACAATACATTAATACAAAAATATTGATATATTAATGCCTGCTTAAAGTAAGTTTTTGTTCAAATAAATTTTAATAATGAAGCCATAAAGCCTGATTCTGCTCTTCCCCCCCCCCCCCCCTCAAAAGGACTAATTCCTTTTCTATTCAGCAGCCAGCATAGGCATTCTTTATATAAAAAGTTTAAATCAGTTCGTGTAAAAAAAAAAAGGGGGGGGGGAATCAAATATGTAGTTTTCTAAAATAAAAGGAAATTTTATAAGTAAAATTGAATGCGATCATTGATGTAAAATATCTGGGTATTTATTATGTCAATTATGATGTCTCTTATCGAGCGCTAGCTTTTTATACAGGATTCTATTTTTTATATTCTATTCGCACCACTATATTTTAAAAATAAATTTTGTAATTTCTCTTACACATATTGTCAAAGTACAAGTAAAAGTGTTTCTTTAAAAAAAGTGGTACCTACCAAATAAAATTTGTATAAGCAATGCTCGTCCCAATGTCATGTGAAAAGTGACATAAAACCAATAAGGGTTAAGAGAATCACCGTCCTTGAAAGAGTGAAAATTTGTATAATTACTTATTGTTGGCAGAATTTGTGCTTTAACCCAAATTTTTGGACACAGCAGCTTAATAAAGGTTTTTATGGGACAGCAATCACTTATAACTCAAGATACATTTATCGAAAAATGAAAAAAATTTGAGATTCCAAATCACTTCAATAGTAAAGTCTCCAAGTGTTATGCATGTGTAATGCTGTTATATTTATAGTTGTATATATGCCAGAATGTTTCATAAAGAGTAATATCTGTTATTTTAGAACATTCTTAGTTTTAAAATTATGCCAAATATTTAAAAGTATGTACGCCTTTGTTACTTTTCCCCTTTTTTAAAGTGTGAACAGATATTCGGTGTTAATTAAGCAACACCCTAAAAGTTTATCATTGAAGTTTTAAATTAATTTCACCTAAATTTATTAAAATTCACAAAATGATCACACTTCTTTATTTGATCTTCCATAGATAAAGTTCTTGATGACAGTGGCTGTGATTCAATTATAAGGAAACGGGCAAAAGAAAAGGGATCTAAACCAGGTGCAATTTGGCATGTTTTCAATGCAAGAGATGCTGATAAAATTAGGGACTTCTTAAACAAGGTATGTAACATTAATATTTCACAATGCCTATTGTAAAATTATCATTATTATTTTAAAATCTATTATTATTATTTATTTCAATATATATATATATATTTTTTTTTTTCAGCTATCTGAAGAGCAAGGAGTAAAGCGAAATCCACACCATGATCCTATACATAACCAAGAATGGTATTTAGATGAAAAGATGAGAAATAGGTTATTCAAGGAATATGGTGTTGAAGCTTATTCCATTGCACAGTGTTATGGTGATGCAATATTTATACCTGCAGGTTCTCCTCATCAAGTAATTGGAATTAATGTATATTTCAATTTAAAATAAACAAAATTATTTGTTATCCATGAAAAGTTTTCAACTATTAAATATTTGTGATAATTTGTATTTTTTTATTGTTATTTACCCTACTGTTCTATTCTATGGAGGATGCATTTTTATTAGGTTTCAGGTTTATTATAGTTAACAGAATTTTGTTTTCTTTGGGACATTACAGTAGACAACCATTTTATAATTTGAATCTGTATTGTTAATATTATAGAAATTATAAACTATGTTGCTTTGTTTTTTTTTGTTGTTTTAAGAATTTGAATCTTATTTAAATTTCAATGAAAAGTCTGTTCTAGATTAGTGGTTTATTTTTTATGCTAAAATACTTTATAAAATGCTTTAGACTGTTGTATTCAATAATTATGATTCTATAAAACATACCATTTGATAATCTGTTCATAATTATTCCAGGTTTTGAATTTATTTAGCTGTGTGATTATTTCTGAAGACTTTGTCTCTCCTGAAAGTGTAGGACATAGTTTCTTCTTGACTCAAGAAATTCGCAATTTGTCTGATAGTCCTGTAAATCATGAAGATAAGTTACAGGTTTGTTAAAAATTATACATGAGCTCTGCAACAAAATAAAAAAACTTAACTTATATATCATTAAATTATAACCTTATTTTAATCTAATAACATGTTATATATTACACAACCATAGCAAACAATGAATTTTATGTTTTTTCATTATTATTGATTAAAAAATGTGCTCTTTTAAATTATTTTTTTGAAACTGTGATTTGCAATAAATAAGAAAAATATCATACATTTTAATTTTTCCTGTTTTACTTGCTCATTCTTTTTCAAATAAAATTACTAATATAATTGAATATTTTTAACTGAAGTAACTTTATACAGTACACCACCCCCCTTCCCTCTAATCCGCACAGGTTGGGACCAAAGGTTTTGCGGATTGTAGAATTTTGCAAATTATGTGTTATTTGTTTGCATTCTAATATTTGGAATTTATCTGCAAATATAGTAATCATACTGTAAATAAATAACACAAAATTGGAAGAAAATCCTTTTTTTATATAAAAAAACTATTCCATACATCCTCAAGAACTAACCCCTCTTCAAAAGAAATTTTATCTTTAGATTCTGTTTCTCCTAAATTCAACACAGAAGATATTATTTCTGTATCAGTGACCTTTTTCTGGCTCCAACATTTTGTCTTGTAAAGCGATTCAGGTAATCTTCTTCAGATGCAGAACTGAGAAAAGAAACTGAGGCCTTTTTTGCAAACTTTACTAATTCAGCTGCTTTTTTTGCGCAATATATTATCTAAATCCAGCTAATTCAGTATCGTCATTTTGGCTATCAATAAACACCATAGCTGGTGATAGATTTTTCAAACCATTAATTCAATGTGGACATAATAATGTTAATTAAACTTAATGTGTTCTGAAGGCAATCGAAACATAGGTCCATGGACGAGATTGCTTTGACAACAACCACATTGCATACTTTTCCATACGGATAACACTAACAATATCAATAGCAGTGGAGTAAGTTACGTCTATTCACTGCAGTTGCAGCTGCAACCACTCCCAGTTTCATGATTCAGTACGTGTGTTCACTATTTTTTAAGCCCACACTACTCTGAAGTTCATTACTTATTGCCATGCAAGCCAATGAATGGATTCAAAATATAGTGGTCTAATAGTAATTTGCAAGATACACAAAACATTTCCTTCTAATGAATGCAGAAATGCCCTAAAAATTTCTTAATAAATTCATCCAAACAGTCAACTTTTATTACAGTGAAGATCTACATTATTTTGCTTAAAAAAGACTTAACTGTTTGTTTACATTTGAAATATATTGCAGATTATAGGCATTTGCAGGTTATAGAGTTGTAGGTAGAGGTAGTAGACGGCATATAATATGTTGAATTCACAACAGACATATTAAGATACTGAGAAGACATAAAATATCCCCAATGACTTTAAATAAAAGTTTAAATGTTTCAATAAATTTAAGTATAAATTTTAAGGTTTTAATTATTCTCCTGTACACATTCAGGAAAATAATTTTGTTGTGATTGCTTTATCATTTATTATTGTATCTAGTATTTTGGCATTAAAATTTCATACATAGCATGCAATTAGTTTTATGTGAAACATTGCAACTCTCCTCTTATGTTTTATCAAAACAGAATTTATTGAAAATATGTTCATTGACCTTATCTTTTAAAAAATATTTGATAATCTCATTATAATTATTATCGTTAATAATACTGTAAATTTTATTATAATATTTGTATTTACATGTGTGTAACTAAATGTGTTATATACGCATCATAAAGATAGAGTATAGAAGGAGAACAATAATTTTTCCACTTTTGGACCTGAAAAGTGGTACCCAGTATGGTCACCTTTTCCTGCAGCTAGTAAATATGGCACCATCTTTATTGCATGTAGAAACTTACTCTAATATATCAATGGATTTATTTCAATATATTTTAATCGTAATTTTTTGATAGATTTTTATGATAATTCAAAAATGTTAATTTGGTATTACCACCCCACAGTAAATATACAGTAGTCTCAAAAATCTGCACAGCTTGGGACCAGAGGCTGTGTAGATTTTGGAATTTTGCAGATTTTAGTTTTGTTGATTCTTGATTAGATAATTTTTTTTTTTTTTCAACTTATCTTTTTTTTATTTCAAAGAAGCACATGTAATAATTCAATTTAAGCAAATCAAAACTTGAATATATTTTATTTACCTGTACATTATCATTTTAATACCCAAAATTACCTTTTGTTACAATTTTTAAACATTTCTTAATAGTCCTTTTGGTTGAGAATTTCCATTTCTGTTGTTGAAGTTTCTTTAGAATTCTATAAATAGTGATTATTTCTCGTTTTGTTGATCTATACAACTCTGCTGCTCCAAGAACTTCAAAATTTTCACCTAAAACCAAACCTTCTTCAAACTTTTTCTCACAGTCACTGTCAGACTCCTCAGTTTCACTATCTTCAGGTAGGTTTATTATTGAAGAAATAATTTCTTCACCTGATCACTCGTTTTAAGACTTCATCTTTATTATTCATCCATTCAACGATTTCTTCTTTAAAAACTTGTGAGCCTGAGTTGAAAATTTAACTGAAAAATCTTAATCCTCATTTTCAATTAATAAAGAGCCAGGCCGTATTTTATGTCATGCATTAATTAAAGCCTTGCATGAAAATATAAATAAACTAATTCGCTACTTTCTTTAGTGGCCAGTAGATGGTGCCACTTCTAAAACTTTTCTGCACTTGTTTACATCTCGTGAAATAAAAGTGTTTTATTTGTGTAATATCCTGTGTCAATACTATTTTTCCATGAATTTGTGTTAAAAATTACTCTATTTACATTCACTGTTATTTGGAAGGAAGATTAGAAAGAATACTTCTTAATTGCAAGTTTCACTGTTTACATTTTGAAATGCATGCCTATTTTGGAAAATTTCGGATTTTTGAGAGTACTGTATATACATTCATTTTATTAACTCATGAACATAATTGAGTTAAAATCTTTAATTAAATTTAAGTAAGAAATTTTATTCTATGCATTTAAAAGATTTTGTAACTACAGTACAAGATCCAAAATCTGGAATCCTCCGGACATCGGTGATTCTGAATTTGACTTTTCCGAATTTCGGATCATTTTCAGTTTGTCAAAAAAAATTAATCCCCCCCCCCCCCCCCCCCCTGCAGAAAACAAAAAAAGCACGTGATTTATGTCAAGAACGCATTTTTAATACTAAAAAACAATAATATTAAAACACATATTTTTAATAGATATTTTTAAGGTAAAATAAAAAAAAAAAAAAAATCTATCCACATTGAACACGCACTTTCCCCATGAATTATTTACATCAGAAACACTTTTACAAAAAAAAAGATAATACTTAAAAATAATAAAACTAAAGTAGATATTTGAGATACATTTTTTTATAAAAGTAAATAAAAACTTATCTGAATTACAAAAAAATTTACACAACAAACTTAATTTTTCTCTATGCTTTTTTACTGAACATGTCTGTTATTTTGCGCTGCTTCATCAGTTTCAATTTTTCGGCGATAACCTTGTCCTTTATTCTATAAATGGACATCAGTTCCTGGCCTGTAACAATGTTCCACTGCTCCAATCCTTTGATGACATCATCTAATGAACTGAGCACTTTTTCTAATGGAATTTTTTCCTCAACGGTGTTGCAATCATCATTGCTGTCGCTGTTTGAATCCACTTCATTTTGGTTCAGTACCATGTCGCAGATTTCACTGTCTGTTAATTTGTTAACAACTGGTGCATCCTTATCAATGTCCATCACCTCTTCAATGTCTTTATAATCCAAATTACTGTAATTTCCGGCCTATAATCCGTGGCGGCGTATAACCCGCAGCCCCAATTTTTAGCCCTTATAAAAAAATTTCAGCAGATAATCTGCGGATTATACGCCGGACTATGCGAGAATTTCTCATTGTTTTCAACATTCCAAAGTACTACTAATGAACCACCTCCCTATTTATTTAGTTGCTCTATTTAAATGATAATTGTAATAAAATAATTGAAAAAAAAATAAAATATTTACAATTTAAAAAATACAAATAATTTTTTTCATTGAATCGTATATCTAAAACATTGAATGTCTTATGAAGATAATTCTGTAATAATTGCTGTTTTTAAATCCTCTTCCGCTTTTTAAATAACGTTCTGTTTAAATTCTGCAGTGTTAAATAACAGGTTTTCGTTTAGACATTATTATAACTTTCAACATGATATAGCATCAAATACGTTTTGTCTTTTAATATGTACTTTATTTTTCTATCTATAGAGGGCAGCAGTAAAACATTGAAACTTCGATACGATAATGATTCATTCGATTAATGTGTGATGGTTTCCCATTGGTTGCATCGTAATATCAATCATTGTAATCAGTAAAACGGCCGCTATTTTGGGAGGAGCTATTTCATAAATGATTGAGAATGCAACACAAAGGGATGAGTTGAGAAGGGTTGAGTTGAGAAAAGATGCTTTTTCATAGAAACATGTTGCCAAAAGGCTAAAAAAAAAATAAAATCATAATCGGAAGCCACTCCTAGTAGAACGTACACGTCACATGTGAACCAATCACAAGCAACTCCACAAATGGCCGATAGCAGACAATTGTTTGATAACTGTTTACGTTTGTTTACATTTTTATTTTATGACTGCCAGTAGAAACTGTCTGCTCTGAACTTCTGCTTAAAAACTTTTCGGCAGATAATCTGCACCGGTAGATAATCTGTACTTATAAATTGTGAGGTTCTTTAACAGATAATCCGCGGATTATAGGCCAGAAATTACGGTAATTGAATTTTTAGCATAACTTATCAGATCAAAAATTTCGCTTTTGAGGGCACATACTTGAGAGTTACGGAAATCTTGAAAATCACGCTCATTATTATCATCAGTAAACAAAGTTGCTGGCCATAAATTGTGCCCCGCATGTTTTAAAGTTTCTTCTGTAACACTGTCCCATGCTCGCGCTAAACTCCAGATTGCATCTTTAACATTGAACTGTTTAACAGAATCCCGCACACTTTTATGTTCATTTACAAAGTTCAACATTCTTTCGAGGAAATCACTCTTGTATCAGCATTTCAGGGATTGCAGAATACCCATATCCATGGGTTGCAAAAGAGACGTGCAGTTTGGTGGTAAATATAAAACAGATACATTTTCACTTTCAAGTAGATCAGCAGGGGGATGGGCAGGACAGTTATCCAGGAGTACTAGTATTTCTGCACATTCTGAAAGACCGAGAGATCTACAATGAACACATGCTTCTGGCACAAAGTGGTTTTTAAACCAATCTGTCATGATTTCTCGTGTAATCCAATCCCGTTTATTTGATTGGTAATGCACAAGGAATGTTTTAATCCCTTTAAAAGCTCATGGTTTGGCACTTTTACCGATCACTACGATCTTTAACTTGTGTGTGCCAGCGGCATTTGCACAACCTAAAACAGTTAATCTCTTCTTAGCATCTTTAACGCCACTAGATGCATCTTCATCTGCCGTTACTAACGTTTTCCTAGGCACATACTGCCAAAATAAGGAAGTCTCATCTGCATTGTATATATTGATCTGCAGTTAGGTTTTTTTCAGAAATTATCTGATTAAAATCATCCACAAACTGTTCTGCAGCTTCGTGATCTGCTGATGCACGCTCATCACACACGTAATTGTTGAATAGATTTCCCTATGCCATGTTCCTCACATAACTTGCGAACTGAGGTCCCACGTTCCAATTTTCTTAGAAGCTCTACTTTCATTTTAATACTAAGAAAGTTATGCTTTCATTTACAACTTGTAACATCCAAATTACTAGCTCTCTTTGACATATTAAAAGCAATTGTTTAACTTAAAAATAAGAAAATGGAGAAACTCAATTAGAAAATTTAAAAAAGCATGTTAACTCTGCGATCATAAGAGAATGATCACATGAAGTCAAGTCACATCGGGTCAGTGTTGCCAAATTTTAAAATCAAAAAATATAAAATTTCAGAAAGAGAAGTTGTTTGTTACAACATCCTCGGAAAAAATACTATGCTACAAATTTGACTTTGATGCCATCGTCCAGATTTAATTATCAACCCATTTAGTTATTTATCATAAAATTCTGAAAATACGACCCCACTCGTTTGTAAGCCCCCCACCTCCCCCAAATTTTGATCTTTAGTTAAAAAGAAATAAATAAAAATAATCTAGCCATGGTTTCTTTCTGCATAGCAAAAAATATTATCCACTCAAAGTTGATGAACTCATTGAATAAACACTCTACTTCCGATTTTGCGGAGCGAGGTGAATAAACAAAAACAAACAGATAGCTTCCTACTTTTTCTCTGTTGTTTCTGTAAAGTGGGCATTTTTGGAAGGCATTCTAACTTTCTAATAACTGATTAATTTTAATAAAAATTTGTTACACAGCCTAATTTATTTTTTCAACTTGCTGCAAATTTGAAAGAAATCAGTCAATTTACATACGAGATATGGATTTTTTTTTTCCTTTTTTTTAACAGTAAGGAAAAAAAAGTTTTGGTTTTTCATTCTTTTTCTTCATTGTTTGCTTGCAACTCAATAGTGTTTTTTTTTTCTGCACATAAGCCACGCAAACTTGTTGAGACATTCCCGGAGTCCTTTTTGTATTTAAAAGAATAGAATTTTAATAGTTTTTTGGTGCACAAAAAATGAAAAAAAAATAGTTTTGAATCATCACGGCTTTTTAAAAAGCCATCCTGGCAAGGCGTGCTGATGTTGGTTTGCATAAGATCATTTTGCCGTAACTAGACATGTGGAATTAAATGAGTATGAGTATCTTGTTCTTTAACCCTTTGAATGCCAACATGATTTTTAGAGAATTAGCTACAAGTTCCATGCTGCTAGAGGAAAGTAGAAATTTAAATATATATATTTCTTAGTTAAATTCGGAACATTTTATTTATGAAAAGTATTTCAAAAAAAAAGTTCCAATAAATATTACAATTTCAACATAAGTGACAATAAACAAGAATCGACAAGTATGAAATAGAGATTGAATTTTTTAGATTTCTTATAAATATGCGCGCGGAATAAAAAAAACAATAAACAAGAATCGACAAGTATGAAATAGAGATCGTATTAGTTCATGCGTGAGCCAGGAGCGTGATCGCGTTCCTGGTATTTTCGTCCAGTGTATTGGGGAGCATGATCGCGCTTCTTGGCACTCAAAGGGTTAAAAATTGTTAGACATGAGAAGAGGTTTTCGATCCGGTTTTAAGAATTCCAAATTTGTTTTTCTTTTCTTTTTTTTCTTTATATATATATTTATTTAAATAAATAAATAAATAAATAAATAAAAAACGCTAGTTAGCAAAACATCCGGATTTTGGAGAATTCCGAATTTCGGATTTGAGACTTTGTACTGTATATATCTTCTCTCCCAATAAAAATTAAAAATCTCGGTTTAACTGTTTTAGAAGGTATTTTCAGATTTCATTTGTTTTACATACATATCTGGTATGTGAGTTTATATCTGTTAAAAGATTAAAAAAAACTGAAGTACTTTATGAACAGTGTTGAATTCAGACATTTGTCTCCAAAGGGGAGGATAGAGGTCTGCCTGGGCTGTAATTTCCAGGCTTGCCCAAACAAAAGCTATCTTGGCCCAGCCTGGCCCGGCATAAAAATTTAAAGTTTGGGCCCATTCAAAACTAAAATCAGGCTCAGCCGGCCCAACTCAATTTCTACAAAAATTCCAATTTTTCTTAACATACAATTAAAATTCTTTTAAAGTATACTGCATACATATTTATGGGAAATTGCTTCAGTATATTTTAGATTACTATGTGTTCGCAAGACAGAAAATACACAACAGCAACATTAATGATTATTTAGGCTTTTAACTCATCAACTTTCAAATAAAGATTGATTGATTAAAAAAGTTATGTAGTTTAGAATAAAAGAAAAAAAGAGGGTTAAAAACATCATAACTTTTTAAGTTATATAATAAAATTTAGATTTTTGAAAATATTTCTCTCTAATTTACTATGCTATTTTCAAATCCAAAACAGCCACTTTCTGACACATTTCTGAATTCATTTTTGTTCAGGAGCACATAAAATGGACAGGTGTTCTTATTCAGAAACTATGTAATCAATTGGCATTTTCCATTTTTTTATAAAGACAAAAGATCTTACAGAAAATACTGTCAAAGTTGGCGTTTTGAATCTAATTTCCAGACACGATAGCACAGAAAAGGAAAAAAACCTGTTAATTCTTATAACTCAATGGTTAATTTATTTATTTAAAAAAATGGAAAAGACTGTTCAATTCCAAATCACTTCAATAGTCCGGCCTGTCAATTTTATGCCTTTACAGTTAAAAATGAATCATTAAATGTTTTTGCATTGCTGAGCAAGGAATTTGAAAACTACTTTAAGGTATATTTCCAATGATCCATTAATAGAAGTTTATTATCGCTATTACTATTTTTACAAAACATATTGCTTTCCTGACACATCCTGGTAACAATTAAGTCCAGTTCCGGCCTGGCACCAGTCTATTGAAAAAAATTAAGCCAGATCTCAGACACGATGCGATCTCTACACGAAAAATGTCATATTTCTGTATTGATATTATCAAACTAGCATCGGCTCATGAAGCACATTTATTCCACTGAAAATTATTCATATTTTATCAGCTTTGTTTAAATTTTTATATTACTTGGTCGGCCCTCTATATTTTTTTATCGTCTGTCTGACCCATTGAATTTTTTGTTCACCTAGCCCCTTTCTTTTGTTTATCAGCCTTGCGCAGCCCATTTGAAGGTTTGCCGTCATTCAGCCAGGCTGGGTACTGGCCTATGACTGAGCCCGGGCCCCTGTAGACCTCTAGGGGAAGGTGAAGAGAGAGTCCCAGGACACTGCCTTAATTTATCATCACAGCTTTCCAAATATATTATTGATCATAAGAGCATTTTGAGACTCGAGTAATTACTTTTCCTATTTTAAGAAGTATAGTAAAATTTAATTTAATTTAAAGCGAGAATCTCTTTAAATTGATCCAACCATTTAATAAGTTATTAACTGTCATATTTATTTTTTATATACAAGAATTAATCTGTTTAAAATATGCCTTTGACTAGTGACTTCTTTTTGTTTTGAGAAATTAAGCAGATTAAAATTATTAAAAAATTGCTGTTTAGTGAAATACAGAGTAATTCACAAATTATTTTCTGAGTAGTAAAATAATTTGTAAGTCACAAAATTAGTATTGAGTACAGAATAATATATAAAAATAGTCTTCTACTTATTAATAAGTGTGTAAAAATATTTTTAAACAAGTTTTATAGAATTAAATATAATTTTTCCTATAATATATATATATATATATATATACAGTTGCAAATCAATGAAACTTTAATCTTTTCCTATTCCATGCTATAATATTTAAAACTTGGGATGCAATTCTAATATTTTCAAGAGGCATTTTTCAGTTCAAATTTCTGTATTTTAAATAAGAGTTTAAATTGTAGTTTACATAATCTCTTACTTATAGTCATGTGTTTTTTGGGGGGGAGGGGGGAGGGGAATGAAAGGATAATACTCTTTTTACTAACAAAATTCAAAAAACATAAAGTGGGCATCATGTTTTGTTTACTCCCCAAGTCAAAAAGATATTTTTTTAAGGTACATTTTACGTTGTTAAATCCTACCAGAAAGAGTTGGGTGTAATCTGGTGCTGCCATCTATAATCGAAAATTGAAACTAAATATAATTAACAGGTCATGTGATGCTTAGATCGAGAAAAACCAGTGCCACAAACAAGTACTCTTTTGGGGTCCATGTTCTGTGGTTCAAAGCCTATCTTCATTGTTCTCCTTCTACTTTCTATCTTCATAATACACATATTACTATACAAATTAATATTATATAATAATTTATTAATGTATATTAGTATCTCTAATAACATGTGCACTGCTGTTGTTTACTTCTAATTTCTCCCTATTTTCTGTTAATTTTCTTTTCTTCAAATTAATATTTCTGAAAATGTGATTTCCACTTTCAGATTTTAATCGTATTATCAATGTTTTTCCCTTCTGGGATAGTAATTATAACAATATACTGTAGTTAGGGGCATTTAAATTTTGTTACATTTAGAACGATTCATTAATATTTATACAATTGTTAAATAGGGAAAATTTAAATGTATTAACTGTTGCCTTTTTTTTTTTTTTTATGTTTTAGAAGATATAAAATAATGGTGAATGAGATTAACAAAAATTTTAGCCATATTTGTTTATCATCCCTTCACTAATTGAAATACTGTTTTTCAATTGGAAAATTCATGGCTTACAATATATGAGTAGTTATAATTTTCAATAACCAATTTTGTCAAAATTATTCAGGGTTTAGTAATCTTCATTCTTTTGTAAATGTTACAATAAGCATAGGGCACTAAAATGGATGTGGAAATCTGCAATTTATTAATGTTAAGTGAAAGAAAATATTGAATTCTGGTATGTGCTTTATAGTTATATTTGTATGCTGTTGCATTCTGATTATGTTGCATTTTAACTGTTTTTTAATGATGTTAAAAGAATCAAGTAAGATTCTTTTATAGTATTTTGGTTATTTTCAGTAGGACAAAAAAAAAAGTGTGTTTATATATATATATATATATATATATATATACACATACACATACATACAGGGTGTCCAGTGAATAAGACCCTGATTTCAAAATTAAATATCTCGCAAACAAATATCAATAGAATTATACGGTAAACAGTTTCTTTATTAGCTGAGTCGTAAAAATGTTATACAGAAGTTTAAAATTTAGTTTCAAAAACCGTCAACAGATGGCGCTGTATTTGATATGCCTATAAATTGTGCTTCGAAGTCCAAAGTGATCAGTTCGAGGCACTTCAACTCATTTTGAGGAGCCGATTCTGAGTCGACTCACTTGATTGATGAGCCAACATAGTGACCCGATTCTCGACTCACTTGCAGAAGTAACATTGGTTGTTTGTACAAGGCTAACGAAAAAGACAGGCTACCACAGTGCATTCCATGTTTCTTTTTTTACAGACCGCTAGAGTGACGTGATGCTCTTTTCTCACAACTTCATTGGTACATTCGAGCATCATGTGACTCCAGCGGTCTGTAAAAAAAGGTACGTGGAATGCACCACGGTAGGCCGTCTTTCTCGTTAGCCTCGTTGTTTGTAAAGATGACGTAATTCTATTTTTCGCATCGCGGATAAGAAAATTTTTGAGTGTATGCTTGAGTTATTTTGGTTTTAATTTTACATAGAAGTTTTTTATATTAGACTTTGTTGGATGGGAGCTGGGAACAGTCAAACTAAAGGTCTGCAAAGGCCCAAATTTATAAGACCTGGTCCGGCCCGCCCTTAGAAAAAAATTCGGCCCACCTCTATATAAAATTTAAAAGTTCAACCCATACAAAAAAAATAATGGCCTGTCTCGGTATAAAACTGATCCGGCCAGGAAAAAAGTTAAAATATCGGACTGAAGCCATCTGGTCCACTAAATTTCTAGAAAACATAAATTTTTATGTCAATATGGTTAAAAATTGATCGTTACGAGGAGTTCTGACCAAAAATTCTTATTTTAGCTTTTATTTTCATTTTTATAATCTTCATTTTTAAAGAAGAGACCTGTGCTGCGATATTTATGTTTTTAATGAATCTCTATTTGTATGTAAATGTTTCAGTTAAATTTAATTTCGTTTATCCATATTCTATGTATTGGAGATTTAACAGTGTGAAAAATTCTATATAGTAAAATCGTCGAAGACGAAATTGCTTAGGAATGAAAAAATATACGTTATAGACAAGTTTCCTTCTGTGCAGGTTTAAATGTATTATATACTTTTACTCACATATTATTATCTTCATTTTTCATGTATCAACACATTTTTTAGTTTAAAACAGCATTCCGTCATACACAGGTTCTTTTTCACATGATTTATTGTATTTTAATTTTATTGCCTATAAATGGCTATTCTTTAAAAAGAATAAATTTTAAAGTTTAATTGTACAGTAATAGGGCAATAAGTATAATTGCAATTTAAAAATATATGCATTTTTTGCAAAAAGTCTTGGGTCGGGCCAAATTTTATTATTTTTGCACGGACCAGACCAGGCCAAGACAATAATTTTCATACGGGCTGGGCCGGCACTTGCAAACCTTGGAAGAAAGAAGCCAATCCCGGATCGGTACTGAAAAATTAAGTTCAGCTCGGCGCAATCTTTCAGAAAAAGAAAGGCCCTAGCCTTGTCCAGAAAGAGCAATACCTAGGCCCTTCCCAAGCTTTCAGAAAAAGAAGTAAAGCCCTGTCTGACCCCAGTGCTGCAAAAAATTGGTCCTAGCCCTGCCCACGGGCTGGGCCGATGAACACCTCTAAGCCAAACTGTAAAATATAGAAATATTCTTGGTTAATCCCGTACCTCCCCATGTCTAAAAAATTACCTTCTTTTTAACTGGGAGTGGAAAAAAATTCGGCCCACCTCTATATAAAATTTAAAAGTTCAACCCGTACAAAAAAAGTAATGGCCCGTCTCGGTATAAAACTGATCCGGCCAGGAAAAAAGTTAAAATATCGGACTGAAGCCATCTGGTCCACTAAATTTCTAGAAAACATAAATTTTTATGTCAATATGGTTAAAAATTGATCGTTACGAGGAGTTCTGACCAAAAATTCTTATTTTAGCTTTTATTTTCATTTTTATAATCTTCATTTTTAAAGAAGAGACCTGTGCTGCGATATTTATGTTTTTAATGAATCTCTATTTGTATGTAAATGTTTCAGTTAAATTTAATATCGTTTATCCATATTCTATGTATTGGAGATTTAACAGTGTGAAAAATTCTATATAGTAAAATCGTCGAAGACGAAATTGCTTAGGAATGAAAAAATATACGTTATAGACAAGTTTCCTTCTGTGCAGGTTTAAATGTATTATATACTTTTACTCACATATTATTATCATCTTCATTTTTCATGTATCAACACATTTTTTAGTTTAAAACAGCATTCCGTCATACACAGGTTCTTTTTCACATGATTTATTGTATTTTAATTTTATTGCCTATAAATGGCTATTCTTTAAAAAGAATAAATTTTAAAGTTTAATTGTACAGTAATAGGGCAATAAGTATAATTGCAATTTAAAAATATATGCATTTTTTGCAAAAAGTCTTGGGTCGGGCCAAATTTTATTATTTTTGCATGGACCAGACCAGGCCAAGACAATAATTTTCATACGGGCTGGGCCGGCACTTGCAAACCTTGGAAGAAAGAAGCCAATCCCGGATCAGTACTGAAAAATTAAGTTCAGCTCGGCGCGATCTTTCAGAAAAAGAAAGGCCCTAGCCTTGTCCAGAAAGAGCAATACCTAGGCCCTTCCCAAGCTTTCAGAAAAAGAAGTAAAGCCCTGTCTGACCCCAGTGCTGCAAAAAATTGGTCCTAGCCCTGCCCACGGGCTGGGCCGATGAACACCTCTAAGCCAAACTGTAAAATATAGAAATATTCTTGGTTAATGCCGTACCTCCCCATGTCTAAAAAATTACCTTCTTTTTAACTGGGAGTGGAAGGTTTTGAGGAGTTATTTTTTTATATATATCAAAATTTAAAAGTTTAAATTTTTTGTGCTGAAAGCAAAATGGGAAACAGATTTTTTTTTGTGTGTGTATGTGCGTGTGCGTGTGAGGAGTGCCCCCCCCCCACCCCTTTCCAACCTATTTCTGAATGTACTGAAACTAAAATGATGAAAAAAAATTAGGGGCCATAGTAGTGTATTCAAACTTTGCTAGAAAATTATAGCGATTATCCTCGGTCACATAGTTTTGAGAAGATCGTATTTTTCCGTTACACACAAGCTTTACTTTGCGGGGCCCAGAGGCAGCATTTTTAACTATCAAGTTATAAATTTAACAGGCCTGACTATTGAGGCAATTTGGAATCAAATAGCTTTTTCCATTTTTTTTAACATAAATAAATTGCTTATCAAGTAAAATGCAATTTTTGTCACGTAATGGCAAGTTTTTCTCTTTCCGTGCTAACGTGTACGAAAATTGGATTAAAAGCTCCAACTTTGACAGCATTTTTTGAAAGATATTTTGGCAAAAAATGGAAAACGCCATTCGAATACATAGTTCCTGAATAAAAACACCCGCCCGCCCCGAGGAGGGGGGATGAGACTAAGTTTTAAAATGTTCTTGTTTTCTCATGTTTATATTTTTTGATTTACTCCCTTTTAAAATTTTATTTTGAAAACAATGATAATATATAACCATATAGTATTGAGATACGTCCATAGAGATGCACACACAGCCTAGCTGTTTATGAAAAAAAAAGGGGGGGAGGTTGTGGTAGCTACAGGATTCCGAAAATATATTCCATATCTGGGTTTAAATATGGGACATTAAAAAAATCGATTGGCTAAACTTTAAAAAAATATATGCAAATTATATCCATTTAATATTACCTGCGAACATTTTTATTTAAAAAACGGAATTAAAATAGCATTATAAGGTCATTGTACCTAAATGAGACGCGATTCCCCATAGTTTTGTCACATCTAGGGTATATTTGACATTTTATTATATTTATATAAATATATATTTTATTAAGCAACAAATTACTGGATACTGTACCTTTAGTTCAAAACTTACTTGTTTTGTATAAATTTAATAATTATCTCTAGTATAATAATATATGATTGTCGTGTTTAGGTAATTTTTGTCGCAGTTACGGCAGCTATAACTTGAATAAGACATTCATGGTCCTAAATGTGATAATGAATTTTATACATGACAATTCATCTGAAAAGTTCATTTAACCTTTAACTACTGTGACAGAAAATACCACATTACAACTGTGAGCTGTTGTGAAATCATTCGATTAAAAGATGAATAAATGGTGCGATTAACTCTTAAAATACTGTTTTTGCACTAAACATTTTGAACAGTAATATTTCTAATAAAATTTCGCTTTTTCAAACAATAGTACTAGGACTCCAAATGAAGCAAAATTTCACTGTATTAATAGTTAAACAGGAAATTACAAGTTAAACTGTGAAAAAAAAAAAAAAAAAATGAAGCGCTAACAGAATTTAAGGGTAATTGCAATTATTTTTCGAATTACTTAACCTGTCTCTGAGACAGCTTGATTAACCCTCTGAGCGCCAAGCAAAAGGGCTAAATTGCGTTGTTGTTTTCTCAGTAATTTATTTAAATTGCTAAAGAAAGATCATTTTTCTTACATGATATAAAAAAAATTACGTATAAGAATATAATCATTGAAAGTATTAATCATAACTCAATCTTTTTCAAACTGGATTATATCTGTAGAATTATATTAATCTAAATTATACTTCTATAGCAGTGAAACCTACAGTATGTGAACAGATATATCAGTTCACGGCGGTGAGAAGGTTAAAAGATGAATGAAAGTCTCTATTAACTCACAGGGTTTCTGTACTAAACTTTAAGTACAGGACTATTATAATTAAACTTCTCATATTCAGAATCTCTAGCAATAGTTCTAGGGCTCCAAATGAAACAAAATTTCATGGTATTCACTGGAAATTACGAGTTTAACTGTGAAAATTGAAAAATGTAGTTGTCTGTGAGACCGCTAACAGTTAAGTGTTAATAAAGAGTTGAAATACATAAAATTGAAAAATAACTAACTTATTATTGAACTAATAAATAAACTTTATTTAATGGTAATTTAAATAATAAAAGATTAACTGACATGCTTACATCGCACATTTCAATATTCATACTAACAGATTCAGCAAGTTTTACCAGATCAGTTGCTTTTCATTTTGCGCAAGTGAGCTGAGAGTCAATTCACTATGTCGACTCATCAATCAAGTGAGTCGACTCAGCATCGACTCCTCAAAATGAGTGAAGTGTCTTGAACTGATCGCTCTGGACTTCGAAGAACAATTTACAGGCGTATCGAGTACAGCGCCATCTGTTAACGGTTTTTGCAACTAAATTTTTGAAACTTCTGTATAACATTTTTACAACTTAGCTAATAAAGAAATCGTTTACCGCATAATTCTATTGATCTTTGTTTGTGAGATATTTAATTTTGAAATCAGGGTCTTATTCGCTGGACACCCTGTATATGTTTTACTTAAATACAAATTTTTGTAATTTCTTTGTAAAAACTAAAACCCATATGCAGAACTCTTTTGTATTACGTTGAATAGTTTTTGCTTTAAAGCACCATTCAGAGGCTATTTTCATATAAACACTCATGACGTATATCTTGAAGCAGTTATCTTCAAGTATGCAAATAAAATATGCTGATTGCAGATGTTTAAAGAAACAAAGGTGTATTTTCTAAGCAGGGAAAAAAAAGTTTATATTTCAAATAAAAATGGAAAGCTGTGCAATCAAAGAATGCATAAGTTGATTAATAGCCTTTATTTAATGTAAATGCCGCCTATGTTCCTATTCAACTATGAATTCATTATTCATAGATTTTAAATAGGGAGTAAGATTGAACTAAAAGTTATGAAGAAAATATGTAAAATGTAATTTGCATTTATTGTTATATAGCTACAGTAGGATATATATATATAATCAACAATTTCTCCTGTATTACATACTTTTATTACGTAAGTCATTTGATAAATTCTGTGTTTCATTTTATCCTATTTTTGAATGATTCATTATTTCATAGTCTTAGATTTAAAGATAGGGTTTCAAAGAACCTAGCACTACAAGAAGGTCTATTATACTAACCCCAGAGAGTAGTCCTAAAAGAAAAGGTTATAGCAGAGGTAAAAATTCTGCAGATATCTAAAGGGAACATTATAAATCTGCCGAGGCTCAATTAGATAGTGGCCAAGGTGCTCACACCTATAGGCAGAAAACTCCTTGCATTTACATAAACAATGCATAGCTGTTTGTTCCATATAAAAACAACCCTTATAGGTTGAATCATTCTTTACATCCTTAAAACCATACCTTTTCTAAACGGAATGTCCTGTTAAAAGACCAAACGCTTTTTTAATGCCATTCCTATTGAGCATTAAAAGTTCCTTATGCCTAACACTAGGACAATTTTAAGCTCTTTTGCTTGTTGCTACCTTTATTGTTACAGTCTTATATTGCTTTTTTCTAAAGATGTCAAAGACAGTAATCGTCATAAGATTACTTGTGATCCCAATTGATCCTCAAGATCATCAAAAGGGATGGCAGATCCATTTCTTGATAATTCACTAGCCATCTCATTACCACTAACACTTGAGTGCCCAGGTAACCTTTAAGGAGTGACCCTGTTGTGAATTGAGAGTTTGGAAAATATGGAATATTCCCAAATTATATAAGAAATAAGTTTTACATAAAGCAAGTATGCTACCTGATTATCAGAGAAAATGTGAACACATCTGTTCTTATAGCTTTTATCTAAATCAGTCCATTGCTTTGATCAGTTTCTGAATGATCCATTAAGTCATAGTCTAATGAATTGGGGAAAAAATGTCAAAAGACTTAATATTTAAACATGAACTATGACAACAGCTGTTATGCTTTTATAGGAATTCTTGAAAGAGCCCTTTTTTAAAAGGTTAACTAAGAAAATTAGTATTTAATCAATGTTTTAGAAGTAATCTGTAAAATATTCAAATATAATTTGCTATTGAATAGTAGTGTTTTAGTTGTATATTATATCATCTTTCTTTGAGTATTTACTAAATGCCTTCAGTTAAAGAGAAAAAAAAATTTCCCTTCGTTTATTAACACTTGTAATTTTCAACATTTTTTCCAGTTACGCAGCGTTGGAGGCTCATTGGTCTGCAACTTCGCTGCGCTGGAGGTTTGTCTAATTTCCGCTTTCCTCCACTTTTCTTTATAAAAAAATTGTCTGTGTGTATGTGTGTGTTTTAAGTTCTTGGTTGGTTTATTTATTATTTTCACACTTTGTTGGAAATAACTCCACTGCTGTTTAGCTCTCAAAAGGTAATCAATTTCCTTTTGGCGATGAAAATATTTAATGTAAATTTACATAAGCATTTTATATTTTGTTCCAAAAAGATTTTATTTTTTATTTATAAGAAATGACATATTAAGACTCTTATTTCTTTCTTTGAACTATTTTTGTTCTATTCTATTTCTTTTGTTTCCCCTCTTTTTCCTTAATAATTAAATGGGAACATTTATTGATATTATTTTATTAACTATTTGTGCATCACTGTAAAATGCATATAAAATACATTGTTTTAGAGAAGTGCCAGATATACTTATTGCATGGAAATGCATGTGTAGCATGTTTATAGCTTTTTTATTGCACCAAAACTTCAAATGCAGAATAACCAAATGTTGTTTTTGTTATGAAATTTCAGTTGTTACTTTATAAATGCAAATTTTTTTTTTTTTTTTTGTAATAGCAATAATAATCACCTTAAAAAAGCAACCTTATAAAATCATTTTTTTTCCAGAATTAATTTAACATTGCTATATAAACTTAAACTGCCAAAGTTTTAGTATTACATGAAATGCCTTTATGTGTATTATCAGTAAATTTTACACTACTGAAAAGTAAATAATTTTTTTATATTGTTTTTCTAATTAATAAAATATATCATATCTTTCTATTTAGTGACTAAAAGCTGAAAAATCATGTTAATGTTTTTTTTTAATTATTATTGACAGATAAAGAATATAATTTACCATGCTGTGAAAGATGCTTTAGCATTACTACAGTCTAATGATCCTGAAGATTCCAAAGTGTGAGCTGACTCCAAAGAATTACATCTAGTTTGAGCTAAAGAATTACTTGCATCTAGTGTGAGCTGAAGAATTTTATATATATATATATATATATATAATGTGAGCTGAAGAATTACATACATCTAATATAATCTGAAGAATTACATCTAATGTGAGCTGAAGAATTACATATATCTAATTTGAGCTGAAGAATTATATACATCTAGTTCTAGTGTACTCTGAACTTCTAAGAAGGGAACAATACAAAAACTTTGACCCTGCCTTTAAGTGAAACCTCACATGCTCTATCTCCTATGGAGGTGATTGCTTCAGGAAGTTGTGTAATGGGAGGGAGAAATAGATAGAATATATCCAGTGAAAAGTTGTTATTTGATGATTTCAGAAAGTGTCAGAGAAAATTCCATTTTCTAATTACATAAAGATATGGTTAACAAAGTTTCCGAGTGATAAGTTATTAGATTGTTAAAGGCCTTGATGTCCTCATACCTCAGCATAATGCCAGTTATAGGCCTTGCCATTCATAGTTTCATAGGTGTTATTTGTGAAACAAAAAAGATAAAAGCACCACTTTTTTCTTCAGATAATGCCTTTCAAACAGATAAGTATTTTCTACCAGTGACATATACGGCTTTGTCTGTAGGTATGTTATGTAAATTTGTGAAGATTTGTTTAGATTATAAACACGCCTCACAAAAAGTATTTCCTGTTATTTTTGTTGTAAAATATGTGAGAAAGTTGTTAACTTCATTTAAAACTCTAATTCTGTTAAGATTTTCAAAATTTGATAAACCATCAAGTGAATGAAAGAATTCTGCATGTTGTTTGAATGGTGCTTCTTGCGGTGAAGATAAACTCTATTTTTCCCTTTCAGAGAGGACAAAACTCTAGTACTTGTTTTAAAGTGCTATATTGTTATAATATAAAAAGACTTCATATTTGTTTGGGGCCATATTAGTTTGATTATTTATAGAATAATTTATCTGTGGAGCTGTTTTCATATGTGCAATCTTTTATGTAAGGCACCCAACTCATAGATGTGGTGATCTTGCAATATTTAGATTGCAAAATATCCTCAAGTGAATTCCAACATGATTGGCTACATCTATAATGTATTAATTTTTTGCAAGGAATCATTGGCATCATTTTAGTTCATTGTGTACATATATTTTATAGTAATATTTTTATATTGGACATGTTTCTGTACAAATATATGTGAGTCCATCTCTTTGTTCTAACTCATTGTATAACTAGTATTGATAATTCATATTAAAATGCCAATGTTGATAAAGTTTGTTTCAGTTTCTTTAAGATTCATGCATTACACTACATCACATTTTAAAGTAAAAAGAAATATAGTAGATCTTTATAATGCGCAATATCTGAGATCTAAGTAATAAATTTTAAGTTAAGAAGCACCTGCAAATCCATATTGTAGAAATATTGTTACCTTGTAGAGGACTAAGTTTTAGACCTTATTTCCTCTTTCTCTCCTTAATTCAGAGTTTTTTAATGAAAAAGATTACTATTTTAAAATTTAAAAAATCTTGGAAATGACAAAAATAATTTAGTCAGATACATTTGAATCATGCATACAAGGTAATTTAACAATGTTTAGGATGATCTATATAATTCCAAAAATTATAATCTGAATTCAATATAAAAATATTCTACTGTATATTCATATGTCCCAGACATATTTACAAGATAGGTTTAATGATGTATTGGGTCGTTTGGAAAGTCGTGTCCGTTTGGGAAAATCAATTTGTACCAGAAAATTCTGCCCGGTAATTACAAGACATTAGATATTGGAATCAGTGTCTTATAATTAGATGATAGAATTTTCCGGTGCAATTGATTTTCCCAAATGAACACAACTTTCCAAACAACCCAATAACTAGGCACAATCTCTTGTCTGAAGGTTTTCATTATAAAGATCTTCTGTATATGCTTTACTGTTTTGCCTGATGATTTCATATGTTAATTAGACTTGCTTATGGTTATACTGTATTTTGCACAATATATTTTCTTTAGTATAAAAATAACAATATACCATTAAAATTTCAATTTTTTAAAACTGGGTGACAATGAAAGAGAAATATTTTAATTGATAAAGCAATTTTTTTCCTCCAATGCACAATTTGCCAAAATTGTCAAATTTCTGGAAACTGGATTTCTAAAATTCCATTTAACTAAACTATACAGTACTCTGAGATTATGTAAAGAACTAGGGTTGATTTTAAAATGTGTCATAGAACAGTAATAAAATAAATAACAATATGCAATTAAAGTTATTGTCACTTTTATATGCAATTGAAGGAATTGATTTAAAATCATGTATAACTGAGAGGATGTTGTATGTAGTAATTCTTTATACACATTATGGGAAAGAAAAACATTTTGAAATATCAGAATTAGGATTGATAACATTTTATAAAATAAAAGGGGTGTAAATGTATAGTGTACTTAACAAAAAATCCTTACACTTTCACTATAAAGTTTAGTTTCCAAAAGATACAATAAACGTAAAATTTCATTTTACATAGAAGGAGATATACTTACATAAAAAAAAAAAGCTGCAGAGATGGATTAACCACTACTCGGGCCCCTAGGCTTTACTTTTTTGCGGGCCTCCTCCTCTCCTTCAAAGTGATATAGACCAGATAATTCAAAATGCATGTCTGCTCAATTATCCCATAAACCACTGATGAAGGAAACATACTTCCAATTACAAAAAGTATAGAAATTAAGTACAGTTTTTAGATAATGGTATTTGTTTTACCCAATAAAATTCCAAATTTAATTTTGATACAGTTCCTGAGTCTTACAGGTTATATTTAGAAAAATGATTTTAGTCTGAGAGGAATAAAACAAACAAAAAAAAAAAAAATTCTTTTACAACCAAAACTTGCCAAATTATGAATTTTATGTAATGTCAGTGTTTTCTAGCACTAGAAACAAAGTATTATTTAGTACGGCAAACGGCAAAATTGAAATTTCAGAAAATTCAAAATATTATAATTTGGTAAGTTTTAGTCGTAAAAGAATGAGATTTTTTAAAAATACGCTTCTTAGATGGAGGGCAACATTCTTTTAGGACACAGGAACCCAGTACCTTCTCTGTCTTGAAATTCCTGAAAAATGAAAAAAAGTCATAAAATGTTCTAAAATGTCCTAAAATATGGTAACCTTTGGGAGTTTGTGCTAAAGCAATAACCAGTCATGATTTTTCCGCGAATATATATACATATTCCCATGAATCATTTATGTTTTTATTTTGTCCTGGTCGGTGTACCAAACCAGGGTCTGAAACAGGTCTAAAATTGGGTAGCAGAGTAAAGATATAGCTAGGCCAGACACAGCATAGACCTCAAATAAAAGTAAATGAGAAGGTTGTAAACGTAGGCATGTAAAAGCAGATTAAGACAGAGAAGAAACAGTATTTAGGTTTTTTATGGAGCTAACGTTTATTTGTCAAAAAAATAAAATAAACAAGTACATAACTTAAAGCAAAATAGTTAGTTGATGACAATGACAATCAACCATTCAGTATTGCAAAATAATATATATTGTATATGAGCCAGCATCTTTAATCAATATCATAACACAGTAAAAAATTGATATATGTACTCACAGTTAGTTGCAGCAAAAAAACATCGAGCCATCTATTTCTTGAAAAATTCGTAGCACTATACACATATCCATCATTAAAACGGATGATTAAGAAGAAACTGAAGTGCTGACGACATAAGAGATATACGATGACATTGAATTACCAAAGAGAAACAAATGTCCAGTTTCTTTTTCACTTTAAATATTTGGCAAAGTCCACGACTCATTGCATTATTCAAGAAGTTCTTTGAAAAGAAAACTAACTTTAAAATGTTCTGCTAAACGATGTTCAAAAACGACTTCAACATATTATAATACCTTTTAACTAGTATCCGCTGGCACAATGTTTAATTAAATCAATAACTAAATGATTTAAAAGCCATCCAAAATAATACATGACTAACAAACTAAAGCACAAATAAAATAAACAGAAACAGCATCACCGAACCAGCCATCACCAAGCAAAAAGCAAACACAACGAACGGAAAACTAACGTCCCTTTAAATACCTTCCAGCTACAAGCACATGTCAACCGGCGACACGCTTCCTTCAGCAAAACACATGTTCAGCAGAGTTGAGTAACACACATCCTGCTGTAGGGGAAAACTATTTCAACTCCAGAACAGGGGAAAAAGCAACACGCAGTGCATCCGAGTTGCGTGGAAGAAATGGACGAAAGAATTACGATCGGAAGTGAAAAGATTGATGACGTGGATCGATTCTCAATCGAATCGTAAAACGAATAATTAAACCTCGTTTACAGTAAAATGAAAACAACGAGTAAGTGAATTATGAATGCATATTTGAATAAACTGAAAGAAATAAGGATAACCAAATGTAAGTAGAATGTTAGAATGAACTTAGTTGAAAAGTAAAGATAAGAAATGATTGAAATAAAGTAATCAACTTTAAAAGGTATAAAAGTCAAGGAAAATAGGGCTAACAATTTATTTTTGTACAATTCCACAAAATCAGTATTTTGAAATTAATAAGTGCACAATAGAGAAAAAAAAAATATGAGCCAGAAAATAGTGCAACCTTTTGTCATCTGATGATAAAAAAACTGAAATTTCGTCAAGTGGTCACAGGAAAAAAATCAAGAATTTGTCAGCCGGACAGGAAGAAAAATCATCCCAAATTTTGTTAATCGGTTGTTTAGTGATTTCTGAGGATTCGAAATAAACATTGCGTTGATATGCGATGTTGTAAACGACCAATGTAACTCGGTTGTAATGACTCTGTTGTAAACGACCGAGAATTTTGTCAAACAATCCATGAATAAAATCGCTGCTTCCGGCCAATCATTTGAGCAAAAAATTGTGACTTTCGTCAAACAACGTGCAGAAAAACTCGTGAATTTTGCCAAGAGGATGTAAAAAAGGCGCGAAATTTATCAATCAATCACGGGAAAAAATACGAATTTCGTCAAACAATTGCAAAAAATATTCACGAATTTCGTCAAAAGATTGCATAAAAAAATAAAATTTCGCCAAACAAGGGCAGAAATTATCACGAATTTCGTGAAACGATTGTGAAAGAAAATCGCAAATTTCCTCAAACAATTACGGAAAAAAAAACGCGAATTTCAGCCCCCCCTCTCTCATTGCCTCATCTAACAAAAAGAGTCAAACTACTCAATCGGGACAGTCTGACCTGCCCATGGATGAGTGACTCAAAGGATAAGGACTTAAAAAGGTCCAAAGAATCAACATCCAAAACATTTCCACAACAATTTAATTTAACCAAAAATAACTAACAAATTAATGAATAAAGTTAAAATATTAAACTATGAAACGGCAACCCTCCTTTTTTTTCATTTTCCTCTATTTAAACTCATCAGAACAACTAGAAAAATTCATGATTCAACTGAACCGAAAATGAATCAATTCAATGATTCAAAAAGAAGTTAACACTTCAAAAACTTTAAACAATGAAGCCTAAACACTTCAAAGGGAAGAAAAATTTAAACATTTAACACTTTTAATAAGCAACTAGAAAATTTTCAAAGAACGATTTTAAAGTTAAACAGCATTGTATTGAGAATCCATCAAAAGGAAACGTTGATCTTTAAAAGATATTGGGTATCAAAAGAGATCCCCCAGGTCAATAGGCAGTGACCGGTATATCCTAGACCAAAAGAGTAACAAGCCTAACAAAAGAATCAGTTCCCAATGCAAGATTCCCATTAAATATAGATAATACAATACAATTTACAAAAATACATGAATAAATACGTACCAAATAAAGTAAAGTTTTCCAATTTGGAAAAGTTACAACCAGCAGATGATAACATCTTGATCATCTCCAAAAATCAACATTTTAACATAATATAATGCAAGAAAAATATTTTTTTATTACAAATTCAAAAATGTGCGAAGCAAAACTTTTAAAGTCCAAAGCTGAAAAATAAAAAATTCAAGAACATCATGAAAAGTATTGCTCCAGGCATGTAGAATCGTAAGACAATACAACGGCTCTGACATAAAACTATCTAACGTATTCATCACAAGGATGAATAATGGGCTCATGCATACATCTTTCAATCTTCTAACAAACATTCACAATATGTAGGTGGCGATCTAAATGCCTAGAAGTAGAGAGAACAAGTTAAAAATAAGCAAATATTTTACATTAGAGTTCAAGAACAAAAATCAATATCAGTTCAGATAACCAAAAAAAAAAAAAAAAACTTTCTTTAAATAACCTAAAGTTAATTCTAAATTTAAATAGATACAATTTAAGTTTTTAAACTAATAGGAAATGATCACGAATGCTGGTGATGATGAAAAATTGGTACTAGAATGCATTAGGTAAATTAACAATTTAAATGACAAAAGACTACATTTTTCTTTAAAAATACTTAATACAATAGTTAGAAAAAGTGTAAGTACAATACGTCTTAAAGGAATTTACCAGCATAACATTCAATAAAAAATACAATATGAAAAATTTATATATTTGACTAAAGTACAATATGAAAAATTTATATATGAATAAGGTACAACATGAAAAATTTAAATACGAGAGAACTATTACACATTAAACAGTAGTTTAATGAAGTTCAAAACCTCATTTCTGGTCAACGGCTTGGTAAAAATATCTGCCAAGTTGGATCTGCTATGCACGTGAGACAATAAAAATTCATTCTTATAATAAAGATCTCTGATAAAGAACAACTTGACATCAATATGTTTCGACTTATAATTCTCCGCAGGAGACTTAATAAAATCAATCGCTGCCTGATTGTCAGCCTTCATTACAGCTTTCCCCCCAAGTACAGAAATAATTCCTTCATGCACACATTCACGGCGTATCCGGTCAAACCAGACCAGGTTCTTGACGGCCTCAGTCATTGTGACGAATTCAGACTCCATAGTCGATAAGCTGATATACTTTTCAAGAAAAGTGCGCCAGTCGACAGGAGCTTTGTCAAGCATGACTATTTGGCCACCGATCGAGGTCCAGTCGTCGCGGTTAGCCGCGAAGTTGGCATCCGAATAAACCACTAAATTATTAGAATTGCACGAGAGTCTAAGCTTGTAATTCTTTGTAGATGTAACATATCCCAGCAGCCTCAAGAGACCATCCCAGTGAACAATACCTGGATTAGACTGAAATTGACTCGATACATTCACGGCATAGCAGATATCCGGACGAGTACGATAGGCAATAAATGAAAGACATCCCAGAACACTACGATATGGAAAATGTGACATTTGTTCAGCATCGTGATTGGAAACAGGACAATTAGACCTTGAAAAGACAACCCCTTTACTAATAGGCAAGGTAGAAAAAGGTATTTTAAACCTATTAAATTTGTTGCATACTTCTTCAATGTAATTCGACTGATGTATGACAACTCCAGATGGAGTATCCTCGAACTCAACACCCAATAACTTCCTAGTTCTACCAAGCTCTTTAACATCAAATTTTGATTTAATGTGGGTCAAAATGTAGTCAATCAGCTTGAGTTTTTCCAAAAACCACGATGTCATCAACATATAATAAAAGTACAATTCCAGATTTAAAAATATAAACACAGTTGCAATATATATTTTGCAATACATCTGATAAACAAGATTCATCTTCTGTGAGTAAGTAACAATCTGAAACTGGTAATTGAATTTTTAACAGGGATTCTCTATAATGGCTTTGTCTGTTTAAAAAAAAAAAAAATCTAATCTGGCGATTTTAGGAAAATTATTGAAGTTATTGCCTAGACTCGCAAAATATGTAAACAAATAAATGAACAACACTTGCTCGTTTAATAGTACAACATTTAATACACGCATTTTAAATTAAAGTGATTTCGAATATAAAATGAAATGAATTTTAAATTAAATGAATGAAATATTTGTAAGTTAAATAAGATGAGTGCAATGCAATTAACCCTCTCATGCATACGGACCTCATATGAGGTCGTATAATTATTGCATTATTAAGCAAAAAAATTTTGAGCAATCATTTATGGAGATTTGATTTGTGGACAGATAATACCTAGGATGTAGTACAATAATAAAATTATTTTATAATGGTTTCTCATTTATAACAAAGAAAGATTTTTTGTGAATAATGAAAAATAATTTATGCACGAGAGGGTTAAGAGAATATTGGAAATTTATCATTTGCGCTTGATAAATGAACAAAAGGACTTAAAATTGAATATTTTATTTATAATTAAATTCTGTACATATTCTAAACATTCAAAAACATTGTATTCTCATCGGGAATACAACCGTGTATATCATTTCTAATAATTTTAGCACATCAAGAATTGAGTAAAAAATGAGACTACAAAATTCTATCTTTACATATTAACTACTTACTAATTTTTATGCGTCATTTTTCATTTCATTAAAAGAAAATAATTAAAATCTAGCGTATTTAAAATCAACATTTGATAATATATAATAAATAATATTTTATCTTTTTTAATAAATTAAAGTTAAAATACGTAACTAACTTGTTTTACTCTTTGGAAAAGGACAGATATGAATTATATAAGAAAAAGAATTTTCTTACAATTTCGAAAACTACAGTTATTCGATGGTCAATATTTTGCCATTTTAACAAATAATATTAGTTCTAAATAGAACTTTTTATTTAAATAATTAACTATAATAAACAAGTCAAAAAACATGAATAAAAATTAATAGAATATTCTATTACTGTCAGAATATAAATGCTACAAACAAATGAAAACACGACGTTTGCGCTTGCGCAGTTATTTCATAGATGTGCAATTAATAGATTATCCATAAAGAAGAAAACAGTTAGGCATCTTTCTGTAGTTCACCCCGTCCGCTACGTGGCGTGCGACATTGATTGATGTGACCTCGCCTTTAATTTTGCAGTTACCTCTCCCATTTAAGATAGGACGCTTACTTATATCGCTTTGGGTTTTACTGTACTAAGTTCAACTCGATTCAGAGTAATGAATAGCATTATACGAAAAGAATTTGTGCATCCTCAAAAGTCGGGACTTTGGGTCGTCTGCGCAGTGGTTACGTGTGACAGATGTTGGAACTTTTGACAATTGGGAATTAAAACGGCCTATAGAGGTGCTGCTCGCAGCCTTCGGTACAGGAAAACTGTCCCTTTAATTTCCCTTTAACTAATGCTAAAGTGCAATTGAAATAATTCTTTATTGTAAATGCGTTTGAAAGTTTTAGATATTCAAATTCCGATAATTTTTACTTTGTATTATAAGACAGAACACAAATATCACATGAAATCTGAAATTGTGCAAACAAATAATCATTCTGAACAAATTAAAAATACATGTAATGCAATGTGCTTGCACGACAGTATCCTGAAGTGAGAAGTTATATATTTCCTCCACCAGATGGCATATTCGAGCACTTGAATCGCTCAATCAGGGCCTCCTGCATACATCGAAACGCATGCAACACTAGGCGGAATATTTCCAGGGGTTGCGGAGTCGGTGGGAAAATGGTCGACTCCGACTCCGGGATGGCAACACTAGTACCCGAACTGGGGTACTAGTGTTGCCTGTTCGTTAAAATAATGATGGAATACAAAAATAATAAGGCTAAAATCTCACTATTTCGAGCTATTTTTTTAGGGCTTCAAAAATAAAAAAAATAAAAAAGGATATTTTCCGCTTTATTAGTTTTACAATTTCGTGCCCGCAAACTCGAAAAATCCAACTTTCGAAGTCTAAAGAACACAAAATGGAAAATTTTTACTATTTTGGATCTGCGGACTGAGAAGAAAAAGTGAAATCGTTTCAATTTAGTAGTTATTTTGCTGTGTTCTCCAGACTAGAAAAAATTCTATGGAAAAGAGGAAAAATAAAGATAAAAATTTTATTATTTTGGAAATAATTTGGATTCTGTGGATTCTAATGAAAAAATAAAAAATTAAATTTTTTGAATTAATTTTACAATTTTTTCTTCATTTCGGGCTCTGCAGATCTGCAGAATCTAAAATTCAAAATTGATAGATAAGGAAATTTCACTATTTTACCATTATTTTGGTTACCGCCGATTCAGAAAAAAATAATCCCAATTTCAACTTATTTTGACTCCTGTGCACAAAAATAAATAAATAAAAGACGGGTATTTTAGAATTTTGACTTTTGGTCATACAGATCAGAATAATTTGAGAGGGGGGAAAAGGGAAAAAGGCTTCTATTACAATGCTATACCGGTTTTTTAGTTCTTTTGCCTCCAAAAATAGTACAAAGTTATAATTTTAGCATTACCTCCGGTAAGAGATCTGCATGAGCCGAAATTTAAAGGCCAGTACCCAATACATTTGGCCGTGCTTTTGTATTTATTCTCACCCCAATCATGCCCATTGTAAATTTTTCTTAATTTATCGGCGTAGTTTGATTCTTTCACATTTGTTATATTGGGCTTGTCATCATGCTCAATTTTTCTATGAGTCTGAACCTATCCATTAACATAATTTGTCTTGATTCTACTTACACTGACTGTTTGAAAAATTGCCTTCATTTACCGGGCCTCGGGTCCTTCCAGACCTTTGTAGCTCGGGTTCTATCCGCAAACTCCCAAAATACGAGGGGGAAGTACTTAATGTAAAATATCTACTACAGTTATGAATTAAAACAGTTTTCATCTACTCTATCCATGTGTACTCCCACGGTATCCACGGGCATCCCCTGTAATTATTCTGTACCTATAACCTACTCCTGTATTTGTATCTACTTTGTACGCCGCAGTAAATTGGTCATCTTTAACTTGAGTAGCCTGATATAGTCCATAAATAACAATAATAATTCATTTTATAGATTTAAAATTACATAAAATTAGTTTAATTTCACTTTAAAATGTCTAACAAAAAAATCTGGAGTCGAAGTCTGCTTGTTTTTTAGCGACTCCGACTCTTTTGCTCAAAAATGGGTCTGACTCCGACTCCAACTCCACAGCCCTAAATATTTCTACCAGCCAAAAATGGCATAATAAACGTACATTTTGTTTTATAAAACTGAAAAAAAAAGTAAAGGCGTTGAAATGGCATAATTTTTCTCTTGCCTTATTATTTTTCTTCCCTGGACGGTTCTTTTGTGCACGTGATCTCACAAAGGATCTGCCGTTACTACGTGGATTGATTATTCTAAAAAAGTTGAAAGTTAATTTAAAATAATAATAATAATATATTTAATTGGGACTAAGCATTTTCGGTTATTCTGAGTCACAAAGGTAAAACGGGAAAAGGAATTT
The DNA here is from genome assembly GCA_963932465.1 of Maratus speciosus. Taxonomy (NCBI): domain Eukaryota; kingdom Metazoa; phylum Arthropoda; class Arachnida; order Araneae; family Salticidae; genus Maratus; species Maratus speciosus. The sequence continues at coordinate 147,482,312 of OZ010796.1, read as the reverse complement.
TTGAACGCGGCTACACAATGGTTTTATTTTCATCAGCATCTTTTTATGCACGAGATTTTATTCAGTTTAAGCAAGAATATTTGCATGCATGCAAGATGCAACACCTGATAGAACACTATTAACCTTTAACTGCTGTCACAGAAATTGTCACATAACTAGTGTAAAGCGGTCTGTGAGACCGCTCAATCGAAAGATGAATAAAAGCCGCGATTAACCTACAGGATGTTGTTTTTGTACTAAACTTTTTGTACAGGAGTATTATATTTAAAATTCACCTATTCAAAATTCTCTGGTGTTGGTATTAAAGTTCCAAATGAAACAAAATTTCAGTAGTGTTTGTAGATAAACTGAAATTTACAAGTTAAACTATGAAAATTGAAAAAAGCACTGGTCTGTGAGACCGGTAACATCAGTTAAAGGTTAAACAAGTTAGATAAAATATCGTGAATAGAAGGTGTTTATACCATAGATTAACATACAAGATCTGACACTCCCATAGAGCGTAATGGACTATATTTCAAATCTGGGTTCGAGGCCGAAAAAAGTCACGTGATACCGGTAATTTACACCAAAAAATATCTAACTGTTAAGAAGGGAGGCTACTACTGCTTTCCGCATGAACTGTTTCACTGGCTAACGGGGATGTACATTACGTCTACGGAGCCTTCCATTCTTTATACTAGAAATTTTTACCTTGACCACGTGATCATAACATACACTGTTAAAAATATCGTGAAAAATTACCTCTGTTTTTAAAGGCTATCTATTTTTTGACCAATGAGAACACGCCATAGTCGTTTATGAAGCGTTCTCATTCGTCAGAAAATAAATAGCCTTTAAAAACAGAGGTAATTTTTCATGATATTTTTAACAGTGTAGATGGAATATCCTCCATTACTACAGCTATAGCGACTAGAATACATAGTGTGGAAATCGGCTATCTCTGTATTACTTAAAAAAATGCTAAAATATTGTATTCCTTAAATATGCAACGATGCTGCTGCCATATACAGATCGCAGTGACATCTGCAGGATATTTTCTACAACTGCAAGGTATTGCTAGTCTATACAATGTAATACTAGTAATACGAAAATCCCGCTGCGATCGACACTTGGCATTTTAGCAGTATCGTCGCACATTTAAGGGATAAAATTTTTTAGCACTGTTTGGATAGCATATTTCCACACTAGGTATTCTAGACGCTGTATTACAGCGGCTAGAATACATAGTATGGAAATATATTATCCAAACAATGCTAAAAATTTGCATCCCTTAAATGTACGACGATACAGCTGAAATCCAAAGAGTCGATCGCAGTGACATCTGCGAGTTTTTCGTATTACTTTGTATAGACTAGCAATATCTTGCAGTTTTAGAAAATATCTTGCAGATGTCGCTGCGATCTGTATATTGCAGCAGCATCGTTCCACATTTAAGGGATACAATATTTTAGCGTTTTTTTAAGTATTAAAGGGATAGCTGATTTCCACACTATGTATTCTAGTCGCTATAGTAATTACAGCGTCTCAGGGCTCCCAAATGGTCCCCCTTTTCCCCCCAAAGTCCCCTTTTTGGAAAATGGTCCCCTAAAGTCCCCTTTTATGCATTTTGGTCCCCTTAGTCCCCTTTCTGTGGCTGGAAAAAATTTACTAATGTGGAAAAAATGCCACAAAACTCTAAAAATCACGAAAGTTCAAATATTGCATTTTACTATAGCAAGCTAAAACATTGTAACTGGAATTCTTTCATGAATGTCAAAAAATTGCCGCACAATGTGAAAACATGTTAAAATACGCATTTAAAATCTCATTAAAATCACTAAAAATTCAAGTTAAAGGATAAAATTTTACTACATTTAAGCTAGAAGTTTGAAACCGAATTTCAAAAAATCGCCATAAAATGTAAAAAAAAAGAATTCAAAACTCAGAAAGCAAAAAATTCAAAAATTGCTATAGGAATTCAATTTTATTGAAAAGAGGACGAAATTTAATAACTTCTGCGAAAAGATTGAAACTGGAATCCTTTTACGAATGTCAAAAAATTGCATAAAAATTTCAAAAACTGCTGTAATAAGCTTTATTGAAAAGAGGGACAACATTTACTGAATTGGGCTAAAAAATTGAAACTGTATCTCATTTACTAGTGTGAAATAGTTACTGCATAAAAATTCAGAAAATCAGAGAAGTCAAAATGCACTATAGTAGGGCTAAAACATTGTATCCGGAATTTTTTCACAAATGAGAGAAAAAAATCCTTGCGGGATATTTTTTTTTTTTTTTTTTTTTAATCGCTAACAATTTAAACCAGAGGATGCAATCGTGGAAAGACAAAATTTACTACAATCGGGTTAAAAGTTTGAAACCGAATTTCTTTTATAACTGTCAAAAAAATCACTGCAAAATGCCAAAAAAACAATGAAATAATTGGGAAAAATTTACTGTATAAATTCCAAATAAACGTAAAGAGGACAAAATTTACTACATTCTGCTAAAAAATTTAAACCAGATTCCTTTTACAAATTTGGAAAAATCGTCATAAAACATGAAACAAGGCTAAAAATTACATTTAAAAAAACTAGTTAAAAAAAAGTCCAAAAATTGGCTTTTATGTGCATAACTTTAGACATACAGCTACCTTCTTGCTAAATCTTATAGCTCTACGCACAGCGATCTCGTCAGCACAAAGACACATAGACAAACCTCCATCTTTATTAGATTAATTTTGGGGGGGGGAGTCCAGGCCAGGATTCGAACGAGAGATGTCTTGGCTGGGGCCGCCAATGCTCTACCTACTGAGCCATCCCGGGCGAATCTGGAGGACTAATTCGCCCAGCTAACCCTGATGTTGCCATACTATGCTTTTTCGGATGAACATTATAGCTTATTTCAGCTTTTATTGGGTAGTACAAAGGAACTAAATTTTATGTTTGAGATTAGGGATTGACCGAAGCAGCAATTTTGCCGAATACCGAATACCGAAGCTTCGGTCGAAATGTACACCGAAGCTTCGGTATTCGGCAACCGAATGCTTGAAACTTTTTAATGCGCATTTTTGCATATATTAGCTTTTTTAATAAGCTTTATTTGAAATTAAATTCTCAATAATTTAATTCAGTTACATTTTTATTCTAAAATCTAATTACACAAAAAAAATTAATGACTTCTTTCCACTCACAAATTCATTAACCCATCACTTATTTTTTATTATTTTATAACTAGTCAATACCCAAAAATAACCTATGAAAGTATTAAAATATACAGGGTATTATTAAGAATAAGGATTGTCAGAAAAACAAAAGTTCATTCAAATAATAAGAAACAATGTTGTCATTAAGCTGATTTACTGATTGTCTAAGTTTAATTATAAACATTTTGAATAGGAATGTTCTCAAAATACAAAAGGTATTACATCAATTTGTATATTTAACTATTTTCTATCAAATTATTGATAGAATATTTATATTTTGATTAATATTTTAGCGTTGTGGTGGTGAATATAAGAAATTTGAGGGATTTTGATATAATGGTTATAAAAGCTATAGGATAGGCATAGGGGTATACTTATTTGATGTATGTATTTTCTTTAATATACACCTTACATATACAGATATGAACTCTGATATACTTATTTGATGTGTATATTAAAGAAAATGCACATTAAATAAATTTAAATAAATAAAAAAAAAACTAATGTAGAAGTAAATAAAATTAAATGATAAGGGAAAGATGCGCATCTTCCTTACTTTTTTTTCCTCTGTTGTAGACAGTTGTTTTGATTTCACACCTATGTAGACTATTTTAGGAAGGAAAAAGTTTTTTTTAAATAAAAAATGGCCTTTGACTTCTTTTTTGTAGTGCAGCTGAACTCTGAACTCATGCAAATAATATCGAAACTCATTGTTTAGCCTATTCTACTGATAAGTAAAAGAGAATTCTTCTACTTCTAAGAAAATACTTATCTGCAATTATTCGGCCGAATACTTAAAAGTATTCGGCCGAAGCCGAATATTCAGTTTACATGCCGAACCACCGAATACTGAATCAACTATTCGGTATTCGGTCAATCCCTATTTGAGATTAATAATTAACAATATCTAATCAATAGTTAATCTAATTTCAATACTCAACACTCAACAGGAGGTGCTGTTATGCTGTGCTTTTTTAGCTCACAGGCTATCAAACCCTGAGAGCTAATGTGTCCGCCGGTTCTGTATGTAACAGGGGTGATTGTGTTCAGGGTGTAGCCCGGATTTCCGGGTTTTTCGATCTATCCTTCCGGGTTTATGAGATCGTTACGTTTAGGGGAAAATTCGGACATAAAAAAATATCACGAATTTCGACATGGTCGCCAAGAAAAAAATCGACAATTTCGTCAAAGGATTGCGGGAAAACGCAAATTTCGTTTAAAAATCTCGAAATAAACATGAATTTTGCAAAAGATCCCCAAAAAAACTAAGATTTTCGTAAAAACATCGCGGGAAAACGCAAATTTCGTTTAAAAATCTCGAAATAAACACGAATTTTGCAAAAGATCCCCCAAAAAACTAAGATTTTCGTAAAAACATCGCGGGAAAACGCAAATTTCGTTTAAAAATCTCGAAATAAACATGAATTTTGCAAAGGATCCCCAAAAAAACTAAGATTTTCGTAAAAACATCGCGGGAAAAATGAGATTTTCGTCGAAAGATCGCGGGAAAAACGGACATACATCAAAGAAACGCCGGAAAAACGGACATATCGTCAAAGGAACGTGGGGAAAATAGACATCTCGTCAAAGGAACTCGGGGAAAATAGAAAAACGGCAAATTTCCTACAAAAGATAACGAAAAAACGGCAAATTTCGTAAAAAGGATCGCGAAAAAACGGCAAATTTCGTAAAAAGGGATCGCGAAAAACGGCAAATTTCGTCAAAAGATCGCGAAAAAAATAGGAAATTTCGTCAAAAGATCGCGAAAAAGCGGCAAATTTCACCAAAAAAAATCCGCGAAAAACGGTAAATTTCCCCCAAAAGATCGCAAAAACGGCAAATTTCCTACAAAAGATAACGAAAAAGCGGCAAATTTCGTAAAAAGGATCGCGAAAAAACGGCAAATTTCGTAAAAAGGATCGCAAAAAACGGTAAATTTCGTAAAAAAGATCGCGAAAAAATGGCAAATTTCGTCAAAAGATCGCGAAAAACCGTAATTCCCCCGCTGCCGCCGATGTATTTTCGAAAATGTGATGTTAATTTCCGAAAAAAAAAATTTCACTCTGAATCTCCCCTGACTCTCCATTTGATGAAGTCATTTAGCTTTGAGTGAAATTAATGTAAGTTTACCGAATTATGTTTTTCTGCAATTTGTATATTTCAAACAATGGCAGAAATATGTCATTTGATTGTCATGCTGTTGCAGCATCGGTTGTTATGTAAATTGATATTGGTATATTTTGCATCGATAATTTTCAGGGTTTTTCACTTTGTATCAATTAATTTTCAGGGTTTTTCACTCTGAGTCACAATCACCCCTGTATGTATGTATGTATGTACGTAACGCAATAACTCTTGATAGAAATATCCTATTTGCTTCAAAATTTGTTTCTAGGTTCATTCTGATATGGTGCTTCCCTGATTAGTTTTGGGGGTTCATTGGTTAAGTATAAAGGGGTGAACAGGGGGCTAATCCTCCCTTCAGAATTATCAGATTTTCTTCAAATTTTGGTATACCGGATAATTCTGATTACGAACTTCCCTGATTAGATTTGAAGGTTCATTGTTTAAGTCTAAAGGGGGGCACGGGAGGCCAATACCCCCTTAATTTAGATAAAAGGATTTTTCTATCTAATTTGATTAAAATTTGGTATACAGGTTTATTCTGATAAGGTGCTTCCCTCATGAGATTTGGAGGCTCATTGGTTAAGTATAAAGATGTGAAATAGTGGGGGAACTAATCCCCCCCCCCTTAATTTATATTTCGAGGGACATTATTCTTTGAAATAAGAGTATACTTTACAATTTGTGTGAATAACCCATGAGCTCAATGCCATCAGTTTAACTGCGGGCACTTTTCTTTTTATTTATTCATTGATCACTGTTACTCCATATTAAATTCGAAGAAAGGCACTATACTTTGTAATTGCTAGTGTGCTACTCTGTTAACAATTGATTTGATATTTTCTTAGATGCATTAATTTTTAGTGTTTATATTTCATTGCAAATCTTTTTTTTTTTTTGCTGTAATAAATATTAAGAGAAAAACATCAGTGAAATTCTTTGAAAAAAATATTTTTTTTATTGGCTTAAAAAATTCTTTGTACCTTCCTGAATCCATTATATGCCCAGTTTTTTTCCTGACCATTAGAAATAATTGTAAAAATTTAAGGGAAGACAAGACTGGGACACTATATCTACTCATACTAAGGGAAGACGCAACTGGGATGCCACACCCATTCACATTAATTTTACTCTAGCATTTTATACTCATTTATTTTATGTAACTAAACTTCATCTAAGTGTTTATATATTCTTTAATTCATGTGTTTGATAAAACATTGCAAGAACTTCACACAAATTAGAAGTGTCAAGGTTTTGTAGCTTTTTGAGCAAGAATTGTGAATATTTATGTTTTTTGGATCTCCTGAAAATTTTTATTTTTGAAGTAAAAATCCCATTATCTCAAAGTACTCGAGCGATTTTGATATATATATATTTTTTGTGGTAGAGTATAAGTATAAAATAACAGCATACATATGTGGCAGACAATTTTTTAAAAAATTAATAAAATTTCTGAAAAATTGCCATTGGTCTAAAATAAAAGATTTTAGTTACAGAATAAAACTGTCTGCCATAAGTCTTGAGCATAATCCAGTGAATTATACCAAATTTCATCAAAATCGGTCAGATAGTTTCTGAGAAAAAAGGTCTTAAAGCTCGCATATTTCTCATAGGATTGCACCCAGTCTCGTCTTCCCTCAAAGCATCAATTTAAATTAAAAGCTCCTTTAAGGAGAATTATCAATGTGAGTACTGATTATTGGGATACTTCCTATCTTCCTGCAGTAGAATATTTAGCTTAGTGTAGTTTTTAGTGACCCATCTTTATAAAGATAACCAATTAACATATATTTGAGGGTAATTTTAAAAAATTTGCTTGCATATTTAGGAAAACTTGGTGCTGTATTTTTAGACATGGCTCCCCAAAGTCCCCTTTTTTAATATAAATGGTCCCCCAAAGTCTCCTTTTCTAATTTAAATGGTCCCCCAAAGTCCCCTTTTAAAATAAAAATGGTCCCCTTTCCCCCTTTTAGGAGACTAAAATGTGTTGGGAGCCCTGCAGCGTCTAGAAAACCAGTGTGGAAATGTGCTATCCAAACAATGCTAAAAATTTGTATCCCTTAAATGTGCGACGATACTGCTGAAATCCAAAGACTCGATCGCAGCGACATCTGTGGGATTTTCGTATTACATTTTATAGACTAGCAATATTCTTGCAGTTTTAGAAAATATCCTGCAGATGTCACTGCGATCTTTATATTTCAACAGCATCATTGCACATTTAAAGGATACAATATTTTAGCACTTTTTAAAGTATTACAGGGATAGCCGATTACCACACTATATATTCTAGTTGCTATAGCGTAATGGTACAGCGCCTAGAATAAATAGTTTGGGAATCTGCTATCCAAACAGTGCTAAAACTGTGTATCCCTTAAATGTACAGCGATGCTGAAATCCAAGGAGCCGATCCCAGCGACATCTTCCCATCTGCCGCATATTTTCAAATTTCAATGTAAACATCGTATTATTACAGCATACATATGGGTATTTGCGTTATCTACGCGGCCAAAATTATTTTATGTTATGTTATATATCTATTCTTAAGGATACAATTGAAAGAAAAAATAAATTTATTAAACTTATAAAAACTATTTATTAAAATAAAACAAAAACTTTATTTTTAAAAACTAATATTCATCTTCGTCACCCTCTGATGGATCATCTCGAACATAGGGCTTCGCAGGCAAAAGAAGAGCAATTGTCTCTGGCAAAAAAGAGCTCATCCTTCTTCCTTTTACTTTTCTCGTGCTGCTTGCTTATAAGAGGATCTGATGTTAAAAGCAGCCGATTAAAAATGTCTTTGTTGCAATTTTCCCTTGAGAATTTTCGCGCGAAGTCTTGGCGGTATATGGTGGTATATTCTTGGCAGAAGAAATGCTGGGAAGCAGTCGATCCGGGATATGGTTTGGATCTAACAAACAACGAAAAGAAGAAAAATGATGAAGCATTAACACTTATGTTCTTGATAGTTGAAGACACATTTTTAGATGATATCGGCGATTGCGTCAGAGCAATGGATGCATGGACTGCACTGAAGGAGATGCATACAAAATTTGGATTACTCCATGTGTTGCAACTCATGAAGGATTTTTTCAATATTACGATGAAATCCGGTGAAACTGTCCAATTATACCTTGCCAGACTTATGGAAATTCATCGAAAACTGCCAAATGGTGGATACGCTTTTACTGACAGGGAAGTGGCTCTGGTTATGCTAATCAGTTTACCAAAATCATATGAAAGCCTAATCTTGAATTTAGAAAAGGACGAAGCAAATTTAACTACAACCATTGTTAAATCCAGACTATTAATTGAAGAAAAGAGAATATCTCGAAACACTACCATTACTGAAAATCATGAAGAGCGTGCACTCCATACGAAGAGCTTCAATCAGAAGAAACCTCTACAATCAAACACCACGAAGAGGTGGCAACCGAAGAAAGGTGAAGAAAATTTGAAGAAAAACACAAAGTGTTTTAGTTGCGGTGAGTGGGGCCACATATCCAGATACTGCGAAGAAGCCAAGCAAAAAGGGCAAAGTACAGCAAAAACTGCTATAGACCTTAAGAACTGGGTAAACCTGAAAAATGAAAATAAGTCAAATTTGTGGATTTTAGATAGTGGAGCCACGGAACATATGACGTCCGATAAAGAAAAATATACAAATTTTAAGCCCTATACATCCACTGTTGAAGTTGCGAATTCTGAAAAAATAGGAGTAACTGGAATAGGTGATATAAAATTTTTTATACATGACAAAAGTGAAGAACCCAGTACTGTCACCCTTGCAAACGTGCTGTACGTTCCAAATTTAGGAGGAAACTTGCTTTCAGTTGGAAGAATTGAAGAACGGGGATTTAAAGTTGAGTTTGCAAATGGAGAAGCCAAAGTAACAGAGAAAAATGATGAAACTGTTTTTATTGCTAAGAGAAAAGAGAGACTTTATGTCGTCGAAGAGAAACAATCCATAGCTTATGCTGCAAGAACTTCTAGTGAAGAATTATGGCATCGGCGTTTGGGACACATTAATTACAATGATTTGAAAGGGCTGAATATAGGTTTTAGTTGCAGTAAACATGAACTTAACCCAAAGCAAGAAGAACTTTGCTCTGTGTGTATACAAGGAAAAATGAGAAGACTGAGATTTCCCAAAACTGGTCATACAAGATCCAAAGATATACTGGAGATAATATACTCTGATGTGGCTGGCAGAGTCACTCCATCATCGTTGGGCGACTCAAATTATTTTGTTACATTTACGGATGAATATTCGCATTATACTAGTGTATACCCTATGAAGACGAAAGATGAAGTCTTGAAAAAGTTTGACGAGTACAGATGTATGGCAGAAAAGTTTCATGGCAAGAAAATAAAAGTTCTAAGGAGTGATAATAGAGGTGAATACAAGAGTGCAAGATTTGACAATTATCTTATTAAATTTGGAATAAGAAGACAACTCTCAGTGCCAGAATCGCCCCAACAGAATGGCATTTCTGAGCGTATGAATCAGACTCTAATCAACACCGCAAGATGTTTGCTCATAGAATCTGGTTTAGATGCAACATTTTGGGCTGAAGCAGTGTCCACAGCAGCTTATCTTCGAAACAAATGTCCCTCTGTGGCTATTAAAGGAAATATTCCTGAACGATTATGGTCTGGCAAAGAAGTTACCTCAACCAATCTCAGAGTTTTTGGATGTAGAGCATGGAGTCATGTACACTGCCACTCGCGACATAGCAAATTAGATCCTAAAGCCAAAGAATGTGTACTTGTGGGATATCCTGATGGAATTAAAGGCTACAAATTATATGATCTAAAGAGTAGAAAATTCTTTATTAGCCGAGATGTAATATTTGAGGAAAATATTTTTCCTTTCAAGACCAAACTCACTGACACAAACATTAGTGACAAAGATTTTGTTACACTTCACATTGAAAATGAAGAAGTGTTAGAAGACGACACCTGTCAACCAGAAGTCCAAGAATCGCACATTAATTCAGAACAAATTTCAGATACTAACAACTTAAATGCATTACCAATTGAGAATCATCGTGTAGAATATTCAGACACACAAGCAAGAGATTCCAATAAGTACAATGAAGAATCCCCAATTCAAAACACAGATCAAGATGAAAGTGCAATGGAAGAGGAAGAAATTGACTATGCAAATGACACTACAGCTGAAGAACAAAGTATATCTTCTTGTGATCAACAAGCCAGAAGAATGACCAGAGTGACAAGACCTCCAAAATATCTAGACAATTATATTTTGTACCATGCAAAAGAAATGAAAGTACAAGATAAAGTTCCAATGACAGTTGCAGAAGCTCTGTCATTAGATGAAGCAAAAATGTGGCAAGAAGCAATGAAGTCTGAGATTGAAAATCTCCAAAGAGCTCAAACTTGGGAACTTGTACCAAAACCACCAGACACAAAGATCATTACATCAAGATGGATATTTCGCAAGAAGAAGGATGAGGTTGGAAACTGTGTAAAATTCAAGGCTCGCCTAGTAGCCAGAGGATATTTACAGACTCATGGTATCGACTTTCAAGAAACCTTTTCACCAGTCATAAAGTTGAAATCAATTCGTATATTGTTGGCCATTGCTGCAGAAATGAACCTTGATATCCATCAAATGGACATAACAGCTGCGTATCTGAATGGTACTTTAGATGAAGATATTTATATGGCTCAACCAGAAGGATGTGTAGAAAAAGGAAGAGAGCACCTTGTTTGCCATCTCAAAAGAAGTCTATATGGTCTTCGACAGTCTGGCCGAATATGGAACTCCTGCTTAAATGATTTTTTGGTTCAATATGGACTTCAGAGATCAGATGCCGACCCATGTATATATTACAATTGTGAAAGAAGCCTCATTATTGGAATATATGTAGACGATCTCCTCATCGTTGGAAAACTACCAGATATCAAGAAGTTTCAGCAAGAAATCAAAAAACAATTTAATGCAAAGGATCTAGGCCCAGCTAGTCAAATTTTATCAATGAAAATAAGCAAGAATGATGATGGATCCATCACATTAGATCAGTTTGCTTATATAACAGAAGTTCTTGAAACTTTCAAAATGTCTGAAGCCAAGCCTGCTGCTACACCACTAGATCCAAACATAAAGTACAAAAAAGTTGAAGACCATCAGTGGGAAAACATAAAAGAAGAGAGTAGCAAGATACCATACAGACAGGTAGTTGGTAGTCTCCTTTATCTAGCATGTGGGCCTCGTCCTGATTTGGCATATGCATCAGGCTACATGAGTCAATTCAATGAAAGACCAAGTGAAGAACACTGGAGAGGAATTAAGCACATACTAAGATATCTAAAAGGGACTAAGCACAAGAAGTTGAAATTTATCAAGACTGGAAAGGGATTACAAGTTTTTTCAGATGCCGACTGGGGAGGCGACAGGATTGATCGAAAATCCTTTAGTGGATACATATTTTTATTGGCAAATTCACCTGTCTCGTGGTCAAGTAAAAACAGACCATCACAGCATTATCTTCGACTGAGGCCGAATATGTGGCAATGTGTCATACAGCAAAGGAAGTGATATGGATTAACAATTTACTGAATGAAATTTGTGAAGTTTTTGTGTCCATACCCCAAACAGTGTTCGTCGATAACCAAGGTGCTATGTTTATAGCGAAAAACCGTGTTACCTCAGAGAGAAGTAAACATATCGACATCAAATACTTTTTCTTGAGAGATCTAGTGCATAACAAAACAATCAAATTTTAACATGTGCCATCGCAAGAAAATTTTGCAGATTTGATGACGAAGCAAGTATGTATCTAAGAAAACTCTACAAAACTTGAATTGTGGAATGTACTGATGAAGATTCAGATAGACTTGCAGATTTTTGTCTAAGGACTGAAATAAGATTTATAAATTTCTGTTTACATTCCCAGATATTTGACTTACCATCCTACCAGTGTAATAGGCAAGGGGGTGTGTTAGAAAAATGCCTATTTCATCCTGTTTTAATGTAAATTTAATTTTTATCTCTCATAGTTTGTCTTACCATTTTTGGCAACCACGAAGTTTGTCTTGCCGTATTGGCAACACCTTTGCCAATGTTGCTTCCTGTAAAACGCGGCTAACTGCAAGCATCATGTTCTGATGCCGCAAATCTTCTTTACCTTATATTAAATCCTTATATCCCAGGTATTTCAAGTTTTTTCTAGCATGCTGATTATTTATTTCCCTAACAATATCTACCAGTAAGCCAGTTCTTTCGCGAAATCTTTTCTGGATTTCGAGTTTTTCTTCCAGTTCAATTTTTTTCTCTGCTTCAGTCTTCCGCTCTCTATATTTCTTTACTGCCAACTTATAAGCCAAATGGAGAATGCATTTAAAAAGTCTAATTCTAGTGTGTAAAACAGAAAGGCCAAACTCTATAGCTTCAGAATTAATTTCATTTTGAATATCAATTTTGTTGAAGTCCTTAGAAGTTGCACCACATATGTAGCATCGACTTGTGGATTAAGTGCCAGTCGCAGCATTGCAAACCTTGCCATTTACCCTTGTCATTATGAAGACATGACTGACTAAGAACCTGTTTCCATTTAAATTAACCTCTGTGGCGTTTAGTGACATCGCAGAATTTTTTATAAAGTTAATTTCTTCCTCCGTAACATTAGTATTTTCTTTGACAAAATGACGGCATAAATATAGGACGGCAAAATCGAGGCGAAGAAGGTGTTGGGTTTTCCCATAATAGCTTTTCATTTTCACTACCAGAAACTAATCGTAAAGGGACGAAACTACTTTGGAATATGTTCGCATCTGTGTCGGCATCCTTTACAAATTTATGTTTAGATTGTGATTGTTGTGAACCATCACATCCTATTTTGAAATTAACTTTAAACTCTCTCGTTCTTGCTCTTTCGCTGTTGTTAGAACCTCTTCTAGAATCATAGATAAACGCTTAACTGTATGGTCAACCAAAGGCTTTAAATCAGTTTCGGCGTAAGTACTTGTTACTCTACATGACTCTGGGGGCGGATAGCATTCTTGTTTTGCTTTTTGTAACAAGATATAACAAGGAAATAATTTCTTGTTGGTGTTCTTCACTATTTCGCATTGTCGACGAGTTAAATCAGCTTCTACAAACATGGACAATGCTTGTGTTGGTGTGAGTGAGTCAGTTTTTTCGTTTTTTGATTTAGAAAAAGCCTTTTTATATTTTGTTGCACGTTTCGCACTACTGATAACTTCTTTGAGTATTTCAGAAGCATCTCGTGTTCCAGATTTCCGCAATTCAACCTGAGCAGAAGGAATGATAACATCTTTTTCTAGAGAAGATCGCACTTCTTCTGTTTTCCTCCTCTTAGTTCTCTCACTCTATTCTGTAACTAATTTAGATGGTCATCCAGGCCGATGTTGTGGTATGGCAGGTATCTCAAACGTTCCTTCTAGCCAATAATGATTGTTTTAAAAAATACGTCTTCCTTCTTATGGGCTTTTAACCATCTCTGCTTAATTTATGATTTAAAGTGTGCAAAATTGCATTTTAAGCTCTCAATTTGGTCTTCTGTGTAACCTTCATGCGATATTAGTTGATCTTTTAAGAAATGTAATTTATCTTCTAAATTGGACAAGTCAAAGCTCTGCATTCGATCAAACAAATATTTACGGGTCACAATCCTTACTCCCGAGACACCCAGTGAACCTACAATAAAAATATTTCTTTTTAGAATACTATTTACGATAGTCACTTTTTTTTAATTATTTGGTAAAAAAAGTTCAAAGACCAAGGCAATACACATCCGCGCTATTCTGCGGCAGTTTCTTTGATTTTTCACTACTCAAGGCTTCAAACTTTCGATTCAGTTCAAAATTATAACAGGATCTGACAGGATAGTACAACAAACACTCGATTGAATAAAATATTTTAGAAATAATCTCACTCTAATATGAGGGTACCTTCAAAGTACAACAACTAAACTTCATAATGATAAAACAACAAAAAAATTTATTAGAGTTTTGCATTATTACCTATTGTATCAGGATCCATCACAAACACTTTCAAAATAAATGTAAATTAATAAATATTTCACTGCAAATTTAATGTTTTTACACGAACGTCGAGAACAGACACAAACAACAAGTTGAACGATCAAATTCTGACTAAAGATGAACGAGACGCGTGCGCGGGGGAAAGATTGAAGGGGTTGGGTATTGTCCTTGAAACTGTCCTCTAACCCAGGTTGTCTTTCTTTCTAATGGCCTTAGTACTTTAAGAATTTGACTTTTGACCGCGTAGAACGCTCAAATACTCGTATGTGCAGCGTCTACACCAATTCGTCTAAGAGTTTTAGAAAATATCCTGCAGATGTCGCTGCGATCCACTCTTTGGATTTCAGCATCGTTTGACCTTTAAGGGATCCAATATTTTAGCACTTTTTTAAAGTATTATTGGGATAGCTGATTTCCACACTATATATTCTAGACGCTGCTGTAGTAATGGTAATGCGATTGCGATCGTAGCACCTTTAGTGACAACAGGGAAAAAACTACCCCATCCTTGTAATATTTTTTATTATTGAGTATCTACCTTATTGTGATCTTTCTTTTATAATGTTGCATGTTTACATTTACAATAGAATCTTACAGCGATACATGAACATAGAATAGACAGTGCTGTTTGATTTGATTTGATTTGAAATCCACTATCACTGTTAAAAATCTGCAGCATTTGCTGCAGAGTCACTCCACCATTTTTATAGGAAACTATTTCTTGACTATATTTTTCAGCGTTCTCATTGGTCAGAATAGAGACATTCTATAAAAGCGATGGAGTGACTATGCAGCAAATGCTTCAGATGTTTAACAATGTAGTGGAAAAATTGCTTTGAGGCCTATAGCAAAAACAGCTGTCACCTCGAATGATCCTTATTTATACACAGAAATTGTAACACAAACCAGATACAGTAGCTTCCCTCTTAATCGGCCTCCTCTTAACCAGAACTCCGCTTTAACCGGCCGACTTTTTTTCCCAACATCAGGAAAAATTGAGAGATGACGGCCTCGGGAACTCAGCTTACGCTTTCGAGTTGAAGTGCAATCACGAGGGGAAAGAAGCAAAATTCAGAAAGGATAATGTCGATTCTAAATAGATACACGTTGACCTTTTGCCTTTCACCAGTATTGAATTCAGGGTGCGTGTGGCATGGGAGGGGGACATCCCCCTCAGGAACAATGAGGTATGGCTCTGGAAGATTTGAGATTTTGTGTTTTAATGGTCAAAAGTGCAATCTACCTCCCCCCCCCCACCCCACCCCCCCCACCCCTAACTCTATAATGTCTGATCTATCTGCAAACTGTTTTGTACAAGCATTTAAAATGCTTTAGGGATCACATTAGAAGATGTATAAGAGTTGTTTGAGTCTGATAAAGATCTCAAGCATGAAACATTATTGGACGAGGATATAATTAGGGCTGTAACTGATGTTGTTCAATACAAAGACGATCCTGATGGTGATCCAGTTGAAGTTGACACTGCTAAAATTCCTCATACAGAAAGGATAAAACATTAGAGTTGGCGCCACGCTATGTTGAGCAGCGGCTAACTCTTCCTTGGTTAAACTTACTACGTTAAATAGATTGTGAGATTATGCTGCAAAATGTCGGACATCTCGCCTTCAACAGAAGAAGGCCACAAATTTCTTTATGGTTGATTAACTTAAATATACATAATGTAGAACAATTTCAACTTTTTATAAATGTGTGTGACACAATTTTCAACAATTTAACTTGTGTTAAATATTTTTCATTATTTTTTGTCAGTGATAATTTTTCTTTCAATTCAGTTAATTATAACTAGTATTCATTTCACAAATTATAGAAAATATGTACTTTTTTAAAACAACACGAATTTAAAAGCTAAATGCATCGTACGGGTTTAATTAATTAAATTACGCAGATTCTTATTTAATTTTTTTTTTTTTTTTTTACTTCTCCGCTTTAACCGTCTAAGCCTCGGTCCCATTTAGGCCGATTAAGCGGGAGGCTACTGTATAACAATTTTATTTCTCTACATTACATATATATATAGTATATTACTTTGAAAACACAATGACAATCACATCCATGTCTTACCTATGGACTCGAACACGGACCCTCAGCGTGACAGCAGCCTCCACTTACTGACAGACAGTGCTGTAGTTGGAAAAAAATATTTGAAAGGGTGAGTTCCCATGAACTCACCTTTTCATAGAATAGATGTTGATGCTACCGGATTTTTGCTAAGCCAAAATCCAATTTAAAACATTTAGCCAAAAGCCGACATTTTTTCAATTAACAGTTATAATTACTATATTCTAGTTTTTACAATATTGTATTTGTACCACATCCACCTAAAAACAATATTTGTTCAATCTCATAGTAACATTTTCCATTATGAATAAAAATAAATTGAAATAATTGAAATAAATCCACATTTTACTTACTGGCACATTCTTCGTGTATATACTAATTCTAGCATGATATGAATACATCAGAAAATTTTCCTTCATAGACCTCATAGTTTGTGAGATATGGGGGATCCAATTTTCGAATTTTTCTCAAATCGCACATTTCTGAGTCTGTATTTTTAGACTGCAGTTCCATTTTCAAAAAATTGTTTCTCTGGATCTAAAATGTGAATCATCTTAAAAATATCACCGTAAGTACATCAAAAGATGCAGATTTAAATAAAAAAATATTTAAAAAATTAATTTTAAATAGTTAGGGCCAAAAAATTAAACCACAGTTGAAAGTTATGGTTATTTTTCCAAATTTTTATGACTTTACGAAAAAGGCTCTACACAAAAAGGCAAATAAAATTTCCAATTTCTTTTTGTTTTAAATAATAGTTTACACTTTGGGCTTTCTAGTTATGAAATAAAAATTATATCTTTCTTATGACTTATGCAAAATTTTCCATGTTTTGGGAAATTGCACCAATCAAGAAAAAACATCTCTGCCTAATTTTAGCTGTGGTACCTAAATAACTACTGTGGTTCCTAAGACTTATTGAATATGTTATTCAATGTTTCTTTCTTTTGCAAAGTAAAGTTTTTGCTTTGTTTTTTTTTTCTTCTGAGTAAAAGGGGAAAAAAAGTCTATGACTGCAGTCTATCCCCCCCTCCGTTAACTTTTGTGCATAATTCTTATGATTCCTTTATTTATTCATTCATATATTTTCTTTTAGTATAAGCATTTTTTTAAGTTTAAACAATCCCTTAATTTTGTTTTTACAATATAACTGTAAACAAAAAAATCTTTTGTTGGTATAGAATAAGAAAATGCAATAATGACTTTTTACCAATCACATTTTCAATATGTTTTTTTCTATGTGTGTATGTGTGTTTGAATTAAAATACTTTATTTGTATTTAACATTTTTTTAAAACTTTCTATCTTATTATCTTGGAAAATTTTAATAGTTTTAAATATTTTTTATAGTTTAAATACCTTATATTTAACAAAACCTAGTTCATTTCTACAGGATGTAACATATTTCTACATCTGCCTTGTATAAACAAATTCTGAAAAAGGCAGGATATAATTTTTTAGTAAAGGTGGGTGTTTTCGAATCTGTTAATCAAATTATTATTAGTCTGCTGTTTCTCATAATAGAAGGGTGATCTATTTTTCCTTGTGCTGCAAAAGAAAATAATAGATGAATTTGAAGTAACTAATTATGACGCAAGACCGTGTCATGACAACTTTTGAGAGAAAAGAGAATCTTGTCTATGACAGAAATAAGAAAAAGTAAAGCCACAGCCACGGGTCCAGAAACAATTGAACTAATTGAAAAGTTTTATAATTTTAATGAATATTGAAGAATCGTGACTGGAAAAAATATAGCTAGCATTGCTAAGAATGTACTATGTACAAAAGCGATTGATATTATGTGTATTTACATGAGTTGTATTCTTAGGAATTTCCAAAAAACTTGAGGATTATAACTCTAGGTATTCAATCCAGTATTAGCAGCACTGTTCCTTTAAATGAATTTGTGACAAGCTAAGTAAAATATTTGGAAAATGTTATTCCACTCTTTTATAACGAAAGCTAAATCTAATTTCCTAAAAGAAACTAAAGCAAACTTTGGCCCTCAAAAAACTATCGTTTTGTTGGATTTCAGCAAAAATTTTACTTTTCTTATTCAAGATGAGGTTTAAAGTTAGCATTGGAAAAAAGAAGCTCCACTCGTAATCCAACTGCTATGTACACTCAATCTCTCAGTATTAGATTATCAGCAAGCAATATACACATTTTATCTTATGATATGCAACATGATGTCACTCTCGTGTGTTTAACACAGAAGGAAGTGATATCATTTGTAAAAGAGATATTTCCTGAAGAAAAGAAAGTCTTTGACTTTAGTGATGGGTGCTCTGGCAATATAAAAATTGCAAATTTTCACAAACCTTTACCAAAATGAAGATAATTTCCCCTTAAGATATTTAACATTTTTTTTTTGGGGGGGGGGGATAGCCACTGAATTTGAAATACAATAGTATTTTAGATACTAAATCACAAAGATCTTCTAATATAGTGATGTTTTGTTATGTTATTATGTTTGGAGTTGCAGTAAGATAGGAAAATTGAAATGTATATTAGAATGTTCTCAATGTTGTTTATTCATAATAAATGTAAATTTTAAATTACACAAAGAAAGAATGTTGAAAAGTAAGTCTATGTGATACTGGAAAAATACGTCATTTATTTCTATATTTATATTTAGCTCAGTTATATTTTTGAATTTAAATCTTTTAAATATAATGTTTATTCTGATTTTTTAGCTTTAAAAAGTTGCATATAATTTAACAAATTCTTTATTTGTTACATAAAAAAATTACAACAATCTAAATTTTAAAAATATTTATAAGAAATTTTATTTAATGTATTAGATTTAATTAATGATTATTTCAATTTAATGAAAATGAAGACTTTCTCCAGCTTATGAAAAAATTTTGCCCTGTTTTGGGAAATTGCACCATTAAATATATATATATATATATATATCTAATATGTCTAATTTAAACTGTGGTACCTAAATAATTACTGTGGTTCCTATGACTTGTTGAATTTATTTAATATACGTGCTTCTTTTTTATTATTTACAAAGTAAAATTTTTGCTTTGTTTTTTCTGAATAAAATGAGAAAAAAATCTATGATTTCAATATCCACCCCCCCCCCCCCCCATTAAATATTGTACATATTCTTTACATACTACCATTGTGAAAGTATTTATAGAAATACTATACCACTGAATCCAATGATAGATGTACATTTATGTGACAAACATATGAGATAAGGTTCAGAACAACACAATTTCAGATAATGTGTGATATGCACCTATACTATACAAATTTTCTACTGTTATAAAAATAAATAAATCAGTCTTTTAAGGGTTCATTTTAGACAATAAATCAGAATGATTAATAAATTTAATTTTAAAATGTGCAACAATTATTTAGGTACCATAAGTAAAGTTAAAGATTTTTATCTCTTGATAGGTGCAGCATCCCAAAATAAGTCAAAAATTTTGCATAAGCCATGAGAAAGACATCATTTTTATTTCATAAATAGAAAGCCCAAAGTGTACACTTTTATTTAAAATAAAAAGAAATTGGAAATTTCATTTGCCTTTTTGTGTAGAGCCTTTTTTGTAAAGTCCCAAAAATTTGGAAAAATAACCATAACTTTCAACTTTGGTTTACTTTTTTGGCCTTAACTATTTAAAATTAATTTTTTAAATATTTTTTTATTAAAATCTGCATCTTTTGATGTACTTATGGTGATATTTTTAAGATGATTCGCATTTTAGATCCAGAGAAGCAATTTTTTGAAAATGGAACTGCAGTCTAAAAATACAGACTCAGAAATGTGCAATTTGAGAAAAATCCAAAAATCGGATCCCCACCCCCCATATCTCACAAACTATGAGGTCTATGAAGGAAAATTTTCTGATGTATTCATATCCTGATAGAATTAGTGTATACACAAAGTTTCATTCAAATCCTTGTCGGTCGGGTTACAAGGTCTGGTTGAATTGATATGGAATGACTCTGGCTTCGTTTTAGGAAAGAATAGATATTCAAAACATAGAGCGTAAACATATTTCTTCAACATAGGTAAATGGACCCTATTCAGGTGACGTCAGATGCCAGAACTGGTGGTATGTCGATCTGTTATTCTAGCCACTGCACCGCCAGAATGCCAGTATGCGCAGGCACAAATACCGCTAGCAGACTACTTTAGCCTTGATCCAGGCTACATCCATACATTTTAACTGAAAATTTGCAAACTTAGGAAATTTTCTCGCAAACAGAACAACATTCTGAATTTATATTACAATATATTAAGAATATGCTGCTACAACAAAGAATTGTTTTGCAGTATTTTTAACAAACAAGCATTAATAAATCACACTCCATAGACTGCTATGCTAAACACCGCCAGTAAATACTGCCAGCAGACGAATTTTAGTCTCGACCTCAGGTCGCATGCATAAGGTCCATTTCGGAAGCTTGTTAATGGAGGATATTCCATCTGCGTTTTGATCACGTGGTCAAGGTAAAAACTTCTAGCGTAAAGAAGGGAAGGCTCCGTAGATATGTAATGTAAATCCCCGCTGGCCAATGAAACAGTTCATGAGGCAAAGCAGTAGTATCTTGCCTTCTTATCAGTTAGAAGTTCCTTGGGTAAATTACCGGTATCACGTGACTTTTTTCAGCCTTGAACCCATATTTGGAATATCCTCCATTCTTCCCCCTTGTCGGTAGTGATGCTAGTACTGTTGACATTGAGGCTAATGAGAAAGACAGGCTACCGCGGTGGGTCCGATTCTTCTTTTTTTACAGACCGTTGGAGTCACGTGATGCTCTTTTCGCACAGCTTCATTGGTGTATTCGAGCATCCCGTGACTCCAGCGGTATGTAAGAAAAGAAGAATCGGACCCACCGCGGTAGCCTGTCTTTTTCGTTAGCCTCGTGTTGCCATTACAGACAGGGCCTGATTAATGCACGGGCCTCCGGGGCCTCAGCCCTGGGCCCACCAATTTCAAGGGCCCACAAATTATGTGGCTGATTTTTTTTCCTTAATCAAATACTTTCAAATAATATTGTTTTATAAAATATGAAATGTAAATGACTCAATAAAAATTTTAGAAGCTTTTAACCTGGGCACTTTTACTTGAAAAAGTGAATGACCAACATGGACTTTACTCATGCTTGATAACTCCCGAATAGTCATTACTCCCGATTTAGTAGTTTAATAATTGTTATATTTTAAACAAAATTTCATTGATATTTTTTTTTAACCCTGCACATTTTTTATTTTACTTTCTTGCACTTTGAGCTCTCTTTTGAACTTGAAACTTTCACCCAAGCAACTGTCAACTCATCAAATAAACCTACTTTTTTTCTGAAAGTGTCACCGAGAATAGGGAGGTAGGGGGCCCAACTTTTTAACAGTCCCTGAGCCCAACTTCAGCTTGATCGGGCTCTGATTACAGATTTTGCCATAAACTTCCCATCTTGTATGTTAATCTGTGGTTTATACAAAGAAGACCATGGAGTATAGAGCTAACAGCGAAAAGTTCGCAAAAATGCAGGTTTCTGATTGGTCAATCTCGTTTCGCTCACAGCGAAAAACCTCGGCTTTTTGGGCATTTCCCCGCATTTCCCTCGATTTGCGCACGATCGCTACTTTCAGAGAAAGCAAGGTTCCATATTTTTCATTTCATCTCAAAATGCATCTCTCACCAAAATTGCGTGAATCGAGGGAAGATTCCAAATTCGCGGCACCCGGTCTATCCTGATGAAAGTGGAAATTTATATGAAAGTGAAGGATTTTGTGTTGCATAATTTTTTTTTCCAAGTGAGTTCGTCGTTCCGAACCGAAGCTTGCAATCTTATTGGTTGTTGGTTGCCCAGTGTCCAGCATGTTGTTCAACCAGTTTTGGCGACTTTGCACTTATTTTGAGAAACTACATTACAAACAAAATAAAGCAAAAATGCGTTTTTTATAACATAATGGTAATCTGTTGAATGTTATTCAATGCATTTTGTATAATTATAAATAATGATTTAGAAATATATCTCTTCAATACATTTTTAATTAATTTTTTTAACGCTATATTTTTATATCCAAGTATATACTTAATATTAATTTTTGTTTATTAAATAAAGACGAATGAAAGATTTCTTTTTTCTTTTTCTTAAAAAAAAAAAAAAAAAAATTAGCTCTTTGTAATAAAATTATTTATTTAATTTCTTTTTAATGAATGTACTTACTTAGGCAATATTGGGTTAATTTGGTTTTAGAAGGATGCTATTTAATGTATTTTGTATATTTATAAATACCAATTTAGTAATATTTGCCTCCAGTTTATTATTATTATTATTATTAATTTTCTTAAACGTTATATATTTTGTAACTAAGTATACTTAAATTTTGTTATTATTTATTAAATATTTTCTTCTAATACAAATGTATATTATACAAATTTGATATTATATTTGTAAATGCAGATTATTTATAACTAATTGCACTGAATATTTGTTTCTGCTTTTATATTATTATTATTATATTATTTAATATATCTTAATCAATATTAATTTATTAATAAAAATTATTACTATGTATTTATTATATTGATTTAATAAATATTATTATTAAATATTAATAATTATAAAATGTTCATGTATTTTTTTTTTCATTTATATTATACAATTAGACTATTTTAAATAAATAATAATACATATTTAGACTATATGCTAATTATAACTAAATTTATATTATACAGTTAGCTTATTTTAAATAAATAATAAATCTTTAGACTGAATGCTAAGTTAATCCTAAATATTTGGGTTTTTCTTTACGTTGGTTTTTAAATTTGACGTATTCATTACAAAATATTTTTACACATAATCAACAACTTTTTTTTTTTCGTTTTTCTACTTTGTATTAATAATGATTGTTCAAAGTATATAACTTCTTCCAGAAAAAAATATATAAACTGTGCCGCTATATTTTATACGGCTCGGGTACGCTGGGCACGGGTCACACGGACAATAGAATTCTCCCCAGCTTTAAATGCCCCTAAGCTACGGCGCACGAGTAGGGTTACTGTATTAAGCAGTTTATCCCTCGTTTGGCTAACTGAATATTATTTATTATAAGAAAATAATCAACATGTAGGATTGGTCCCGCCAGAACACGAATTAGAAAAGAAAATCGCGTACAAAATAAACAGGGTCGTACTGGCCCACCGGGCAACGAGGCAAATGCCCGGTGCGCCCATCGTCACTTTTTTCTTTTCTTTTCTTTTTCTTTTTTTTCTTTTTTTTTTTTTACGCACGCATTTTGAAAGGCATAAAAATTTCAAAGATTTTCATTTGGAAAATTAAAAAGTAATGCTTTTTATTTTTTACAGTATAGCATAAGCAAACTATGTGTGATCAAAGACAATTAGATAAACCAATTTCGAGATAACATAAGTTATCGACAATCAGATATGCCATTGTTACACATTGTATCCAGGACCAGACTTTGTTTCAAAGCCTGTACTAATGATAAATTCTAAGAAAAATAATATTAAGTACTCACTTATTTAGATTTACGCCTAAATAATTTCTGTTCTAAGAATGCTTCTAATAAGTATCTAATAAGTCTGCGTCTAATACGTTTGCATATTTTCTGCGTCTATTTAGCGCCCCTGGTGTTGTGAGGTATTTTTGTATTTCTGCCTTTTGTGCAAGTATAAAGGACGAAACACTGTATAAGAAACATATTCTCTTTTTAAATGGATTCATACACAGAGACTTTGATAGTCATGGCACCCTGGTTCAGATTTTATTCAGTACCCCGAAGTAATAGTAACTTCTACATAAATTAATATTGGTATTAATGATGTATTTAGCATAATTTCTGTCAAATATTCAGCGGCCTGGGTGGCTGCCCGGTAGTTTGGTATTTCTGTTTTTTTGTGAAAGTAAAAAAACAAAAAACAAACAAAAAAATGCCAATTTAAGACAGGAGATTTTCATTTTAATTTCATTTGGTCCCTTTGTCAGAGGCGGCTTTGGTAATCATGGAGCCCTTGGACAATTTTTTTTATCGCCTCTGTAATAATAAGTTAAAAAAAAAACTAATATTGGGTTTTCGTAATAATGGCGCCCTTGGTCAGATTTTTTAACGCCTCTGTAAAAATAAATTTCAAAAAACTAATATCGTGTTTTTGTAATCATAGCGCCCTTGGTCAGATTTTTTTCAGTACCTCTGTAAAAATGCTTTTCAAAAAACTATTATCGTGTTTTTCTAATCATGGCGCCCTTGGAGAGAATTTTTTCAGCGCCTCTGTAAAAATAAATTTCAAAAACTTAATATCGTACTTTTTAATCACGGCGCCCTTAGTCAGATTTTTTTCCGAGCGCCTCTGTAAAAATCCCTTTCAAAAAACTATCATTGTGTTTCTCTAATCATGGCGCCCTTGCACAGATTTTTTTAGCACCTCTGTAAAAATAAGTTTTAAAAAACCAATATTGTGTTTTCTTAATAATGGCGCCCTTGGTCAGATTTTTTCAGCGCCTCTGTAAAAATAAATTTCAAAAAACTAATATCGTGTTTTTGTAATCACGGCGCCCTTGGAAGGATTTTTTTCAGCGCCTCTGTAAAAATAAATTCCAAAAACTACATCGTGTTTTTGTAATCATGGCGCCCTTGGACAGATTTTTTTTTCAGCGCCTCTCTGTAAAAATAACTTTCAAAAAACTAATATCGTAATTTTGTAATCATGGCGCCCTTGGTCAGATTTATTTTCAGCGCCTCTGTAAAAATAACTTTCAAAAAACTAATGTCGTGTTTTCGTAATCAATGCGCTCTTGGTGAGATTTTTTTCAGCGCCCTGTAAAAACAACTTTCAGAAAACTAATATCATGCTTTTGTAATCATGGCGCCCTTGGTCAGATTTTTTCAGCGCCTCTGTAAAAATAAGTTTTAAAAAACTAATATCGTGTTTTTGTAATGATGGCGCCCTTGGTCAGATATTTTTGCAGCGCCTCTGTAAAAATCCCTTTCAAAAAACTATCATCGTGTTTCTCTAATCATGGCGCCTTTGGACAGATTTTTTTAGCGATTCTGTAAAAATAAGTTTAAAAAAGCCAGGCCCGTAACCAGATGGAGCCCCCCCCCCCCCCTAGCTTCCTCTAGAGCCTCCTCTAATGATTTCCCTACTTTTTATTTTTTCAACAAAATGTACGTTTTAACTTTCTTAAAAAAAACAAAAAACATTTGGATCTTTTAACTGCTTGAATGCAATGGAATATGCCAAACATTTTGCGTTCAGAACCCTATTAGATTAGTTGTTTTTTATTATCTTGCTTGCGATACAATTCTCAAAACGCGTTCTAAGTAGGAACATTTCTTTCTCCCGAAAAAATTAAGTCCAGATGCACTAACTAGTCACCACATGTTTTCGTACATCTTGACATTTTAAAAGCAATGATCGTATACGGGATGAATTGAAATAGACATATGCTGCTCAAGTTAAATGGTTAAACGTCTTCACTAAAACGTAGTCACAAAAAAGACGTGTTTCTAAATGTTAATGATTTGCCTGTTGACATTATGTATATGACAGCCGATATAGTTAATGATGAAATATCACTTGGAAACTAACTAGAATGTTTGTAGAAGGAAATTAGAAAGATAACAAAATGTCATTTTATACAAATGGAATAAGAAAAATAATTTCTTGAAAGTCAAAAATTGTTTCATGCTATGGGTGTAGGCAGTAGAAAAGCAGAGGTAGGGCATTTTTTTGTTTGCTTTTTGAACTTTCGTCTAATTTTTTTTTTTTTTTTATGTTCCATGAATTTGCTAAACATTTTTTTTTCTATTTGTCATATAACAATAAAAAACATTAAAGCTCCTGTCCCTGCCTGCGAAGGCACTCATCAGCTAATGCTAATCCTATGGGGAGGGATTTTTCTACTATCTCGCTCCCATTTTGACACTTTTAAGTTTTTTTTTTTTTTTTTTTTTTTTTTTTTTTTTGCATTGGATAAGCATTGGCCGAGGTCCGTCTCTACAGTGCACCTTTCTTACTTTTTCGATTTTGGTCACAGATATTTTTTTATAAAGTTACTTTCACTTTCAAAACCGGTTCTGAAAATGAAAATGTCATTCTAAAAAATATCTCCAACCAAAATCGAGAAAGTAAAAAAGATGCGATGTAGAAACGGACCTCGGCTATCCAATGCAAAAAAAAAAAAAAATTATTAAAAAATGTCGAAATGCAAACGAGACATTAGAAAAATCCCTCCCCATAGGATTAGCATTAGCTCGTGAGTGCCTTCGCCGGCAGGGACAGGAGCCTTAAGTAAAAAAGCATGATTAAGGTTAAGTTTATTATAAGATTATGACAAAAATGTCTTCAACTATTTGGCGTATGCTTCATTTAAATCTATTTTCGAGTATAAATGCGCTACTTTCTGACACATTTTCGAAATAATTTTAATGATAAAGGCATAAAATTTGCAGATATTATTCAAGCTCAAGGAATTAAACTGTGTTCTGTGTTTTATAAGGCTGTTTTCCAATCTAAACCAGCTACTTTCTGACATGTTCGCGAATTTCTTTTATTTATAAAGATATTTGCAAGTATTCAAACTATACAGAAAATTTTAAAAAATCTGTCAAAAAATGACGGCAAATTTGACTTTGTAGGCTGATTTTCTTGGCATTTAACGACGAAATGCTAGTCATCGAGTAGCAATTGACTATAAATCATGTTATTTATAATCATGGCATTTATAAGAAAATGAGAAACGGTATTCAATTCTTAGGCGCATGAATGTGAGAAGCTGAAAATTTTAGGCAAAGGGAAAGAAAATTACTTCGTAACTGCATCAGAAAAATTTTCGTTATTGAGTGAAAGAAGAATATTTTTAAAGATCTTTAGAAATGGGGGAAACGTATAATAATAAATAGCCGCCTACATTTAATGAAAACTGATCGAAAAGGGCGTTCATGCCCTTGTGCTTTTTTTTTTTTCTTCTTCTAAATGAAATTGAACAAATTTCATGAAACATGTGTAAAACGTATGCAAAAATAATCTATGTTATCGCTGTTTAAATGAATTAAATCTAAGTTGTTTTCTTTGAAAAAAGAAATGTATTGTATATAATATTAAAATTACAATCTCTTTTTTTATTATTAAGTCCAGGTATGTTTAAAAAATATGTAATTAATATATATTTGTAATAACTGATTCATATTTAAAATGATATAATCATGTGCAGAATTTTAAATTTAATTATTATTGCGAATTGTTAAATGGTTAAATTTATAAATCATATTATTAATAAAATAAGGTTAGGTAACGCTCGTTTTAAAGAGAAACAATATCATCACTAAATTAAATCGTATACAAACAACCGTGATTTTAAAAATGACCTAATAATTCAGCAGAAACCAAAATATTAATAAAATTAAATAAATTACAAATAGCTATTAATTATACATATTAAACGTATGGAATTAAAATATTAAAATATTTTTTAAATGATAATAGTAAGTTTGTGAATTATTCAAATTAATAAATATAGGACACATAAACATAGATGCCAACATCTCTTAATTATTTCGGAGTCTGATCCAAAACAAACATGTTTTAAACTGGAAAAAATATATAAGGAATTGTGTCTTTTTTCGATAAGGTACATTTTAGATTTCAGTTTGAAATTTTTGATTAAATGAAATTTCCTGTTGAAAATATTTTCGTCATGTAACAGACTCCGGATAAGTGTTGTTGGCATCTATGCATAACGCAAAAACATTTGCAAAATCTCAAGTTTTCGTTCTTTTTTCTATATATTAAAAAATTTAACAGAATATGATATTTAAATCTATGTAATGTCTTCAATTTAAAGAAAAAATATGTGTAAAGAACTGTATCCTACAGTAGAGGTCTGCACGATCCCGGGCTTGGCTAGAAGCTTGTACTAGGCCGGGACGGCGAAATGAAGGTGAAGTTTCAAACGGGCCGGGCCGGCAAAATTTGAACGTGCCTGCCGGGCTGGACCGGGCCAATAAAAGAAATTAAGTGGGTCTGTCGGCCCGATATAAATATTTAAACGCAGACGAGAAAATATGAATCATTTTCAATGAATATGAGTTTCACGAGAACAAGTATAAATGTGCGTTACGAGCCGATACTAGTTTGCCGGCATCAATATCGAAATATAACATTTTCCAGCATACAGATCGGCATCGGACAGTTACATGGCGTTTGAGCCCGGGCTTTTAATTCTTCCAGTAGACTCGTGCCGGACCGAGATCAGGCTTACATTTTTTTTTTTTTCAACATAGCCAGAAATGGACTTAATTGTTCTCAGGATGTTTAGGCCAGACAATTGTTTTGTAAAAATATTAATAATAAATTATTAATATAACGATATTGAACTTCTGTTAACGGAATTTTTGGAAATATACTTGAAGGTGGTTCTCAAATTCACTATTCAAAAACAAAAAACTTTCTGACACATTTTTAACTGTAAAGGCATAAAAATGAGAAACCTGTCTATTGAAGGGATTTAGAATTGAATAGCGTTTCCCATTTTTAATAAATGAATTCCATATAGAGATATAAGAGATTCTTGTCACGTGACTGCAGGTTTTTCTCCTTTTCCGTGCTATAGTCTCTGGATATTCGATTCAAAACGCTAACTTGGACAGTATTTTCTCAAAAATATATTGACGTTTTCGAAAATAAATGAATTTAGAAATGTGTCAGAAAGTAGCTTCTTTGGATTTGAGAAAAATCTGAAGGAATAACAGAAATATTTTCGCAAATCTACTTTTTATAATATACCCTCAAAAGTTATCATCATGTTTTTAACCTTCCCGTTTTTCTTTTATTCTAAACAATATGAATTTTTTAATGAATCCTTATTTGAATGTTGAAACGTCTAAGACTCTAAGTAAATCATTAATGTTGCTATTGTGTATTTTCTGTCTTGCGAACACATCGTAAATTTAAAATATGCTGTAAAATTATCTGCAGTATTCTTTAAAAGAATCTTAATTGTATGTTAAGAAAAATCTGAATTTTTTGTAGAAATTGAGCCGGGTCGGATCGGGCCAGATTTAATTGATTTTTCCACTGGCCGGGTCTGTTTTTACTGATTTTTGTACGGCCGTGAACTGTGAAAATATGAACGGGCCGGGTCAAGATAGCTTTCGTTCGGGCCGGTCCGGCACCTGGAAATTCCGGCCCGTGCAGACCTCTATACCAACAGGTTCCTTTTTCTCAGTTTTTTCAAAACGCATCTTTAAAAAAATTGTCATGCTGGGCGGTTGAAGATTTCTATGTTTGTTGTATGAATTGGTGTTTTTGTAAATAAAG
This sequence comes from Maratus speciosus, assembly GCA_963932465.1. Classification (NCBI taxonomy): domain Eukaryota; kingdom Metazoa; phylum Arthropoda; class Arachnida; order Araneae; family Salticidae; genus Maratus; species Maratus speciosus. The sequence continues at coordinate 147,452,577 of OZ010796.1, read as the reverse complement.
ATGTACTTTTCTGTCAGAATGCTAGCATGATAAATTACACTAAATTATTCAACAGAAAGACTGATTTGATTAATCAGCGGTTCAAATATGCATATATATAATCAATGTTCAATAGAGTAGAGCGCTGATAATCCGGACCAATCGGGGCCGATGCCGATCCGGTTAATGAAAAATCCGGATAATTGGACAACTTTAAAAAACGGCTATGGCAGTGTTTGTCAGGTAACTTCCCTTCACACTTTTTCCAGGCTTAGGACTGGCAATTGTAGTGGTGTACATTTTAGCATATTACAAATGGCCTGTTTAGAAATTATTTTTTTTAACTTTTTTAAAATTTTATTTTCCACAAAATTGGTAAAAAGTCATACATCGAAGTACACATAGAAATTATTGCGTGTATCTATGCACACACTGTACGAACAAACGCGAGCTGAGAGAGGGGGGGGGGGGGTTGTTCCCTTTTCCGAAGACACCAAGGGACATAAGAAGCCAGAGGCGGATTACCCATTAGGCTGAGTAGGCTCAAACTTAGGGGCCCGGAAGGAAAAAAGCCCCGGTGCTAAGATTTTATTTAGGTTTTTTTCTTCATATCGGCTTCCAAAAGGCTATTTTTAATTTTTTTCAATCTCCTTTTCTTTTTTGGAGGTTTTTTTAATTGAAGATACTTTTATTTAGTGGATGTATCCTAACAAAAAAAGGCTTAGATGCCTTATGTTCCCTCAGCCGTTGTTTTGAATTGTTTGGCGATTTTTTTTGGCGTGTTGGCGGTGTTTATAGCTATGGCTACCTCTATATGTGGAACCCCGTGTGCCGTGTGTATTCTGACGTGTTGTGTTCTGGCAACCCCTGAGAAGTGGTGGATTTTGTGGATGTATTTTGTTATCGTGTTGTATAGTTCTGTCTTTTTATTTTTGTTAAATTTATTGGATGTATTTGACTGACTATGGTTTCTGTAATCCGTTTGAACGCTTTTGCTGAAGTAATTAAGAAATATGAGGAAATTTTTAGAAGAAAAGTAGGTTTGTTTATTGTGTCTCAATGCGTACTCATAAGCCTATTTTGGAAAATGACGGTAGTGTTATGAGAGAGATTTCGTGCTGAAACTCTCAAGAAAGCAGATATCTGTTAAGGTATGTTAATTTTATATATATTTTGCTGCTTTAAGAGTTTTTTACAGTTTGAGTTTGCTAGAAAGTGGGAATTGCTGAATTTTGAGAATGCTAAAACGGGAGAACTTCTGAATGCAGTGATGTTTTTTTTTTTCGGTAAATGTGCGCGAAGCGCTCGTACAAGATTACTGATTGCCACTTTAGCGAATTTAGTTTTTTATGTATATTTTGCTGCTTTAAGAGTTTTTTACATTTTGAGATTGCTAGAAAGCGAGAGCTGCTGAATTTTGAGAATACTAAACCGGGAGAACTGCTGAATGCAGTGATTTTTTTCGGCTAATGTGCGCGAAGCGCTCATACAAGATTACCGATTGCCACTTTAGCGAATTTTATTTGTTATTTACATTTAATTTTCGTTAAGCGAAACATACGTATAAACCGGTGTTGGCGACATTTACTACTTGGCGGAAAAGGGGTTTTCGCGCCAAGTAAAATTCCAAGATAGCGGCCGTGGGAACTTATGACATCTGTTCCCAAAAAAAGTTCAACTAATTTAAAAAAGTAAAAAAACGGCATTTGAAGAGAACGACCTAAGCTATCCAATGCAAAAATCGTTTAAAAATATTGAAATACAAATGAGATGTTTAAAAAAATTTCTCCCATAGGATTAACATTAGAGATCGGATTCTTTCGCGTCAGTAACCGCTTAATGATAGAAACAGCTGAGATAGAAACCTTCTTCCAATTACAAAAAAAAAAAAAAAAAAGAAGCATACAAATTAAGTACATGTTTTACTTCAGGTCGCTAGTTCCTAATAATTTATATTTGAAAAAATATTGTTCAAGGACTAAGAACAAAATTTAAAAAAAAAATTCCATTTTTATGACTAAAACTTGCATTTTGAATTTTATGAAATTTCAATGTTTTCCTGCACTAAAAGTACTCTTTTCCAGTTTCAGTGCCAGAAAACACTGAAATGTATTGCTTTTATTGGGGGGGGGGGGAGGGGGGGGGAAGAAGAGGAGGTTCACAAAGAAGTTTAGCCTAGGGGCTCGGAAGGTAGTTAATCCGCTTCTGTAAGAAGCAATATGCTTAATAATGCAAAAATTGCAATGGAAATAGAATACAGTGTACAATCCATTAGTTTTCCTTATTAAAATTTAAATAAAGTTATTTTTTTATGGGATGTCGGATGCTGTCTATTTGTTTGACGTGCTTTTTCTGAAAGACGAAAATAAATTTGTGTGCAGCGGAGCCTTAAATACAATAAGACCTAAGACTAAATCACACGGGATGGAGAAAAGTTCTATTTTTCGTAGGTTTTCTTAAGAGGTACACCGCCCCTAATTGTTTTATATTCATTTTTCGATTACCATGAAGTATTTTCCGTTTAAGAATTTCATTATAGGAAGCTCCGTTATAGAGATATTACGCTTTAGACGGGTTCCTTTATAGACAGGCCCATTTTATCAGTTTTACTATATTTAGTTTGCTTAAGATATGGATTGTTGAAAGATGTTAGCCCCACCAAAAAAATTCAGAGCCCCCTCTGACTGGACTCGCTGGTTACGGCCCTGAAAAAAACTAATATCGTGTTTACGTAAGAATGGCGCCCTTGGTCAGATTTTTTCAGCGCTGCTGCAAAAATGCCTTTCAAAAAGCTATTATCGCGTTTTTGTACTCATGGCGCCCTTGGGCAGATTTTTTTTTTCCAGCGCCTCTCTGTAAAAATAACTTTCAAAAAACTAATATCGTAATTTTGTAATCATGGCGCCCTTGGTCAGATTTATTTTCAGTGCCTCTCTGTAAAAATAACTTTCAAAAAACTAATGTCGTGTTTTCGTAATCAATGCGCTCTTGGTGAGAATTTTTCAGCACCCTGTAAAAATAACTTTCAGAAAACTAATATCATGCTTTTGTAATCATGGCACCCTTGGTCAGATTTTTCAGCGCTTCTGTAAAAATAATTTCGAAAAACTGTTATCGTGTTTTTTTAATCATGGCGCCCTTAGAGAGATTTTTTTCAGCGCATCTGTAAAAATAAATTTCAAAAACTTAATATCGTGTTTTTTAATTACGGCGCCCTTAGTCAGATTTTGTCAGCGCCTCTGAAAAAATAAGTTTTAAAAAACTAATATCGTGTTTTTGTAATCATGGCGCCCTTGGTCAGATATTTTTCAGCGCCTCTGTAAAAATCCCTTTCAAAAAACTATCATCGTGTTTTTGTAATCATGGCGCCCTTGGACAGATTTTTTTAGCGCCTCTGTAAAAATAAGGTTAAAAAAACTAATACCGTGTTTTGGTAATCATGGCGCCCTTGGTCACTTGGCCAGATTTTTTCCAGCGCCTCTGCAAAAATAACTTGAAAAAAAAAAACTAGTATCGTGTTTTTGTAATAGTAAGCCCCCCCCACACACACACACACGCACAGGGCCCGATTTAGACAGTGGGGGCCCTTGGGAAAACATTATCCGGGGGGCCCTCTTCGATCTTTTGAAATTTTTCGTGAATTATTTTGAAATGACTAAAACTAAATTTCATACCTATTGTATGTAGACTTAAATTTCATGCCAAGTACTATTCACATCTGTATACAGTATAGTACAAGAAAGATAACTTTAAGAAGTTATAGCATACATTTTTTTTTTTTTTTTTTTTGGTAATAGGAATATAAGGATAAATGTGAGCCGTTAAAATGTAAATACAGTTCTCTCAGGTATTATTGGTTGTTTGTGTTAATACTTTTCTATTTAACTTAATCTTTGTATTCAATCAACATGCATTTGGGTGATTCTATCATATAGAAAGGCAAGTGGTGGAATGCTTTTAATAATAATAGTAACAAATTTCAATACTTGTTATGTTGTTACTGCATTCCCCATGATGCCTTAAAGTACTTTGGTATAAAGTTTCATAATATGAAAACAGATAGCAGACGTGTGATATTACTGTAACTGTAATATTTTAATTAAAATTATGTATTTAAAAAAATTATGAAATCAGTAAGGAAGAAATTAAATATCACAAAATGAAAAACACTTTAAATTAGAATCTGGTCACTTTTGGATATTTTTTATCATTTGACTCTTCTTTAACTAAAACTTATATCTGCCCTTGGGGGGCCCCTCATGCCCCTGCATTAGTCGGGCCCTGCACACACACGCACACTCCCCACAAATACACGCATAAATTGATGCCCTTAGTTCTACTAAAGTGAAGCATTCCATAATTTCTTAATGATAATATAAGTGTTAGACCGCCAAGGGCGCCAAGACTAATTCTTCACAAGATTTTGCAATGGAAACTTATGTAAATTTTGCTTTTGAAAGAAGAAAATGTTAATTTTTCACATCTATTTAAAAATTCGATAATATTTTTAGCATCCGAAAAAGCCAATATCTAAACACTTTTTTTTTTAAACCGGATCTGCTTAACCTCTTTAAACTTCAAACACCACCCCGATATATAAATTGAAAAATATATATGTACTTAAAATAAATAGATAAACCACTAAAATTGTAAAAGTCCTTTTACAAAAGAATGGATAAATATAAGTAAAGAGAAGTGCAGATGTGTTTGGGTTCAGTTTTCAATGCTGTTAGTCAGTAACGTGGGAGTTCCTAAGAAGACAAATTACCATTTCGGCGGGGTTTCAAATCGGTTCTATAGATACCCAGTGGTTTCTGTAGTAATACCAGATGTGACACTTTTTTTTATTATTATTATACCGTATTCTGGAGCTCTCTATCTTTCTGGAGAAAATAGAAATAGGATGTGGAGGTATTTTCCCAAGAAATACTAATTAACATACGACACATGTGCGACACGACGCGCTGTTGGTGTTGTTTTTTTTTTTTTTTTTTTTTTTTTTTTTTTTTTTTGTGCGTGTCAGTTGCGACGACCATTGTAGTTTAAATTTGGCTCATCTGAAATTAAAATAAACAGTAATTTTTAATTAAATATGACTTATTTTAGTGACTAGACGAGATAAAGGGTGGAAATTATGAAAAGCTCTCTCTCTCTCTCTTTTTTTTTTTCTTTTTTTCTTTTTTTTTTTTCTTTAATGCTGATTATTTGAAGAGGGTATTCAACTTTTATCGTAGAAAAATGCTGATTTTTGATGATTGACAAAAAAAAAAAAAAAAAGAAAAAAAGAAAAAAAAAATCCTTAATGCACTGCATAATTATATAAGAAAAAAAGCTGACCAAATTAAAAGTGGAAAGCAATTCAGTATTATTAAAATAATCGTGCCGTGGTCATCTATTAAAAAATGCAATTTTGAGAAAAAAAAAACTAGTTTCAATTTTATGTTATAATTATAATAGAATGCTTATTGTATTTTTTTATTTTTTTTTACTTACATAGAATTGTCTATTCCAGATTCTGGCCACATTAAGAAGTCTCAATTCCGTTGATAAAGCCGCTAAAATAAAAACTCGATTTTCCGAAATTTATAAGTTATGATTAAATCCTTAAAGTGGTTCTCAACAAAATTTTTTTTAACGTTCAATAATGCGAAAATTTCTGCTCATTTACAAACATACAAATAGTGTTCGAAAGAAACTGAATTTCGGTTACCTTCCTAGTATCGACTGAAAACGAAAGCGAAATTGTTTTAAAAATAAATTCAAAGCAAGTAACACAAACATACATATACGCATGTTATCTGAATAATGTTTTGCGTAGAAACGGCAGTACATAATTAACAAAATAATTTGATTGAAATAAAATTAATTAAATATAAGGTGCTATAAACATAAAAAATATATTAAAAAATAATTTAATTTAAAAATAACGAATTTAATCAATATTAGTAATACCTTCTAGATTTATCCCCTTGTATGAGAATATATAGTATGTAGGATGGGAGTGCCGTTTGGGGGAGGCTAGGGAGGGGCAGTTATAGTAATACCGAATATAGGGCGGTATTTTCGCCGAAACTAGGATTTTGGGCTGAAAACGAAAATGAAACCGAATATTCGGCCAAACTCCACATAAAAGAATGAGACTTGCAGGCTTGGTTATTGAAGTGATTTGTAATACAATAGGTTCTGTTCTTTAAATTAATTACACCTTGAGTTAAAATTGATTGTTGTCTCATGACAACAGTTTTCTTTCTCTTCCTCCACTGTCGCGTCCGGAAATTCGGTTCAAAACGCCACATTTGGCAGCCTTTTCTGAAAGATCTTTTGCTTTTCTCAAAAAAAAAATAAAAGACAGTTCGATTAAAAAGTTTCTGGTGGGCAATAAAAAATAATTGGTATTTTCAGCCAAGTAAAGCAATCAGCAGTTATAATGAAATTTAATGAAAACCTTTAAAACAAAACAATCATGCAATAAAATTCAAGTAATACTACTTTTCAAAATAATACATTCAATGTAATACTTTTAAAGAATGTATTTTCCAAAGATTTTCTGCCCCCCCCCTACCCTGCGTACACACATGAATCGCGGTAAAAAAGGACAAGATCTTTGAAAAACAGAAACAACTTCATTATTGGACACAGCCTTTGTAAGTTTGCTCATTTGAAAGCGGAGCCAAAATTAAGGGGGGCAGAAGGGGCATCTGCCCCGGGCGCCAAATGAAGATTTTGTTTGTCGATTTTTCTCGCATCTGCGTTTTGCACGGTATTGTTAAAATCATTCTGTCTGGCGTATGACAAAACATAGAAGAATCTAAAGATGATATGGCATAAGGATCCTGTATAAAGCGGAAATTGTTTCGATTCCGTTTCCGAGATTTTAATCAATCAATATTCCACAAAGCCAAGGACGGATTCAGCTCATCATTTAGAGGGGGTCATGGATTTCCTTTTTTTGGGGTGGGAGGCGATCACATCCTCGTTATGAGAATTTTTTATATTGAAAGCTATTCCCAAATCCAAACTAACTACTTTTCTGATACTTTCGCGAAGTCATTTTCATTCGTAAATACAAAAAATTTGCATTAATATTCGTAAAAATATAAAATTTGCCGATTTTGTTCAGATACCAGGAAACTAGAGTTTCCCATTTTCCTATAAAAGCAAAGATTCATTCCGAAAATGTTGTCAAAGATAGCACTTTTAGCCAAGTTTTACGAGTTGAAGCCACAGAAATGTCGTCGCAAGAGAACAATTGGCTGTCACTTCTGGAATTCCAGTTTAAAAAGTCTAATAATTGTCAACGATTAAATATGGCAAAAATTTGTGTTAAATTTTAGAGGTAACTAAACCGTACACATTGGCAGCTATGGGATTCTATTAGTGTCATAAAAATTGCAGGTGTAGCCTCTTCTTTCTGCTCAAAGTATAAAATAGTTTTTTTCAATCGAACTTGTACCTTTGGAATGGATCATTTTCTTCTGATGGACTGGTGCCATCTATTATTATGAAACAACCGTTATAAATGAAGTGTCAGGTGAAGACGAAAGAGCTGTCGTAAAAAGTTAGAACTCTGATTTTCTGGTCAGAAAAGGAAAAAAAAAATGGCCATAATTTTTTTTTTTTGGTCAGAATGAAAAAAAAAAATGGCCATAATTTTGTTTCTGATCAGAATGGAAAAAAAAATGGCCATAATTAAAAAGAAAAAATCTATGATATCTTTTGGATGGTGAAAAAATAAAGAAATAAAACATATTTTTAAAATAATTCACGTAAAACAGGCGTCACTCTTGCCCTAAACAAAAATAACTTTCCTGAAATTTTATACACCATAATTAGTATTTGTATTTTAGAGATTGTATTATATAAAATATTATTGAATTGTATTAAATAATGTTTTGCACTTTTGAGTTTTGACCCAAGGAAATTGTTTTTGTTTGTTTTATTTTAATATTTTATTTTCCATTTGGAGATAATTGTGTGGAGATTGTTATTCAAATATTCGGGGTAAAGTTTGAATTAACTCCTTAGATAAGGTGAGCGAAATTCGAAAATAGAGATAGCTTTCTTAGAAAAGTGTGGTGGAAAAAAATACCTCTAAATTGGCAACACTGGTCTAACATCAGATTTTTTTTAAGTGCAATGTCTTGCGGGGAACTATTTTTGTGGATATTACATTTCTATAGTGTAAAATACTAATTTGGGTGACATAATTATTTTAGGAATAAAGTTTTCGCTATAGCAATATACTCGTATATATTTTTAAAGTAATTTTTTATACATAATTTATATAGTATGTGCGTGTGTATGTGTATGTATATATATATATATATATATAAGCATTTGCGCCCTTTTGTAAGGCAATCGGCGCCCTTTTTATCCATTTTGCCACCGCCCTCTCAGTTATGCCAGTACGACCCTGAAAATAAATATTTATTTTTAAAATTGTACCTTCTCTCTATTAATAAATATTTCATGTTTATTAATATACTGGGCAAGCACAAGTTCCAAAAAAGATTTATTTAAGATAATCTGCAATAAAAAAAAATATTATTGTTTAGATGTACTTGGGTTACATGATATAGAATTGTATACAACAAGTAAAATGCAAGTATTTTGATTATGATTTTATTGAAATGAATATTACAGTTTTCTGTTTTGAAAATTTGATACATTTAAAATTTATAATATGTATGTATATATATATTGGTGTGTGTGTGTGTGTTTACAATTGTCAAGAGAATAAAAAAAAGATACTTAAATTATTTAGAAAACATAACTTTTTATTAGTTTTGTTTTTGAGAAAAAATTTCAACGTCTGGTTTTTGTAACTGATAGTTATATAGACTTTTTGTACACAATTCTAAGAGAATTATACATAAAATTTAAATATGTCAAATAATTTGTAAATTTTAATAACTTTTTTAGCAATTTTGTTTTTTAAATTTTCTTTTAACTCATTTAATATGTTTTATAATACGCTATATGAATCCCCTTTATTCCACATTTAGTAAGAGAATAAGTAAAAACTAAGTGCGTTACGTAATTTGTAAATTTTAATAATTTTTTAGCAATTTTGTTTTTAAATATTTCCTTTAACTTATTTAATATGTTATATGTATACCCTTTTTGCCATATTTAGTACGAGAATAAGTAAAAACTAAGTGCGTTAAGTAATTTAGAAACTTTAATATTTCTTTAATACAGTAGAAGATCTTTATAGCGCAATTCTATATAATGCAATTCTCCATATAACGCACAACTTCTCAGATGTAAACAATGAATTTTGCAGGTAAGAAGCACCTGAAATCCCACATCGTAAAAATTGCTACTCTCTAGAAAACTACATTTGATACATTAATTCAACTTTATCTCCTTAATTCAAAACTTTTTAATGAAAAAAAATTGCTATTATTACAATAAATATTATATTTTTGGAAATGAGTAATATAATGAATGATTGGGTCCAGGTATAGTTGGACCATGTTTATAAAATAAACAATATAAAATGATCATATAATGCAAAAATTTATAATTTGGATAATTCCTGGTGACAAGAAGTGCAGTATAAAGATACTCTAATGTATTTTGGTATGTTTCAGATTTATATGGTCATGTTTATAAGGTAAATTTAATGATGTGTGAAATGTGATCCATATAATGCAAAATTCTATATAACGCACAACCTTGCGTTTTTAGGTTTGCGTTATAAAGATCTTCTACTGTACTTCTAGGGTTAAAATCAGGCATTTTTCTCCAGGAGGAATTTTTAAAGCTCCTGTGGTTGCAGGGAAGATTTGCACTTAAACTACATTAAGTATTAAACTCAAGCCAAAACTTCCAGAAAGATCCCCCCCCCCCCCCCACACACACACACAAACACGCACATGCACACACCAAAGCCATCTCCTGAATTTATCATTGAGCATTTTTGTTTTGAAATATTTTTAAAATATGCTTTATATCAAGGAAACAAATAAAATACTGTGATTTATAATAAAACAGTTGAAAAGTTACATTGCAGCAATGCAGGTTTTACTCTGGGAGTGGGGCTTGTGGAGATGAGTGTTTATATTTTTTATTTATATTTGACATATTAGGGATGGTTATTTAGTAGAAATTTGGATTTAAAGAAAATGCACATTTTTTTAACCTTGGTATGTCTTATGCCATTACAAAAATATTGATTAATAATAATAATAAAAAAAAATGTGTGTGTGTGGGGGGGGAGGGGAAGGCTGCAGTAAATTTACGTGTACTGTATTATGTCTGTTCCGTATTATTGATTGTTCAATATATCAGTTTATATAAATATATTCTTTTTATCAGACGTATAGGAATATATTTTATAAGGACCCCGTCTTTTTTAGATTTTAGAAAAACAGAGCATAATTTTTATTTATTTCATCAGGTTAAAAAGTAACAACTATTACTGAAATAAAATATTCCAGTTTTAAAAAGCTTGTAAATTATTTATCAAAATAATTTTATTGTGGTTTCAAGGAATTAAATAAAAAATCTGGCAAAATGGATAATTAAAACTAATTTTAAAGATATGCTTGCCATGAAAAGGCAGGTTTACTGTATGTAATGGGTCTTTCCCTATTTAATAAGGTCTTATTTTAGGTATATGTAATAATACTTATTTTCCCTAAATGAAATGATAAAAATTATTTTTGGCTAAATCATGAAAACTTTTGCTCATAAAAAATATTCAGAAATTAAAATAATACTTGTTTGAACAAAATTGCTTTGATTCGTACTTTATCATATAAGACATTCCCCTTCATTTAAATTTTTTATTTTATATTTCAAAAAGGGTAACTTTTATTTGCTTTAAAATTAATTTAATTTCAGATTATTAAGTCAAAAATAATAAACATAAATAAAACAAGCAAAAAGGAAGGGGGGAAGAGGTAGAAAAAAGTTCTAATATCACAAAGTACAAGAGTAATTTTTATATAATTTAATTTAGATTTAAATAATGAAAGCTGACTTCACTGATATATACAATGTATGGCAAACAATACACTACATTGCATAAAAATGAACTTAATTGTGTTTTTTTTTCTTTCATATTTATAAAAATTATTATATAAAAGGTAATTCAAAATGTTCACTTAAAATTTCAGTCATATACAGTGACAAATAATTACATATTGTATTTATTTATTATTGTTTGTGCAGTTGTAATGAAATAAAAACTTTATAATAAAAGTTATATTAATTATATTGCTGAATACACAAACTTCATTGTTTTAATTTAATAACATTTTTTGTCGCAACATATTTTGACGTTGTCACGCTTACAATCAGCAGAAAGAAAATTCAGCTCAGAGCTGGAAGTCTGCAAGGGCCGAATTTCCAGGACCAGGCTCAGCTCAGCCCGGCCCGAACGAAAATTATCTTGACCCGGTCAGTGTAAAATTAAAAGTTCGGCCCAGGCAGATATTTTCACAGTTCAGGACCCAGTCCGAACAAAATTCAGTAAAAACGGATCTGCCCCGGCCCATGAAAGAAAGAAAAAAAATATATATAGGCCGGTCGGGTCAAGATTACAGCGTACATATTTATGGGAAATTTTTTCAGTATATTATAGATTATGTCTCTTCCAGACAAATTACACAATAGAAACCTTAATTATTACTTAGAAACTAAAGACTTTTCAGCATTCAAATAAAGATTAATAAAATAATAATAATAATAATAATATAGTTTAGAATAAAAGAAAAAAGATGATTAAAAAATGATAACTTTTGAAGCTGTATAATAAAAGTAGATTTTTGAAAATATTTCTTTGTAATTTATTAAGGCTGTTCTCAAATCCAAAGAAGCTACTTTCTGACACATTTCTAAATTAATTCTTGCTCAAAAATGTATAAAATGGGCAGGTGTTCTTATAAAGAAACTTCGTAATCGAATGGTGTTGTCATTTTTTTTTTATAAAGCAAAAGATCTATAAAAAAAATACTGTCAAAGTTGGCGTTTTGAATCAAATTTCACTAAGTGATAGCACGGGAAAGGAGAAAAACCTGTCGTCACCTGACAAGAATCGCTTATAACTCAATAAGTAATTTATTTATCAAAAAATGGAAAATAATATTCGTTTCCAACCGTTTCAATAATCAGACTTGTCATTTTTATGTAATTTGTAATTTATTAAGGCTGTTCTCAAATCCAAAAGAGCTACTTTCTGACACATTTCTAAATTAATTCTTGTTCAGAAATGTATAAAATGGGCACAAGCGTGAAACTTTCTGACACATGTACAAACTCATTTTTAAACGTAGAAGTACAAAATTGGCAGGGTTGACTATGGAAGCGATTTGGAGTAGAAATGAGTTTTCCGTTCTTTGATAAATAAATTAATTATCGAATTCTAAACAATTTTGGTCAAAACGGTTTTTCTCCTTTCTCTGGCTGTTTTATTTTATTTTTTTTTTTTTTTCAGAAAAATCTGTTCAAAACGCCCATCTTGATGGTATTTTCTGAAAGATCTTTTACGTTTACCAAAAACGGGAAAACACCTTTCGATTACATAGTTTCTGAAAAGCAGCACTTGACCATTTCATGCATTTCCGAACAAAAATGAATTAAAACTTGTGCATAAAGTTGCGCCTTTGTATTTGAGAACATCCACATACTCGTGAAAATCGTATCCATTGGAAAAGGTTCATATGTTATCGGATTCATTTAAATTTTTATATCAGGCCTCAGGCCAGTGTTTAAAAAACTGTCCTATTTCTTCAATTCAATGCTTGGCTCTTCCTCTCATCGCCAAGTAACAGACGCGAATGTCCCGTCAACTGTCCTTTCCCGTTCCACAGCCCCGTTTTAACCTTTGGGGAGGAAAACGCAGGAAAAAGTAATTATACCGTGCCCTGTGAAACTCCCCCATTTTATACTGATTGTTTGTCAAATGAAAGACAGAACTCACCCCCCCCCCCCTCCACCGCACACACATTCATAGACACATACATACCAAATTAATGCTACTGCGAAACTGTAATTTATTTGCACCTGAAACTAACATAACACACTAAAGTGTAAAATTTCAACTAAAATGACATTTAAGTAGCAAAGACAAAAATAAATAAAAAATAAAGACAAGTAATTTTTTTTCCTTTTTTTTGGTTTCATGTAATGTATAATTTTGAACTATATTCCATAAAGGTATAAGAGCATACAGTTACAAATTCATGGGATTGTTAGGGGATCCAACCTCTTCCTCACACCCCCCCTCCCAGATTTTGGATTTTAAGGTTTTTTATGGATTAAAACTGCAAATTCTTCCTGGAACTGCAGCTTGAAAAATAAAATATATATAGTTTCTTTTTTGTTTATCACAAATAGCATTTAAAAAATATATAAATAATATACTTATATTAATATTATTATATAATAATTAATGAATTATATAATAATATAAAAATGTTATTTATATTTTAAAAAATTATATATATATATATTTTAATATAAATAATATAATATAATTATATTAATGTTATTGTATAATTATATAATATAATTAATTAATTAATAATAATAATAATTAATTTTATATTATATCATATTAATAATTATATAATGATATTATATCATATTAATAATTATATAATAATATTATATTTATATTAAAAAAAATTAATACAATATTTTTGATATAAATAGTAATATTCTCCCTGGAACTGCAGCTTGAAAAACCAAATGTATATATAGTGTTAATCACAAATGACAATTTTTAAAGAATATAAATAATACAATTATATTAATATTATTATATAATAATTAATACTAATAATAGTTATATTAATACTATTGCATAATTATATTATATAATAATTAATTAATAATATTAATTATTTTAATATTATTATAATATTAATATAATTATATTATTTATATATTTTAAAAATGCTATTTGTGATTAAAAAAAACTATATACATTTTGTTTTTCAAGCTGCAGTCCCAAGAAGAATTATATTAATGTTATTGTATAATTATATTATATAATAATTAACTAATTAATTATAATATTAATTAATACTATATTAATAATCATATAATAATATAACATTGTTATTTATATTTAAAAAATTATTACAATATTTTTAATATAAATAGTAATATTCTCTATAGGACTGCAGCTTGAAAAACAAAATGCGTATAGTTTTAATCACAAACGACAATTTTTAAAGAATATAAATAATACAATAATATTAATATTATTATATAATTATGTTATATAATAATTAATAATAATAATAGTTATATTAATATTATTACATAATTATATTATATAATAATTAATTAATAATATTAATTATTTTAAAATTATTAATTATATTTAAAAAAATTATTATAATTTAAAAATATAAATATTAATATTCTCCTCTAACTGCAGCTTTAAAAACAAAATGCATATAGTTTTAATCACAAATGATAATTTTTTAAATATAAATAATATTATTATATTAATATTATCACATAATTATATTATATAATAATGAATTAATTAATAATATGTTAATAATTAAATATTAAAAAATATTTTTTATAACTTAATTAACCATTAAAAATTTTAAACAACTTTCTGCATGCTTGGATTCGAACTCAAGTACTCTGATTTACAGACAAATGTCATACGTCAACGCTAATACTCATTCAAACCGTGCAGCTTAAAATAGAATTCATACAAAACCCCCAGAAGTACTCTTCGCCAAATGTTATTATCGCCAATATAGGCTATGACACTGCCAAAGGCAAGAACCAATGAGGTTACGAGCTACAGTTCCGATCGACGAACTTGCTTGGGAAAAAAATTAATCTTTCTGTGTAAGCAAGCATATGATAGACTGTCAGAACCCAATAAACTATGCAGTAAATAAACAACATTAACATTGTTTTTGAAGCATCATTTTAGAGATATTAAAAGTTTTATCAATTCAAATTACTAGACATAAAAAATTTCCGAATTCTTTTTTACTTTGTAACAAAACTAATGTCCTAATTTTTAAATTATAATTGATTTATTAATTTGTATTTCGTTTTAAAAATCAATAAATTCCTTTATTTACATTAATATGTTTTATATCTTATAATATTTGTTTGGTTTTCTTTTATTCTTTTAGGAGGGGGTGGTGATAAAGACCGAATCTACATTTTAACTTGTAAAGAAATAATTATTGTTATTTACTGCTTATTATAAAAATACTCAACTGTGAATACTGTTGTTTATTACAGTTTTGATAGTTAAGTTTTATAAATAACATATTAGTCGTTATTAACTGCCTACAGATAACTAAATAAATATTTCTACATTTATTTTAATATGATAATACACAATATTTCTGAATGTCACATAGTAAATAGCATAAAAATACCAGAATGATACTAAAAAATGAAAATAAATGTAGCTGAGTTTGCAAACATCAAAATTATCAATTTCTAGTACAGTAGACTCCCTCAAATCCGCGACCCTAAAATCCGCGAATGCCTAAAATCCGCGTATTTTTTCAGATGTAAACAATAAAATTTACAGTTAAGTTGCAGGAACAAAATTCAAGATGGCGCCGAAATCAGCGACTACCACAATGTTTTTTTACGAAATTTTTTGTTAATCATTCTCTTTTGGCTATTACAGCTGATTTTTTACTAAATAAATTTACATTACTTTTGATTTTGATATAAATTAGCATATCTATATCAAAAATTCCAGGGTTCGAAATGAAAAAATCCATGAACCGGAACACTATTTTAAAATTATTTTTCGCGGAATTTTTTTTTTAAATTATAGATAAATTTATTTCTAAACATACAAAGCAGTATAAGAAAAGCATTCAATACTCTAAATAACAATGAAAAAAGTTACAGTGAGTGCAATAAGCTATATATACTGATAATAGCATTAACACTGTTCTCCTTGCTCTCACTAGATGGCAGCATAGGACTTTTGGAATCGAATTGAATCGATTTCATTCATAATTTAATATTTTCTAAATTTTAATTTTACATAATTATTTTAAAAATTACTTAATTTTAAACTAATAAATTATTTTAATATTTTACTTATTTTAATGTTTCACATTATTGTAAGCATTCATTATAATTTCCCTTGCTTAACTACCAATGAAATTAATGTTTCAAAAATGTAAACAAATCAATGACCAGAAATCCGCAAAATTCTAAAATCCGCAAAACCTCTGGTCCCAAGCTGTACGGATTTGAGGGATTCTACTGTATAACAAAATGTTTCTTTATCATTTTCAAATCTTGATGTTAAGGGGAATGAATAACCCCTCCACCTCACTCTGCTTCAAAAAAAAAAAAAAAAAGAGGAGGGGGGGGGGGGTATGAAAAAATAAAAAGTTTTTACTTTCATTCTATGTTTATTTTTAAAATCTCCCTCATTTCATATTGAAATTCATGTAGTTCCAAAGAATTTCCATCACAATACATGCATTTGGCATGCATCCCAATTGGTGAAAGTTCACTGTTTTGATTTTTGTTTAATAATTTTGATTTATGCGAATTAGTGAATATGTTAAAGAGGCATGATGATTTTTTGTTTCTTTTTTAAGAAATGGAAAGCATAATTTAAACTACGTATTTAGTATTTCTAAATAGTTTTCTCAAAGTATAGTCATAATTTAATTAATATGAAACTATTAAATGATAAAAGAATATATTTAAAAAGTATATTGAACTCTTTAATTTATATTTTCTACTTTTCAGTATTTAAAATATTTCATCATAGCACTTTTACAGCCAGTTGGTATACTTTGGTGCATAATTAACTCCATTGTTTCTGTTATTCGCAAACAGTTGTAAAATAAAGAATTTGTGTTGGTTTATCTCCTGCTGTCGGCTAAAGGGAAAATGCTGTAAAATTAATTTATAATTAAGTTCTAAAAATATTGAAATGTTGTATTTTCTTCACACAGTAGTGTATAAAATTTTTATACTCTAGCTTTAAAACTGTAGCATATCAAGAAGTTAGTGAAAAATTGATTATAAAATTTTATTTTTACGTACAAAATACCCAAAGTAGAGTTCTGCATCGGATCAGGTAACCTGATTTTTTTGCACACGACTCAATCTCCCTAACCAACCCACAAATCAAGTTAGAACTGGTTTTTTTTTTTTTGGGGGGGGGGGGGGGGGTTGCAAGTCAGGTTGAGTTCTGATTTTTACACATCAATTTTTTTGTTTTCAAAAGAAAGTTCTGAAAATTTTTTCGGATTAAAAGCCATATATGAATATTAATGAGTATAAGAGTTCATTTTTTTTTAAAATTAAAATGGAATTTAGATGTTATTGTAGACTACTTTTTCATAATTACAATTAACATATGGATTATTTTTCTTTCACTTGTGGATTTGGTGTGGATTAAAATGTGTTAGGTTAGAATCAAACTTCTTTTGGTCAGATTGAAATAGAATTATCAAGTGTACTAACACCTGTGCAAAAGTCTAATGTATATTTGTATACAGTCGAACCTCGTTAACATGAAATTAAAAGAACTGTGAATTTTTTCTGTGTTATCTGAGATTTGTATTAAATGTAAAAACCGTAGCGCCATCTATGATAGACATAAAAATGAAATAAATTAACCTACAAATATCTCCCTTCTCTTAAAATCATAAATTCGTAAGAAATAAAAATTTAATATAGAAATGAAACAAATTGGTCATCATTTTAGGCAATAATAAATTTATTTACAGCAAAATACTGAAAGTAAGCACCCCTTTAGCAGACAGAAAATTCTGAGGATTTTAAGGGAGGCTTATAATTGGAACTTTTGGGAAAATTGGAAGGGTGGGGGGGTAATATTTGGAATTTATGAAATTTCACAGGAGGATTTATACAATTTGCAAAATAAAATAAACATTTTTTGGTTTTAAAATTTCCTTCAATAGAAGCTAAATAGTTTCGGCTTCTATCGGGCTATTCTATTCCATACTTCGGGCTTATAATTGGAACTTTTTTGAAAAGGATGGGAAAATTGGAAGGGTGGGGGTTATATCTGGAATTTATGAAATTTCACAGGATTTATACAATTTGCAAAATAAAATAAACATTTTTGGTTTTAAAATTTCCTTCGATAGAAACTAAATAGTTTTCCATTAATAAAAATAATAAATTAATGAAACAAATTTACATAAAATAATTAATTTAGCTACGAAAGGAATATGAACAAAAATTATAATAAACTCAGTATAAATATCTATTAAGTCTTAGTGCATAAAAATCAAGGAAAACATTAATAGTATTACATAGAGAGCATATGTCATTCTGATACAATGGGTATACAAAGAGGGAAGCAGGACGTTTCGGTCCCAATACATTTTGGTCCTTTGCCATTTCAGTCCCTTCTCCAGCAAGCTGAAATTTTATGCACTTGAAATAGGTGACATAATTTTATAGAGGACATTGTAGAGTTTTTTAAATAAAGACCTTAAAATTTTAGTAACAGCTCACACAAATTTCGTATGTAATTATTTTTAAAAGCAGGGGGGGGCGGGGGGGATTGACATTTTCTATATTTTAGTGTATTATAAGTATAAGGTCCTGATAAATTCAAACATTTATAACTCGCTAATTAGATTATTGCAAAACACTCATATTTTGTATGGTAAACGTAATCTTTATAAAAGGAAGGACATTATCAGATTCTTTAACTGAACTCCCTAAATTTTAGTATAACCCGAATATAAGGACTCAAAAACGCAAACACTTAATAACACAGATCAAAATTGTCGCAGATCACACAAATTTCGTATGATAATCGTAATCGTTTTAAAAAGCAGGGGGGGGGGGCTCTGTTGACTTTTTCTATATTTTAGTGTATCATAAGTATAAGGTCCTAATAAATTAAAATATTTATAACTCAATCTATAATTATCGCAAAACACTCATATTTTGTATGGTAAACGTAATCTTTATAAAAGGAGGGACATTATCGGATTTTTTAACTGAACTCTCGAAATTTTAGTATAACCCAAATATAAGGCCCCGAAAACCGCAACACTTATAACTTGGATACAAATTGTAGCACCCCATGCAAAATTCATATGGTAGAAGAAATCGTTTTTAGGAGTGGGTGGAAGGGGGAGTTCTGAGGATTCTTTATAGAAGCTCCTCATATTTTAGCCTATAATAAAGTCCAGACAGTTTAAAAACATTTATTAGTCGAGCTTTAATTTTCATATGCAAATGCCCATGCACTGCACCTATTCAAAGTTTCTGCACATATTCTAAATTTATGTAGAATGGCATTTCAGTTACTCCTGAAATCAAGATAGCAGGATGAAAAGTATAAAAAACATCGAGAAATGCTGTTCTTTTCAAAACATTCATATTTCTTCAAAGAATGAAAGTAATTATGTGGGAGGTCCTGTCCACAGTTGAACTCGGAAGCGAAAAGGCTATTGTATGGAAAGGGGATTTGCATCTGACATTTGTATAAAGATGACAAACTATTAAGATGGGCGTTCACCATTTATTGGCATGCAGAATTTTCGTTAAGAAGGGGATAATAGTATTTAGATGCTACTTTATTAGTATTTTAAATAATATGCCAACACCATCATAAAAAAGTTTAAAAAAATCCCGGCACCGCGGGGTTTTGATTTGCTATTTGATTAATATCATACTGTATTTTATTAATTAGTTAATATCATCTTAGAAAAATTGAAGACATTCATCGTTAAATTGTTAAAAAAAAATTCTCAAAATTAAATTGTTTTTATTAAAGGTATTTATTAATAACAATTCAAAATAATTTAAATTATTAATTGTTTATGTAACTAACGTATCAATTACTTGTTTAAAAACTATTACATGAACTATATAATAGTTATTTTAGTGTAAATGCAAATATATTTTTTAAATTTTCAGTTATTATAATGTTATTAACTTCATTGGGATTTATAAAAATGATAAGGATTCTGAAGATAAATATGTTGTTTATTTATTTATTAGTTAATTTATAATATTTTTCTTGCTCTTTAATTATAATTAATTAATATCTTGCTTTTTGTGAATTGTAAACTATAACTGAGCTTTAAAAAAAAAATTAAAATCTGCATCTGGACAATAATGTCCCCTAACACTGTTAAAAATTATTTTTATGTATTTGTACAATGTTGCATTATTATTATTGTTATTATTATTATGTTTAATTAATTAATTATTACTTAGACTTTATGTTTTTGGCTGATCTTTCAAAAAATTTTTATTTTATTTTTTTGAAAATAATAAATCAGAATTTTTGAATGAAAGCTTTAAGTGATGAATAATTGCTATTAATAATTCTCAAAACTGTTCGTAATTTTAGTATAAAAATTAAATTAATATTTTATTAATATATATATTTTAAATTTAATGTATCCTTAATTTATTAAATTAATAACATTATTAATATACATTACAAATTTTTACTTAAAAATAAAATCGATACATAATATTTTTTATGTTCAATTTACCATTATATTTTATAGTAGTTATAAACTGAAATTTATTCTTTACCTGTTTTTTTTTTTATATTTAAAGTTACCAAAATGTAAAACTATTAATATAATTATTAATAAAAGTAAAATAAAAATATATTATTTTTTTTCTGGGAAAGTGGGGAGGAAAAGTGTAGTATAAAAAATAAATAAATAAAAGACAAATATAAAAAAGCTTAGTTTTGTCAGTTAAAATTTACAAATAAAATTAATTAAAATAATAGTTACATTATTATATAAAATTAAAAATAATAATCTTATTACAAAGAAATAGGCCCAGATTCAATAAAATTAGCTCACAAAATTGTCTTCAAAGGGTGAGAAGACTTAAAAAATTGCAAGCAATAACAATAATAATAATAAAATGAAGTGGTGGGTGGAATTTTCTGAAAACAAAATATTTTTCATAGCACGCCTAGTTACCAAATCACTATTGTTTTCCCAATGTTTATAATGGTAAAGTAACTTATGAAAACAAATTTATAAGATGCTACTTTGTATTATAAAAATAATAAGAAAAATTAAATTTGTGCTTCAATAAATATATCTCATTTCTGAATTATTAAAGGACAGTGTGTAGAGGGGTGGTTCGAGGAAATATTTGCATATAATAGCTTATAAGTGTCTATAATAGCTTATAAGTGTCTAATTGAATTACTGAAGACATTTATGATTAATTTAATTGGAAGAAGAAAAAAATCACAGTTTAATTATTTAACTAATGATAATTTAAACGTTCTAAAAATGTATGAAAACAACCCAAAAAAACATTTATGGCAGTTTATAGTATATATAAAATACCTAATAATAATAATAAATAATAAAACTTAAAAAATCCATTCTGTAAAATACTAATAGTTAAAAAAAAAAGACAATGTCCCTGTAAATTATATCACATTGTTCAATCAAACAAATTTTCAGCTCGCTGTGATTTCATAATCACGAGTTATAAAAGTTTAAATTTATTGGATTGTTATATTCAGCTTTTTATAAAATTTGAAGGGGGGGGGGGCAGGGGATGTTTTTTTAAAAGGGCCCAAATAATGTTCAAATTGCAGCGTTTGGCGGGCCCGCGACAATTAGAATCTGAGTTATAAGGTGGTGAGCACCAAAATTGCAAGGGACCGAAATGGCCAAGGACCGCAATGTCTCGGAACCAAAATGGCCAGGGACCGAAATGTTGTGTACCCTGTAAAGAGATTACTTACAAATAAATTGCATAATATATATTCATTTAGGAGATATGGAAACAAAAAAATTAATGCATTTCCTGTAAAAATTGAAAGTGTTAGAAAATAAAACTTGAAAGGGAGGGCTTATAAATGGTACTTTTTCAAAAAAGGAAAAATTCTCATATATTGGGGGGGGGGGGGGGGGGGGCTTAATTTTGGTACCTGCTAATAATTTTTTTTTAAGTCTGTTATTAACTTTTGCTTTAATTTTTGCAGGTTGCTTCGTTTTATGAATATATGGGCATCATCTAATTTGTGCAAAGCTCGGGAAGCATCCTCTTGTTTATAGGGAAACTTTGTACAGTTTTCAGTGCTGTCGGTTTATTCTGAGGAGTTGTTAAAAATTAAAGACCAGCTTGTCCTTACTAAATGGCTTCTGATTAAATATATAGTATTGACTGGGATGACGTCTAGATACCACAATTGGGAAAGGATTGGCAATTAAATCCAAAGATTCTCGGGTCGAGACTCTGCCTGAACTCATTTCATTCAGTTGGAAAAATTTCTAATCCTAGTAACTTTTTAATCAAAAAATGTTTTCACCCTAGGCACTATTTTATGAAATTCTATATCATGTTAAACAAATGAATTAACATTAATTTTCCGACTTAACTGACAGGACCTCAATATTATTTCATGTTAAGTGATATTTGTTAACAAGGTTTGACTGTATTAGACATTTGGCTAAAGTTTTGATTTTGGGTTGGGTTTTGACTATTTTGTGTCGGATTCAAGTTGGCCAGATTTTTCATAAGAAGGTTCAAGATATTTTTTCTGATTAAAAACTATTTATTTGAATATTAATGAGTATAAATATGTTCCTTTTTTTGCCTAAAAACTAAAATTAAAAATTAGAGATGTCATTGTAGACTAATTTTCCAAAATTGCATTAATTTTCTTTCACTCTGGGTGTGGGTTAAAGTGCGTCTAGTTTGAGTCAAACATTTTTTGCCGGGTTCAGACAGGGTCAAAACTCAAAGGGGACATGTGCTCTGGGTGCCAGAACGAAGGCAACGGCGGTGCCAAATGAAGATTTTGAATGTCGTTTGACACAAAAATGTGTATGGTTTACAATTACAAAAAAGTTAGACTATATCTACCCGATATATATAAAATCCTAATGAAACGAATTTATAAAAATTTTATAAAACGACTGATTATGTTTCACAGCTATTTCTCTTAAAATATGGAATGTTTGGCGATGGAATTGACACAAATTATCTGTAATGAGCCATGGATGTCAAAATGTTATTAGAATTTTTAAATTTGAATTAGTTTTCGAGATATTAATTTTTTTCTAAATTTAATGACATTTATGTAATTATGGCAACAAAATTACACAATTTATGTGGGAAAAGGGAGAAAATTTAAATTTAGAGATTATTAGATTTTTTTTTTCATCATTTTCAAACTGAATTTGAAATTATCTTTTATTTCAATTGCAAGTGAAGAAAATATAGTGATTAAATTATGTTTTCCTGGAAAGTTGAAAAAAATAATTATTAAATAATAATAATAATAAAATAAATAATAATTTCTCATTTATTTTAATTAAATTTTAATCATTTCAAGATAATTTTTTTAAATATTTTAGAAAAGGTTATTATTTTAAATTGTTGCCTTAAAAATTTATTTACATGTGAATATTAAAAGTGAAAGAAAACTTAAAAATAACAAATACATTAATTTGTGTTAAAAGCAGTAAATTGGAGAAATTATGTCATATTTAAAATGGCTGAATAATAATGCTGCCAAACAATTTAAATTTATATCTATGCGAGTCATTTATTTCATATTTCAATATTATATTTTTAATTAATGTTTTCAATTCTAAGACACCACAGATAATAATATTTCCTTTTAACAAAAGTATTTTTATGTGAATGTTAAAAAGAGAATTAAAACTTTACTGAAAATTATTTAAAATGTCTGTATTGTATTTTGTTAGTCTTTTCATAACGTTGTTAAAAAATACTGGGATGGCAAAGACTCTGTTTACTGAATTTCTTTTATTTAAGTTTATTTTCAAATGTTTAAATGACCTTATTTAATCAAACATGAAAACAGACATTGGATGTAATAACAACAGCCGAATCGGCCTTAAAATTTCTCAATCAAAGGTAAATGAATGGAAACCTGTTTACAGAGAGATCAATATACTTGTTTTTTATTTATAATTCAATCTTCTCTACTCTTTTTAAAGCTGATCAAATTAGTGTGTCTTTAGATTCTGCAGTGTCTGAGCGGGGGTTAGCAAGCATAGCTCGTAGAAGGCAGAGCCCCCTAGTATATATATATATATGTATATGAAGTTTGGATAAAATGTCTCAAGCCATAAAATCCAAAAGGAAAACTGAATCAAATGCATTAAAACTGATAAATAAATAAAAAATATTAACCCCTTCGCGACAAGAGTTTTTTGCTTAATTTTTTACCACCGGTTTTTCAAAACAGAAAATTTTCCGTAATTGAATCACAAAAATGCTCTGACTAAATAAGGTAAACTTTACAATTAAAAATAACTGGTGGGAATAATGAAGGATTCTGAGCACCTTAAGTGGCACGTGTAGTGGTCGCTCGTCTCCAAGGGGTTTTAATCTACAATAAAGATTGCAAATGAATAAGACAAAAAAAAAAACTGTTCTCTTAGACCTATTTTTATACTTCCATTCCAAATATACCATGTCTATGCCTTTTATCATGGAAATCCCTTCCTGTGTAGGAAGAATTACTAACATTTTTCAAGGTCAATCTCTCCTCATGTCTCTGTGATACTGACCAGAAAGTATAATTGACAAGCGATTCCCTCGATTTTCTGTTAGATGAAAAATTTCCATGAAGAGTGTTCTATGCTTTATTTCTTTCTCGCTGAGCAGCATAGAGCATTCTTTCTTTTTTCCCGCTTTGCCATTAGGGCTGGGTGATATATCGATATAAAATACAAATCATGATAACGATATTAAAAAACCCTATACACAACGGTATATCATGAATACCATAACTGTGACATAAACCATGATTATCATAGTTCTTCATTAAACCGCAACATTAAGCAGCACTTCTTCAGCTTCAAGAACTATAGATTCTCCCAGTCTAAACCCTGATATTAAATACTGAATCGTCGGTTCCAGTTATCATGATACTAACGGAGTGACTTCTCCCAGTCTAAACCATGATATTAAAAATACTGATTCTAAGGTTTCAATATTCTTGATATTAATGGTGCGACTTCTCCCAGCCTAAACTGTGATATTAAATGCCGACTCCTCGGGGGTTGGTGTTCATGATACTAATGGTATGTGATTTCATTTTGGCATTTATATGGTGGGTGTTAAATATCATACATGCAGTTTTTCATGCGATCGTTGACAGCAGATGATATATATATATATATATATATTTTTTTTTTTACGGTATTGGCGGTGTATGCTGAATCTCGGAGCGTATGCGTTGTATGCTACAGACACCATGGCTTTCATTTCATTATGGTATTTAGATTTCAGTAGTGTAGATGAATATTTGCTCTTTGTTATTGAACAAGGTGTGAATAAGGGCGATAAAAAAATGAAATATAACATTTTATTTGCAACAGTAGATTTAATTAGACAAATGAAATAATAATTATATAGTCGGGACCCTGCAGCGCACTTTGGCCGGGACACCTCATGTGACATATCGTGACCACTTATTCATGTTATGCACCTTTGGTGTCCCTCTCCCCCTCCCCCCCCCCCCCCGCGGGAGGGTCCTTTTCTAAATTTTGCCGTTACCCCACATGTGACATATCATTGCAAAGGCCTGTGACTGCTTACTTATTTTATGCACTCCCGGTGCTCTGCCTATCATTTTGACACCCGGGGCGGGGGGTACTTTTCTAAATTTTGCCGACACCCACCATGTGACATATAGTTGAAAAGGCCTGTGACCACTTATTCATGTTATGCACCTCCGGTGTCCCTCCCCCCATTTTGCCGCTCAGGAGGGGGACTTTTCTAAATTTTGCCATTGCCCCTCAAATTACATATCATTAGAAAGGTCCGTGACCGCTTAATCATTTTATGTACCTCTGGTGCACCGCCTCTCATTTTGCCTCCTGGGAGGAACTCTTGAAAAGTTTGCCACCACCCCTTGTATGACATATTGTTGGAAAAGCCTATGACCACTTAATCATTTTATGCACCTCCGGTGCTCCTTCCTCCAATTTGCCCCTCCCCCCCCCCCCCCCAAAGGACACTTTACTAAATTTTGCCGACACATTTCATGTGACATATCATTCGAAAGGTCTGTGACTGCATATTCATTTTATGTACCTGTGATGCCCCACCCCTTAATTTTCCCCACTGGGGGTCACTCTTCTAAAATTTGCCTACACCCCTTATGTGACATATCGTTGGTAACGCCTGTGACTGCTTAATCATTTTATGTACCTCCGGTGCTCTTTCCTTCTTAGTCCCCTCAAGGGGGACACTTCTAAATTTTGCTGACACCCCTCTTATGATATATCGTTCGACTATCGTATACGACTTCTGTCTCAAGAACTAATGCACGGATTTTCATCAAACTTCAGATTTAGTTACATGTTGACGTAAGTTTTACTGATTAGGGTTTGATGTTAATACTTCAATATGTGGTGCTGCTATGCTGCATTTTTCACTATTTTTGCTTTAGCTCTAGAACTATTGCAAGGATTTTCATAAACCATCAGATTCAGTTAGCTGTTGACATAACTTGTTGCTGATTAGGTTTTGGTGTTAATCGTGCATAAGTGGCACTGCAATGCTGCATTTTCTATAATTTTTGCACTAACTTTATCTGAAGAACTGATCCATGGCTTTTCATTTAGTCAAACTTCAGATTAGGTTAGACGTTGATATAACTTGTTGCTGTTTAGGTTTTGGTGTTAATCGCCTAATAGGTGGTACTGCTATGCTGAATTTTCTATTATTTTCACAATAGTTGTATCTCATAAACTAATGCACAGATTTTAATCACATGCTTATTAGGCTTGGACATATACTGCCCCAAAATAGTTGCGTTTATGCTTTTTGGATTGGGGATTTAGGTTGCAGACATCTAATAGGGTGGGTGCCAAAATTCAATGATTTGTTTGAAAGAAGCAATGCTTATATCGCTTTTTTAAATGCACACAATATAGTGAACCTATATCTTTAGAATCCTCATGATGGGCATATATTGTCATTTAATTTTGGCACTCTGATAGCGAATTTTGAAGTATTGACATTTATGAGATAGAAGAAAGTTTTGGGATTGGCACATCTGACTAGTTTCTTTTAGCGTTTAATTATTTACATTTGCTTATTTATATATAGTTTTTATTAATCTATTTGACAATGATATAACTTTTCTAAGAAAATTTAATCTTTTATAAAATATATAATGTATATTAAAGTTATGCATATATTATGAATGTATATATATATTTAATATCAATCATTTTATTACTTTCTTTAGTTTCATACGTTACTTGATGTTTTACTACTTTGTTCATATGTCATAATGTCGATATATCAGAATATCATAAGATGCCGATTTACCATGATATTTAATTCTAGACATCGTCCAGCCCTACTTGTCATAGGCAAGGTGGGGTGGCTGCCCAAGACGATAAAAACAAAGGTGGTGGGGGGGGGGGGGGAGCTGAAGAATGCACAAAGTAAAATACTTAGTAAAACCTTTTTGTTTTTAAGAGTATAGCATTTGCCATTTCTAGATTTTTGCTGCCCTGTTCTTTTTATTCAGGGTTGTAAAAAACCTAGGTTTTTTATAAAAAAAACCTAGCCCGGGTGGGTAGCTGGGTGGGTACCCAGGCAGCTATCCACTAGAACACTGCTTTTATTGCAATTTTTTTTTGCATCTATATCCAAACTTAGAGGGAGCGAGATTGGATGATTGTCTGGGATATTAAAAACAAAGGAGTAGAAAATGCGAAAAATAAAATACTTAGTAAAAACGAAGACAGATAAAAAAAAGAATATATCATTTTTAGGGGTGCAGAAAAAGAATTTCATCCAGGATGTGATGATTAGTAAAGCCGTCCTTACCGTTATTCCTCAAAATTATTTTTTTCGTCCTCTTTCCATTTCTAGGTAGGTGACAACTGAAAAATGCCGACCATGCCTCTTACTATAATTTAAGTTTTACATACAGATTCGGCCTTAAGAATGTGAGGTCGGGCAACTGCCAATGACATGAAAAAGTTAGCGATGAAATATATGCAAGATAAAATAGTAAACTTTTATATATATTTTTTAAAGAATATAGCATTTGTAGAGGTGCAGTAAAAAATCTTGCAGAGGGCATCATGACTAGTAAAACCACCCCCAAACTATTTTTTTTCCATCTTTTTGTCATTTCTACGTGTTTTGCTGCTCTAGATGACAACTGAAGAATTCCACCCCATTCCTTTTGCTGTAATTTTTTTTTTTTTTTTTTCATCCAGATCCAGCTTTAGGAGGGACGAGGTTGGGCAACTGTGGGGTATACTAAATACAAAAGGGTGAAAGATACACAAATACTTAGTAAAACTTTTTTTTTTTTTTTTAGAATACATCATTGTAGGAGCACAGAAAAAAATCTAGACTAGGATGCCATGGCTAGTAAATGTCTTTATCCTTCTAAGTTATTTTTTTTTGCCCACATTAAGATATTTTATGGTATTTAAATTCCTGTTATGCCTGCAGAAAATCCCAGTTTTTGACTTAAGGGCGCTGGTCACTGGCGGAAAATATCGCGTTCAGCTCATATAGTAGACTGTTCCTACCCCCCCTACGAGCTGTCAGAGAGGCGTGTACTTTTAATAGCCGTGAAGTCCAAGAGATATTATCGGCTATCTGTTGACAAAATTTACGAGCCAGTAGGAATGGAAAGTTCTCCCATAGCAGCTATTTTTGTTAGTAGGGAAATACTACAAGTTCTTTTGCACTTTTTATAATACACGAGATCACACTGAACAATTTTACTGTTATTATTATTATTATTACAGCAACGCAACCGGGAATTCCATCAAGGAATAAGTTTCAATTGAATAATTTCGACTTTTATAAATGCCTACATTTTAGAAAAGGTTTGATAAAAATTTAAATATGACATTAAAAATTGATTCAATGTAATTCTCCTGTCTAAAATGATTTTGATGTTTCACCTTACTTTATATTATGTTTATTATATGTTCATGTTTACCTTCAAATTTAACCATCCTAAATTTTAAACAAATAATTATTAAATCAACTTGTCTATAACTCGTTTTCATAATTTAATTACGTAATATTCAGTGTTTGTGATTTTTTTCCTTTGTTTATGTAAAGCAACATTAATTTACTACTGAAAAATCAAAGCACAATTGATTATAATTAATTACTGTAATATGTATTTTTTTTTAAATGTTTGTTTATAGATAAAAATATTATTATAAATCATCAGGTAAAGAAAATATGGTCAGAGTGAAGATTTTAGTCTGAGTTACACATTCATTCTTCAATATGATATATTTAAAAATATTTCACAAATTTATTGAACACTTTAAAATTCGATGTTTCGTTGAGATTTTGGACCTATTTTTATAAACGATAATAGATACAGCCATCGGTATTTCTCACTGGGTAAGACAAAGAAGCTGAATTCTCAATGTAGTAACCGCCCCCCCCCCCCTCTCCACCTAAAAGCGAAAAAAAATAAAAGGTTGTAAGAGAATTTTATCAAAATATCTCCGATTACTGAAGTTATTCAATATATTGGCACGTATTTAAGTATTTATATAATGAAATTAAACTACAGTGCAAAATGAACATAAATTATACAAAAAATACTCCAAGTAGTGTTTTTTAATACAGCTTTATTTGACAAAAGCATAATATAAGATTTCCAATAACTCAAATTAACGGCCATAAATTCGAATTTTGAAAGTTATTTCATTTAATTTTGATCATCTTTTAATAAAATTAACATTATTAAAGAATATTGAAAATTGCGAATTTCAATACATGTAACGATATCTTCCTTAATTCTCTATTCAATCAAAGGATACAATATTAAATATAGATATAGATATAACATACATCAATGTATATACGATTCACAAAGACAAAATATCAAAGTATAATATTAATATGTATCGATATGAGGGAAAAAAAATCATTAAATGAATATTAGTATTGCACATGCTAAGTACACCCCCCCCCCCTCCTACTCAACATTGCTCCCACCAAAAATATCTAACAATATTAACTGAAAGGAAAGTAAAAACATAATATGTTTGCTCTGCATATTTAAATTTTCAAATAATATTAGTTTTTTTTAAATTATGTGATTGTAAATTTTAATTAAAGATGTGGAATGCTTCCTCAAAAAATTATTATTTTTATATTTTCCCCCAAAACTTTGTTAACCTTGCCTCGAGTTTATAAGAATTTTGTTATATTAAACAAAGAAACTTCTGTATTTATATAGTTATTATATAGTTTATACATAATATTTTCTGTATTTATATAGTTACATCCGAATGTAAATATTACCCGAACTTTCTTTTTTCTTACAGAGTATTTAAATAAAGCACATTTTTTTCCCCTTTATGTAGATTAAAACTTAGCACTGAAAATTATTTAAAAAACATTAATTACCCAAAATATACCATAGTAGTTTTCTCATACATTAGGAAGGTTCACAGCTGTCTTCCACACATTTTAACAATTTTTTTTCTTTTCTTTTTTTTTCTTTTTCTGATCATTTTTTTAATAAAATTGACATTATTAACAAATATCCAAAATTGCTAAGCTCAATACATATAATTAATTTTCAGTTAATTCTGTCATTGTCGTCTATTTAATTAAAGGATACAATACTCAATATAAATGCAATAAAGCTGCAGCAACATATATATGATTCACAAAAACAAAATGCCAGAGTATAATATTAATACATTGTACAAGTGAGACAAAAAAAATCATTGAATGAAAATGTGTAATGTGCATGCTGAGTTCCCACTCACCCTCGACTTACTTCCAACAAAAATATCCATAACAATATTAACTGAAAGTGAAAACAAGAAACATAATATGTTTGCGCTGCATATTTAAATTTTCAATTAATATTCATTTTTTAAATTATGTGATTGTAAAATGTGTGTGTGTTTAAAATGCTCAAAAAGGAAACCAAAAAGAAAAAGTTGACTGTGATAGTGTGACGCAGGTTGTTCACTCTCAACGGTGTCCAATGGCTGATTCCTAAACCGTTAGTCATAGACATATAGTTCCAATTACAAAAATGTTTTAAATGAAGTAAAGAAGTATTTTAAAAGCGATTTCGGTCAATAAAAAGATTTTTTTTTTCTTAAATATGAAATTTTATTTTTTATACTGTCTCATGCCCCGGGTCCTATAAGTAATATTTAGTAAAATTTTCTAATATTACACTGACAAGTAAGACCAAAAAAAAAAAAAAAAAGAAAAAAAAAAGCCATTATTCCATGATTAAAACTGACCGAATATCTGTTTAAAGTTGGAGCACATTTTTTGCTGCGAAATAGCGGTCATTCACAAATTTAGCAGAAATATCGTCAGCTGTATTAAAAAAATAGTTGAGAGTAAAATTGCAATATAAATTTGAAATCTATAATCATTCCGACATATTAATGCAAAATATACAATTTGTACTAAACAAATAAGAGGGGAAAAATAACTGAATTTCTGTTAAATAAGATTATGAACAGCAACAGCTTCATTTCTTTACAAAATTATACATATTATAAAATGCTATTAGGTTGCAAAATTTGAGTTGTGTTATGTTCCTTAGCTTTTGATAATTGACAGTATGTATTTTGTAGCGAAGAAACCGGAATTGACTCTCCCTTTTTTACCACGTAAAGATTTTTTACAAATCATAATAGCATAAAAGTCATGAATTTCAAAGTTTCATAACTCGGTCAATTTCAGTGTTAGATGAACATATATTTTTGTTGAGTTTCATGAGTTATTTTGACTTTATTTTTAGTGTAACAGGTAGTTTTTACTAAATATCACTTATAGAACGTATATATATTTCGAAATATTTTAAGAAATATTTTTATTGACCCAGATCGCTTGCTTGATAAAAGTCGTGATAAGTTGGCCCAAGTAATGTCCTTGAACAATTGCGTGATTTTGACGCACTTCTATTTAGATTTGTGAATGAAAATGTGCATTTATGTCATCTTTTATTGATGTAAACATTTCGCCATTTTGTGTTTTTTTTATTAAATAAAATTCGTATAATTAGAAAATCTTTCTGTGTAGTTGATGAATTAATTACATTTTATTTTATATGAAAAAAAAAAAACATTTTGAATCTAAGGCACACAGACTTGAGCCACAAGTATAATTAATTAATAATTATGTATATTTCATAAATACGCATAATTAATTAATTATTATGCATATTTAATAAGTGTGTGTAATTAATTAATAATATATTTATGTATTTATTAATTACTATAATACATACAATTTAATTACTTTAAAAAAGTTTTTGGACATATTCGTTTTCGTTTTCGGTCGAAAATAGAAATATCTCCAAAATTCGGTTTCGGTTTTACATTAAAAACCTGTTTCGGTCAATCCTTAATAATAATTATATATACCATTTCTAAAAAAAAAAAAAAAATACAGGTGTCCTTAAAGTTTTTACACAGTCAAAAATAGCGTTTTTTTGCATAATTATGATTTTTTTGCAATAAAAAGGACACAGATACATTCTGTTGACTTTTATATTAGTATTTCCACTTTATGATCAAAATTAAATTACCATTTCACATGTCGCATTTTCAATTTACCAAAATTTTTGCTGTCCTTATAGTTTTTACATGCACTGTATATATATACTATATATATATATATATATATATATATATATATATATATATATATGTATAATGCTTTTCACACAATTAAAATACCAGGAATAATCTACTATATTATAATAATTAGATATTACGAGTTTAGTTTAAACTAAATAATTTATAGTAATATTACCACATACAAGCTGCAAAAGTGTTATTCAAAATACTTCACAAATTCATAAACAAATTTTACAACAAAAGAATTTGTTTGTAAAGGCCTGTACATATATAACTTTATCAAATTTAGGGGAATTGTGGACACCTTCCTCCCTTTACAATATCATACGTTATCAATCTTCTATTCCTCTTCCCCCAATGATATCGTTATCAATGTCTAAAAATTCTTTTTATTATTACAATTTTTTCTTTCTTTTTCTTTTCATACGTTTGCAGCGATATTATACATTTATTATTCACATATTTTACTGATTTGAATGAAGAAAAGTCAATAAAATACTATTAAACATGAAATAGCTTTATACCAAAAAACATTTTAAGGAAATATTATATAAAAGTGTT
The DNA here is from genome assembly GCA_963932465.1 of Maratus speciosus. Taxonomy (NCBI): domain Eukaryota; kingdom Metazoa; phylum Arthropoda; class Arachnida; order Araneae; family Salticidae; genus Maratus; species Maratus speciosus. The sequence goes on along the minus strand of OZ010796.1, from coordinate 147,419,455 downwards.
TAATAATAGCTTTTTGTTACATAATGCATTTTCCTGCACTTGCCCCCTGTATGGGAAAAGAGTAAGCAGAAATAAGTTCTTATCAATAAAACAAGTGGCCAATATTCTTCCCATTTTTTTACGAGTTAAAAAACAAGTATAAGTTCGAATCTGGTTACTCTAACAACGCATTCTATGCTCATGTGGCAGAAGAATAGGAATGCCAAACGTTGGGATGTTCCATATTTTGGAATAAAATTATTTTATAATTATTTAATGGTTTTAGTAACAACTTTGTACTTTCATAAAAATAGATAGCAGACTAAGCAAAAAGTTAAAAGACTATTTTGATGAAAAAAAAAATGCTTAGATAAAAAATGATAAAGATTATCAAAAGACACCTCCTCCTACAGATACATTACGATATCAAATGCCAGAGTCCTCCTCCCTCTAAAGTGATATCCTTATATATGTACAGCCCCTAAGATATTTACGTATTTTTTTTTTACTTCTCAATGATATAACAGCAAAATTTCAGATAGAAAATAAAAGAAACAAAATATAGAAGGAAATATATGGAGCGTAACAGATGAAAAATGTATGCTTTGAACACTAAACTCATTGAAAAAATAAACTCATTTACAAAATCTACATATATCATATACATTTTGATTATACATAAAAAATACATTTTTTTTTCTTATTTACATAAGTAGATAACTTAATCATACATATTGCATCTTTCATAAAATTTTAAAATGCTCAAAAAGGAAACAAAAAAGAAAACAGTTGACTGTGATAGCCTGACGCAGCATATACAGTGTGCGAGCTGTATAGCACCTCCCGTGTACGCAGCCGAAGGCACCGGGTCCTCCAACATGATGATCGTTTGTAAAGATTTTCGTTTTAAAATATAAAATCCTTCAACACTGATTTTGGCATGTTTGAAATAATTATCACGGCCCAAGGCAACAACTGGCGGGTCGGCGAATACATAATAATTAATCATAATTTATTTCTGTAAATCACACACACTTTATATATATATATTCAATTTAAAAATAAATATCTGAGTATAATTTTAATACGTAAAAAAAAAAAAAAAAAAAAAAAAAAATTATTTAAATAATAAGAAAGAAAAATCATGCACCAAGCATAGATTATAAAACACTTTCAAACACTTCCAAAGTGCTTTATCAAGACTTCGCCGTTTAAAAATGTAAATAAGATACCCAAGAAAACGTTTTAGAAATAGCGCATTTGAAAATCGGATATCAGCAATTACCGTCCACAGTCGAAAAGGTACTTTAATTCGTCTCTGCAGCTCTGTATATGATCTATATATTTGTACATATTCTACACAGTCTGCTAAAATTTAGTATAATAAGAAAACGCATAACACAGTTAAAAATTCACTACCAATAGGCAGAAACGTACTTGAATTCTTTTGTACAGCCCTGTATATTACATATACATTTTTATGCACGTAATATAAAAAGTTGAAATTTAATTCAGGCAAAAACACTCTTAAAACTCTTCACTCCTCATTTTTATTTATTTATTTATTTATTTTTCTACTCTCCCATTACCTCCCTACTCTTCCTTTCCTTTTCTTCCTGCACACTGAGTTTGAAATACCGTATTTTATGGAAGAAACGCCGCACTCCTCAAATTGGCCTGAATAAGCTTAAAAATATCGTAATCGCTGCACCCGTTGTAAACGCCGCATCCATCGGAACGCTACTTTTGTCGAAATACTTCTTTCAATTTTAGCAGTAGTTTAAGTTACTAATATATTATGCTGTGCATACAAGTCAAATTCAATATGTAAAATAAACATACATCTAAAATAATGGACAAACTGAAGAATTGTGATCATGTGGTTTAAACTACTGGTGTATTATGTACATGAAAAATTAATGTGTTATGAAAGACATTTTCATGAAACCCTTATAAATACACACACACACACACACACAAACATATATATATATACAATTTTTGAATGGAATTAATTTAATATAACATTTGGGGCCTCCTGTTTTCTCAGTTTCGAGTCATGTTTTCTCAATTTCGAGTCCCTTCAAAATTTTCTGAGGGAAGCAAAACCTAAACGTGGCTAAATTGACTTTGAAAACTTCTCTCAGCTATTTCTATCCCCTCTAACTATTCCCCTGACCCAACTTTTATTACTCCGGAGTCCAAGCAAACGCAACGGGGTGTCGCTCCCCATGGAGTGATGGATTATATCGAGGGGGAAGACACTGAAATCATCAGAATAGAAATATATGCGTTTTGTTTTAATTATAGCTCCCTCCCTAATTAATTTCAATGAAATATTTTTATATCAATGGATAAATTGGAAACTGTACATTTTTTCGTGTTTTTTTTAATTTCCAAACGACCTAATAGAACTGCCATAATTTACAATTTAATGAGAGGTAGAAATTATTTTGGTCATGCTCCGAGTATTTCACGTAAAATCAAATATTTAAAATTATTTTTAATATAAAATGAAAACTAGGATGAAAAGTGACAAGTTTTAAGAATTGCATACAGAAAACAAAATTCGAAAATCTTAATTTTTTCATGAGATATCCTTAGAAAAGTGAGACAAAATATTCCCATAGGTTTACATGGAGAACGGAAAACGGGATTGCAAGTGATCAGCACCCTTAAGAATCCACACTAGTCAGTAGACATGGGAAGAAACGAAAACGCTAATGTTAAGTGTATGGAAAGTTATTTTCAAATTTCTCGCTTGCATTTTAATATTTTTAAATGATTGTTTTGCATAGGATAGCTGAAGACGTTCTACAACTGGACCAGATTTTACTTTTTCGATTTTGTTTATAGTTTTTTTTTTTTTAGATTGGGATATTTTCAATTTCAGAACCAGTTCTGAAAGTGGAAGTAATTTTTCAAAAAAAATCTGAAACTAAAATCGAAAAAGTAAAAACTAGCCCGGTTGTAGGTTGGCCTCAGCTATCCCCTGCAGAAAAAAATCCAAAATATTAATAAAAAATACAAAAAAATCAAAAATATTAAAATCCAAGCAAGATATTTGGAAATAACAGCCCTATATAATTAACATTAGCATTCGCATTTCTCCATGTGACTAGTCTAGACTCTTAAGAACTTACACTAGTCACGCAAAGGAACTAGCAAGGTAATGTTAAACTTATGGGAATGTTCTTTTCAAATTTCTCATTTTCATGTTAATATTTTAAATTATTTTTCTTAGGATAACTGAGGTTGAGCTTTAACATTTCTATTTTGTATGTTCCAGATTTTTTTTTTTTTTTTTTTTTTTTTTTTAATGAGAGTACTTTTACTTTCAAAACTGGCACCTAAAGTGAAAGCAACTTTATAAAAAAAAATCTGCAACAAAAGTCGAAAAAGTATACTAACCAGCTTAGAATTCAACCTCAGCTATTCTAAACAAAAAAATATTGAAAAGTATTAACCCCTTGGGGACGAGCGACCGGTATTCATGCCACGTATGTTGCTCAGAATTGGGGATTATTCACACCAGTAATTTTTTATTGTAAATTTTGCCTTATTTAATCCAAGCATTTTCCCAATTTAATTAGGCAAAAATATCTGTTTTAAAAAACCAGTGATTAAAGATTAAAAAATCTGTAAAAGACGCTCGTCTCCAAGGGGTTAAAATGCAAGTGAGAAATTTTAAAAAGAACACTCCCATAGGGTTAAGATTAGCGATCCAGTTTCTTCATATTAGTCATGCCAAAACACTTGTGCACTAATATTAAACATATGGGAGCATTCTTTTAAGAATTCTTGCTTGAATTTTAATATTTTAAAATGTTTTTTCATCTACCTGTTTTCATATACCTGAGGTCGATATATAACATTGTGCATTTTTACTTTTTCAATTCTGGTTACATTTTTTTATATGAGGATACTTTCAATTTCTGAAGTAGTTCCAGTTTTCCAAAAATGGAAGTGTCTGAATATATAAAAAAAAAAAAACTTTAATCAATATTCTCTGTTCTGCGTCGGGTTAGAATGTGGGATGATGAAATATCTTTTGCAAGGCTTGGATTAAATGCATTAGGTTATTTTCATACCGAACAGAAATTGACACCTTAATTGGGTGAGATTGGCACTAACTTTTTGTTGTTGTTGTTGTGGGTCGGAATGAATTCTATATTTTCACTGCAGGTTTAGTTAAGTTTAATTGTTTTATGTTGGCTTTTGACACTTGTAGATCAACTAATTTTGTCTGGTTTGGGTTGACTGGATATAAAATGCTTGGGTTCAGGTCGAACTTACTTTTTTCTGTATGCATAAGAAGAAAGTATTGGAATCGTGAAAACTGCTTCATTGGTCACAATTTTTTACTTCTGTTTTTTCATGGAATTTCCCAAAACTGGTTGACTGGATATAAAATGTTTGGGTTCAGGTCGAACTTACTTTTTTCTGTATGCATAAGAAGAAAGTATTGGAATCGTGAAAACTGCTTCATTGGTCACAATTTTTTACTTCTGTTTTTTCATGGAATTTCCCAAAACATGTAAGTTTTGGGATGTCTTGGACATGATTTGACTATTAAAAATGTCCAAGTCATGGGTTTTCATTCACGTGAAATTAATTTTTTTTTTAAATCTCTTGTAAGTGTTCATCAATATGTGTTTAACCCTTTCAAGGGCAATGGTCACACGACGTGACCACTTAATTTTAATTCGAAACTGGCAATCGGCACTAAGTATATTTTAATAAAATTTTTCGTTTATAATGAATGTTAGATGTTTTTATTTTTTAAGAAATTCGTTTGTAAATTCTGGTGTTAATCTATTATTTCAACATTTTACGAACAAAATTACTCTGTGCCTGAAAGGGTTAAGTTTTCAGATAAAATTTATTATTATTTTAAATAGTTATTTAAGATAAAAATAATTTCATATCAACAAATAGTAAAATAATCATTAGAATAACTTATCTTTCTAATTATTAATGCCACAAAAACAAAATTTTAATGATTTTGACGTAGAAAATTGAAGAAATATAATCCTACAAGATTTATGATTATCAAATTGATGAAGCAATAGGAATTTATTAAAAAGTTTTTACATCTAAATCTCCAAAAATTACTTGGAGGAAATGAAGGGAAAGTTTAAAATATTAAGTAATAAAAGTTCTAAGAAAAAATGCATTTTGCATTGAGGCCCTTAATCTGCAGACTTACAAGTTCGAAATATAATCATTCTTTATAGTGCTAGTTTACTTTAAAAATTACCTTCATTTGAATGAAGACTTGATAAATATTATGCATGAATATAGCTTTATGGAACAATCTTGAAAAAACAAACACAGCCAAAATAAATATTTTAGAGAAAATGATTCTGTTTTGCATTTATTATTTGATTTATATCGGTGGCTTATATCACATCAATTTATAACAATATTTACAAATGTGACATAGGTTTAACATTTTGGAATATGCACATAGATTCTTGAATTGCAAAAAGGTGTTAATATTTATTAAATTAATTAAATCATTTTTTAAATTATTAAATTAATTTATCAATAGCATTAAATAAACATACAAAAAAGCAAAATCATTTCTATGAATATAATAAAATACATAATTTGGAACTTTCATTTTTTTTTATTATTAAAAAATATATAAATGTCAAGTCTAAGACACAATTATTGTAAATATTGTTATAAACTGATATGATAAGCTGACCATACAAATAAAATAAGAAATATTGAACAAAATCATTACAAGAAACATAATTAAAGTACTGAAAACAGCATAAATTCTTACTAACATGCCTCAACTGAATATAGTGGTGGTTTTCCTTCAAATGTTTTACACAATACAGTCACTTTTACTTCTACAGTTCAATGCACATCTCCTTTTTGCCAGAAAGCTTCGATTCTGAAGGCCCTTTGAAATGGAATTTAGCCGGAGCAATGTTACCAAGGAATATGCCATGAAAATCACTCACATATCCACTCGGCAACACTTCTGCAGCCTTTGTGCCTGGACTTTGAGTAATGTACTGTCCGGCTGGGATAAGAAAGACCCTAGAACCGGTCTCGCCTTGGTCTTGTTGCCAAGGTAACTGGTCAGTTGACTTTATTTTAGGGAAGTCACACATTTTCTTTTCTTCCATTCGACCGATCATTCTGAGAATTAGCGGTCTTTTTTTGTCCTATGGATGAATTCCCCTCCCCACAGGTTTTGGAACCTTCAAAAGCAGGAAACCTACTCAGGGTTTTTCTTATCTTGGTAACACATTAGTCCCATTCTATCTCAGGAAAATTTCAAGAATCTGAAAAGAAGATATTTTAAATACTTAAATGTCAACAGAAATTTATTAACAAATGTATATACAATAAAATATCAGTGGTAGTTTTTTAAAACATGACCTGATTTTCACAAAGGTAAACAAAGCAGCTGCCCAGGGCCCCAAAAGCAAAAAATGAAGTATTTTCCTTAAACAGACTACAAAGAGTGGTTAGAATCAAATTACAGGGGACCCTAACTGGATATTCGCCCAAGGGGCCTGCTCTCTAAAAACAAGCAATTTAAATAACAAGTCATTCACATTAAGCTTTAAAATGAAAGCATAAAATGACATTAGTAGTCTAGACTGTGCAGTCACTGTGAAACGAACAATAAAATCAGAAAATTATTTGCAAGAAATTGAAAAATTCAATTTATGACATTATCCTGCAAAATATTTATTACGGGAAAACATATAAACTGCCAATAGCACTAAGACAGGCAGTAAAATTAATTACAAAAACATGAAACACTATAGTAATTTGCGTTAGGCCTAAATATATGCATACAACATGACGATAATTAAAAAAATACAAATTTTAAATTAAAAAAATCATAACTCTACAGTAAAGTAAAAAAATCATTACATACCGAAGGGAGATTAATAAAATTATTTTTTCCTAACCTTTCTTAATTTAAAGTACTGGTTTATCAGCAAAATGACGACGGATGACGCGCAATGGAGAATCGTAGAAATGATTTCAAGGATGAGTCGTTCGTATGATTCGAGTTGATTCAAAGGTTCACTGCCGGAACCATACTATAGCTCCGGCTGCCGGAGTTCTAACCACTCCATTATAATTATAATAACAACTTTATGAAGATCATAAATTTGATTATGAAAATTATTGAAAACCTCAGAACAGCTACACCCTTTCCCAAAAGCTGGACCTAGAATGTCTCTAAGTGGAAGAAGACCAGCAAAGTCAAGAATTTTAACTCATAAACCAATAAAAAGAGCAATTGAAATTGAACATGAAGAGAGAAAAAGGCTAAAAGAGAGTAAAATCCAGAAAAGCAAACATCCAAGAGTCCAGAAAGTGAAAATATTGTTACTAGTAGTATGGACGAGTCTGACATTGATATCTCTTCTAGCTGCTGCAGTGATGAAAGATACAGAAGAATTTGAAAAGGAGAATATACCAATCAATTTAACATTGGCGACTTTGCTGTAGTGAAATTTAGAACAAAGAAAGATTTATGTTATTTTGTTGGGCGAGTGACACCTGAATTAGACATTTATGAGCATGAAGTCACCTTCTTACGATGATGTGAACAATCATATACTTTTATTTATACAGAAAATGAAGACTCATCTGTTGTGTATTTAACAGTAGGGTTTAATCTAGACCTAGCCAAATAGCCAAAAAGCTAACTGGAAGTGCTTTTTGCCCCCAAAGCATTTAGTGAATTAGCCAAATAGTGAGTGCCAAAGAAATATGCTATATCATCCCCAATTTGTTTTTCTGCATTTCGTAAACCTGCTGTCATTGCACAAAAACGGAAAAAAAAATCTCATACTGCATCCACGCTGTGGCAACACTTCAAAATTTGTCTCGTGCTCTCTATGCAAACATCTTCAAACAGTGTGACGTCATTTACATCAGATACAACTCCAGCATATGGCGAAAACGAAAATCGCAGATTGTATAAGCATGGGATATGATGTGCACTAGCTTTGAATAATCAATGTGCCAGATGCATGTTGTATAAACTTTTCAGACTTGAATTAATGCAGGTTCTGGCTACAACATGTAAAGAAATGAAACTAGCTTATTGTATTTTTTTTTCATAAAAATGGCATTACTGGCATATTTCCCAATGTGACTTCTTTGTATGAATTTGTAGCATCACTTTTGTTGTCTACAACAAACTGTGAAGGGGGATCCAGTCTCATGAATATAACAAAAACTGACAATGAAGAATTTAAGTAAATTAATGATGATTAATTTGGAAGGGGAATTTTGAAAAGAATCTCCATTAAAAAAACATTTGCTGTGTGGTATACAACCAAATCTCGAAGGGTCAATCTTGATATATTTGTTTGTATATTGCTTAACTAAAAATAATACTCATGTATAGAGAAATTTTGTAAAAATAAAACTTTTTTTTTTCCTTGGCTAAACCTATTTATATTTGGCTAGAAGTTATTGGCTGCAATTAGCCAAAAATCCCTTTTTCCTAGATTAAACCCTAAACAGATATGACTAAACTGCATGCCATATCAGGGTGTCTACAGAAATTGTAAAAAGAAGTTCCCTGATTTTTCCATGATTTCCCTGACTATCTTTATCAGACTTCCTTGATTTCCATTATTAACAGTACACATATGATATTTTTTCATGTATGCCGATTCCTCGTATAACACATTTATCCAGCTTGCTAATATCTCATTTGGGAGGAAAAACAAGAGAAAAACATAAAAATCGCGTAATGTTTATTAAGTATTCGTTGACAGTTTTATAAATCTAAACTCAAAATTTAATCCAACATCATATAGTGTTCAATGGATATATGGTGACCAGAAAATTTCCTAATTTTCTGAATATAATATTCAATTCTAAAACTTATCTACATCTGATGGGATAGCTAACTCGATTAAACTGGCCACCTGATCAGGTTATGCTAATGTATCATTTAAAATTTTTAAAAATGGGTAAATTGCCTTCAATATAAGCGCTATCTACAGAAAATGAAGACATCTGATCACATTAATTTGCATTAAATATCAAAAACTCATACTATGTGCATCTTTTAAAAATTATTGGGAAAGACTAATCGGCATGTGAAAAAATATGATATATAAAATAGACGAATCAGTCTCGTTGGCAAGGTGAAAATGTAAATATTTTCGCATATAGACAAATTTCCCTGATTTTCAAGTATTTTTACAAAGTTCCCTGACTTCCAGATTGATAAACCTCCCTGATTTTTCCATGATTCCCTGATTTCCAGATTCTGTAGACACCCTCCTGCCTTTGTCATCTGATGGCACTGAAAGAGTAGTTATGAAAATGCAATTTATTTTTGATTTTTCTCAATTTATTCGATTAAGATAAACTAATGTTATCACATATTGTAAATTTTAATGTGTGTACAAATAGAATAAAATATGCTTAACATAAGTAAAAGGTAGACCTATTTACTTGATAGTATAAACAATTTTCTTTATTATTATTTTTATTATAGCAATAATACTCTAAATCTATTCTAAATATTAATAATGGTAGAATACATTATCTTAAAATGATTTCAGAGTGTTCAATTATCATATTAAAAATTTTATACTTAATGTTTACATAATTAATAAAAATATATTTACTACTTCTCATTTTAAAATTATACATTATTGCCTGGGACAAGCCTCCCATACAATGGGTGACCCACTCGTCTATGTTTTAAAAAATAATAATTTTAGAAAAGAAAAAATACATTACAGTACACTCCCTCAAATCCGCAACCCTAAAATCGACACATCATCACAGATGTAAACAATGAAACTTTCAGTTTAGATGTAGGGTCAAAATTATGGACTTTTTTTATTTTTCTATCATTCTGCAAGTATTTTAAATGTAATTCTTTGACTGAAATCATGTCTTTGTCATGAAAGAAGTATAAATATATTTCTGAAAAAATTCAAGATATTGTTAACAGCTTTGGTAATCAACCTTTCTACCAAATATATTTATGTATTAATTAAGTTTTTTTTTGTTATATAGTCTAAGCCTGAAATAAAACTTCCTTATTTTACAATTTTGATGTGAATTAGTAGGATACCATTATGAGGCAAGTTGCATTGAAAAATTCAAGAAAATGTATCTTTATGATGCATATTTAATCATACATTTTTAATTATTTACTTGACATTTATTTATAATTTAATCATTTTTAAAATCATCTTAATTTTTATTATTTTAGTTTATTACTTTACTTAATTATGTTAATATTCTGCTATTATTATAAGCATTCATTATAAGTTAGGTTGCATTATTATATTCAAATTATGTTTAAAAAATGTAAACAAATCAATGACCAGAAATCCACAAAATTCTAAAATCTGCACAACCTCTGGTCCCAAGCAGTGCGGATTTGAGGGAGTCTACTGTATTTACATTATCACAAATATATATTTGTTGACATAAAATTTTCTTCAATATGTACTACCATATGTTTTTTGTTAATTGTCAAAATAAAATTTATAAATATGTTCTTCTGAAAACATGATCAACACTCCCCAGGTTCCCCTGCACCAAAACAGTTAAATGCAATTTTCAACATGGATTTTTTGTTGTACCTGTAAAATGAGGAAAATTGTCCAGACGTTTTTACGTATTTTAAGTTTTTAAAAGAATTATTTGCACTGAGTTATGAAAGCTTTGCAGTTAAATGCATAATAATTGTAATATTATTAGTGTAATTGTAATAGAGAATAAGTATTGTATCAATCTAAAAAGTTTTTATTAACATGTTGAATGCCATGTCAGCCACCGGTGACTGACACTGATCTTTCCGTTTAGGCCGCATCAGTCACCAGTGACTGACACTTATAGATTCTGTAATGGGAGTCTTATTTCATGGCCTAAAAGGAAAGACAGACAAAATAGACTTGGCATTCAACGTGTTAACACAGAATTGAAAAACATTTTAAACAATACAGTAGCGTAGCAATTTAGAAATTATGGGAGGGGGAGGGGGGGGCAGGGGCTCAAACAGTTTCTAACACAGTATGCTTAAAATAACTGAGAAAATCAATTAATAATTAATTTTATTCATAATTAAAAATATGTATGCAGGTCAGTCCATTTCAAGAGGTCCAGCACTGGTTGTTCGATCATTTTTAAAAAATCTGAAATTTTTTGTGGGTTGGGTTGGGTTGATTTTTGACGGCCAATTATCTACACGAGGGATATGGTCCCGGGGGGAGTGCCCTCCGTGGGGGTCTTTCAAAGGGAACCTAATCCGTATTAACGCATGGAAGATCAACGGCTCGAAGAAAACCACGAAAACTCTGAACGATTAGGCCGACGGGCGCGATTCGGATCGAACCCAGCACCTCCCGTCTACCAGCTTCGAGAGCAGAACCTCTCAGCCACTGGTGGGGCCTGAAATTTTTTGTACAACAACCCTAGCATGATGGAAGTTCAAAATGACTATTATTTTAATTTTATTAATTTTCGTTTGTGCATGGCGGTCATCTTTGTTTCATCATCTGCAGCAATTTTCTCACATGAAGGGTTTATGGAATTGTAAATAATTCATCGTATATTTCTCCACAGAATACATTGGGCTAAAAATTTGGTAATAGAGTAGTTTCCGAAACTAACTGCTTATTGGTGAAATTTAAGCATAAAGTTTCAGTTTTTTTCCAAAATTTGTCCGTTTACAAGAGGAAAATTTTCTAGCAAGGAAAACTGTCAGCATGACATATTTTTTTTTTTACAATTAGGCCGAAAGTACTTGTACTCACACGCCAAGTTCCAGATCTGGGACTTGTTTTCTCTTCTCTAAAAAAAAATCCCACATTTTTCAAAAATGTCAAAAATTGCACTTTTGAGGCTTTGATATCTCTGGGGCACGAGATAAAAATCTGAAGTTCTGGTTTCTGAGAGTATTGTATGGCAGTGTTATGCACAAGAAATTTCAGGATGGAGATTTGACTACAAGCTGAGATATGGCAAGGGCAACATGTCAAAATAATACTGCCATACTATTGTTTTCTTGTAGTCACAGGTAAGTATTTATCTCAGAGTGTCATTTAGTTTGTTTTTTTTATTATCTTTAAATAAATGTAACAGAAAATAAAGCCTTTTGCAAAGCTTAGCAATTAATTTAAAATATAATTATGCCTTAGGCCTACATTTTGTATGGTTACAGTAATTTTTGTTGTAATTTTTGTAACTAAAAGAAACCTCAGTATTTTTACAAAAAGAAAAAAAATACTTTTATACAAGACCTGAGACATAAACAGAATAAGGAAAGAGAAAAGCTGTTAATGTTGACATACTTGTTGAAACATGATCAAACGTGTCAAAACACATTTCTGCTTGTTGGTTTAAAAACCACAATTTTAATGCTGCTTGCCAGTCCCTGAAACTTGTTCCTACCATAAGTATGTTCCTGTAAATGAAACATTATACGATGTTACCATGTATCTACCTCGAGTAATTTTCAGAAAGTAAAGATATCCAAAGCCCTTTCAAATGTTATACTGCAGAAAAATGACATTTTTGCATAAGTAAACTAGGAATTATTAATGAAGTGAGACTTGTACATAGTGATTTCAAAGTTTATTTCTATGAGCCAGCAGGGCCAAGATCTTCAATCAAGTTATCAAGAGATGACAAGACTTGGTTCCTACAAATAAAATTTTGAGAAAGATCAAAATTGTCGTTTTTAAACCAATAAGCAAGAATGTGTTTTGACACATTTGATCATGTCTCAACAAGTATAACAACATTAACAGCTTTTCTCTTTCCCTATTCTGTTTTTGTCTCAGGTCTTGTATAAAAACATTTTTTTTTTATTTATGTAAAAGTGCTGAGGTTTCTTTTAGTTACTAAAATTACTTACAACAAAAATTACTGAAACCATACAAAGTGTATGGCCTTAGGCATAATTATTTTTTTAATTAATTGCTAAGCTTTGCAAAAGGCTTTAATTTCTGTTACTATTATTTAAAGATAATCAAAAAAAATTTAAATGATACTCTGAGATAAATACTTAGCTGTGACTGCAACAAACAATAGTTTGGCAGTATTATTTTGACATTTTTCCCTTGCCATATCTCAGCTTAGAGTCAAATCTCCATCCTGAAATTTTTTGTGCATAACACTACCATACAATACTCTCAAAAACCAGAACTTCAGATTTTTATCTCGTGCCCCACCAGAGATATCAAAGCTTCAAAAGTGCGATTTTTGACATTTTCGAAAAATTTGGGATTTTTTTTAGTGAAGAGAAAGCAAGTTCCAGATCTTGAACTTGGCGTGTGAGTACAAGTACTTTTGGCCTATTTGTAAAAAAATTATGTCATGTTCACAGTTTTCCTTGCTAGAAAAATTTCCTTTTGTAAACGGACATAATTTGGATAAAAACTGAAACTTTATGCTTAAATTTCACAAATAAGGATTTATTTTTGAAAACTACTCTATTACCAAATTTTTAGCCCAATGTACAAATTACTGTAATCCACACTTGAATTGGAAAAATAAACAATGAATTATTTACAATTCCGTAAACCCTTCATGTGAGAAAATTGCTGCAGACGACGAAACAAAGATGGTCGCCATGCACAAACAAAAATTAATAAAATTAAAATAATAGTCATTTTGAACTTCCATCATGTTAGGGTTGTTGTACAAAAAATTTCAGATTTTTTAAAAATGGTCAAGCAACGAATAAGTGATTTTCTGGAACACTTGAAATGGATTGACTCATGCACATAATTTCAAAGTAAACATTAAGGAATAAATTAAATTTTACAGTTATGTGAAATATGACAGCACAGTACAAAAGAATACTTTATGGTACTCATATACTCGTCTATGTTTTAAAAAATAATAATTTTAGAAAAGAAAAAATACATTACAGTACACTCCCTCAAATCCGCAACCTTAAAATCAACACATCATCACAGAGATGTAAACAATGAAACTTTCAGTTCAGATGTAGGGTAAAAATTACAGACTTTTTTATTTTTCTATCATTCTGCAAGTATTTTAAATGTAATTCTTTGATTGAAATCATGCCTTTGTCATGAAAGAAGTACAAATTTATTTCTGAAAAAATTCAAGATATTGCTAAGATCTTTGGTAATCAACCTTTTTACCAAATATATTTATGTATTAATCAATTTTTTTTTTTTTTTTTTTTGTTATAAAGTCTGACTAAACCTGAAATAAAACTTCCTTATTTTACAATTTTGATGTGAATTAGTAGGGTACCATTATGAGGCAAATTGCATTGAAAAAATCAATAAAATGTATATTTATGGTGCATATTTAATTATACATTTTTAATTATTTACTTGACATTTATTTATAATAATTTAATCATTTTTAAAATCATCTTAATTTTTATTATTTTAGTTAATTATGTTACTCAATTATGTTAATATTTTGTCATTAGGGTAAGCATTCATTATAATTTAGGTTGCATAATTACATTCAAATTATGTCTAAAAAATATAAACAAATCAATGACCAGAAATCCACAAAATTCTAAAGTCTGCATAGCCTCTGGTCCCAAGCAGTGCAGATTTGAGGGAGTCTACTGTATTTACATTATCACAAATATATATTTGTCAACAATGAAATTTTCTTCAATATGTACTACCATATGCTTTTTTTTAACTGTCAAAATAAAATTTATAAAAATGTTCTTCTGAAAACATGGTCAACACTCCCCAGGTTCCCCTACACCAAAACAGTTAAATGCAATTTTCAACATGGATTTTTTGTTGTATACCTGTAAAATGAGGAAAATTGTCAAGACTTTTTTACTTATTTGAAGTTTTTAAAGAATTATTTCCACTGAGTTATGAAAGCTTTGCAGTTAAATGCACAATAATTGTAATAATATTAGTGTAATTGTAATAGAGAATAAGTACTGTATCAATCTAAAAAGTTTTTATTAACACAGAATTGAAAAACATTTTAAACAATACAGTAGCATAGCAATTTAGAAATTATGGGGGGGGGGGGGGCTCAAACAGTTTCTAACACAGTATGCTTAAAATAACTGAGAAAATCAATTAATGATAAAATATATCATTAATAAGTAATTATGTAGATTAATTAATACAGTATGGAACCATTTATCCGGAAACCAGTTATCCGGAATGATATTTCTGATAGACTGATTTTAGAATATTTGCAGAAAAAGGTATCATACACTGCCAGTTTGACATAGGCTTTGCTTGAAACAATTGTACAATTCGATGACAACATCTAGTATTTGAAGTGAAAACATATTTAGTTGTATTTTAGATGTTTTAATTTTTATGCAGAGGAAACAGAAGAATTTTTGTTCCTAAGATTACCTTCTTTTAAACTCTGGTTAACTTTTGATCTTTCTTGCATTGATTTTTAATCCAAGTAATCTAATAATTTAAAATCAGAAATAATGTCACAACCACACATATTGCACAAAACTTATCAAATGGATGCTGCTTTAATGCACAACCAGTTAACCAGAAAAACCAGTTATCCGGAATACATCTGACCCCAAGCATTCCGGATAAATGGTTCTGTACTGTAATTAATTTTATTCATAAATAAAAATATGTATGCACATAACTTCAAAGTAAACATTAAGGAATAAATTTAACAATTAGGTGAATTATGCAATTAAATAAATTTTACAGTTATGTGAAATATGACAGCACAGTACAAAAGAAATGCTTCTTTAATAGTACTTAAAAAAGAGAAAAAATGCACTTAAAAATTTTGGTACCATAGCACAAGGTAAGTGTGCTTTGCTGATATTGCGTTCAAAATGATTTTGGCATCTATTTATATTTCTCGATGGATGTTCATCAATGGAAGTCCAGAAAGCCAAGAATTAAACATAGATTGGCTTTCTGGACTCCAACAATGGCTTTCTGGCTTTCAATCTATGTTTCTTGATGTTGGGGCATTAGTGCACCCACGGGGGGAGGCAAGGGGGCTGAAGCCCCTCCCAGACCAGATTAGATGTTTAATTATTTTTAAATTATGAAAAAATGTTACTATTATTTTAATAGGTCCTTAAAAAATCCGAGTTTTTGAAAAGACATTAATTTTGTCACAAAATTTCATCTCTTTTATAAATTTTATTATGAAATTTGAAATATTAGCATGTTTAAAATTTACTTTATTAAAAATTTAAGGCACCATGCAACCTCTTGCTCTCTTTAAACTTCATACTACAGTAGAAGATCCTTATAATGCAATTCTATATAACGCAATTCTCCATATAACGCACAACTTCTCTGATGTAAACAATGATTTTTGCAGTTAAAAAGCACCTTCACTTTCACATTGTAAAATATTGCTACTCTCTAGAGGACTAAATTTGATACATTAGTTCAACTTTATCTTCTAATTTAAGACCTTTTTACTGAAAAAATGCTATTATTACAATAAACATTTTTGAAAATGTCTAATATAAGGAATGGTTGTATCAGTTATATTTGGATCATGTTTATAAAATAAATTTAACAATGTCTGACCTATATTATTCGAAAATTTATAATTTGGATAACTCTTGGTAACAAGAAATGCAGAATAAAGATATTCTAATGTATTTTGATGTGTTTCAGATGTATTTGGCCATGTTTACAAGGTGAATTTAATGATGTGATCCATATAACGCAAAATTCTATATAACGCACAACCTTGCGTTTTTAGGTTTGCGTTATAAAGATCTTCTACTGTATTATGATAATTTAATAATAAAACTTTAAATCGTTTGATTGCAAACACACTTTAAAATTATCCAAATACAGAAACACACCAAAAAATCACAAAAACTAAGATATATTTTAGTACAGAATTTCATTATTTAATATGTTAAAAACATTCAGAATTAGCCCCACCAAAACTTTCCAGAGCTTCCTCTCGCTTCTCTGGCTGGTTACGACTCTACTCAAGTCAGCAGAAAAAGTGTAAGTCAGGACCTGATTCAGCACATTCCATCAAATCAAATGAAAGAAAGACGGAGCTCAACAGCAGGCTGGGTCAGACCTGGGAACACATAGGCCTCTAAAATATGCTAGCTCCCTCCAAAGCAAAATCCTGGATGTGCCACTGTGTTGGGGTAAACAACCGTATTACAACTTGTTAAGTACTCTATTGCTGTGCTTGGTATTTCTTCTTTTTTTGATGAAAACCATTTTTCAACCACATTTCGATTTCTGCTAGTAAGATATTCGGAAGAAGTTTTATATATATATATATAAAAGACTTAATTTCCAATGAGGGGGGGAGGAGATTAAGCTCTCAGAGCCCTTCCCTCTTTCCTACACCACTGAAACAATAAATTATACAATTATACTCCCTGTAGGAAAAATTGACTATTCAAGGACAAACATCCTCTTTTCATTATCCCTTTGGTGGTCACTCCTTGACGCTTATCTTAGGTTAGTAACTATGGTAATGAAGGGAAAATGAAAAGAGGACATTTGTCCTTGAAAAGCCGATTTTCCCTATAGGGAGTATAATAACATATACAATGAATAATACAAATAAATGAAAGATGAATGGTGGTTATATACTGTAAGGTAGATGTGCCATTAATAGATATCCTTAAGGAATTTCTTCAAAAAATATTTTTTAATTAATAATTATTATTTTATAATTCCAGTTTTTTCAATTATTACATTAATCTATCAACAATATTTAACCAATCTCATAGTAACATTTCCCAACGTGAATCAAAATTTAATTGTAAATAACAGAAATAAATCAAAATTCCAGTAATGGACATCCTGCAAAAAGAATACAAATAATTGTTTTTATGATTGTATTTAGATTCAGAATTTAATGAAAGAATACCAATAAAACAAAATTGTCATTTTCAAATAAATTTAACAATTAGAAATCAGGTATTGATAAAATATTTACTAGAATAGTTAATTGTTCCAATTAATTATGTAATTATCATAAGACCAATATTTTAATTATTTTAGATAGAAGATTTAAAATGCTTAATTTTAGAGAATTATAATTATCAAATTATTCAGAAAATGAGGGAGAAGGCTAGGGGAGTTCTGATAAAATTGGAGTATCAGTGTATGGAATCATATTTCCGTTACAATTTGTAAGAGTTAAGTTTTATAAAATGACTTGATATATTACTTGTAGTAATTAGTAATGCAAATATGAAAGAAATGAAACTGTGGGTTACTTATCCCACAGTTCTAATTAAGGACTATAATTTTATAAATAACATGAAGTTAATTTGTTTTGCCTTCAATCCAGAGATTTTTTAATTTCATTACTAGTAATGTTTAGAGGAAAAGGAATAAATATGGGCACCCTCTTTTTTTTTTTTTTGACTTAAAGTAACTTTCATTTTAAAAATTTTTAGATTTTTGACCTTCATCAACCATAAGAAGTATGAGAGGATGCAAAACAATGATTAATATAAATTGTTTCAATTCAAAAATAAAGATTTACAAAAAACTTTGAATAAAACACCAGAAAAAATGTGGTGCAAATATGGGCCCTCTCTAAAAAAGGTCACAAAAACTAGTTTAAAATTTTTTAAAACAGGATAAAACAATACAAAATGGTAGAGAATTTATTTAATACAGAAAAAAATATTTTCAGAAATCGAAAACATAACTGGCTCTTTCAGCCCGGCACAATCTAAGTGTGCCTACATTTGGCACATTTAACCCACACTTCTCTGCGAGTGTCTTCACAGAACTTTCCATCACAAAAGATGCAAGTTGCATCACTTGAGACTGGCTTAGTCCCATCGTCAGGGCCGTAGCAAGGTCTTCAGAGGCCCCCCCCAAAACATATTTTTCGGGCGCCCCTCTAAGATTTTAGAGAAATATCTATATTTAATTTTCCAACCGAGTTCCATTGTATAACAACACCAGTGAAGTTTCGCTGGTCGCTGTGGTCGAATTTTCCAAAACGAACTTCAAATTGAACGAATTTGTAGTTAGACTGCACTGCTTTCGGCAGCGTACACCCATAGGGGCTATGTCCGCTCCGATCTCGAATCATACGAACCTTGAATTATTGTAATTTTTTTATTTAGATCCAGATTAAATTCAAATTTTCAACATTTTGCCCACGTTGCTGCAGGAACAGATTTGATATTTTTACAATGTGAATTTAATCAAAGGACTTGCAAAATTTAACTGAGAATTCTTCCATTTAGGAAAAAAATGTCAAAAAAATCGCTGAAGAACACGAAAGAACGCCAAAAATTGCATAAAAATTTTCAAAGTTCATAGAGATCAAACTTTACTCATATTGGGTTAAAAGCAGTTTTTTTTTTTTTTTTTTTTTTTTTTTTTTTTTTTTTACGAATATTAAAAAAACTACCAGAAAAGTGAAAAAAATCTAAAAATCACATAAAAATTCTCGAAAATTTTAAAAACAGCAGAGGACAAAATTTGGCAAAAAAGTTTGAAACTGAATTCCTTTTACAAATGTAGAATTGCTAAGTATTGTTCATAAACAAAATAAATAAATAAAAAATATGGAAGTCGTTTTCATATTTTCAATTTTCTCTTCAGTTTGACAATGCTATCAGCGTGGCCCAGACAGATTTTCTTTAAGCAGAAAATATTCACTTATAACAATTTTTTTCCCTCTCGGATTGGTGCCTTTTATTAAATACATATATATGTACAGATTTACTAATTAAAAAAAAAAATACTTTTGGGATGTTGTTTTCATATATTCCGGTTTTCTCCAGTTTAAAATTGTCACCCAAGTTGAAATTTAAGAAAAAAAAAAAAAACCTTCGGATAGAAGGTACCTTTCTTTGGGCAACGAAGACGGGTTTCCTAGTAGCTAATAATAAAGACAGACGTTTGTCTGTCCAGAGTTTTTCTTTGTCTGACAAGATGTTTTTCTGTTTCAAAAAGATGTTCTGTTTCACAAGATGTTTTTCTGTTTCAAAATTTGACAGGAAGGTTACCTGTATGCCTGAAGTTGCTCGAAACAGGTTTTTAAATTTTTTGATTCGAATTTTTTTCATTTAATTTTTTACGATATTTTTTGTATTTTTTCGAGTTTCGTGCTTTTTCCCCCACATTCATAAAAGGAATAAATTTTCAATCCATCTTTCTATTTTAGCCGAATAATAGTAAAGTAGTCTTCTTCGATTTTTAAATATTTCGCGAATTTTTTATGTGATTTTTAACTTTTTTTCGCGTATATTTTGACATTAGTAAAAGGAATCAGGTTTCAGTCTTTTAGCCCGATGTACTAAATTTTGTCCTTTGCGATTTTTGAATTTTTCACGAACGTTTTTTTTTTTCCCTTTTTAAGACCCCCGTGATTAGAAGAGATTTTATCTCACATTTGAAGAAACTTTCGTCTTTAGAAAGGAAAATTTCTAGAAATTTTGATGTTTTATTCGCGACTTCTTCGTGTTATGAAGAAAAAAAGTCATGCGTAAAAGTTCAGTTTCTAATAGGGAAAAGTACAATGCAGCAAAGTTTGCGGAACACTCCTGTGATTTGATTTGACAAAAATGCATCTTTAAATTTAGTAAGGATGTTAGGTAATTTTTATGTTAGATTGGTGAGTTTTCTATATTTTCGCGTAAAATGAGAAAATCAAATCAAAAAATCAAAGCTTTTTTTGTGTGTGTGTGTTTGAATGAAAGAAAAAGTTACGGAAAAAATCCTTCAATTTACTGATTTCTTTCTTTCTCTTTTTTTTTCTTGGAGAGACAGTGTAAAAGGAACCCAGTTTCTATCTTTTATCCCAATATAGTAAAAATTTTGCCATCTGCGGCACGGATTTTTGACATCCCTAAAAGGAATCAGGTTTCAGACTTTTAGCTCAATATAGAAAATATGTCCATAGAAATTTCTGAATTTTTTACGAACGTTTTATGTGATTTTTAACATATTTTTGTCTTTCACGGCAATTTTTTCACATTCCAGTTACTTTCTTTTGGCTCGATATAATCAATTTTCTCTCAGCGATTTTTGAATTTTTGCCCAATTTTTTATAAGATTTTTACACTTTTTTTTCGCGTTTTGCGGATTTTTTTGACATTTTTTTTCTGAAACCGAAGAATTATCCAGTAGATTTTGCTGCTGTCATAATTAAGCTGAAGTGGAAAAATAACAAATTTGTTCCTGTAGTAACGTGAGCTACGATGCTGGAAAAGTATACTTTTATCTGGACACTATCACTTTTATCGAAATTCGAAAAAATATCGAAAAATTCAATGATTGTTTGATTCAAGATCGGAGCGGGAATATCCGGAAAAGGTTTACGCTGCGAAAGGCAGTGAAAGCCCCCAATGGAGAACTCCAAAAAATAGGTTCTTTTTTTAAAAAAGCAATTAGCGAAGCTCTGCTAGTAGATTAAATAAATACACAATGTAATTTATGTATAGTTAACATAAGTAATTTATCGAGACAAGAGAAATGAAATGTTCAAAACGAAACAGTTCGAACATAAGTGGATAGGCGGCATATGCAATGCACATAGATGCCCGCTTATTGGGGTCCCCAACGAGATTAAGAAGCATATATTTTTTGAACATTAAAAAAAAAAAAAAATGAGGCTTAAAAGTTTTGAATCTTGAGTTCCGAATTTTGCTCACTTTTAAGAGCGGCCCCAAAAAAGAAAATTTATAAAGTATTTAGAGCCTGCAAATTTTCTTTCATCTGGGAACTTTTAAAGAGAATGCTGGCTATAGAAAGAAAGTGCATATCTGTTTTGGTCAAAAGAAGTAATAGTATTAAGAAAGTTTTGAACCTTGTTGGGGCCCCCAACGAGATTAAAAAGCATATTTTTAAAACATTTGAATAAAAAGATGGGGCATAAAAGTTTTGAATCTTAGGCTCCAACTTTTCCTCACCTTTATAGGGGCCCCTAAAAAAGACAATTAAAAACGAATTTAGAGCCTGCAATTTTTTTTTCATCTGGGAACCTTTAAAGAGAATGATGGCTATAGAAAGAATGTGCATATCTGTTTTGGTCAAAAGAAGTAATAGTATTAAAAAGTTTTGAACCTTGTTGGGCCCCCAACGATATTAAGAAGCATATTTTTAAAATATTTGAATAATAAAAATGGGGTCTAAAAGTTTGAATCTTGGGCTCCAACTTTTCCTCCTGTTTATAGGGGCCCCTAAAAAAGACAATTTCAAAAGAATTTAGAGCCTGCAAAATTCCTTTCATCTGGGCACCTTTAAAAAGTATGGTAGCTATAGAAAAAAAAGCGCATGTCTGTTTTGGTCAAAAGAAGTAATAGTATTAAGAAAGCTTTGAACCTTGTTGGAGCCCCCAACCCAATGATATTAAAAAGCACATTTTTAAACCATTTGAATAATAAAAATTGGGCCTAAAAGTTTTGAATCTTGAGTTCCAACTTTTCCTCACTTTTATAGGGGGCCCCAAAAAAGTCAATTAAAAAAGTATTTAGAGCCTGCAAAATTTCTTTCATCTGGTCACCTTTAAAGAGACTACTGGCTATAGAAAGAAAGCACATATCTGTTTTGGTCAAAAGAAGTAATAGTATTAAGGGAGCTTTGAACCTTATTGGGGCCCCCCAACGAGATTAAAAAGCATATTTTTAAAACATTTGAATAAAAAGATGGGACCTAAAAGTTTTGAATCTTAGGCTCCAACTTTTCCCACCTTTATAGGGGGCCCTAAAAAAGACAATCCAAAAAAATTTAGAGCCTGCAAAATTTCTTTCATCTGGGAACCTTTAAAGAAAATGCTGGTTATAGAAAAAAAGAACATTTGTTTGAAGGAACTGATAGTATTAAGGAAGTTTTGAAACTTATTGGGACTCCCAACGAGTTTGAAAAGCATGTTTTTTAAACATTTGAATAAAAAAGTGAGGCCTAAAAGTTTTTAATCTTGGGTTCCAACTTTTCCTCCCGTTTATAAGGGGCCCTAAAAAAGACAATTCAAAAAGAAATTAGAACCTTCAAACTTTCTTTCATCTGGGAACCTATAAAGAGAATACTGGCTATAGAAAGGAAGTGCATATCTGTTTTGGTCAAAAGAAGTAATAGTATTAAGAAAGTTTTGAACCTTGTTGGGGCCCCCAATGATATTAAGAAGCATATTTTTAAAACATTTGAATAATAAAAATGGGGCCTAAAAGTTTTGAATCTTGAGTTCCAACTTTTCCTCACTTTTATTGGGGCCCCCAAAAAGACAATTTAAAAAGTATTAAGAGCGTGCAAAATTTCTTTCATCTGGGAACCTTTAAAAAGAATGATGACTATAGAAAGGAAGCACATTTGGTTGAAGGAAGTAATAGTATAACGAAGTTTTGAAACTTATTGGGTTCCTAAGTGAGTTTTAAAAGCATATTTTTAAAAAATTTGGATCAAAAAATGGGCTTAAAAGTTTTGAATCTTGGGCTCCAACTTTTTCGCATTTATATAGGGGGCCCTAAAAAAGACAATTCAAAAAGAATCTAGAGCCTGCAAAATTTCTTTCATCTGGGCCCCTTTAAAAAAATGGTTCCTGTAGAAAAAAAAGCGCATATATGTTTCGTTTGATGGAAGTAATAGTATTTAAGAGGTTTTGAACCTTTGTTTTCACCTTTTTCGCCCATTGATAGGTGCACCCCAAAAATACTAAAATGCCATTTTATTTTTTAAGTAGAACTTACAGCCTTCAAAAACTTTTATAAAAAATGGTGGATATAGAAGAAAAGCACATATCTGTTTTCTATTTCTAAATCTAATCAAGATCTTTGACAAAAAAAAAATAAATTTCGATAAAACAAAATAAAATGTTATTAAAAATTCATAAAAAAAAAAAAAAAAAAAAAAAAACAACAACAACAACATTCGGCTGAAAGGTACAATAGCTCACTACTGGGCCCCTGACTTTGCTCAGGCCCCCCCCCCCCCAAATGGGGGGTATGGGGGGCGGTCGCTACGGCCCTGCCCATCGTTGATATCCAGGTTTATATCATCATCAGTGACCACACGGGGAGGGTCAGTGATGAGTCGGAAGATAAATCGTATCGTTTCGTGGGTCAATTTTTTGTTTAATGCCTTCGGTCTTCCCACCCCAGACTCCTGACCGGTCTCTTACTCCGGGAAAACTCAAGGATGTCTTCTAGAGAGCACTTTTGTCAAGTGACTTTGTCAAACGACTTTGTCAACTGATCCTTGCATGGTGATCCAGTGATGATGTTGAACCTAGCCGCTTTGCATTTATGAGTAGTGGTTCTCTTCTTCCTGTTGGGGACAAGAGATATGTCGACCAAAGAAACTACATTTAAAATTCCCAGGGAACATTGTGGTGTTTCAGCAGCCTCATCAATTAGCATAGCTAGAGTTTAATGTGCTTGTATATCAAGATAATTCGAAAAATAGGGGGCCATATTTACACCAAAAAAGGATGCCCATATTTACACCAACCCAAACTAAGAAAGATGGCTACTTTCACATGTAACCTAAAGACGTACATGACTAAATGTGTGCTTCTAAAAGTAGCTTAGGATCTTCACTTTCCCAATATCACTCTGAAATTATTTTAAACTAATTATAAGGACATGAAAATAAAACGATTTCAGATACCTGTCAAAAGTTTGCAGTCCGAACAAACATCAATTCGTACAATAATTCACGCTGCATTCACATTATTTGTAAAAATGGTTCCAACTGCTCTCTATTATCTTATATCAACAAGTGGCATCATGTACAATCCTGGCCGCCAGTCTTCAGCACCTCCAATGGCCACTTCGGGAGAGATGCCCTTATTTATACCTGTGTCCATTTTTATACCTTCTCCTCTACTAATAATTATTATTGCAACTTAAGTGTAATTATTATTTACAGTATTTTTTTTTATGCACAGAATTGTGACTAATCAAACATTGCAGGCAGAAAAAATTAAGATTTTTAAAACCCATGTGACTTTTTTTAAAAATTTTATTTAAATTGGGAAGGCTTGAAATCACCTATCAGCGCCTACTTTTTCTATGCCCTTGAGCCTTTAACATTAGTCTCTGTTTCCTGACTGCTTCTATTGATTATCAGATAATAAAATATGTAAATCACAGTATAAAAAATAAATCTGACTGAATTCTTAAAATGTTATTAATCCCATGGAGTTAATTAAAAGCAGCTATTTATAAAAAAAAATCCCTGCCGGCTTGGGCCTACAGGCGGAGGTAGATTTCGATGTTAAGTACTAAATTCTCCAACAAAACTTAAATCAAGATTAGAGATAAAACCCAGTTTCTTCACAAAGAGTGAGCTGTAGGGAGCTAAACTTTTTGTGAAAATTATAATATACACAAATACACACACACATGTATATGGAATAGGTTTAAAAAATGGCTACAAAAAATTCAGAGAACTTTAAAGTGTTAAAATGTGTTAACATTTCCATAGTCGGATTTTTATCATGTTTTAATACGTTTCTTCAAACTTACATGGCGTTACATATTCACCTGCTGAGGTCCATTATATTTCCAATATGACGCAATATACATATTTTTTTAATTCGTCAAACTATTTATTTTATTTTGAGTTTTCATGCTGAAATCTTGCTCTAGAAAACTTATGACGTAATATTCAATTTGTCAAACTATTTAATTTTACACGTGAAAATTTTGCAAAAGAAAAGTAATTGTTGTGGTGAGAATTTTATTGTTTTTTTTTTTTTTATTGTTGGCAACTGCTATAGCGAAAAACTTTTATTTTTTTCCTGCCATTGTTGTGTAAGAGCTGGTTTTATCAGATTCATGTTAAGACAGTATTCAAAATTTTGAACCCTCCCCATTTTCACCCTCTTGGGCCAATTTCGCCCATTTTCAATCCCTGCCGAGATATTAGCCATATCAAAGTTGTTGGCGAGTTTGAGGACAATCCGTGCATAATTGCGACTTTTATCGTGCGCACAAAATTTAGTACATACATACATATATATATATATATATAAACTTTTTAGGTGGGGGTGGTTTTGGGTTCCTGGGGTCCTATAATGAAAAGTTATGAAGGAATTTTTCAAAAGTCGCACCATGGTAACGACTGCAATAGGTAGTATTTCTTACGAAATCTACCTAAAAATTGTTCTTATTACATTCTAGTAAGTAATTTTTTAAAATTTTATTATATAGCTGTTTAGTTAAATCAAAAGAATTCATGCACTATTGAAAATACACTTTTAGTATTGGACATATGGGGTGTCCATTACTGGAAATTGACCAATTAAGCATTCTAGTAATGGACACTGGTCCTAAAACCTTAAAAATAAAGGAATTTTTCTAAATTACTTCTCTTAAAATATAAATAAGGTTTTTTAGCTGTTAAATGCCTGATTTAAAAAAAATCAATTTAAAAATGTTTTACAGCTTCCATTTCTTAAATAAATCATGGGAAAAATACTAAAAAAATCATATTTTGTTTTAAGTATGGTTTATGGCTGAAAAACATGTTGTTGCCAATTGGCAACACTGAGTTTAAATGGAAAAAAATAATTTTCCTTGATAAAATTCTATAATATTAAACACACATGAATTTTAAGAACTATGATAAGGAATACATTTTACTTACTCACTGCAGAACAAATTGTATATTTCACAAGTTTCCAAGCAAAACAAAAAGCATATTTAGCAACAATTGAAAAAATAAATTATTTATTCTCAAACAGCACTATTGCTACCATCTACATGTTGAAAATTGATTTAATAATATTTTCAGTATCTATTTTATTGACAACATTAGGTATTAGAGCTTCAATATTATTCTAATAGTATAGATCAGTTTCAAACACGTGACCACATGCCCACCAATTTTCCACCAACCAATCAAAATCACCGATTTTTTAGCACTAAACCAATGTAAGTGGAGAAACTCGGGAAATGTGGGAGGCAAACAGAAAACATTCATGAGGTTGCCAAGCTGGTCAGGATGTGACATCAGTTGAAACTGATCTATTTTAGGAGACTAAATTGGGTATTTTGCCAAAAGGCAACACAGAGCATTTAAGGGTCAATGAATACTGCATACATATTTATGGAAAAATTCTACAGCATATTTTAGATTACTTATATTCGCAAGCCATAGAATTCAGAAAAGCAACATATGATCACTCAAACTTTTAGACTATTGCATTAAAACAGGAAAAATCATGTATTAAGCATAGATTATGAAACACTTCCAGAAACACTTTAACAAAACTTTGATATTTAGGGAAATAAGATACAGTGAAATACGTTTAACACGAAATTGAGGGGGCTGAACATTTTTTTCGTGTTAAAAGAATTTCGCGTTAAAAGATTCGTAAAAAAAAGAACAAAATTCACAAATATTTTCAATGTCATCAAATTTTATTTCGATTTCCTGTTAAACTACTAGTAGGTTGCATCCATTAGGATAAAAAACAAGTAAAAAAATAATTGTTTTTTTTTTTAGGGGGGAAAAATCTTATCTTTTTCTGAAGTGTTTTTTTCAGCATTCTGAGATCTAGCTTGTTTGAATCAAATAAGCAAAGCTGTCTCTAAATCTTCGTGCTTAGCGGTTCGCATACATTTTCTCTCTGTTTTAAGCATACTGTGCTCAAACATTAACATAATGGGATCCCTGTTTTGTTTTTTTTTATCGTTGACAAAGTAGAATTGGTAATGCCAAACTCTGCAGATTTCTGTTTTTGTCCTCTTCATTTAAAGCGAAATAGCAGTTTGTTTTCGCACCGATTTCTCAGTCATTGTGCTCATAAAACATGAGCTAATTACCATGATTACCAGAAAACATGAGATTTTCACCCAAAACTCAGTTGTTTTAACACAAAATTCACCAATTTCAACTCAAACTAACTAGATCGAAAGCGAATTTTTTTCGTGTTAAACAATTTTTGTTTAGTGTTAAAAGAAAAAAAAGTTTTAAATTGCATAGTACACTATCCAGACTGCTATATCATTTCGTGTTAACCGATTTTTCATGTTAAGCATATTTCACTGTACTTAAGTAAACATTTTAGTAAATGCATAAAACACTTGAAAAATTTATTTCAGCAATTACCATCCATAGCCAAATATATATTCCAATTCTTTTGTACAGTCCTGTGTTTGATCTGTAGATTGGTATATATACTATACAATAAAAAAATTTAGTTCAGCAAGAAAAATAGGTTAATAGGTAATAGGTTAAGGCATAATAGGTTGAAATTTCACTTTCAGCAATTTATATCAATAGACGGAAACATACGAGAATACTTTTGTACAGCCCTGTATTTTACTTACTACCTTTCTATACATGCCACTATTTAGCTAAAACTTAATTCAGGCTAAAAAATGCTTAAAACTAATTAAATCAGACTTACATAAATTATCACCCATAGACAGTCATGTATCAAATTCTTTGCATGGCCCTGTATATAATTTTGTCTATATTCTACAAACAACTTTTAGTATACTAAATGTAGTTCAACGTAAAAAAAAAAAAAAAAGCATAACTCATTTAAATACCAACTTTAAGCAATTTATGCTTTTACTGAGTGCACAACCCTTATGAATTTTTTTGTGTATAGCCCTGTATATGATGTATAGCATTTATACACACTAGATACTACATAAAAATGCATATAATAACTATAAAATGCATTTCCAGCAATCATCGCTAATATACAGTACTTTGGATACAGTATAGTATCCAAAATCTTTAGTGTGTTGTTGTAAATGCTGTGCACTTCATATTAGACAGTAACTTGTAGTAAATCCCAGCAACATAATCAATTTCATTATATATAAAATAGTTTAACATCATTAAAATATGCCACAAACAATTTTTCTCCTGTGCCGTATATTCCAGAGAATGCATGTTTATTTCACTATGTTTGAAAGAGAGTAACATCATTAAAATACACTTGAAACAATTTTTTTCTTAATGGCCACAATGTAATGAAATACTTTGTCACTCTAAATGAACTACACATGCTACAAATTTCGTTTTCAATAGAGGTTGTGCTATAGTAAACATCAATAAGTTAGAGCATGGGAGTTAGAGACAGAAAAACCAATGTCAAACACTTTTCAACTACTATGTTGGAAAGTGTTAAAAGAGAGATTAAAAAATTAATGTAGTTTAGAATAAAAGACAAAAGATAGTTAAAAGTATCATAAGTTTGAAGCTGTATAAAAAACAGTAGATTTTTGAAAATATTTTTCTATAACAATATTAAAGTATACTTCTAAAGAGATTCCGTTAGCAGAAATTTATTACTGCTATTACTATTTTTACAAAACAAATTGCTTGCTAGCCCGACACGTCCTGAGAACAATTAATTCCAGATCCAGTTCCAGCCAGACCCAAGTATATAGAATGAAATTTAAACCAGATCACGGCTTTGTCTGAGTCTGCTGTAAAAGATTAAGCTTATGTTAAGACACAATGTAACGGCTCAATGCTGATCTCTCTGTAGGACATTGTTATATTGGTCTGATAGGCCCGGTGAATTTTTTTCTTGGCCTGGCCCATTGAAAAAAATAGTCTTTATTCTAACAGCACAGCCCATTTGAAAAATTGACCTCACTTTGCCGGTCTGGCCCAAAGGCTGCCGGGGTCTGTGTAGACCTCTACTCTTCAGCCTCTACATGCTTTTTTACCCATTTCGAATACCAGTCTGGTACAGAATTTTTTTTTTGCACCAATACAGATTTTTCCAGCTGCGTTGCTGGAAAATGCAGCAGTAGGAATAGCAGGCACAGCGGCTTAGGATATACTGGCATCATGTAATTGTAGGGCATAAAAAAGTTTTTTTTACAAAAAAAAAAAAAAAAAAAACTTGAAATCTCAAAACATGACAATGTTATCTAATTTTAAGCACAAATAAGTGATTATAAAAATTTAAGTTATAATTTATTAAAAAATAAAAAAAATTGCAATTAAACTTGCTATGTTTAAGTTTTATTTGGAAGTAATTGATTATTACATGTACAGTTGAGCGTCGTTAACGCGAACACTCAAGGGGAAACATGTTATCCAAACTTAAATACATTACATACAACAGAATAAGGCAATCGGAAACAGTTTGTGCTAAAAGTAATTCGCGTTAAGCGTGTTCGTGTTAATGAGGTTTGACTGTATACTCAAATCTCTCTAATCAGTAGATTTTACAAATTACAGATAATTGATTTTTTACATTGTTATACATTCATTTGATTTGTTTCTCAAATTAAAATTTTAAACATTTAATAGTAAGATATTTCATTAGACATTAAGGATGTAATGAACATAATTTGTTTTTTGGCCCTGTTTGATGAATGCTTAATCTGGCTGAATTCTGAAGAGATGTTGGGTTGAACTTAAGGTTATATGGATGGATAAATTCAGGATATTTTTAATGTGCCTATGGATATGTTAATGTAAAATATAGTAGAATTATATTTTAGTACAATATAAGTATTATAAAATTTCCAACATTTATAAAAAATTTATACAAATAATGGTACTTTGGGTTATAGTAGCCTCCGATCATGAATCGCCTAGCGACCAAAATTTGCCAAATTACTAAGCATTCTAACAATATATGATATATACAATACAGGGTTGGTCATAAAAAAACTTTGCCGATATATGGAACTCTAGCGGCCGTGCCATTTAACCGATCGAGATGAGATTTCAGGTATAGTTATTCAGAGGTATGAGCTTGAGATTCTGTGAACAGCAACAAATTGGTGCTCACGGTTACTGTTATAGGTACAGAAACTCGAAATCTTCGAATAGCAATGCCCATTTTTTTTCATTGCAAAATGCTCAGCACATGTGAAAACCCTAAATAGCGCTGGAACGGTACGTGTATCGCAATAAATGGACGCGTTATGCACACACAAAAAACAGCTCAGCGAACGGCCAAAAACAACACGATCGGGACACACGGAGGAAATTTGCATATGACAGAGGCAAGAATCCATTTTCTATGCTGATTATCTGTCATACGGCATTCTGTTATTGTTGTCTTGCCTCTGTCATATGCAAATTTCCTCCGTGTGCCACGATAGTGTTGTTTTTGGCCGTTCGCTGAGCTGTTTTTTGTGCGTGCTTAATGCGTCCATTTATTGCAATACACGTGCTGTTCGAGCGCTATTTAGAGTTTTCGCATGCGCCGAGCATTTTGCGACAAAAAAAAATGGGTGTTGCCATTCGAAAATTTCGAATTTCTGTACCTATAATCGTAACCGTGAGCACCAATTTGATGCCGTTCACAGAATCCTGAGCTCATACCTCTGAATAACTGTATCAGAAATCTCATCTCAATCGATTAAAAGGGCCGGCCGCTAGAGTTCCATATATCGGCAAAGTTTTTTTATGACCACCCTGTATTTTGTGATGCATATTGTCCAGTTACAATCCTATGAGTCTAAGAGCCGACAGCACAAAAACCTATGTTATCAAGCACAAGGAAAAAACCTTTATTTTATGGAAGAGTAGAAGTAGGGGAATCTAAAGATCTGTGTCTGCCGGAAGTGAAGTGGTGCATAAGCCAAAAATTCATACCACCGGTGGTTGACTCGTAGATTTACCATTGTGTTTGCCCTACAAACAAAGGTATGAAAACATGGAGGATAGTTGTAGGATGAACACAATGATAAATCTACGAGTCAACCACTGGTGGCATTATTATTTGGCTTATGCACCACTTCACTTCCGGCAGACATGGATCATTAGATTCCTCTACTTCTACTCTTCCATAAAACAAAGGTTTTTTTCTTGTGCTTGATAACATAGGTTTTTGTGCTGTCGGCTTTTCCACTAATATATATGACATTTGTGCATAAGATATATTTGTGTATCTATATATGTATATGTGGCATATTAGATGTAAAAAATATGTATATATTGATATATATGGTACGTAAGACATAAATAATATGTATATTTTTATATATGGCACATGTATGAATATTTGGAGTATATAGATGCATATCTTGGCAAAATTGTACTGCAGTCTTGGCATAATCATAATTATGAAGGTCGCTATAACCTAAATGTATCCAAATAACAAGTATGTAAATGTAAAATTGTGGTACTGGCAAGTTTTTTACACTTTCCAACATAGAGAATGAAAAGAATTTATGACTTTGGTTTGTCTGTAGTCTGCCGGTGTTCTAACTCGCATAAATATAGTCAGATTGTCACAAAATCGATATATGTTACATAGGTAAACATAAATATGTAATTTATTATGGCATGTTTGGCATTGAAAATGAGGTGTGTAGCATTTATGGTTCATTTACAGGGATACTATATCACTATTATAAAAGAAAAATAAAGAAAGTAAAAAGTTAGTCCAATCCGGGATTGGGACCAATTTCATTTTTGTTAAATTTGGGTCACTCTGGGCTGGACTGAATTGGGAAAAAATAAAGTCCAGGCTCTTCCCTGCCCAGCCCAAAACTAATGAAAGAAATTTGGCCCAAGCTCATGCAAACCTTCATCTAATCTCATGTATAGACTGATCAAGCCAAAGAGAGGCACATAATTTAAAATGTCAATAAGATTAATTTGTGTATATCTTATATTATAATATGAGCAAAAATTGTGTGTGTATGTAAATTTTATATTAAAAACGGCTCTAATGATTTTGACTAAATTTTGCATTTTACCATTTTCGGACATGAGAAGACCATTTGGCTAGGTCATGTGTTCAAGAAAATTCGATTAGTGAGTCATTTTGGATCATAATGGATCAGGGTCAAGGTAATTATATCTAAAAACGACTCAATCGATGTTGACTAAATTTTATATCCAACCATTTTTGGGTACGAGAAAATTATTAGCCAAGTCACATGTTCCGAGGAATTTTGATTATTGGGTCACTTCAGGTCAAGCTAATTTTATCTAAAAAATGGCTCTAATGATTTTGACTAAATTTTGTAATCTACTGTTTTGGATTACGAGAAGACCAATGGGCAAAGTCACATGTTAGAGAAAATTCAATAGTGGGTCATTTTTGGGTCAAGCTAAGTTTATCTCGAAAACGGCTCTAACAATTTTGACGAAATTTTGCTTTCTATCTTTTTCGGGCACAAGAATACCATTGGGTTAGGTCGCATGTTCAAGAAAATTCAATTAGTGGGTCATTTTGGGTCACAATGGGTCAGGCATCAAGATAATTGAATCTAATAAAAGCCTCAAAACATTTTGACAAACTTTTGTAATACGGTAGACTCCATCAAATCCACACAGCTTGGAACCAGAGGTTGTGTGGATTTTAGAATTTTGCGGATTTCTGGTCATTGATTTGTTTACATTTTTGAAACATTAATTTGATTGGTAGTTAAGCAAGCGAAATTATAATGAATGCTTACAATAAACTGAAACATTAAAATAAGTAAAATATAAAATAATTTATTAGTTTAAACGTAAGTAATTATTAAAATAATTATGTAAAATAAAAATTTAGAAAAATATTAAATTATTAGCGATGAAATCGATTAAATTAGATTCCAAAAGTCCTATGCTACCACTATTGGTAAACCGATTGTACGATCAATACGTCATTATTCCTTCTTAGCTATTTTAACTTTAGCAACTTTTTTCATTGTTATTTAGAGTCTTGAATGCTTTTCTTATACAGCTTTGTATGTTTAGAAATAAATTTGTCTATAATTTAAAAAAAAAATATCCGCGAACAATAATTTAAAAATAGCGTTCCGGTTCGTGGATTTTTCCATTTCGAACCCTGGAAATTTTCATATAGATATGCTAATTTATATCAAAATCAAAAGTAATGTAAATTTATTTAGTAATAAATCAGCTGTAATAGCCAAAAGAGAATGATTAACAAAAAATTTATTAAAAAGAAAAACATTGCGGTAGTCGCTGATTTCGCCGCCATCTTGTATTTAGTTCCTGCAACTTAACTGTAGATTTCATTGTTTACATCTGTAAAAATACGCGGATTTTCAGCGTACGCAGATTTTAGGGTCGCGGATTTAAGGGAGTCTACTGTATACCACTTCTGGGCATGAGATGACCATTGGGCTATGTCACATGTTCGAGAAAAATCGATTAGTGAGTCATTTTGAGTCGCTGTGGATCAAGCTAATTGTACCTAAAAAACGACTCAAATAATTTTGATAAAATTTTGTATTATACTGTTTCTGGGTATGAGAAAACATGTGGGCTAAGTCACATGTTCGAGAAAAATCAATTACTGGGTCATTTTTGGGTCACTGTGGGTCAAGCTAATTGTATCTGAAAACAGCTCAAAACATTTTGACAAAATTTTGTATTAGTATATCGTTTCTGGGCATGAGAAGATGTGTAGGCCAAGTCACATGTTTGTGAAAAATCGATTAGTTGATCATTTTTGGGTCACTGTGGGTCAAGGTAATTGTATCTAAAAAACGACTCAAACGATTTTGACAAAATGTTGTACTATACTGTTTCTGTGCATGAGAAGACCATTGGGCTAAGTCACATGTTCGAGAAAATTCGATTAGTGGGTCATTTAAGGTCACTGTGGGTCAAACTAATTGTATCTAAAAACGGCTCAAACGATTTTGGCAAAAATTTTTATTACATCGTTTCCCAGCACGAGAAGACCATTACTATAGGTCACATGTTCTATAAATTTAGATTAGTGGGTCCCTTTGGGGTTACCGTGAGTCAAGTTAATTTTATTTATAAAACAACTTTAACGATTTTGACTAAATTTTGTATTCTATCATTTACGGGTTCGAGAAGAGCATTGGTTAGGTTGCATGTTTGAAAAAATTTGGTTAGTGTGCCATTTTGGGTCACTATGTCTCAGGATCATGTCAATTGTATCTAAACAGCAAGAATGATACAGTGAGAATAAAATATCGAATTAAACATTAGGCTAATTTTGACCGAGCTTAGCTCGGTCATTCCTGCTAGTATTTTTAATTAGAGAAACATACCTTTTTTGGTCTTTCATTTTTGTCGATAAAAGATTCGGCACTCAGGATTATGATAATAAAGCGTAGTCACACTGTTATCAGAAGATGCTAAAAAATAGATTTTTTTTATAAAACGAGCATGCTTTTTATTATCTTCTCTTTTCTGCATCCTCCTGTATTTATAATACTTTTATACTCTTTTTCTTTTCTGACATTTTGGTAATAGAACTTTTAAATTATTGTGTAAGACAAAAAAACCAGAATAAATAATTTGTATGATTCTCAATGATGTTACATATCAAAGGGTCTGGTGTCAGTATCGGTTGCATTAAGGGGTCAGTGGATTACCTAATCAGCAGAGTTCAACATAAAATGATTATAAAATAATCAAAATCGAAATTAATTAGCCTTTTGCAAAGGACAGACGAGATGAATAGAGGTTTGGTTCTGCCTTTTTTGTCTTCCGCGATGTAATTTGAGTGTTAATAGCTTAAATCATCTTTTTCTCAAATAAAGAGTAAAGAAGCCGGACATAAGGTCTCATATGAAAATTCAGTGTCCTTGAATTGTTGTTTAAGCACAAGGTAGATCCCTTCCCCACACCAAGCAAGCCCCAGCTTAGAAATAGGTAAAGATTAAAAAAAAAAAAACAACTCTGCAGAATATAATATCTTTTATCAGTCTTTTGTGCATACCTTACATTGGTTGGCGCCCCATGCGATCACACCCCCTTTGGGCTGGCCTTGAACATGAGTTTAGAGTTTGAAGAGTATCAATTAAACAAATCCACTGAATAACCAAGAATCTACTGCTGTCTTCTTTCTGCACATTTAAATTTGCAATTTTAAGAATTTATAACATTTATCTGTAGTCAGAAAAATAAATTACTATAGAAAAACAGGGAAAATGCTATGATAAAAAAGTTAACATTGTATATTTTGTATAACAGATGAATCAATTTAAATTAGAGATAATAAAACTTATGCTGGATATTTAGGAAACTGACTTATCAAAATTTTACAAGTTTTCTCTTAAATATTACAAAATCGAAAAATTAACAAATTTTATACATTTTGTTTTTTTTTAAATATGAAATGTATGTTCCCGATGTGACAACTATAAACTCTAGTTTATACTATTTCCTGAAAAAATAAAAATAATAATAATATATAATAATGAGAATGAGAACTGATGATGAAAATGAGAGCAAAATTATTATTATTTTGTAACGAGGCAAATGATTTCCAATTGTTTGGAAAGATGTGGGGTCCCAGATTATCATAACAGGTGCAGGCCCTTGGGCAATGACCTGTTTGCCCAATGATTGTGCCAGCCCTGTTTTGAAACAAGATAGTGGATCAAGCTTGCCAACAAAAGCGGTGAGATCTTATTAAACACTTAGCATAAAAACCTAAATAAATAAATAATAATAATAAACTGCATAAAAACTCAATTCAAGTTGTGTATCTCTCTCTCTCTCTATATATATATATAATACACATACATAGTATAACTTCTTTAATCCAGAATCATTGAGATCACAGTGATTCCAGATTATGGAAAATTCTTAAAAAATAATAATAACGTATGTATATATTTAATGTAGTATCACCATCTACTGAAAATTATCTAAGACAATAATTGTAGGATTTTTTTTTTAATCGCAATTTTTTATTTATACATACTGAATAAAAAAATACAAATTAGAAAAAATGAGCAGATATACTACCATAAAAAATATTGCAAATGAAACTAATTTTTATAAAAATAAGCAACTTGTTACAATGAGAAATTTTATTAAGACTCAATTGATAAAAAAAAAAACTTCATTATTGCATTAACAAATTTAAAATAGTTATAAATAAGGCTAATGTTATGAAAAATTAAATATGAATCACCTAAAAATATTGAATTTAGTTATAAATTCAATACTTAAAATAACATTAAAAACAATAACTCAGATTTCGCATTGTTTTGGTGCCATCTATATGAACTTTAGTAATAGAAAATTAACAAAACAATTTACAATTAATATAAATTCTAAAATTATTTTTCTTAAAAATATATATATTCCCTTTTTATTATTACTATTACTTTACTATATTTAACAATGGTAATATACATGGCTAATAATATTATGAAAAAATATAAATTACGTATTAAACAGAAAATTATTTCAATTAATTGCAAAATTTAAATATGTTATTGACTCAGAGATTATGGACGTCAAACGGGCAGTTGTGATTAGTGGATGAAAAGATCATCAGCTGATTGCAACTTCCCTGCAAACCAATGCTGTTAACTCTAAATATCCTTTTGGAACAAAGAAAAAATGTAAAAAATGGGATTGGCTGTTAAATGAGTTTCACACTTTTTTAAGTACATGTTGTGATTTATGATCTTTTAGAAAATAAAAATTGAAAAAAGGAATAAATGTTCCAAAATGTCCAGATTATAGATGTCCAGATTTACGGTGTTATACTGTATATATATATACAGTAGAAGATCTTTATAACGCAATTCTCCATATAACACACAACTCCTCAGATGTAAACAATGATTTTTGCAGTTCAAAAGCACCTGCATTTTCACATTGTAAAATATTGCTACTCTCTAGAGGACTAAATTTGATACATTAGTTCAACTTTATCTTCTAATTTACGACCTTTTTACTGAAAAAAATGCTATTACAATAAACATTTTTGAAAATGTCTAATATAAGGGATGATTGTGTCAGTTATATTTGGATTATGTTTATAAAGTAAATTTAACAATGTCTGACCTATATTATGCAAAAATTTATAATTTGGATAGTTCTTGGTAACAAGGAATGCTGTATAAAGATATTATAATGTATTTTGATATGTTTCAGACATATTTGGCCATGTTTACAAGGTGAATTTAATGATGTGATCCATATAACGCACAACCTTGTGTTTTTAGGTTTGCGTTATAAAGATCTTCTACTGTATATATATATATAGGGGAGAGAGATAAATCGACATTTGAATGGTGGTGGTTTTGGGGTCTGAGGGTTTTTGATTGGTGAAAATATACAGAAATTTTCTGCAATGGAGAAATT
Organism: Maratus speciosus; assembly: GCA_963932465.1. Lineage (NCBI taxonomy): Eukaryota > Metazoa > Arthropoda > Arachnida > Araneae > Salticidae > Maratus > Maratus speciosus. Next base: position 147,381,539 of record OZ010796.1, on the reverse strand, counting down.
TCACCCGGGAGGAATATGTTTTCTTTTGTGTGTAACTGATAAAGTTTATCTTGAAATCCTCAAAATTCCACTCAGAATCGTTAAAATAATAGAAAATAATTCTTAATTACTGTTTTAAATAATGCAAAACGTAAACAAAACCATGTAGTACAAAACGCGGCAGGTTTGGCTGTGACGTCATTTGCCACTAAATTGAAATGTTTACATTTTGTGCATATACTTTTTTCCATTGCTTTTCCAAATTGCGATCTTATTTCACCTGTTCCTTAAAATTTATTTAATGTTATGAACTTTAAATTTGCGAAAAGATGAGATCTAACTTATCCTAACATAAAATATATCGTTTATCTTTCATTTTCATTCAAATTTTGATTTGAAAATGCCGATTTCGGCCAGATTTGTGAAAGGGCACACACACAATAGAAAAAGTTCATAATAATTATATGGGAGTAATTGATGATTTGATAATATTTTATAAAATATTACTTAACACTTTTATTAAAAACATACTACAGAGGAAAATTTAAATGAGCTCAATTTGGGACAAAAGGTTGTGACATACAATATTGCAGGCTATGGATCATTTTCTTAAAACTACTGCACAACTTTTTAATACCATATTCATTATAACATTTATAATGAACAGGAAATCAATCTAATTTTTCTGATTTATTCGGTTTTCTATTTAACAAACACAGAACCAAGTGTGGCTTGTTTAAATAATTTAGTTTTCTTACAAAGTTTATCTTGTAGTCAAGACATGTTTTTTTTTTTTTTTTTTTTTTTGCTACTAAAATTTGAATAGTTTTCCTTTTGTTAATGAGTTAAAAAATAATCTAAAACATTACAAATAATCATATTTATAATCTGAATACCCTCTAAAATATTTTGTAATAAAATTTCATTTTAGATATCAACATTTTTAAATTTAGAAGTTCCTAAAAGAAATATGGAACAAAATTATCCTTTTGACATTAATGTTTAATGGGTAATTTCCACATTAAAAAATAAAAAAATTATTCACAAAACACAAGTATATATTAAAACCTTTAATTATTTTAGCTTTGTTTAAAACCTGTAATTAAAAATAACAGACAACTATATGCATCATAAATCATTGTGTTTCTTGCAAATTCTTTTGGCGCCATCTACCAGCAGTTAATATAAACAAAGAAACTTTATGTATATAATCGTATATTATCAGATTTGAAGGCATTTCAAATAAAATTAATATTTCTTATCAATTTTCATTGGAATTGAAGCATAAAGAATGTATAATACAGTGGTAACAACATATTTTAATTATCTTGCAGATAAAATTATGAATTTTTACATAGTAAGTTTGTAGCGAAAAAAAGAAAGTAATTTACTTTCAAAAACGATGCAGATTAAAATCATTAAAAATTTGCTGTTAAGCGTATTACAGCAACAGAAAAATTCAAAATTAGTTTCTGAGTAGTAAAATAATTTGTAAGTCACAAAAATATATAGGAAAGAATAATATGCGAAAAAAAAAAAAAAAAAACTTCTGCTCAGTAATATGAATATGTAAAACACTAAAAAAGTGCTTCTCAGGCAAATTTACTGTACTATTTGTGCAACATGGCACTGTACAATATTTATAACACACGTTGCTACTCATTTTTACACAGAAAATTTAAAAACATATAAGAAATATGTCAAACACTTAAGGGTGCTGATCACTTACAATCCCATTTTTCGTTCTCCATGTAAACCTATGGGAATATTTTTTCTCACTTTTCTAAGGATATCTCATGAAAAAATTAAGATTTTTGAATTTTGTTTTCTGTATGCAATTCTTAAAACTTGCCACTATTCATCCCAGTTTTCATTTTATAATAAAAATAATTTTAAATATTTGATTTTACGTGAAATACTCGGAGCATGATTAAAAAATTTTCTATCTCTCATTAAACTGTAAATTCTGGCAGTTCTATTAGGTCGTTTGGAAATTTAAAAAAACACGAAAAAATGTACAGTTTCTAATTTATCCATTGATATAAAGATATTTCATTTCAATTAATTAGGGAGGGAGCTATAATTAAAACAAAATGCATATATGTATATTCTGATCAGTCCATTTCCTACCCCCACGATACAAATCCATCACTCCATGGGGAGGGACACCCCGCCGCGTTTGCTCGGACTCCGGAGTAATAAAAGTTGGGTCGGGGAAATAGTTAAAGGGGGTAGAAATAGGTAAGAGATATGGAAGTTTTCAAAGTCAATTTAGCAGGCCTTGATTACCGAACAGGCACGTTTAGCTTCTGCTTCCCTCAGAAAATTTTGAAGGGACTCGAAATTGAGAAAACAGAATTCGAAACTGAGAAAACAGGCGGCCCCAAATGTTATATTAAATTAATTCCATTCAAAAATTGTATTATATATATGTGTGTGTGTGTGTGTGTGTGTGTGTGTGTGTGTGTGTGTGTGTGTGTGTGTGTATTTATAAGTGTTTCATGAAAATATCTTTCATAACACATTAATTTTTCATATACATAATACACCAGTAGTTTAAACCACATGATCACAATTCTTCAGTTTGTCCATTATTTTAGATGTATGTTTATTTTACACATTGAATTTGAACAATATTGAATTTGATTTGTATGCACAACATAAAATATTAGTAACTTAAACTACTGCTAAAATTGAAAGAAATATTTCAAAATATTGATATTTTATATTGAGCATACATGATGAATTTAACATTTTTATGTCAATACTATGCAAAATTATTTTTCCATATTTTTCTTGATTGCGTCCAATTTTCCTGTTCATAGTATATATAAGAGAATATAAAAAGTTGTTTTATTAGCTATATGTGTTTAATTTTAATTTAAACCTTTTATAGCTATATGTGCACTCAAATAAGCCACTCTTTGGTGTAATATTTATAGCATTGGTGAGTTACAATTTAGAAAACCCTTCTGGTATAACCCTTCTAGGGGGCACCGAAATGAAGCTGTACTTCCGATAGCTTCAGAGGTCGGGCCCTGCTTGGAAGTGCATTTAATTTTCAGGAATCGTAATTTTATAACCAAAATTTCTTTCCATGCTTTTAAACTGAATATTTTAAATCTTTATGTAGTTCATTTCAATAATTTTCCAATAAGTTTTATTATAGTTTTTCATAATTGTTCACGTTTTAAGTTCTTATATTCAATTTTAGATTATTTATATTAGCTATGTAGCTAAGTTATAACGGAAAAATACATCAAATTGCATTTAACAATAAAAAAAATCTTAATTCTCATTACTCTTATTTTTAGAGTAATAATTTTAATTTAAACTGCTTATGTTTTTTATTTTTTTTTTTTTCACAAAATATTTTTTAAAAAGGTGAATTAAAGTTTTTCACCTATGTCAAAGTATTCATTTAGAATTAGTATTCGTTTCTTTAAATATAAATCAAGGAGTTTCAAGAATCAAAACAAAATACCTCAAGAATCAAAAGCCTTTTTTTAGTCCTTTCGAGACGGCATCCCTGCACAAAATTTATTTGGATGCACCGCTTTTTTTAAAATAGTTCCCTTTACTTCTAAAATACCAAACAATACTGTAATTAAAAAGGACAAAAAAATAATTTATTAATGAAAAAAACAGATTCCACACACTGTTAAAAATTTGCAGCATTCTGGCAGGTCATTTGACCGTTTTTTCCTAAAACAGTGACACAGCCGTAATTTTAACACTATTCTGACCATATTATTGGCCATTTTATGGTCAGAATATAGCTAAATTATGGTTATGAAACCGTTTTTTCAAAAAACGGTCGAATGATCTGCCAGAATGCTGCAAAATTTTTAACAGTGCATGAACTGAACCTTTTGATGATGCATATATGCACCACCCGTCCCGAAAGGGTTAGTATAGGGTAGCAATTTCTTAAATACAGTATTTGCGCATTTAATTCAAATGGCGAGGAGTTTCGGCATGTAGCAGTAGATTTTTAGAAGACTGTTTACAATTCGTTATTTCAAAATAATATAGTATTTCAAACTCAGTGTGCAGGAAGAAAAGGAAAGGAGGGGTGTGGGGTAAACATTTTGGAAGGGGTAGGGATATAGTGGGAGAGTAGAAAAATAAATAAATAAATAAATAAAAATGAGGAGTGAAGAGTTTTAAGAGTGATTTTGCCTGAATTAAATTTCAGCTTTATATATTACGCGCATAAAAATATATATGTAATATACAGGGCTGTACAAAAGAATTCAAGTAGGTTTCTGCCTATTGGTAGTGAATTTTTAACTGTGTTATGCGTTTTCTTATTATACTAAATTTTAGCAGACTGTGTAGAATATGTAACAGATATATAAGTCATATACAGAGCTGCAGAGATAAATTAAAGTACCTTTCCGACTGTGGACGGTAATTACAGATATCCGATTTTCAAATGCGCTATTTCTAAAATGTTTTCTTGGTTATCATCTTATTTAGATTATTAAACGGCGAAGTCTTGATAAAGCATTTTGGAAGTGTTGGAAAGTGTTTTATAATCTATGCTTGGTGCATGATTTTTCTTTCCTATTATTTATTTATTATTTTTTCTTTTAGTACTAAAATTATACTCTGATATTTATTTTTTAATTGAATATACATATATAAAGTGTGTGCGATTTACAGAAATAAATTTTGATTAATTATTATGTATTCGCTGACCTGCCAGTTGTTGCTTTGGGCCATGATAATTATTTCAAACATGCCAAAATCAGTGTTGAAGGATTTTATATTTTAAAACGAAAATCTTTACAAACGACCATCATGGTGGAGGACCCAGTGCCTTCGGCTGCGTACACGGGAGGTGCTATGCAGCTCGTCGATAGTGAACACACTGTATATGCTGCGTCAGGCTATCACACTCAACTTTTTTCTTTTTTGTTTCCTTTTTGAGCATTTTAAAATTTTATGAAAGATGCAATATGTACGATTAAGTTATCTACTTATGTAAATAAGAAAAAAAATTAATTTTTATGTATAATCAAAATGTATATGATATATGTCGATTTTGTAAATGAATTTAGTGTTCAAAGCATACATTTTTCATCTGTTACGCTCCATATATTTCCTTTCATATTTTATTTGTTTTATTTTCTATCTGAAATTTTGCTGTTATATAATCGAGAATTAAAAAAATACGTAAATATCTTAGGGGCTGTACATATATAACGATATCACTTTAGAAGGAGGGGGACTCTGGCATTTGATATCGTCCCAGTGGCAGAAAGTTTTGTAGCTGTCTGCGACAAGCTTTTAAAATTTCATAATCTGTCTGCAAATTTTGCTTGTCATTTTAATGAATAAATAATAAATTAAACTAGGAATTTTTTATCATTCTTTTTAAAACATGGTAAGCATGATGCATTCTCATTAATTATGCTTATAACTTTTCATCATCTAACTTCTTGTAGAATTTCTAAAGAGTGAAGGATAAACAGAACCACACATAGGCAATAACGATGCTTTTAAAAACCTTTGGAAGCTTCAGAGGCCTCAAGCGCAAAAAAGCACTGAGTTTTTTCTAAAACCCTTGAATGAAAAAAAAAATTTTTTTCCAATCCTTTCACAAAACTTGTGTATTTTCGCGCACTTCTGATGAAATTCGCGTTTTTCCCCCGACCCTTTGACGAATTTTCCGTTTTTTCCGCGATCCCTTAACAAAATTCGCATTTTTTTCTGCGGTCTTTTGAGGAAATTATTATTATTATTATTATTGTAATTTTTTGGTGATATTCACATTTTTTTCACGGCTTTATGATGAATTTCTCTTTTTTGCCGCAATTTTTGGACGAAATTTGTTTTTTTCCATGATTCCTTGACAAAATTAGAATTTTTCTATTCTGCGCCCTTTTGAGGAAATTATTATTATTATTATTATTATTATTATTTTGTAATTCTTCGGTGAAATTCATGTTTCTTTCCATGGCTTTTTGACAAATTTCGCGTTTCTCCCGATATTTTTGGACGAAATTTGAGGGGGTTTTTTGCGATCTTTTGACAACATTCGCGTTTTTTCCATAAACCTATGACGAAATTCGCGTTTGTTCCGCGATTCTTTGACGAAATTCGTACTTTCCGTGATCTTTTGATGAAAGTTGCGTTTTTTCATGATCCTCTGACGTAATTCGCATTTTCCGCGATCTTTTGATGGAATTTGCATTGTGTCCGCGATCCTTTAACGAAATTTGCGTTTTGTTCGCAATCCTTTGACAAAATTCGCGTTTGTTTCACGATCCCTTGACGAAATGTGCGTTTATTTCACGATTATTTGACGAAATTTGCGTTTGTTTCACTATCTTTTACCGAAATTCGCGATTTTTACACGATCTTTTATAGAAATTCGCGATTTTTTTGCCAAAATTCGCGTTTTTTACCCGATCTTTTGCCGAAATTTACGCCATTAACACGATCTTTTGCCAAAATTTGCGCTTTTTACGCGATCTTTGGCCGAAATTCGCGCTTTTTACACGATTTTTTGCCAAAATTCACTCTTTTTACGCGATCTTTTGGGGAAATTTACGCTTTTTATACGATCGTTTGACGAAATTCGCACTTTCTACGCGATCTTTTGGCGAAATTCGTGCTTTTTACGCGATCTAACGCCAAAATTTATGATTTTTACGTGATCTAACGCCAAAATTCACGATTTTTGCGCGATCTTTTGCCAAAATTCAAAATTTTTAGGCGATATTTTGCCAAAATTGACGTTTCATTCGCGGGAAAAAATTGTCCAAAAGTTGCGGACACTTTTTAGGTGCGTTCGTAATTATATAAATACGTAGCACCTATAGTCGTCGTTCAGTCCGTCTGTCTGTCCGTCCGCATATAACAGAGCAAAAACTTCCCGACCGAATGATCTGAAATTTTTAATATATAATTGCTGCAAAATTTTGTCGAGCCATTTCCAATTTTATGAAAATCGGATGTATAGTTTAATTACAGGGACAGTCAAAAGTTTTTCTTTACATTACGGCCAATGGGAAAAATTATTGCAAGTGAATTTTAATGATGTTACAGACTTCCGAATGGTCTGAAATTTTTAATATATAATTGCTGCAAAATTTTGTCGAGCCATTTCCAATTTTATGAAAATCGGATGTATAGTTTAATGACAGTGACAGTCAAAAGTTTTTCTTTACATTACGGCCAATGGGAAAAATTATTGCAAGTGAATTTTAATGATGTTACAGACTTCCGAATGGTCTGAAATTTTTAATATATAATTGCTGCAAAATTTTGTCGAGCCATTTCCAATTTTATGAAAATCGGATGTATAGTTTAATGACAATGACAGTTAAAATTTTTCCTTTACATTACGGCCAAAGGGAAAAATTATTGCAAGTGAATTTTAATGATGTTACAGACTTCCGAATGGTCTGAAATTTTTAATATATAATTGCTGCAAAATTTTGTGGAGCCATTTCCAATTTTATGAAAATCGGATGTATAGTTTAATTACAGGGACACCCAAAAGTTTTCCGTTACATTACGGCCAATGGGAAAAAAATATAGCAAATGCATTTTAATGATTTTACAGCCTTCCGAATGGTCTGAAATTTTTAATATATAATTGCTGCAAAATTTTGTCGAGCCATTTCCAATTTTATGAAAATCGGATGTATAGTTTAATTACAGGGACACCCAAAAGTTTTCCGTTACATTATGGCCAATGGGAAAAAATTATTGCAAATGCATTTTAATGATTTTACAGCCTTCCGAATGGTCTGAAATTTTAAATGTATAATTGCTGCAAAATTTTGTCGAGCCATTTCAAATTTTATGAAAATCGAATGTATAGTTTAATTACAGGGACAGTCAAAAGTTTTCCGTTACATTACGGGGGATGGGGAAAAATAATTGTAAGTGCATTTTAATGATGTTACAGACTATGCACTTATGAAGCGCAAAAAAATATACATTCAGTACAATATGGGGTGCAAAAAATAATTATAAAACTAGTTATAGTACGAACGCACCTCATTTGCCACGTTTGACGAGCAATTTCCAACTTGTTTAAATTGATTTCATTAGTGCAGACAATAATTGTTCGCAAAAGATTATTTTTGTCCGCGACTATGTCGCCGTGTCGCGTTGTTACTGCCGCTGGAGATATCGTAAGGTATCTGTAGGAGGTGTTGTCTTTTGATAATCTTTATCATTTTTTATCCAAGGTTTTTTTTTTTTTTTGCATCAAAATAGTTTAACTTTTTGCTTAGTCCGCTATCTATCTTTATGAAAGTACAAAGTTGTTACTAAAACAAATTAAATAATTATAAAATAATTTTATTCTAAAATATGGACCAACGTTTAATAATACCAACGTTTGGCATTCCTACTCTTCTGCCATATGAGCATATAATGCGTTGTTAGAGTAACCAGGTTCGAAATTATACTTGTTTTTTTACTCGTAAAAAAATGGGGAAGAATACTGGCCAGTTGTTTTGTTGATAAGAACTTACTTCTGCTTACTCTTTTCCCATACAGGGAGCAACTGCAGGAAAATGTATTATGTAATAAAAAGCTATTATTAAACACTTTTATGTAATATTTCCTTAAAATGTTTTTTAGTATAAAGCTATTTCATGTTTAATAGTATTTTATTGACTTTTCTTCATTAAAATCAGAAAAATATGTGAATAATAAATGTATAATATCGCTGCAAACGTATGAAAAGAAAAAGAAAGAAAAAATTGTAAAAATAAAAAGAATTCTTAGACATTGATAACGATTGGGGGGAGGGGGCTCGAGGAATGATAACGTATGATATTGTAAAGGGGGGAAGAGGTCCACAATTCCCCTAAATTTGATAACGTTATATATGTACAGCCCTTTACAAACAAATTCTTTGTTATAAAATTTGTTTATGAATTTGTGAAGTATTTTGAATAATACTTTTGCAGCTTTTATGTGGTAATATTACTATAAATTATTTAGTTTAAACTAAACTCGTAATATCTAATTATTATAATATAGTATTATAATATAGTACATTATTCCTGGTATTTTAATTGTGTGAAGAGCATTATATATAGATAGATATATGCTGAATTTAATATTTAATTTGTAATATACATAATCTGTGATTTATTTGTACATAATACTGCATTTTTCAGTGATATTTATTATTATTATTTTTAAATCAAGATTTTGTTTTTCTTTCATGTTTTACAGAAAAAAATGCAATGATCAAAAATTGTATGGTAATAAAAAGTGAGCTTTATTTTATTAGAAAGTAGGTATAAATAAACATTATGCAATCATTCAATGTATCCAAGTATATTTCAATTATGATATTCTTGACAAATTTTATACCAAAGCATAGTTTTAACAATAAATGAAATTCTAAAAAAATAGAGAATGAATAAAAAAAAAAGATAAATAAATGGATTCCGTTATGTATTGTTGTACACCATACAAAGAAATCAGTTTTGCTTTTCATGCAATCTTTCGGAAAAAATTTCTGCGAGAAAATTATAAAAATTTTTGTTATGTGTAAATAAGGCCATGAAATTCTGAGATACCTTTTTTTTAATCACCCATGTATTTTTCCTGAAATTTTGTATTTTGCGCAAAATTTTTGCAGTTATATATTATGCAGCATGTATATTGATCTGTATTGAATATTGTATCTTTAAATTGAATAGATGACAATGCCGGAATGAACTGAAAATTAATTATATGTATTGAGCTTAGCAATTTTGGATATTTGTTAATAGTGTCAATTTTATTGAAAGATCATCAAAATTAAAAAAAGAAAAGAAAAGAATTTGATAAAATATGTGAAAGTGATCTATGAATCTTCCTAATGGATGAGAAAACTCTACTATGGTATATCTTGAGTAATTAATGCTTTTTAAATAACTTTTACTCCTAAGTTTTAATCTACATAAAAAATGTGCTTTATTTACACTGGCCTCCAAAAGTTAAGGTACAGGGACAGGATGCTTTCGATTGCACACGTTTTGTCGAATATATCTACAAAAAATATTGGCGAATTGTTCTTGAACTTCTGGGATGAAAAGAACATGTTTGATTTTATATTTATCGGTGAAGATTTAGTCGGGGGTACAATTAGGGGGCTAATAATAAATTTAATAATAAAATAATATTTGCGATCACCTATGTAACAGGAAAGGCTGGAAATGGTTTGTCACTGTGGTAAATGGCTAATTGGGTCCTGTTCAATGTTTGTATGCATTTGTGTAAGTATAGCACTCATATTCGTGAAGATGTTAACGTTTTTGTGAAAAATTCAAAGGATTTTTTGTTTATAGCATACAGAGTTTTCAACCAAATTTAACGCAACTTTCCAAAAACCTGACAAAGAGTAGTAGAAACATTATACTGCAATTAAAACATTAATATATATTGAATATTTGATGAGATATGGGCATTTTTATGAGATAATTTTTAACTGCACATGCGCGGAAGATTTCAAAATTTTTATTTCATAATTTGGTAGTAAGCTATTTAGGTCAACTTATATAAAAAGTCCAGTCAAATATCGCGAAAATTCACAAAGATAGGGTCGATATAGTGAGTTGCTTCCTAGAAATAGCTTTATTATAAGGGATTTTCCACAACTTTTCAATCAGCTCGCTATATCTTTCTAAGTTTTCACAATATTTGATTGAACTTTTTTTTTGAAGTTGCCCCAAAATACTGACTACCAAATTATGAAATAAAAATTTTGAAATCTTCCGCGTATGCGCAGTTAAAAATTATCTCATAAAAATGCACATATCTCATCAAATATTCAATATATTCATGTTTTAATTGCAGTATAATGTTTCTACTACTCTTTGTCAGGTTTTTGGAAAGTTGTGTTAAATTTGGTTGAAAACTCTGTATGCTATGAACAAAAACCTTTTGAATTTTTCACAAAAACGTTAACATCTTCACGAATATGAGTGCTATGCTTACACAAATGCACACAAACGTTGAACAGGACCCAAATAGTCATTTACCACAGTAACAAACTATTTCGAGCCTTTCCTGTTACAAAGGGGATCGCAAATATTATTTTATTATTAAATTTATTATTAGCCCCCTAATTGTACCCCCGACTAAATATTCACCGAGAAATATAAAATCAAACATGTTCTTTTCATCCCAGTAGTTCAAGAACAATTCGCCAATAATTTTTGTAGATATTCGACAAAACGTGTGCAACCGAAAGCACCCAGTCCCTGTACCTTAACTTTTGGAGGCCAGTGTAAATGATCTGTAAGAAAAAAGACAGATCGGGTAATATTTACATTCAGATGTAACTATGTCAATGCAGAATTAATACAGAAATTATAGTTTTTTGTTCTATAACAAAACTTTTATATTCTTAAGGAAAGGTGTAATAATAAGCTTCGGGGAAAAACATAAAATAATAATAATAATAATAATTTTTTGACAAACATTCTGCATCTTTTTAATCTGAATTTACAATCACATAATTTAAAAAATGAATATTATTTGAAAATTTAAATATGCAGCACAAACCTATTATTATTTTTATTTCCCTTTCAGTTAACATTGTTATGAATATTTTTGGTGGGAGCAAGGTTGAGGGGGGAGGGCAGGGGTGTACTTAACATGCGAAATACTAATATTCATTTGATAATACTTTCCCCCTCATTTGTATACATGTATTAATAATACTTTGATATTTTGTCTTTGTGAATCATATATATATCGCATGTATTGCTGCATGTATGTTGTATCTAGTATATTTAATATAATATCCTTTGATTGAATAGAGAAATAACTGAAGAATTACTTTATTCATCCATTTCAAAGTTCTTGCCTCTAAAATGTACAGTCGGAAAAAAAGAAAAAAAGAGGGAGAGAATGAGTGAGTGAGATAAACACCTTATACATTTTAATCATCAAATTGTCCCTGAAATAAAGAAAAATAGCCATTATCTGGAAATTATATCTTAAAGATAAGTTTTGGTGTCGTCTTAGTAGTGAAATTGGACTAAACTCTGAAATTTTCAATTCGAACACATAATTTTGTCAACATATTTTTTTTTCGGTAATATTTACATTAGAAATCAAAAGAGAAGTAATTCAGCAAAGTAGTTTTGGAGTTAGACAGGTTTCAAGTTTGGAATTCCTCATGTTAAATCAATCTGTAACGGTTGCAAACCAGATTGAAAGTGGTCAGTTTTTTAATCATAATTCAAAACTACTTCGAGGAGCTGTAATTTTGGTTTCCTATATCTAAAACTTTTAAAATTCGATTTTTTACCTGCATTGTCATCAATTTCTTTACAATGAAGATATGGTTAGTAGTTATTACAATATATTTATAAAAGAAAAAAAGGCCATTTTTTCCCCCATTCTGACCAGAAAATCAGAGTTCTAACTTTTTACGGCTGCTCTTTCATCTTCACCTAACACTTCATTTATAATGGCTGTTTCATAATAATGGAAGCTATCAGTCCATCAGAAGGAAATAATTCGGCTAAAGCGGAAATTCGGTTAGCAGGACTCGGATAATCGGAACTTTACTGTACTTGCAAAAAAAAAAAAAATTAGTCGACAGTAATTTTGAAAATAGTGTTTCGGTTCGTATATTTTTCCATTTCCAGCCCTGATAAAAAGGCATATTTCGAATAAAATTAGCAATAAATGAGTGCCTTACACTACAACAATTTCTCCTCTCTAATTCTTGTCATTATTAACAAAATATCTAAGATTTAAAAAAAAAAAATACTTTTGATTGTTAAACACAACATAATGAATAAGTTTTGATTTGAGCACAGGATTTATGGTTGAAAGTATTCTTTACAATACTGCTATTGATGAGTACAAATATGAAATTAAAACAGGTAAAATAAATAAAATGTTCCAATGTGTGACATATTCCCCTGTCATTAAAAATATTTTACAGGATTATATTTTTTTACAGTGAACTATGAAAATACCCAATTTTTGGGTATTTACCCAAGGCTCGGATAAATACCCAGGTGCATACGCCAGGTAATACCTGCGTATTTACCTATCCCACATCACTGTGTGTAACTAATAGAATAAAATCGCCACTCTCTGTCCATATTTTCTTTACATAATGACCTATAATAATATTTTTATCTATAAACAGTCTTTTATTTAAATACATATTGTAGTAATTAATTATAATAGATTGTGTTTTGACTTTTCAGTAGTAAATTAATGTTGCTTTACATAAACAAAAGAAGAAATTCACAAACTTTGAATATTACGTAATTAAATTTGCAAAACGAGTCATAAACAATATGTTTATTATTTAATTGTTTAAAATTTACAATGGTTAAATGTGAAGGCAAAGATGATAATATAATAAACACGATATAAATAAGTAAAGGTGAAACATGTAAATCATTTTAGCCAGAAAAACTATATTGAATCACTTTTTATTGTCATATTTCATTTTCATGAAACATTTGCTAAAATTTATGCATTTATAAAAGTCGTAATAATTCTACTTTAACTTACATGAAACAGCGACGGTTGCGTCGCTGTAATAATAATAATAATAATAATAATAATAAGAGTAAAATTGTTCAAAGTGATCTCGACTATTTTAAAAACTGCCAAAGCATTCCGTAAATTGAAGTAATGTGCCCCTTCTATCTAACGAAAATGACTGCTAGAATATGGGCTGCTAGAAAAGTCCCTACCCCCACTGGGTCATAAATTTTTGTCAACAGACAGCTGATAAGATGTTGGACTTCACGGCAATTAAGGATAAATGCTTCTTGACAGCTTGTAAGGGGGGTAGGAACAAACTACTCTCTCAGCCGAACGTGATATTTTCTGCAAGTGACCAACAGCCTTAAGTGAGCAACGTAGAACGACGGTATTTACATGGTGAATGACATCACAGCTGCTTTCGTCAGAGATGCAGCGTTTTCCCGCCAAAACAAAAACTGTAATTTTAAAATTAATTTAGTGAATTATTTAAGCTTCAAATATACATAAAAATGGCATCGATTTTCTTTATTTTTTGTGTTATTCAACATAAAAGTGAAAATGAAAATCGTGAAATTTCCCCATTGCTTTGCCCTGGCTGATAGCTTCTTACTTTTTGTAATGGAAGCTACCTAAAAGAGGGATACCTGAAAATATAGTATAATGTTTTTTTTCTAATGCATATGAGCTGTATTTATATAGGGGAGAGGGGGGCACATGTGAACAATTTTTACATTTTTGACTATTTCTCAAAATTGTTATGAGCTATTGAACCAAAAATTGATTTATATGAATATTTAGAATTTGTTTGTTCTTTTGGTGAAACTTTTGGATGCATTTATCAAGAATTTCTAACTTATATCATCATTCTAAAAATTGTCTAAATTTGTTCACATGTGCCCCGATGGAGGGGTAGTTGTGAACATAGCTGGGGCATATGTGAACACATGCGTAAATAAGACAAAAATAATTTTTTGTGAGTAAAAACTGTGATAGAAACTAATTAGATGCCCTTTTTCTAGTTGTGTGAATAAATCAATAAATGTTTCAACATAGATACAAGAAATTATTCGTAAAATTGTACACTAATATGGCTACTCCTTTTCAGTCACTTTTAATTGTTATCTAACTTCCAGTAAATTAAAACTGTAAAGCAATCCTAAAAACATTTAATATATAGCTCAATGTTTGACAAGGGTAATTAAATTTTAAACTAAAAAAAATGCATTCACAGACTTAAAAAATACACATGTGAACTGTTCACATCTGCCCCCATATGTTCTGTTCACAAGTGCCCCATCTACCAACTTCAGCCTAACTTATAAAAAAATATATTTTTTTAATTGAAATAAGGAAACAAAACTTTTTGTAAACTTACCTAATTAATGCCACTATAGAAATGCAATGCTGATATTCTTCTTTTAAAAATGTCTTGAATGAATTTTTACTTCAATAACTTACATTTTTTTACTTCACACCTTCTAAAACAAACAAATTGCAACTACCAGAAATCAAAATGGCCCATTGTTCTGAAAATTCAGCCAAAAGAGGGTACCAGTACTACAATCAATTGGTAATTTTTTGAATTTTTTTATTTCAAATTAACTGAGTGAAATATGTATTGTTCACATGTGCCCCCCTCTCCCCTATATGAGGTACTCTCACAAAATTTTAACTTTCAGGAATAAAAATCTGGTGAAATTAAACTTAATAAAATAACACTTTAAATGCATAGACAAATGCCTTAATGATTTAAAATAAAGAAAAAATGGTCAGCTGTGACAATTTTTTTATTTAACTGAGGTTTAAGTTAAACTTGCGAGTTTAATTTTCTTTACCATTTTACCTCTCTAACTTTTTATTTTCTTCTACATTTTTACTTATAATGAATTGCATAGTACCCACAGAACATTCAAATAAGAAATAATAACAATGTAGTATTTTTAGTACAAAATTTTGATATAACATTGTCTTAAAGGGATGTTAAAAAAGGGACAGTAAGGGTAAAAAAAGAGACGGTAAGGGAAAAAAGGGATGGTAAGGAAAATTACCACCTATTTTTAGACAAATCATGTTAAGACTAAGTGATAGCCACAATGTTCATTGATTTTTAGCAACAGTTATTTACATTGGATTAAATTTTAAAAAAACTTTAATTTACCTCAAAAAATGCAGGAATAAACCTTGGGGACGGTAAGACTATCAATAAAGCCATGAAGCTTGAAATTGATACTTAAATTCTGAAGTAAATTTCCTGTCCAAGAATTTTAGCCATTCTTTCTCTAGAATACTTCTGCATCAGAAAAAAGTTGAAAAACATTCTGTGGCTACATCTGAAGCGATTTTCTGTATAATTTTAGCAAGAGGGACGGTACCTAAGGAATCTAAAATCCAGGGACTGAATTTAAGAAATAATAACTACCATAAAAATGTGTGCAGGTTAATTTTTTGCTACATAAACAATAGTCCCAGTTTCAGAAAAAAATTACATTGAATTACTTTTATTGAAACAATTTTATGCAGACAGCTCCAAACTTAAAAATTTATCTCGTTAATATTATTATACAGTCATGCAATAGGATGTTCCCCAGTATATGAAATTAAAAAAACACACAAGAATATGTACTAAAATAAAAATTATTATTCAGTGACTTAAAAGTCAAAATTACGTGAGAATGCCTCATATATTTTAACTTTTAAAACAATGAAAACAGCAACAGGTGGATTAATCAGCTGATTTTTTAAGTTTGAATGTGTTTTCTATTTTACAGTAAAGACTTGAAGATATCATTTAACTGCCTGATATTTATTGTACTGCATGAATAAATTTGAGAATTTCATAAAATTATACATTTGAGCATAGTACCAACAATCTGAATTATGTTTAATATAACACTTAATATCCATTAAAGATATTTAATAATTCAATACACGTTTGTTTATATCACTGTATACAATATGCATTTGTTTAAACAAGAGATTATGAAATGCTAAAAATCAACTTTTCTGGGATAAATACTGAAAATTACAAAATGATAAAAATTAACTTTTCTAGGCGTAGCTGCTGCAAAGTGAATTATTACCCTGGATTACATGCACAAGGTGTGACATACTCAGGGTGGGTAGTTATTACATTTATCACCATTAATTTTTTAAAAGTATAATCTTTAAATTATTTTACTGCAGAATTTGTAATGCAGGTTTGCCAATGATTAAATAACATGATGATTTTTGTTTAAATTTATTGATGGCAAGGTATAAATCGTACATATCATGGTTATGCGTAAGCATTCCCACGTTAAATCAGTATAATCTAAAGAAGATGCTATGACATTTTCAATGGAAATTACTGAAAGCTTAGATAGTCTTTCTTGTGACATATTTTATCTGAAATATGATCTAATTAGTTTAAGCTTGTTAAATGCAACACTGACATAATGCAACACATACAGATAAAGTATAAAAAAATTGTAAAGCTGTTGCAAAAGAGCCATATACTCCTAAGTCCATTGAGCAAATGTCCTACTCTAGTAAATCTTTTGATGTATAATAATCAAGTATCTCACTATTTTTTAGAGCTCTTTTCAATAATATTATGATATCTTTCAAGTCATTGATTAATTCTGCACTGTTTATATCACACAGATATTTTTTGGCGAGCAAGTGAGCATATTGCATCGCTCATTTTATTTTAAAGTTTTTTAAAATCATCAAATTCTTCTAAAGATCACACACTGTTACAACATTAAAAAAGGCCAAGAGAATAATTTTGATTTTTCTTATTTCCACAGCTATATTGGCCCTATTAGAAAAATTGACAAGCCCTGCTTTGTTTTTTATACTTTTTAATATGGGAAAAATTATGGGTAGGTTGCCCACATTTTATTATATGGCTTTTCTTGATTTCAATTCAATGGAAAAATATAATTTCTAATAAAGAAGAAATAATATCTTACTGTTCCTCCAGCTAAATCCATTTTGCACTGCTTCACAGAAGCCTCATTACACGAAAAAATATACACAGTACAAGATCTTTATAACACAATTCTCCATAAAACGCACTTCTCGGATGTAAACAATGAATTTTGCAGTTAAGAAGCACCTGCATTTCCACTATAAAAAATTGCTACCTTTTAGAAAACTAGCTCTGATACTTTAGCTCAACTTTCTATCCTTAATTCAGAACTTTTTAATGAAAAAATTGCTATTATTACAATAAACATTTCTGAAAATGAGTAATATAATGCATGATTTGATACAGGTACATTTGGATTGGACCATGTTTCTAAAGCAAATTTAACATTGTGTGGAATAATCTATATTATTCAAAAATTTATTAACTCCTGGTAACAAGGAATGCAGTATAAGGATATTCTAATGTATTTTGAAATGTTTCGGATATATTTAGTCATGTTTACAAAGTAAATTTAATGATGTGTGAAATGTGATCCATATAATGCAAGATTCTATATAATGCACAACCTTATGTTTTTAGGCTTGCATTATAAAGATCTTCTACTGTATATAAATGGAAATGGAATCAGGTGTCTGCTTAGGAAAAATCTGGGTCATTTAAAGGACCCTTCACAAACCTTTTCCCTTAAAACAGGACCCTACACAAAAATTTTCACCTTAAAACAGGACCTTTCACAAAACTTTTTGTCTTAAATAGTGACTTGTAAAACTTTTCCATCTCCAAACTAAATTTTTCTCAAATTTAATTATTTTTCAATAAAATCTATCTTTACAAAACAGCTGAAGTTGCCAAATAACCTACTTGGTTTTCTGCACATACAGAGCCTTTAAAAATAGATAAACAGGAACCTGCATACAAAGATAACTTCAAATTCACAAAATTATGACTTAGGTTTTTCACAAATAGAAAAAACTTTTCACAATTTAACAATAACAGAACTCTTACAAAAATCCGTACAGAATGCGGGTAGTGGTAAAAGCACAAAAATAAGTGTGATAATCAATAGAGAAATTAAGAAATGTTCTTTTGATATCAGAAATGTGATGCCAGCACGCCCCTTTATTTTATAAGTTAGAGACTAGAAAGTGGGAATCCTCCATCTACAATTGGCACTAATGGATCTCTCCAGCTCGCCCCTTTCATTTGACACATCACTTCAAAGCATCCACACTCACACAGAAAAAAAGTAAAAAAATTGTTATTTATTGTCAAAATATACAAGATAATTTGGTTTAAACCCCCTCTGAAATTGGCACCCACTATTTAGGGGGGGAGGAATGAGACACATTTTACAAAAATAAGAAAATCTACTTTGTTTTGCACAAAAACAAAAAATTTCAATTTATAAAATACAAACTGAAACACTTTCTAATGTCCTTGAACAATATAGAAACATAATTTGCAGAAACAATTTTATAATTAAAGAAATTGTAAGTTTAAAATGTGTCCCATACCTCCCCTCTAACAAGGAGGTATCGGCAGGGTTGGCAAGTTTCTGCCAGAGTGGTTAAAACCAGCAGTTATAACCGGTTAAAACCGGCATGGCAGAAACTAGTTTCTGCCAGTAAGTGGCAAAAACTGGCAGAAACTCAGAAATAATATTAATAAAAACTTTAATGTGCAATGGTTCTTAATTCATACATGTATTTGATGTGTAAACAATTAAGTTAAAAATTAAAATTAAAGATTATGAATGTTATTCAAAGTTGTAAAAAAGTTTCAAAATTATCATATAAATATACTTTGTTTATATAATAATAGGTACTAATTTTTTTTTTACTTGAAAAACAGAAATTTTCAATGGTAGTCTGATACTGTACAAGTTTAACTATTTTATATTATTGTTTAGAGTTGAATTTTTATTTAAAAGTAAAAAAAGAAATTTACAAAAAAATCTGTGATATTTTAACAAATGTATTTTTCAGAGTATTTTTAAATAATACAATGCAATAACTTAAAGATTATGATTCTGGTGAAAATATATAAGTAAATAATTGAAGCACAATAAATAACAGAAAAAAAATTTAATGAAATATCTTGCACAATTATTTTACAATATTGAAAGAACAAAATTGCCACTCAAATATACTATTATTACTTTTTCCACAGAACATTCCATAGCATAGGACAAAATTTTGCTAATCTTTCTGAACACACTGTTTCTTTGTTTTGAATGAAAGAAAAATTTGAAAATATTCTTTCAAGACTATCATTACTTGCTGGCAATGTTATTATTGAGGATGCAAATTTGACAAATCCTCATTTTCACCAGTATTCGTTTTTAAAGATGACCACCACACAGAAGGTAAGGGCAAGACATTTTCTAGGGCTTCCTTGGAGAAATATGTTTCTGAGGCAGGAGTCAATTTTGCTTCAAAGCCCCATAGCAGAAACTGTGCAGCACGGCAGCAGTGCTGCAGATTATTTTAGACCTTGCAGATTAATCTACCAGCTTAAAAATAAATACTGTGCTTAAAAAAATCACTAAAAATTTACTTTGTTTTAAGAGTTATTGTGTTTCTTATTAATTTTCTTTGTAAAATGCAAATTTTGCTTATTTTGTAGGCTACTGTAAGTATTTATGATAGTAGCTTGGTTCAGTATTGTTGGGTTGCAGATAAATTTTGGTTTGCTGCATATTGATACCGAAAATTCTGCTACTGGGTAAGGATATTATATGTGGCACAAAATTGGGATTAATATCAGAAAGCAATTTCCTTGCCTTTTCTTTATGCTCATATGTCAATTTTGATCCCATATACTTAGGATGAAGTAAATAAGTTAGCATATGGTAGTCGGTTATTACTGTATCAAATCTGCTTTGAACCTTTGTAGTTGTTTGTTTTGTAAGTGCAAAATGTGGTTGGAACATTTTCAACTAACAGTCTTAATAAAAAAGCTAAAATCTTTAACAACGATTTTATGCACAAATAACATACAGACACAACAAAAATATCCCATATAATCGTTTTTTGTTGTGTCTGTACGTTATTTGTGCGTAAAATCATTGTTAAAGATTTTAGCTTTTTTACTAAAATTCGCACAAAGTTTGATCTATGATTATAACAGTCTTAAATTGAAAAAAAAAAAGTCAGATTTGTTCTTTTGAATACTGTATTTAAATGAAATGTTTTTTAAATTCATGGAATTACATGATCCGCATATAACATTTCTATGAGAGATAATTTATAGTGTTATTATTAAATTATTACGTTAAATTACAGAAAATTATTTTGAGCAAGTATTGAATATTTTTCTTTTCTTTTCATTGTTTAATTTAAAATAAGTATTGGATATAGTTTTGTATTTGATTTTTAAACTGAAATTTTAAAATACTCTAATAATTGTTTACATATAAAATTATATAACCATACTATAACAAAAATTTTATCTGTTACATTACTCATTTTTTCTAATACAAATCTATTTCTTTTTTAATTAAAACTACCCACAATATTTCATTTGTTATTTATACGGAATAAAATGTACTTAAGGAATTTAATACTAGTAAAAAAGTCTCAGATTATGTCATGAAATGTGTTTATGCCAGTTGTTGCCAGTTTCTGCTGGTTAAAACCGGTTATAACCAGTTTCTGCCACTGGCAAGGCAGAAACCCTTTTTTGCCGGCAAATAGCCAGCCCTGGGTATCGGGCAGCTATAAAACAAAGTATGATAAGGCACAAATAGTCCAGTGTTGGCTACATACACTGTCTAACAAAGATTGTAAGTTGATAATGTTTGTGCCACAATATCGAATTCCAGTATCTTCATCAGGAAAATTCAGGATTGTCAGTCACGGATGACATTAAAATATCATCAGTTTTATTTATTTACATTTTGAAGTAGATGAATATATAATCAATGTTATAATTAATGTATATTACCCTCTAAAAACATTTGCTTATTAGCAATTTACATTCGTCTTATCAAAAAGAAGGAATTGGACGTAACACATTCCTCCCCACTAACTTTTTTTATGGTAAACTTCTTGTATAAACAAAAATGCTACTTTTAGGCTTAATTAAAATTATGGATAATATACAGCATAATGTTCCATAAATAAGGAAACTATAACATCTACGCATAAACAAGTAATTAATATGCAGAAAGCATAAAAAGTATATGAAACAAATTTACTTTTGATGCTTAAAAAAATATGTTTCATTATACAATTGCAAGCTTATGCAGATCAGCAACTTTTTTCAACTGAAGATCAGACTACCATTGCTTCATCTAGTATGTGATCGATGAAATGTTTAGAATGATACCATAAAGAGAAAAACTTAGTGTCCCATTCCACCCCACTCTCCCCTAATCATTTTGTGCCTCCTTTCAGATAAGTAATCATCTAAGATTCAAAGTGTGTTGAACCATCCCTATTAATATTAACAGAAGCTTTTTCTTTCTTCATTAATTGGACATAACAAAATATTTTAAATGTTTACACACACACACACAAAAAAAAAAAAAAAAAAAAAAAAAAAAAGTCAACAACTTTTATTTATTGTCAATGTATGTCTGATTAATTTCAGATAAAACCTCTTTCAATTTGGCAAAACTTAGCAGTGGTGCTCAATTGTGGTGGTTAAATAAATACACATTTGAATAAAGAGTTTCAGCAGTAACTCTAAAATCTGCACAGCTTCGGACCAAAGGTTTGGTGCATTATAGAATTTGTCGGAACACAGATTTATGTTATCTGTTTTGTATACATATATTATGTTTAGTCTGATTATAAACTAGCAGTATTTTGCATAAAAAGAAAATATAGTGCAATAGTAAGTTATTTAAAACACGATTATTTGCAGTTTTCATGTCAATATTTAATTTTTAAATATTGATACAATGATAATTTCGTGATACAATGATGAGTTTTGATTTATTATGATTTTTTTTTCCTGTATTTTTCAACTAGTTATTATCTCTGTTTAGGAAATAAAATACAAATGAAATCATTCACAGATGTACTGAATACAAGAACTTTACAAATAAATATTTTGAATGACTAATTCTTATCATATTCATTAATGCATAGATTAATGCTATTATCGTTTTTTAATATTTGAATTTGGTTGATCGTTTCCTTAGCAAAAATTAATACACAATATGTCATGTGAACTACATCAAATTTTTAAAATACAATTAAGAACTTGCAAAAATTATAACTGATGAAATCACAACAACTAAAATTTCTGTATTTGATTAATCGTTGGTCTATAACGTCACAGTTTGGTACCTATTATTAACTTTTTGAATCCGACAACACTAAATTTTATTTACAAATTTATTTATATGAATGGGTTATATTACAGTTTTACAGATTTGGTAAATTTTTTATTCGATTAGGTTAAAAATTAAACTTTTCTAAGCATTTTAAAACTGTAGATAAATTATCGTGAACGTTTAATTTTCGTTTTTTAAACTGAAAAATCATATTTTACTTACAAACTTATGTGTAACTCCATATACCTACACACGAAATAAAATGGTTAAGCCTAATACAGTGGACGATCTTTATAACGCAAACCTAAAAACGCAAAGTTGAACGTTATATGGATCACATCATTAAATTCCTTGTAAAATATGTCTGCAACATCAAAATATATTACAATATCTTTAAACTGCATTCCTTGTTACTAAGAGTTATATTATGCAAAAATTTATAATTTGGATAGGTCAGACATTGTTAAATGTACTTCATAAACATGATCCAAATATAACTGACACAACCACCCCTTATATTAGACATTTTAAAAAATTTTTATAGTAATAATAGCATTTTTTTCAGTAAAAGGTCTTAAATTAGAAGATAAAGTTGAACTAATGTATCAAATTTAGTCCTCTGGAGAGTAGCGATATTTTACAATGGGAAAATGCAGGTGCTTTTTAACTGCAAAAATCATTGTTTATATCTGAGACATTGTGAGAGTACTTAATGTCTACATGTTACTAAATATATATTTAATGCCCTATTGAATATATCTGCTCAATGATAAATCTACCAAAAAAAAATCGGGCGTGACCCATGCGCACCATATGTTTAGACCAGTGTTAACGTATAGATATCTTGGTTGATATTATCGAAAAGTAAAATAATATAATTGATGTATCAACCAAGATACCTTTTTGTATGTGTAAAGTCTAATAGTGTTTCTATATTTATTGTTTTTTACCGCTACTGTTAATCCTAAAGGACCAGTAGCAGTTACCTAGATTCAAAGACTGTTTTGTAGTTTTGGCGGGGGATTCCGCCGGAGTCGTATTTTATAGATATTTTTGGTTGGTTGGTTGGTTGATTGGCGAATTGTGCAGTATGTTAGCTTATTAGCGCCCTCTATATTTGTTTCAACAGCTGTGTTCAAGATGCGCGCGCGAGCTGAGGAGGCAGGAACATGGAGTGGGTCTATATCGTGGATGGAATAAACATTCAATGCGTTCAGGAACAGATAATGAATTTCATTAATTATAGTGCTAATTATAAAGATAATCTGTTGCAAGCGAAGAGTGAGCTAGACGGTTGAATAGATAGAGCACTGAACTCTAGACAAGGGGTTTTGGGTTCGAATCCTTCGCGTCCCAAATTGTATTTGTGTGTTTTTTTTTTGTTTTTTTTAATGATTGCTTTATATTTTTCATATAAAATAAGATATTTAAGAGAGTACTAAATGTTACTAAATATATATTTAATGCGCGATTGAATATATCTGCTCAATGATAAATCTACCCAAAAAAAATCGGGCGTGACCCATGCGCACCTTATGTCTGGACCAGTTTTAACGTATAGATATCTTGGTTGATATCATCTAAAAATAAAATAATATAAAGAATATTTTATATATTATTTTATTTTTATCAACTAAGATACCTAATTGTAATTTGTATTTGTAGTGCCTAATATTCTAATATTTATTTATTTACTGCTGCTGTTCCATACACAGACTTCTAATATAAGTAGACTCCCAATCCCATTGTTCTCTTGGGAAGGTTTTGTCTCCAACATGTTTTGCTTTCATCGCCAAAAGGGTGCCGTATTTTGGCGGTAATCCCTTTATTGGCAAAGCAAAAGTGCGGTCAACTCATGACAGACGATGTTTCGGCGGGAATCTGGAGAGAGATTCCGAGAAGAAAAACCGGTTTGGCGCGCTAAATCTGCCTTCCATCACGTGATGGAGGGCAGAGGTGTAGGAGACAAGAAAAGGTTGCCGATTGGGAGTCTACTTATATTAGAAGTCTGTGGTTCCATAGTAACGGTATTAACCTCAGAGTAAAGATAAGAAGTAGAGGCCGAATCCCATTGTTATTTCGGTCAGAACTTGAGGCACACATGTTTCCGCTTTCATCGCCAAAAAGTTGTCTTTTTTGGCGGTGATCACCTTATTGGCAACTGTCGGATTTTATTTATGCGAGAGAAAGAGAGAAACGCCCGGCGCAAGAAAGTTTCAGCGGGAACCAGAGGAGAAAAACCGGTTTGGCGCATTTTCTCTGCCCACCATCACGTGACGGTGCGTAGAGGTGGTGTAGTCGAGGGGGGACGCGGGGGGACGGCGTCCCCTAACTTTTTTATTTTATCTCGAGCGTCCCCTTACTTTTTATTTTCAAGGGGGACGCTAGAGACGCGGGAGGACGCAGACTGTCCGAACTTTTTTTTTTTTTTTCAATGAACACACCAATAAACTAACAATTTTAGAAATAAGGTACTGATTTTTAATACTTTTCAACGAAGTTGAAAGTGTTTACTGTACTGGTTCGCCTATTCACATTTTAACTTCCATAAGTTTTGCTTGGATTGCAGCAAAATTTTATGTATATTTTTGAGGTTCAATGTAGTATATCACTATTGTAAATGATGTGTATAGCATCATTATTTCGTTTACGCGAAAACAAAAGCAGAGTTCTTTGATATTACGCTTTATTGGCAGAAATTGTAGGAAATATACATTAATAATGAAGTTATAATATTTTAAATATAAAGAAAATGACATTTGAAATTCGTTACATTTTCCCGATCAGAAATAACACTTATGGTTCGTTTACAGGGACATTAAAAAATATTTCCAAACACCATGATCCTTTAATGATAATTATTTGAAATGCATGGAAAACTGTGGGAAACGATAATATGGAAAACGGTGCACGAAACATTTATAGTACATTTACAAGGCCACACAAAAGAATCCACCACATTGTCATCTATGGTTCAGTTGCTGAAACTTGTTTTCGATGGTATTATCAGGGCTCCCAACATATTTAAGTCCCCGAAAAGTGGGAAGGGGGTCATTTTTATTTAAAAAGGGGGCTTCAAGGAACCATTTATATTAAAATGGGGGACTAAAAGGGGTCATTCGTCAAAAGATACAGCACCGAGTTTTCCTAAATATGCAAGCAAATTTTTAAAAAATACCCTAGAAAATATGTTAATTCGTTATCGTTATAAAGATGGTCATTAATCAATGTAAGCAGCTTTATTTAAACATACTTAAATATTCTACTGCCAGAAGATAGAAAGTGTTCAATACTGAGAACTCACCTTCATAATTGTCCTTAAAGAAGCATGAACTTTTAATTCAAATTGTTGAATATTAAAATTTTAAATTAATTTAACATATATATTGTTAATTAATAAGTAGATAAAAATTATTTCATACAATTGCTCATATTTCCTAAAATATTTAATATATTTATATTCCAATTAAACTATATTGTTTCTACTATATTTTGTCAATTTTTCTCAAACCGGAGTTAAATTTGGTTGAAAACCCTGCATGTTATAAGCAAAAAACATGTAAGAATTTTTTAATTTTTTTACATAAATCGCTATACCTCTATTAATATACGTGCTATTCTTACAGAAAAGAATACACATATTGCACAATGTCTGTTTATTTATATTTGGTAGCGATAGATCATTTCGTGCATTTTATTTTACAGGGGGATCCCAAGTATTATTTTTTCTTTGATTTTTTGTTGGCCCCCTAATTGCCCCCCTTATCAAATCGACATTGCTAAATATGAAGTCATACCTGTTCTTTTTAATCCTGAATTTCCAGAAGAATCTGTCAAGTACATTTCTAAAAAATCGACAAATTGTCTAAAATTGAAAGTTGCCGGTCATTAATGGCAATATAGTGTAGAATGAAAGCTTTCACAGAGAAAGGGAGATGGAACATACGGCATCTAAGCCAAAATTACAGATGGGGGAAAGATTCATTTCGACAAATTTTTAGAATTATATAAATCTAACAGTTAAAAATAAATAGAGGTAGTGACATTACACTCAATAAAGTATTATTCGATATGAATAAATTAACACAATACCTGAATTTGATTTTTTACAATTTAATCTCATAAACTTACATATTTACGTTGTTAGCAGAATTTTCTAGGGTTTTCTTTTATATTATTACTCTAAAATTATCATTTTGTAAGTTAAAAAGGAACGATACAAGTACGATAAAAAGAAAAATCAGCTAAATAAAATAAAGCATAAATAGAATATCGTCTGCCCCTACTTTGTTTTAGGAAAGAAAGATATTCAAAACATAGAGCGTAAACATATTTCTTCAACATAGGTAAATTTCGGAGGCTTGTTAATTCTTCCCCCTTGTCGGTAGTAACGCTAGTACTGTTGCCATTACAGATTTTGCCGTAAATGTCCTATCTTGGTCCTTAATCTATGGAAGGAGACAAGTACATTTGAAAGCTTTGAACACCCTTGGCAAAAAAGAAATGTAGCCAAATAATTTCCTGAGAAGAATGTAGTGCATTCTTCCCCATTGTCACTAAAGGCGCTACGATCGCAATCGCATTACCATTACGCTCTATGGAAGTGTCCGATCTTGTATGTTAATGTATGCCTAGATCCAGCCTGTTAGCTTAAGCTCGTTTAACTTTTGATTGGCTGCTATGTGTTACGCATGCGTCGATTGTCTGAACCATGGAACTTTGAAGGAGACAGGTACATTTGAAAGCTTTGAACACCCTTGGCAAAAAAGAAATGTAGCCAAATAATTTCCTGAGAAGAATGTAGTGCGCGCATGTGTGTAGCATTTAGCTCAGTTAGAGCGCCTAGAAGATACAGTGTGGTAAACGGCTACAAAATAGTGCTAAAAAATTGAATCCCATAAAAGTACAACGATGCTGAATGAAAAGATGTCGACGTAGCGCCATCGCAGTGATTTAAAAACGATAGTCATTCTAAAAGAGACTCTTTAACCTATTTCACGTCATTCCTTAACTAAATTAGCTTATAACAGACCAAAATATCTTATATTTATAGTTTCCGATATTTAACATTCTATAATTTTTGAAAACACAGTGTTTATATTGAAAAGAGTTACGAGATGGCGCTCGTATCAGCATATTGTCGCTGAGCATTGTTGGAGATTTATGGGATACAAGTTTGTAGCACTTTTTAAAGCATTATAGGAATAGCCGTTTTCCACACAGTATCTTCTAGCGCTGTAGCTCAGTGGTGGTAGGTGTCCAAAGTTTGACTCCCACTGGCTGGCCAACTGATTCAATGAGTTTTCTACCTCTGAAACTTGGCGACGATTTGCTGAAGAAAAGGATTTTCCCACGAGCTGTAGATGAGAAATTCTGTTCTACAACCTCTTTTATAAAGGCAATAGAGGATATTCCATCTGCGTTTTGATCACGTGATCAAGGTAAAAACGTCTAGCGTAAAGAAGGGAAGGCTCCGTAGACGTGTAATGTAAATCCCCGCTAGCCAATGAAACAGTTCATCAGGCAAAACAGTAGCATCTTCCCTACGTGACTTTTTTCAGCCTCGAACCCATATTTGGAATATCCTCCATTGACACACAGGAGGCAAGGGTAAATGGGATAGAGGGCGCTAGTCGCTAGTCAGAGAACACTATCAATCTCTAACCAACCAACCGACCAAAAAATAGTATAAAAGGACGTACGCGCCACGTTACGCAGATTTTCGTACTGTTTATACTCGTTATTCTAGGCATGCCGCTACATATTCTACGGAATAGTATAGTAGCGGCCAATAAAAAATAAAATTAGATCACACCATACACATATAGATATCTTTGTTAACAAAACCATTATCTTAATTAATTATTAAATTAACAAAGATATCTATGCACTAACACTAGCCCAGACATCACTTTCGCCTAGGGGTCACGCCCGATTTTTATAAAATTATGATGGATCCATTGTTGAGCATGTCTCGCATTTATCTATTTAGTAATATGGACATTTATACTCTGTGTATTATAATTTATTTATCTGTGTCGGGGGTTGAGTGGTGGATAAAAAATAAACAGAAACCACTAATACATATATAAATAGAGTAGAAAACTTTACTCATATCACTATTACTATTTATTACATACTTATCGCCTTTATTATTAATTTTTATGGTGATAGTGATACAGACGAAGTTTTCTGCTCTATGTACATGTACAAGCACCTCACTTATCCGCCATTGCGTTATATACAATCCTTGCTCACCGTTATGGATTTTATAATAAATAAATAAAATTTTTATTTACCGTAACATTCAAAACTAATGAAACATCGCAAAAACCACATTAATTTGTGATGATAAGAAGTGTTTAAGGATGATAATTATCTACATTGTGCCATATATAGTAGATTTGCAGTTAAAGCTTAGGAAAGGTTGCTAATTTAAATTAATTTAAAATGTCTTCCAAAGCAGTATAGCACAAAATTGCTTCGCTCCTGGTAGCGATACTGGATATCGTAGCTCGTTAAAGAGAAATAAAGCCTTGGGGAAAGAACAAACCGATTTTATTTTCTGCACCTAAGGTAAGTTATGACTATATTATTTTGATCTTAAATATATGTTATCTAACAAAATAATTACTGTTTTAAGTTCTATAAATGTTCTATAATACATATGTGTTAATTAACATCCATTCGTCTCTATTGTCAAATATGTTATTTACTTATTATAGCACGATTAAAAATTAGGCCTATTGCTAATGTTTACATATATGTATGAATATTGATCACTATTTTAATTTTATGAGTGTATAAAAGAACAATGTTTATTTTATTTTTTAAATAGAGCTTTAATTGATTGTAACTGTCTAAAAGTATATCGTTTTATTCACAAAAAAACACCGTCAGTATTCGTCAAAAACCAAAAACAAACAGACTGTCCTGTGGATTCTATAACTACATTCTTTTTACACCCCTGACTTTTTAAAAAATGTATGCAAGTTATGAAATTGAAATTTTTTATACAGTAGAAGATCTTTATAACGCAAACCTAAAAACGCAAGGTTGTGCGTTATATAGAATTTTGCGTTATATGGTTCACATCATTAAATTCACCTTGTAAACATGGCCAAATATGTCTGAAACATATCAAAATACATTAGAATGTCTTTATACTGCATTCCTTGATACCAAGAGTTATCCAAATTATAATTGTTTGAATAATATAGATCTGACATTGTTAAATTTACTTTATAAACATGATCCAAATATAAATGACACAACCATCCCTTATATTAAACGATTTCAAAAATGTTTATAGTAATAATAGCATTTTTTTCAGTAAAAAGGTCTTAAATTAGAAGATAAAGTTGAACTAATGTGTCAAATTTAGTCCTCTAGAGAGTAACAGTATTTTAAAATGTGAAAATGCAGGTGCTTTTTAACTGCAAAAATCATTGTTTACATCTGAGAAGTTGTGCGTTATATGGAGAATTGCGTTATAAAGATCTTCTACTGTATTTCTATAATTTCAATCTTGCAAAATTAGTCACAGCAGTATTGACATTATTAAAAATATTGCTATAAGTATTGTTTTTTTCTTTTTCTCGAAGTCTAACATATTTCTCATTTTTCTTTCATAAATAAATAAATAAAAATGCTTCTTATAATACTTGACCGAAATTGAAAATTTTGAATATTCATATTTTACTACCTTTTATAATTAATACTTCGGAAAAATAATAATACATATTGTGTAATACTTCATTAAGTATGTATAAACTGCATCTACACACCCATAAGTAATGTAAAAAAAAACAATTAACAATCCAAAACTAACAACTGGGTCAAGTATCCCAAGTTTCCCCTAAAGATCTTTTACCTTCAACTTACTTATCAGGAATTTTAACCTCCCATAGCACATATTGTTGTATGTATGTTACCCAAGTGATATACATTAGAGGAAAATATTTTTGATATAAAAGTTAAATTTAATTTTTCCCTTCATCAGGTCATGTACTTTTAATGGTACTGAAGGTACTTTTTATATTTTTTTAAAGGGACAGTAAAACAGAATTATAAGAATCATTTTTATTTATTTATTTATGAAAGAAAAATGAGAAATATGTTGGACTTCGAGAAAAAGAAAAAAAGAATACTTATAGCAATATTTTTAATAATGTCAATACTGCTGTGACTAATTTTGCAAGATTGAAATTATAGAAATATAAAAAATTTCAATTTCATAACTTGTATACATTTTTTTAAAAGTCAGGGGTGTAAAAAGAATGTAGTTGGGTCATTCCATGTGAAATCAACCAATTTAAAGGAAAGTTGTTGCACCATAGTCACAGATTTTTTTAAAATTTTTATTACAGACAGATGTAGTAGTGAAACTATCCAATCTAAAATTTTAAGATAATTTGTGCAATATTGACTGAGATATAGCCTTTTGAAAATTGATCATTTTTACCAAATGGTGGCCATCTTGGATGCTATCCCTATGTCTATAAATGACAACTTGACAACTAATGACTCAAATTTTATATTTCTGGTACCAATTTAAAGCTATTTGTATAAAGAATGCATATATGATATTAAAACAATAGTAATTTTTTATTTTAATACTGTTTATTACATTCAAACTGAAAATATCACCCTCAAAAAATGACTTACTGTAATGGGCCATAAAAAAATGACCCATCATATTTTTTTTTTAAACTTGCTAAAAACATTGCTCCATATGTGTACTTTAAATAGAAAAAAAATTGGAGAGGTAAAATTTTTCGTTTAAAAAAAAATAGCTTTTTACACATAGGATGTCACTTACTAAGCAGTGACTATCTTAAAACATGTAAATATCCCTGATTTAAGAAATAATGGCCAAAACTAAATATTTTTTAATCCCTGAATTAATGTAAAACTATAATGAAATATAATCTCATAAGTTTTTTGTAGGACCACCCTCCAATTGCTCCCCCCCCCCCCCAAAAAAAAAAAAAAAGAAGTCATTGCTAAAAATGTATAATTGAAATAATTTAACACTGAAGAAAATAAGAAAATAAATAAAGAATATAATGTATAATTGTGAAAAACCTTTAAATGCAATATATATAATATAGTATATAAAATTTTAAATAAAAAATATATTTGACATAATTTATGAATTATTGCATCATGTTGTATGCTGATCCAATTTTGGGAAAGATTGCTGCTGTATCGTCATCTGTTTTCTAATTGGTTGTAATTAAAGTATGATGAAATATTACACCATAATGTACAAAAAAATTTGACTATCCCTTTTAAACATCATTTCTGTTGATGTTTTCAATGTAGTATGCACTGGCATAGAATACAGTAAACTCTGTCTAAGGCGGAATCGGTCGGGACTGAGAAAAATTTCCATGGTAGACAATATTCCGGCTTATGCAAAAAAGCTCCCCCCCCCCCCCCCAAAAAAAAAAATCCCTGGAAGAGGACGATCTTTTATTGATTCTCCTGACTAGAAAATCGGTTGAAAACTGAAAATCTGAAAGATCCTTTGTCTTTTTAAAGATAAATGAGAAACTTTATTCAATTTCTTAGTACTGCTGTAATACATTCATATTGGAAGTTTATATACACACACACACACACAAAAAAAAAAAACTTCGAGAATGAGAAAGAACGCTATAATTTTGAATTTGAGTACAATCCTAAAGTATAATATATTGTACTTTCGAAAATACGTAATCATTTTCATAAATGTTCATTTTACTAGAAATATTAACTTTTAGATGCAATTTTGCATATGAAAAAATGGCATAAGCATAAATTCCTTAAAATTTAAAGTTTCTGTTCTTTTGAATTAACTTTTTTAAAAGCTTACGGAATTTTAGCATTGAGTTATTTGACTTATCAGTTTTAAAGTTTAATAAACAAAACGCTTTTCATTTTTAAATTATCCTTTTTCTGCCTTATGCAAAATTTTGGTTTCGGTGGGACCTTAAAATCCTTTCCGTTTCCGCGTCAGACAGATTCCGCCTTATGCAGCATGAATTAATGTAATTTTCTATGGGTTCGCCGGGACTTGAAAAAATTTCCGCGGTAGACATATTTCCGGCTTATACAGAGTCCGCCTTAGACAGAATTTACTGTAGTTATTTTGTGCTTAAGATTCTACAGTGGACATGGAGTGTTTTGTATGCAAGAAACTTGGTGTTTCATTGAGTACTGATCTGATTCCCGTTCTTCAATTGTCTTCACGTGATTTGCAGTTATTAAAAAAAAGATTGCATTATGTAATCCCAGATGAAAAATGCTTTGTCCATGGAAATAGTATATGCAAGGTTCACAAGGATAAATATCTAAAATGGTATATTTTAAGCAGGGTTCGCACAGACTCCTTGGAAACACCTTAGAAATGAAAACATTCCCAAGTAGTACTTAGAACTACTTAGATAAGCAAACTACTCCTTAGAAACTCCTTAAATTGTCTTGCGGCTTCGGACGCAAGAGATATTGCTGCTGAGGGGGGGAAAAATTGTGATTGTAAAACGCACGGTAAATCCTTTATGCACGTCATTCATCTGGAGCACAGCATTGATTGGGCAGGATAATCTTAATAGCAAGGCTCCCACTAGGTCCGTAAAGTCCGTTTTTTGACACTGCTAGCCGACCTTTATTTTAAATTTTATCGATGTTTGGCATTTAGCCAAGACTCTCCAAAAAATCGCGTTTTTCGCAAATATATTTAAAAAAAAAAATACCAACAAATTTCGTCAATTGATCGCGGAAAGAATTCGTAAATTTTGTCAAAGGATCGTGAAAAAACGCGAATTTCTCAAACAGATCGTGGAAAAACTTAAATTTCTTAAAAAACACGAATTTACTCAAAGGATCGCGAATTTCGTTAAAGATCGAGAAAAACAGCAAATTTCCTCAAAAGATTGCATAAAACTCGAATTTCCTCAAAAAATCGCGAAAAATGCGAATTTCCTAAAGGGATCGCAAAAAATACGCGAATTTCCTCCAAGGATCGCGAAAAACACGCAAATTTCGTCAAAGGATCACGAAAAACACACAAATTTCATCAAAGGATCGCGAAAAACATGCGAATTTCGTCAAAGGATCGTGAAGAACACTTTGTTTCCATCAAAAAATCGCGAAAAAAAGTCAGTTTCGTAAAACAATCGAAATAAACACTAATTCCTTTAGAAGATCGCGAAAAAACGCGAATTTCCCCCAGAAGATTGCGAAAAAAACGAGATTCCCCCAGAAGTTTGCAAAAACACGCGAATTTCCTCAAAAGATCGCGAAAAACAAGCGAATTTCGTCAAAGGATCACGAAAAACATGCGAATTTCGTCAAAGGATCACGAAAAACACACGATTTCCATCAAAAGATCGCGAAAAAAAGTCAGATTCGTTAAACAATCGAAATAAAACGCGAATTCCATTAAAAGATCGCGAAAGAAAACCCGAATTTATCCCATAAGATCGCGAAAAAAACGCGAAATTTCATCATAAGATGGTGAAAAAAAATGTGAATTCGGCAAAATTTCACCTTTTTAAAGAAAGCGATTACCGCTGTTCTAAAAGAATACATTCAAAACTTGTTATATTTTTTCTTGTATGTTGCGTTTAGCATTCTTTTTTTTGCCTTTTAAAATTTTCTGTAAGTAGTATCATGTATATGATATACATAATAAGTGTTTGGAATTTGACTAATCACTATCTTTATGACCTAGGGGTTATTCTAATCCGAATTTTCCGAAAATATAAGGCATTCATTTCCGAAAATTTTTAAAAAATCTGTCACTAATTCAAAAATTCGGACGTATGGTCGTCGAAAAAAATAAATTTTATCAATCGTTTGCAGAAAAATCGCCAATTCCATCAAAGGATTGCGGGGAAAATGCAAATTTCATCAAAGAATCGGGAAAAAATGCAAATTTCGTCGAAGAATCACGAAAAGCCCTGCAAATGTCTTCTAAAGATCGCGAAAGAAACCCACAAATTTCGTCTAAAGACTGAATTTTTGCTTATTTGTATCATATTTGTAAGGATAAGCCTACTATATATCCTAAACAAGTTAAAAATTGCAATATCAAATGTGGCAAATGACGTGCGTGCGTACTATAACTAGTTTTATAAATATTCAGATCTTGGTGCAATAAGTTACACTCTTGGGCAAAAAGGGCATGAATACAAAATTTATTATGAGTCTGCATATTAAATTCAGTAATACGGAAGTAATATGAATTCATCTTAAAAGGACTTAATCGCCATGGCAACCTAGAATCATTACCTATCATGGTATATCATTGAATCAATTATGTATTATAGGATTTTTAAATAGAATGAAGAAAACTTTTATTAATGTCTTTTATGTTTTAATTTGATTTTCATAGCATTTGAAGTGATACATACTTTATTTTCAATACCGAACAATCACAATAACATATATCAATTACACAGCAATACAAATTATATTAATACAAGTTAGAGTTCAGACAGATGGGCAGACAAATCGAATCCATAAAGACTTTCAACTATGTTGGAAATTGTTAAAAGCACATAAATAGGTCGGAATTTGACTTTTAGGAATTTATGTCAACAGACGGAAGCATACTTGAATACTTTCATACAACCCTGTATTTTACCTACTATCTTTATATACATGCCACTATTTAGCTAATATTTAATTAAGATTAAAACATCCTTAAAACCAGTGAAATCACACTTCCAGAGATTATCATCCATAGACGGCCATGTATCTAATTCTTTGCGTGGACCTGTATACCATTTTATCTATATTCTCCAAACATATCTTAGTATGCTAAATGTAGTTCAGTGTAAAAATGCATAACTCATTTAAAAATCACCTTTAAGCTACTTTCATTCATACTCAGTAAACCCTTAAGATTTCTTTTGTGTAGCCCTGTATATGATCTACAGCATTTATGCACACAACGTAATATGGAAAAATTTAGTTAAACTTAAAAACTCAAACACAACTAAAAATGCACTTCCACCAATACCCTTACGATTTCTTTTGTGTAGCCCTGTATATGATCTACAGCCTTTATACACACAACGTAATATGGAAATATTTAATTAAACTTAAAAACTCATATCACAACTAAAAATGCACCTCTAGCAATCATTGCTAATGTACAGTATTTCCAATAAGGTAAAGTATCTGAAATCTTTTGTGTGTCCCTGTAAACACTATGCACTTTCTATGACACAGGAAGTAATTTTTTGTAAACCTCTGCAATAAAGTATGTATCACTTCAAATGCTATGAAAATCAAATTAAAACATAAGACATTAATTAAAGTTTTCTTCATACTATTTAAAAATCCTATAATACATAATTGATTTAATGATGTACCATGATAGGCAATGATTCTAGGCTGCCATGGCGATTAAGTCCTTTTAAGATGGATTCATAATACTTCCGTATTACTGAATTTAATACAGTAGATGACCTTTATAATGCAAACCTAAAAATGCAAAGTTGTGCGTTATATGGAATTTTGCCTTATATGGATCACATCATTAAATTCACCTAGTAAACATGGCTAAATATGTCTGAAACATATCAAAATGCATTAGAACATCTTTATACTGCATTCCTTTTTACCAAGAGTTATCCAAATTATAAATTTTTGCATAATACATTGTTAAATTAACTTTATAAATATGATCCAAATATAACTGACACAATCATCCCTTGTATTAGACATTTTCAAAAATGTTTATTATAATAATAGCATATTTTCAGTAAAAAGGTTTTAAATTAGAAGATAAAGTTGAACTAATGTATCAAATTTAGTCCTCTAGAGAGTCGCAATGTTTTACAATGTGAAAATGCAGGTGCTTTTTAACTGCAAAAACCATTGTTTACATCTGAGAAGTTGTGCGTTATATGGAGAATTGCGTTATATAGAATTGCGTTATAAAGATCTTCTACTGTATATGGAATTACAGTAAATTTTGTATTCATGCCTTTTTGCCCAAGTGTGTAACACTTATTGCACCAAAATCTGAATATTTATAAAACTAGTTAATACTATGCATGCATCTCATTTGCCACATTTGATATTGCAATTTCTAACTTGTTTAGGATATATAGTAGGCTTATCCTTACAAATATGATACAAATAAGCAAAAATTCAGTGACTTTTACTGGAACTGTATATATACAGTTCCTGTAAAATACTCTGAATTTTTTTAATGTTTCTAAAATTTGTTAAACTCAAAAGTGGAAGTTCTCCTTTTCAGTGAAGATAGTTCCCAATGGTATTGATCAACAGAAAAAAAATCAAAATTTTTAGGATTGGCATTTTCGAAAAAAAAATTTTTTTGAAAAAATATTTTTTTTTCAAAAGGTTGCCACAAGAAAAGTTGAATACATTTTTCAAAATTGGATATATCATTTTAAACAGAAGAATATTATCTTTAAAATAAAAAAAAAATGCAACAAAATATCTTGCACCGTTCTAGAGATAGAGCACTTTAAATTTTTTATCGAAAATGGCGAATTGGAAATGGTGCCCGGGATGCCATCTTTGGCGGCCTGTATCTCCGGCCAGGAATTTTTTGGGGCAAAACCAAAATATACAAGTATCTTATTTTTTATTGAATTTTAACATATGTTCAATTCAAAAACTTCTGAGACTATGAAGGTAAGATTTTTTCTTTGGCTGCCTGAATTGACATGGATCATATCCTTTT
Organism: Maratus speciosus; assembly: GCA_963932465.1. Lineage (NCBI taxonomy): Eukaryota > Metazoa > Arthropoda > Arachnida > Araneae > Salticidae > Maratus > Maratus speciosus. The sequence goes on along the minus strand of OZ010796.1, from coordinate 147,344,156 downwards.
GGTATTTTCTTATGGCTTTAGTTTGTGGTAAGGTTAAATGAAAAATGTTTATCTTAATCCTCATTTTGGATAAATGAAGAGCCAGGAAATATTTTATGTCATGCATTAAAATTAAAGCCTTGCATGAAATATAAAATAAATTAATTCACCATTTTCTTTAGCAGCCGATAGATGGTGCCACTACTATAACTTCTCTGTGCTTGTTTATATCTCTCGTCTATTTCTATAATTTTACATTTTCTTGTATGTAAGTTTCTGTTAAATAAAAGCATTTTATTTGTGTCATTACTATTTTTCCATAAATTTACATTAAAAATTATTTTATTTTTTTCACTGTTATTTGGAATAAAGATTATAAAGAATACTTCTTAAATGCAAATTTCATTGTTTAAATTTTGAAATGCATGTGGATTTCAGAAGATTGCAGATTTTTGAGACTGTTATATTAATAATTCAGTTCATAAATATAACTGTATTATTCTAAAACTAAAGCATCCTTTACATGTGTGGCAATTTGCATTGATCTTTTTTTCGTTAATTTAATTCTGAAATGTTTTGTTATTAATCAATATGGCTATTTCCATGAGCACTTGTAGCGTAAGTCACATGCTAAGATTTTTGGCTACCAGTCAGTACTTTAGAAAGAATAAATGTGACTTATTTTGTGGGAGATATGCAGGGTTGCCGGCTTTTAGCCAGCTTTTTTTGGTTTTAACCACTCAAAAAAAGCTGGCTTTTATTTTTAAAAGTTGGTTTACAATTAATTCATTTTAAATTTGGACCAATTAATTTTTAATACACTTATAAATATTTCCGGTACTTCTATTTTCTAAATTTGGTATATTTTCTAAAAAAAATTATAGATTTCTATTAAATTTTGTCAAATAAATAAATAAGTCTTCTAGAAGGCAACTGTGAAGGCATTATGTCTGAAAAAAAAAATCATAAACATTGAAAAAAATATCAGGTTCCAAACTCGAGTTTTGAAATTCTATATTACATAGCTCCACATATACTACACATTTTAAAGATTATATTTAATTAAACAATGACAAAACATAGCACATCAAAATGGAAACATTCTCATGTGTCTATATCGAGAGACTAAGTTATAAATATTAAAAGAGAAATTAGAAAGGATATAATATTTGAGGAGAGTGGTACATAAGTGTATAAAAAATAGAGCATTTAAACAAGAAAAAAAAAACAATTCTCTAAATAAAATTTTGAAAAGCTTGTTGCTAAGCATATTCATGCATATGCTATTCATAATGCTTTTAATAGTGAGAAATGGTGTTTTATTAATATGACTATGTATAATTTTAAATGTTTACTAGAAATAAAATAAGACTTGTATATTAATAGCTCTTACTAGAAATAAAATAAGACTTGTATATTAATAGCTCTTAAAATCAATTAAGAAATAAAACATGTAACTAAGTAACCATTGTCCTCTTTAATTTTATAAAGCAGTAAAAATGAAAAAATTGGCAGTTGGCATGGCCCTTTTAAAATTTAGCTGACATATTTGCAATTCTGACTACAAATCACCAGCAAAACCATCTAAGTTTTATTCCAGTATTAATGTCCTCATTATTGAGAAATTTGGCTACTTATTAAACTCTAAATCAATTAAATGTCATTAAAACTAATTAAAAAGACTTTAAAATGTGTAGTTTATAATTACAATGCTTCATTGTATAAAAGCCAATTATGGCCAAAAAAGGCCAATTTTGGCCAAAAAAAGCCGGTTAAAACCAATAAAAGCCGCTGGCCTGGCTTTTTTAAATTTTAGCCTTCTTTTTTGCAACCCTGGAGATATGTCATTAATTTAATAAGGCCAAGCAAACTTTTCCAAAATAATGGTGGCCATCAAGCATAGCAATTAAATCAGCTATGTGACTTACAATGCAAAAACCCAAGGAATTAGCCATATATATATCCCATATCATAAGTAAATATCTTTTAAGATGTACAATTATTTGTTAAACAAACAATTTTAAATACCATTTAAGCATAAAAATTGCAACTTTTTTAAAGGGATGCATCACAAAAGTCGAAAAACGCCTTTTCTCAATAGATGGCGCAGACTTTCACAGGTCGGGCGCGAATACTTTCATTTTCTGGCAAGCCATCTGAACCACCGACGTTTCATATATGTTCCCCGAGATAGTCCCCTATCTTTCCTCCGAGGTATCACTCCCGGTTCGAAGTCAAATCCACCACATTAAAAACATAGACGAAAGCACAGAAAGAAAAGGAGACACGGCTGATCTATATCTACATACTTTATCTTATACATGGATCGGGCTGGTCAATTTTAGATTCTGGTCAATTTTTACTTTCATCTATCTTTATAGGAAGAATATTGGATTCGGGATTTTTTTTTTTTTTTTTTTTACTTCCTTCTACAGTGTTAAATTCAGACTCTTTTCTCCGGGAGGGATTTCTATTGCTCTGGGAGGGGACATTATAGAATTCCGGGGGGGGGGGGGGAATTGCACTTTTTGAACATTGAAAATACAAAATCTCAAATCTTCCAGACATTCCATTGCACCCCCCCCCCCCTGAATTCAACAATGTTTTTCTATCTTTACAAGAAGAAAGTATTGGATTTGTGAAAATTTTCGAATTCCGGTTTTCGGTGAATTTACACGTTTTAGGGGTCAAACATTCCAAAAAACATGTTTTTACAAAATGTCTGTTTGTATGGGACACAAATCTTGTGGCCGCTTTATCTCAAACTAATGCACGGAATTTAATAAAAATTTATATTCAGTTAGTTGATGATATAAATTGATGCTGATTAGTTTTTGGTGTAAATTGTTCAACATGTGGCGCTGCTATGCTGCATTTTTCGCAATTTCCGCAATAGTTCTATCTCAAGAACTAAAGCACGGATTTCCATCAAACCTCAGATTCGGTTAATCCTTAACATGAGTTGATGCTGTTTACATTTTGGTGTGAATCACTCAACAGGTGGTGCTGCTATGCTGCATTTTTCACGATTTCCGCAATAGCTCTATCGCAAGAATTAATGCACGAATTTTCATCAAACTTCATATTCAGTTTTTCTCGGCCCACGGCGTGAACTAAACCAAGGAAATGTAAGTAGTTTGTGTTGGGCCTGGAGTAAGATGATTATCATTAGAGACCGGGTTCAAAATTTCAGCCCAATTTATAAATATGGATCAGACAATATTACTCCCGTGTTATTTATGTCTAATAATAAACTATTTTTAATCTAATATTTTCTTTAATATAGTTTTGCTATGTAACGCTTTAAATTAAAGAACTTAAATTCAGAATTTCAACAATATTGACATCTTTTAAACCTTTTAGGGGTAGAAGAGTTCTGTTTGTAAAATGATGAAATAATTGACTGCACCAGAATATTCAAACGAATTTCTTAGAAAGTAAAAACTTGCTATTTTTCACTTTCATTACAAAAGCAAAGTTTTATTAAAATATTCTTGGTGCAATTTGTCTGTTTTGGAATTAAAATTAGGTGGCTAGACCCTCCAGCCACCGCCCTTGAAACTGTTAATTATTATTTCCACAAATTTACAGTTACATTGCTAATGCATTTAACTAGCCAAAGGCCAAATTATGGGATATTTCTGGGGGGAAATATTTCCGTTCATGCATTTTAGTTGAACCCCAGCAATCCAAACCAAATTTTGAAAAAGAAAAAAAAAAAAAAAAAAAAAAAAGGAAGCATTGTAAATAAAATCTAATTAAAAAGAAAAAAAAAAGTATTTAAAATTTATGCTATATTTTCGCGTGTACATTTTATTTACATAATATATCTGTTTCGACTTACCAATTTAAATTTTAGCATGTATATTTTATTTACTTAATGCTGTTCTCAAATTCAAACTGGCTAATTTCTGACACATTTTTTAATTCGTTTTTAGAGTTCCATACTTAAAAATTAAAAACGGAACCATTATAAGATTACTCCTGTGTCTGTCTGGCACAGCCATTTTACACGTAAACTATGGAACTTGGAAAGTTCAAATTGGGGGAAGTCATAAAGACTATTGACCCACATATTTACAGATTATTATACATTCACAAATATATTTAGGAAAAATCTACTCTCTTAAAAAAATTCAGCGATTTTAACTCAGACTGAGTGTATTTTCACTCCTTTCCAGTATTGAAAATGCACTTATCCTATAGGAGTGAATTTCATCCATCTTGCGGAGTGGTTTTTTTTCATTCCTTTCTGATAAGCTGTTTTCGCTCTTTTTTTCGACTAAATTAATAGGCAAAACGAGTGACTGCACTCATTATTGACAAGTCATTTTTAAACCCCCTTTTTTGTCAAATTTAATAGGCAAAATAAATTATTTTCCTCTTATTTTCAGATTTTTTTTTGTTTGTTTTTTAACATATATAACTCCCCAGTTTGCAAAATGTATTACTTTTAAAACTCCATTTTGTTTTATTTAAATCTAGATGCAGAAGAAATTTTGTTTTTCATTTCCGAAAGATAAATTAAATAATAATAATAATAAAGATATGTTCGCGCCATAACAAGACAAGATTTTCTACCTTGTCAATATCCTGAAGTGCGCTTTTTTTACTTTATCTTTCTCATTATGATTTTTTTCTTTTTAATATTTTCACATTGTATATATAATTTTAACGTTATTAGTTTTAATCCTGGAATGTCGATTTCTTTAATTATTTCTGATATTATTATATCTTATTAATATATTTTGCTCATGACACAGATAAATAATTATGGACTATAGAATTCATGTGTTACATAACTGCAGACTTTTGTTTAGTTAAATTTTTGAATATGAACAGAGCGAAGTATAACACAAAAATAAAAATTTACAAAATCATAATTTAAAAAAAAGGTCAAGCTAGTTGTGTCCTAAAATAAACTGATAATATTTTTTACTAATCTATTATTTTCTGATACTTTTTTTAAATTATCTTTTACATTTCGTACTATTTACATAATACTGTGACAATTAAAATAATAATATTTAAAGTGTAGATGTGTACAACTATCTAAATGAACACAATTTATTAAATACTTGTACTTACTGAAACATAAAAAAAAATAGAACATATATTATAAGTTAATAATAATTTAATAATTTTTATAATCATGGGTTGTGTTCCGAAAATATTTTTGAGTGTCACGAACAAATTAGTATATTAATAATCAATAATATAAGCACAAAATGATATATGTTTAATAATGTAAATACCAATTAGCGTAATTTTACACAATTTGAATACGAGAAAACTACATATCTAAGTGCATTTTATTGATTATAAAAATTATGGAACAGATGCATTAAAAAAAAAAAAGTAATTTAAGAAGTTCATGTTTCCGGTTTAAAAGTATTAACGTTAAATAATGCAAAAAATCATATATACAATGTGAAAATACAACAAGGAATGGTAAAGGAATTACAAGAAAGATGAAGTAAAACAACGTACTTTACCTTAGAATTTTCAGTATTAGTAAAATCCTAGAATCGCCGGTAGCCATCTTGGTTTTAGCTGGGAAACAAAAACGAAATTTATCCAATTCTTTGTGATGATTGCCCCACCCCCCTGCTTTCGTAGGCATAATCCATCTATCTTATTCTATGCCATTTTTAAATCAATCAAATTATAATTGTAATATTGTTTTTATCATGTAGGTAATGCTAGCTTTGACGCTTGAAACAAACAAGCGGCTCCCTTTTGAAGACGGTTCTCCCTCTGCAAAACTATATATCACGTTAAAGGATTTCAACCAATAGGGAAGCTTCTTAAACTGCTCTTTTAGAGATATTTTTCTGTTCCTGTCTGAAATGAGCAGTCCTGGGGATGCTACTCTTAAAAGGATGATTTGGTAAACCAGTTTTTTTGTGGAAAATGTCTCTTTTTGATAAAACAGATACTCAGAAAGAACAAAAACACGCGTAAAACTTTTCGTTCTTTTGTTGAGTTAATAATTCGTTCTTTTGAATTAAGAGTGTAGAGGGCTAATTAAGTTACTTAAAAAAAAATATTTTTCTTTTCTTTGTATATCGTGTGAATGCTTTCGTAAAGCTGGACTCAAAAATACATTTCTTTTGATTTTAGGTATATTTTCAGAGATATCGTCGAAAAAGTGGTGCAAAAATATGCCCCCTTCCATCTATTTCCAAATCTACTGAAACTAAAATTATGAAAAAATTACAGGTAGTAGACGTTAATTTAAACCTTGCAGGAAAAATATAAGCGATTACCCTAGGTCACATAGTTTTTGAGAAAAGCGGATTTTTCCGTTACACACAAATTTTGATTTGCGGGCATTCAGCAAAAGGTATTGAGAAGCGCTGGAAGTACCTATCGTAGCAGAAGTATAAAAGAATTGATGATGATTTTCGAAAAAAATCATCAGTAATTAGCCGAGAACCAGGGGTGGCGTATTCTGTGTACCATCAGTTTTTAAAGTCTAGATAACAACTTTGGATTATATATTTGTTTAATACATACCCAGTAGCAGTATAAAAGCAATAAAAGCCAAATTGTTAAAAAAAGACTGAATTAATCGCATAAATTACTATGGCATTCGCGACTAGTTTGCATTGAGGGGATCTTTCAATAAGCATCCCGTGTCTTACAAAGTTAATTAAAAACCTATCTGGAAAAAGGCGGCACGGACCAAGTCGGCATTGCAACTTCGCGATCTCTTTTCGAAGCGCGCTTAGCACAATGCCAAATTTAAACTTTGAACAAGGATTTTGTTTTACCTGCACTTTAAAAAGAAAAGATTATTACTGCGCTGAATTTAGTTTTATGAAATGCCAAATGAAGTTTAAATATGAACTACTTTTATTGTCAGTACCAAATTAAGATCATAAAAAAAAAAAAAAAAAAAAAAAAAAAAAAACAGAGTAAAATATAAAAAAGAAAAAGAAAAGTGCCCAGTTAAACTGATGGCATTGAGCTCACAGGTTATTCACACTAATTGTATATTATACTATTATTTCAAAGAATAATGCCCTCAAAAAATAAATGAAGGAGGATTAGCCCCCGTTTCCCCCCGTTATACTTAACCAATGAACCTACAAATCTAATCAGGGAACCTCCTTAACATAATAAACCGGTATATCAAATTTGAAGCAAATCAGATAATTCTGCATGAAAAAAACCTTATCGCTAAATTAAGAGGGGGTCTAACAACCCCCCCCCCTTTATACTTAACTAATGAATCTCCAAATCTAATCAGTAAAGCTCTTTATCAGAATGAACATAGAAAAAAAATAAAGTAAATTGGATAATTCTGCATGAAAATCCATTTAGCTAAATTAAGGGGAGGGGACTTGCCCCCTTTTATACTTAACCAACGAACCTCCAAATCGTAATTGAAGTACTAGTTTCTTTTTTGGTAAAGGTAAGAAAAAAAAAATCCGACAAGTCTGTCAACCGAATTTCCTGTCGTGACAGAGAAGCGCAAGAAAAGAAAAAAACTGTCACTCTGAGACAACAATCGCTTATACCTAAAGATGCAGTTATTCATTCATCAGAAAATGAAAAATCTGCCCGATTACAAATCATTTCAATAATCATCCCTACAAGTATCTAGCTTTAATGTTTATAAATGAGTCAGAAAATGTGGCAAGAATTTTCGCGTTGTTCAGCAAAGGAACTTTTTTTTTTTTTTTTAACTTTAAATTAATAAAAAACTAATAAAAGTATCCGAAAAATGCCTTGAGCGCACATTTTGCTGACACATTTCTTATAAAATCTCGTATTTCTATGTGTATTTTTATAAGTTAGTAAATGAACTAGTTCAAAATAATAATAATAATTCCGTGCGCAAGCGAGGATATCGGAAATGTTCTTGCAACCCTTTTTTTTTTTTTTTTTTTTAAACCTCCAATATTCCTTGCAGGCAACAATTAAAATGTCATCCCTAAAAAACAAAGATACGTTATATATAAGTCAGCCGTAAAACGAAGCAGATGTATCATTTTACCGTTCAATACTGATAATCTCTACTACATTTTTTTTTTTATTATTCTAAACATCGCACATTTTAAATTTTTACAACTTCGTATAGGGAAGAAAAGTAACTGCAATTTATTTGAAAACTGCATCATAATTTATTTTTGAGATATTAATATTTTTGTAGTTTTTGATGACATTTCTGTAATGGTGGCAACTGAAGTACTCCATTTTTGTAAAAAAAGGAAAATAGTAGATTACTATATCTTTTTGTTGCCATTTTCTCATAACAACTGAAAAAAAGTAATTAAAATGAGCGCTATTTTGAAAAAAATATAAGAAAGATTATTTTTTCTCATCGGGGGTGGCACTAAATTCTGAAAAAGCAGAATACCTGCATTTTTTTTTTTTTAACAGGAACGGTATCTAACAATTATGTTACCAAACTTCTCATGATAATCAATACTCCCGAAATTTTCAGATTTGAAGTTGCCTGTTCATTAGTTTATTTGCATACAATGAATGAACAATATTTGTTGTGTTATATATTGAATGAAACATTTAGTGTTTTATAAGAACAGATACTGGATATATTTTTTAGACAAATCAGAGCCGAGTAAATGTTGTTTTAACTTGTCAAAACGAGGTTTACCAGTGAAAGTTGCGTAATATCTGAATCTCCAGTAAAATGATCACTTTTCAAGGAGGGACAAATTTCATTTCATAGAAGGAAGAGATGTCAACAAATGCCCCGTCCCTTTCCTATCCCTTTCAAAGGAAGGTCAACAGGTCAATTGTCGTCTTTCTAGTCAAAAAAAGCGCTTCTCCTAGCTGGTCTAAACGGAATCCTCTAGGTTTACTGTATTTTTGGGAAATATTCTCATTATGGCATGTTATACCAAGAATAAAAAAGTCCTTCCGGCCAGTGCCGGGAGGAAGAGGTAGCTTTCAAATACCTTATTTTAAAAAAGTCAACTTATATTATTCAAACACACGAAGCTCAATTTAGTGGAAATCGAATATAAGAGATTCAATACTAATTTTTATCAATACTAAATCATTATGAATGAGAATTTCACGAAATTAGTCAGCTTTATCCAAGCTGTTTTTATTTAAAGTAACTTATATTTGGCTGAGATGTTGATGTATACTATCCACATGCTTTCTCACATGGAAATAGGCGAATACGTGTGTTATCGCGTGACAAATACAAGATCGTTTCAAAATGTTAGCCATACTAGAAATTCAAAGTGCTATAATTCAACCATTTTTTAAGATATAAACAAAAGAACAAATTTTCAGAAACAAAATCTGCTCCGGAATCTTTGTATCAAGGCCAAACACATAAAAAAATCTTTTTCATTTTCCAATTTTTTAATACCTCATTTTAATTTTTAAATTAAATTTTTTTTTAAATGGCAACCCTTTTGAAACAAGATGGCGAATAAAGCTGGCCAACGAAATCGGTCGAGACATTGGTATGTACCATAGGCGTAGCGTGACCAGAAATTTTGGGGGGGCACCAAGGCCGCGAAACTGCGCCCCGAGCGAATTTCCAATTTTGCCGTCCCCCCCCCTCCCACCCCCCAAAAAAAAAAAACTTTGTGATGGGTGTTATAAAATTGATAAAGTGCAGAAACATAAATAAATTCTATTGAATAAATATTTCGCGTTTATTTTGGAACTTTAAGAGGTTTAATTTTAATTTAGAAATTCAGAACAACGAAATAATATAAGGGAAAATTGCACTTATTTGTTGGAGAGTTCATGATGTTTTGCGACAAGGAAAAAAAAATGATCAAGAGAGAAAAAGAAATTCCCCGGAAAATAATCGGCGGCCAAAAAATGAATAAAACCGTGGTTCGCAGCATAAATTTTGCGCCCGGGGCGACCGACCGCTCCTTTAACACCCTCTTTGCAAGGCTCTGGGGAGGCACACTAGAGGTCTGCACGGACCGCAATTTCAAGGCTCGGACCTAGCTCGGCGTAAAAATTAAAACTTCCACCCGAGCCCGGCACGTTTATATTTTCACAGTTTATGGCCAGGCCCGGCTCGTACAAAAATCAGTAATAACATACACGGCCCGTGGAAAAATCAATTAAATCAGGCCCGGTCCGGTCCGACTCAATTTCTCATAAAATTCCGATTTTTCTTAACATACAATTGCAGGGCTGCACTTGCTACTAAAATGCTACTGAAAGCGACTATTTTAAGCATCCGGCGGCTATGCCGACTATTTTAAGCCAATAAGCGACTATTTCAAGAAAGCAGGCGACTTTTTTCGGATTTAAGCGACTATTTTTACTGAAAATATTCCATCATTTTCTTCAAAGCGCTTGTAAAGTCATCTTCCCAGACGCACTTTTTCAACGGTTGTTTAAGGAGATTCGCGATTTTTTCCGCGACGAATTCTAAAATTCGCGATTTTTCCACTAATCGATTGACGAAAATACCTCTTTCTATCTGAGATCTTTATATACTATCGTTGAAGGAGATTTTGCGGTTTTTTCCGCGATCCTTTGCCAAAATTCGCAAATTTTTCTACGACAGATTGACGAAATTAATTTTTTTTTTCGCCACCTCTTGTCCAAATTTGCGATATATATTTTCGGCGACCGATTGATGGTAGTTACTATTTGTTTCAGAGATCTTTCGACGAAATTCCCGATTATTTTCCAGATCGTTTGTCATAATTCCCGATTTCTTTTCACGACCGACTTACGAAATTCGTGATTTTTTGCGCGATGATTTAGTTAAATTCTCATTTTTTTTTTTTTTTTTTAACCAAATTTGCGTTTTATTGTCCGCGACCATTTGATAAAATGTGCGATTTTTTTCTTGTGATCGTTAGACGAAATTAGTAGCTTTTTGTCCATTTTTTTGATGAAATTTGCGATGATTTTTCCGCGACCGACTGATGATAATCGCCATTTGTTTCCGCGACCTTTGTGAAATTTCAAGATATTTTTTACTGTTGTTTGAGGAGATTTGCAATTCTATCCGTGAAGAATTGCAAAATTCGCGATTTTTTCCCCAATTAGGGGGGGGGGAGCGATTTTCCCCGCGCTTGACGAAAATAGTTATTTCTTTTCGCCATCTTTTGCTACGATCGTTGAAGGAGATTTCGCAATTCGTTTTTTCTTTTGACTACCGACTGAGGAAGTTCTTGATTTTTTGCTCAATTTTTGATTAAATTCGCGGGTATTTTTTTTTTTCTGTCCACGACAGTTTGACAATTTTCGATTTTTTTCCATAACCCGTAGGCGAAATTTACAAGTTTTTTTGTGACCGATGGAAAACATTTTTTCCTACGACCAATTGTTGATATCTGCGATGTTTTTCGCTACCGATTGGCAAAATTCGCGATTGTTTGATGAATTGATTTTTCGGAATTCCCGAAGAAAAAATATCGTGGCTTTCACGGCAAAAAAAATCGCTTACGAATTATATGTTTGTGAAAGAAGTAAATTTGGAAAATTCCATCCAAACGAATTTTTTATTATGCGGGATTTTCCTTTTTTGTGTGAGTTTTGCGATATCCCACACGTTATTTCTAACCCTGCCCCTCAAATAAAACTTTTCTTCCTTATCTCCAAGAAACTCTTGAATTTGAAAGGCCTGGTGGAAAATAGTATCGGGGGGTAATCTGCAAGAAGTTTTTACTGCTATGTTTCCTGGTGCTGTACATAATTTTTATTGTTGAAGAACCAAGCTAGCTTACTTCATAACTGAAACATTAGGGCCTTATTTTCTGGATAACTTGCTTTCTCATTTGAAAAAATCACTCTATTCTTTTTTCAGTGATTTGAGTGATTTCAGTGGTTGATTGATAAACTGTGAAATAAGATCTGAACATTCATAAAGTCCTTTCAGTTGTTATGGCTACATTTTTTCTTCCCTTTCTTTAAATTGATGGGTATACGACTATTTTGGCAACTATTTTTGAACAAATGCTACTATTTTTTTCGTTGGAGGCTACTAAAGCTACTATTTTCAGTGTCATTCGGCAGTGGCAGCCCTGCAATTGAGATGCTTTTATGAAATAGAATAAAGGTTTTTTTTTTTTTTTTTTAAAAAAAACCTCCGATTTTTTTATAAAATAACATCAAAGTTGGACTTTTGATTTCCCAATTCGAAGACTGACAATTACAAGACGGATCCATTTAGTAATCCGCTTTAAACCAAGCTGCTTCGAATTAGGAAAAATGTTAGGAAAAGAAAGGACGCTACTCGATTCTTAAGCACCTGTCACTTAAACATCTGTAATTTTCAGGCAAATAGGAATAGAAATGAGTTTATGAATGTGTCAACATTCAATAATCACATTTTTGAGTGGGGATTTCAGTTTTTTTTTTTTTAAACGTATTAATTTACTAAAACAAACAATTCTGTATATTCTTACCTTCTGTTCCATTTTCGTCCTTCTGAAGCCAGACTTGCATGAATTTAAAACCAGCATGTCGTGCTCCGTGACATCTCTTTTTATTGAGTTTTCTAAAGAAATTCCTACTTTTTTTGTCGCGCTTGTTTTTGCGTGAGTCATTCATTCCTGATCAGTTTAAAAAATAACAACATTTAACTACAAGCACATTCCTACAAATGACCAGATTAGACCAAACCAAGTGTGTATAGGAGTGGGGGAGGGGAGGGGCAGTTAGGTAGAGACGCTCCTACTATCTCACTTTGCACAAGAGGGAAACACGAGTTCAGAGGTCAAAGAAGTTCTTTGAGTGACCATGTTACTGACTGCAATTAAACTACGTGGGTGACTGGACACTATAAAAAATAGTATATAGCTTTGCAGTTAGGAAAATTTTTTCTTCTACCAATCAACTTACAACTACTGACCAAATATCAATAATTGGCCAGCACCATATTGATGGTTGAGAACTAAAGCGTTTTTGTTTTGGGCGAAGAGAGAGTGGGTGAAATGCTACATACTAAAGAGGTTTAAATTTGATTGCATTTTAATTGAAAATCACTGCCATTTATCGTTTTTGTAAAAGTCTCAATAAGTCACAATCCTAAAATATGTGAATATAAATTTCAAATTAATTTATCTGAAAATCCCATGTATTACACTACTATCTACTACCCACTATCACATATTCTTTTAAAACAGTAACTGATGAATGTTTTTAATAATTTGCACAATAAAGTACAACCAGGGCCCTCGCAAAGGGGGGGGGGGAGCCCTCCCTCCAAACGTTTGCGAATGCTGTTACACTTGGCAAATTTACAAACTTAGTTGGCAAATTTGTTTAAATATTTAATAAAAAAACTATAAAACACTTTCTATTTCTGATAGATTTGACAAAAGTTACAAATATAATTGGGAATATTATTAAGCTTTTTACAAATAAGAACTATATTACATTTTCTAATTGCAGTAACTTGGTAACATAAAACTGGTTGGCAAATGTCGAGAACTATTTATTTTTAATTCTCAGTGAGTTGGCAAATACTGAAATTTGACTTGACAATTTAAGATCCTCTCGCCCACCAACAAAACGTCTAAAGTGATGGCCATGAGTACATCTTATATCAATCGTACGTTCAGGGCCGAAACTAGCCTTTTTTGCGCCCGGGGAAAACATGGATTTTGGCGCCCCCCCCCCTCACCCCCGTCTTCTCACGCACAATAAAAGTTATCGCCCTCAGGTACCCTATGCAAATAAATAAATAAATAAATAAATAACACTCATAAAAAATAAAAATCGTTTAATAATTAAAATTAGTGCAGAAAATATGTGAACAACGCTCACATGGGATTAACATTAGCCTGAGCGTTAAGAGCCTACACTGGTTACGCAAAGAAACTGGATCGCTAAAGCTAAACGTATGGGAGCGTTCTTTTTAAACTGTCTCGCTTGCATATTAATAGTTTTAATTTTTTTTTTCTTAGAAAAGCTGAGGCTGAATTCTAACCGGGTTAGAGTTTACTTTTTCGATTTTGATTGCAGATTATTTTTATAAAGTTACTTTCACTTTCAGTACCGGTTTCGAAACCTAAAAGTATAGCAATACTAAAGATCAATCTAAACTATCCTAAGAAAAAAAAAAAAACTCTTAAAATATTAAAATGCAAGCGAGAAATTTGAAAAGAACACTCCCATAGGTTTAACATTAGCTTGCGAGTTTCTTTGTATTTCATATATATTTATACATTTTTGTATGACACGACGACCAAAATCTTCATTTGGCGCCCCTTCGCCTTTGTTCTGACACCTGGGGCACATGCCCTTTCTGCACCCCCTAGTTTCGGGCCGGGCTATAGTCTTTAATTTTTTTTTTTTTTTAAAGTAGTTACTATTCTATCTTGCATCTATTTCAACCCTTAGTCTTTAGCCGTTGACAGTTGCCCGACCTCGCGCCCTTTGAGGCCGGATCTGGATGTAAAAAAAGTAATTTTAGTAAAAGGCATGGGCGACATTTTTCAGTTGTCACCTACCTAGAAATGGCATAAGGACGAGAAATGTAATTTGGTAAGTTAAAAGCAGGGGCGGCTGCGGCTTTACTATTCATGGCATCCTGGGTGCCAATGTTGCGCAAAATTTTGTTGATGCAAAAAATAAGTGCACCAAAAGGGACAGAGCGGCATTTTTCAATTTCCGCCTAGGGTAGCAAAACGCCTAGAAATGGAAAAAAGAAGAGAAAAAATCATTTTGAGGGATAAAGGCAGGGACGACTTTATTAACCATGGCGCTCTGTGCGAGATTTTTTACTGTACCACTGCAAATGCTATACTCTTTTTTTTTTCTTTTTAAATGGTTTAATAAAGCATTTAACTTTTTGCACTCCTTCCAGGGCCGAAACTAGCTATATTTTCATACGGGGCAAACATGGATTTTGGCGCCCCCCTCCCTCTTCCTCCGCAAAGTAAATTTACAAAGAGAAATTTACGAAAGTTTCTATTAGCGGACTTATTTTAAATTTTAAATGCGTAACAGTGAAATACGTAACAATAAAATACGTAATATTGAAATATATAACCAGCTTTGTCAAATATTTATTCACTAAAACCTGGGGAAAAATCGAAAGGAATCGGAAATAATTACGCTTTATACAGGTTTCCGTCTTAGCAGGTATAACTGTTAGTATTCTTTCTGTTGGGAACCGTGTAGTTTTTTTTTCATTTAAGACAAGATTCCAATGTATACACATTTTATTTTTCCTGATTTTACTTGTTGTAGTGATATGCGGTGTTGGATAACAGGGATTTAAAGTTAATAAAATAAACTTTTTAAGGTGGTAATATTTAAGAAATTAAAATCATTGAATAAATAAAGTTAAATTAACATCTTAAAGGCATAAAATCCCTCTATCCAAAGACGCATACCGACCGGAAAGAAAGTGGTTAGATATTGCGTTGAAATGTAAATAGAATTAAAGCCATCTATCTAAATTTTAAGAATTCATTAAGTTGTAATAACATCTGTAAAATAAAGAAAGTAAAAAGACTCACCCGTATGATGTGTAGAGATAAAAATACTTACAATATTCAGACAAATAATTTTATTTCTTATTAATGCAGATTATAAAATATATACTCAAAATTTAAATGCTTGGCCAAGTTGTATTTAAAATATTCGTTAATCAATTAATTTACCAGTATAAAATAAACATATTAAATCTTTCTATTTCATATGGATTCAATATTAAATTATACGTGATGATCTTCTGTGTGGTTGAAAATTCTCCACTGTCCTATATTGAGATGTGAAGGTTGTAGACTTTAATATTGAGTTCTAAACAGTTTTTGCGGAAAGAGAATGTTCAAATGAAGAACGTTGGATAATGGGAGTATTAACTGTAGACAGCAGCACATAGAGATCTTTTAGCCGCTCTAGAAGATTGATATTGAAGAAATTAAGTAGGATTGCTCTTTCACCACTCTTGAGTTAAAAGTAAAGCTCTATCTTCAGTGATAAAATGATTGTTGAATATCGACGTTGTAGGATGAAACTTCTAGATATCTTATTTTGTCAATAAAGAAAGGTTCAGGTTCTTGTTATTCGATGATTTAAACTACACACATAATATGGCACTGGTATCTTCTTCAAAATCTATATAGAAACAGCGTTTAAAAAAACTAGTTATTCCACCTGCATCTCAAACTCATTCTGCCCGGACGCAGCCGAAGCTGCGCCGAGCTCACACACCAACGTCTGTCTGCTTAATCCCTAAAAATGACAGACACAAAACAGATCTCAGCCTGAAAGAATGTGTAAGATTTTGAAAACAGCCAATCCGATGCATTCAAGTACCGCGCGTCCATCCGGGAACGCATGAGTTCAATGAACTATCCGCGTGGGTGTCTCGCGATGTCACCGAATTGTACAAAAAAAAATGGTGCAGAAAAGCATCCTTTTATCAATGGCGGACAGAAAGCATCGCGCCAATATTTAAAAGTAGGAAAATGCAGAAAACGTTAAATTAAATATCTCCAATATTTGTTGACGGATTTTGCTGTAACTGATATCAAATTAATCAGAAAAATATATTCTATCTGTTGATTATAGATTGAGCATGCAATATTAAAATATAAATTATTTTTATTTTCGTTGTTTTAAACTTATAAAGAATGTAGAATCGCGATCTTTTCGGAAAAGTCAACACGAACGTGAAACTTTGTTTACACATATTATTGTTATTGTTTAGTTTAATATATTTTAATGAATGATTGAAAGATAGAATTTAAGTTTGATTGAGGAAAATAAATAAAATTTAGAATAACTTTATTAAGAGGAAACTTAAATATTTTGAAGATAATTTTCTAGATTAGAAGTTGAGTTTAAAATGAATAAATATTAATTTAAGATTGAGGAAGATAAATAAATTATAAAATTGAGATTATTTACTACTAGAGATGTTGCATTTTATAACATTTCCTTCCCCCTGTAGAAAAAAAAATCAATAAAAAAAAAATTCTTTGCTGACGGCTCAAAAAAAATTGCTGGATTGGCCATAATCATTGAAATTTCTTGCTAATTTATATCAAACTGTCTGTAGTATATTTTGTACTCAATAAATTCTTGCTTTGAAGTGAATCCTAGTTGCATTATTCTATAGCTGTCACACTTAATACTTAAACCAACAAGAGTACAAAGATAACAAATGCAAACACAATAT
Source organism: Maratus speciosus (assembly GCA_963932465.1). NCBI lineage: Eukaryota > Metazoa > Arthropoda > Arachnida > Araneae > Salticidae > Maratus > Maratus speciosus. The sequence goes on along the minus strand of OZ010796.1, from coordinate 147,327,070 downwards.
ATACAAATACAACACTAAACTTTGATACAAATACAACACTAAACTTTGATACAAATACAACACTAAACTTTGATACAAATACAATGAATATAAATATGTGATACATAACGATATATACTTAACAAAAATACAAACAATACAAGAAATAACATTTATCATTTACACACGAAGGGTGAGTATACCTGAGAAACTGAAAATTCTGCGAAATCATATGTGCAAATCAAAAACCTGAACATATTGCACGATAAAAAGAATAGCAATTTATGATAAAACTCATATTTATGTACAAACAATGAAACAGCAGATATAGGCACTTGTAAATAATTGACAGTTATTGAGTATGACAAGATATATTTGGATGTAGTAAAATCAAAACTACTAAACAATAACCAGAGATTCCTATGTAAATATTGCTACGTAACTTGTAGAGTGATGTTGAGACAAAATTGTAAACAATAGAAATAATATTTCATATTTATACTAAATTGTAAAATTACTACATAACATTTAAGAGGAAAACTTGCGTACACCTCTTAGAGAATGTAGTTGTGTCCCCCCAAAAAATTTTTTTAAATAATTAATTCCTTCATTTCATCTTTGTTACCATTAAAACAATGCGAAACTGGACACAATTTTACAATTAAAAAATTTTTATTCCCTTTAAAATTATAGCTTAACTGCACCTTGAAGGACTTATCGGAGGGGTAAAAATTTTGTGTTAAGTAATTCCCCAAGCTATGCCGAATTTACCTTCCGTGTGTGCTCATTAAAATTTTGTGGGAATATAAAAAAAGAGAAAAGACTTAGAGCAGTTGCTCCATCGTATTCTCATACTAAAATCTCCAGTAGTACCATATAGGCAAGCGCTTTTTTGGAGATAATTAAAAATATTTCATTTTATTTCATTATCTTTATATTATTTATTATTTATATTCATTTTATATTTTTCTCTGAGTAATAAATTATTTACTTTCTTATAATCATTTGTAAAAAAAATTAATTTAGGATCCTAAAATTGTAATATTTGAAATAATAAAAAATTTTATCACTCTAAACAAGTCGTAGAAATTAGTAAAGTCTAAATCACTCTCTCTGCACAATATGACATGGACGATGCATTGAATTAAGATTAATAGTTGAAAAATAAAAAAAATTGTGGTAACATAATATTGATTTCCAAAAATAAAATATAAAAACTAGGAAAAATAAGTTGGTGTAGTTGTGGCTATGGCAAAAATTAATGATAAAATTATGACAAAGCTGTATCATAAAAATAAATAGATCCCAGTGTGCCACTACGTATTAGCACACTGCTGTTTCGCCAGCGAAACGTGGATTATTCATTTTTAAATGATTTAAATGTTACCACTGTACTAATAAAAAAATATATATGTAATAAAAAAAAAGCAAAAGGATATAAAAATGGAATTAAAGTTGTAGGAAGATTGGTAAAAAAATAAAAATTGAAAAAAGAATATCCATAATCAAGTGAGAGATGAAGGAGTAGAAGCTAGACATACTATTTACCTCCTGTCCTAATTAACTTAGTGACATTTACTTTGATATCTCTTATTGTGGTGTCACTTAAATGTCTAATTAAATAATTATCACCTCTGAAAGCTCTAATAATTTTATATGGACCAGAATTTTTTGGATGAAAGGGTGAACCATGATGAAAATTTTTTAAGTATACTATATCACCAGTTTTAAATTTACAAGCAGGGCGACCTTTAAGGAATTTTTCATTTTTATCAAAATAATTTTTCTCAAATTGTTTGACTAATTCTCTGGTTGCTGTGATATGTTCTTGTTGTTTTTGAAAATATATAGAAGGTTCTTCTGCCTCTTTGGGTGGTTGAAAAGTATCTATTGGCAAATTTAAGTCTCTACCCAAAAATAAATTAGCTGGGGTGAAGTTAGTAACTGAATGTTTTGAATTATTGTAGTGAAGGACAAAAAATTTCAATCTATCTGACCACTCAATAACTTGATCAGATAGTGCTGCAACAGACTCTTTGAGCGATCGATGGATACGTTCCAAAAGTCCATTCGACCTTGGAAAGTAAATTGAAGAATTTCTACGTATAATATTTAGAGATTTAAGAAAATCGATAAAAATGTCAGATGTGAAGTTTTTAGCATTATCAGACAATATAACTTTAGGAAGACCGTACCTGGAAAAATAGTCATTGAGAGCTTTAATTATTGATGGAGAAGTAGCATCTCTAAGTGGAATCGCTTCCAGAAAGCGTGAATAGTGGTCAACGATGGTAAGAATGAAAAATTTACCGTCATGTGACCTGGGGAGTTTTCCCACAATATCTATCGCAAGCATCTCTCCGGGAGCTAATTCGCACTTTGAAATGAACGCAGGCTTAGTATTTGTTTGTTTACTTTTATGAGGCAGACATTTTTCACATGAATTGACAAAATTCTGAATATCTTGAACCATTCCATGCCAAAAATAATTTCTCGAGATTGTATCCACAGTTTTCGTTATTCCAAAATGTACTTGATGACCCATTGCTATGCAGCTATTAATTAAAGTTTTAGGAATTAGGATTTTATTAGATCTATTGACATTACCGGCTTTTTTCCTTGAAAACATTAACAGATTAGTATCCGGATTAATGGAATAATTAGAGTTAGAACATGTTTTATTGATTATTTTCTCTCTGATTTCCTTAAGTTTTTCATCATTTAATTGTTCTTGAAGAATATTTTCAGTTTTTAATGAGTCATTTGTGGGAATAAAAATATTAAGTGCATTGACATATAAATTAGGGTTATTGGGGAGGTCTACAACACGAGAAAGAAAATCAGCTGGATTCACCAGTCCAGGAATGTGTTCCACCTTAAAATTGAAACTTTGTAGAAACATTAGCCATCTAGTTATAATTTCTGCTTGCTTTTCCAAATTTAAATGATAAGTTAAGGCTTTAGCATCGGTTAAAATTTTAAATTGTCTACCATATAGAAATTCTGAGAAATGTTTTACAGAGGAATAAATAGCATAAAATTCACGTTTAATTGAAGGATATCTTGATTCTGCTTCATTAAGTTGTTTCGAATAGAATTCAATAGGATAAAATTTGTCATTATGTTTTTGCATTAAAATACCACAAATTGCAATTTTAGAGGCATCAGTAACTAAAAAAACTTCTTTGCTGTCATCGAAATTCTTTACAGTTGGATTAGTTAAAAGTACATCTTGAATTTTTTGAAATGCTTCCTGACATTGTGTACTCCAAACAAATTTAACTTTTTTCTTCGTTAAGTTTACAATAGGTTGAATAATTTTAGCAAAGTCAAAAATTAAGTGTCGAAAGTAATTAATCATGCCTAGATAGCTTTGTACTTGTTTAAGATTAGTTGGAACAGGAAATTTATTTATTTTACTAATATTGTCAGTGGAGGGAGAATGACCATTTTTATTTAAATTGAAACCTAAGTAAGTAATTTCTTCTTTACAGATTTGTAATTTACCCGGATCTAATGTGAGATTAAATTCTTTGAGTTTGTCAAAAACTTTTTGTAGCCAGATGAGCATTTCCTGCATTGAATCCGCTGCAACAATTATGTCGTCTAGGAAATATTGTACATTTTTACCTTTTAATGAGCTAAGACAGTTATTTATAAGAGTATGAAAATAGGAAGTAGAATTGACACATCCGAATGGCAATCTTTTTGGCATAAAATTACCGAATTCTGTTGCAAAAGCCAGTTTCGACCTATCTTTTTCCTGAAGCAAAATTTGAAAAATTGCAGATTTAAGATCCAGAACAGTGTACAACTTTTTGCCAGCGATATTTTGCATTATGTCATTTATTTTAGGTAGACAAATTTTATAGGGTTCAGTTATTGCATTAAGAAGACGATAATCTATGACCATGCGGAATTTAAGTTTATTTGGATCATCTGTGGCAAGATTTTTCTTTTTGACGAAAATCACAGGAAAACAATAATTGGACGTAGAATTTTCTATGATACCAGCATTTAAAAGTTCAGAAATTTCATTGCGAGCAAATTCCTTAGCGATTTTAGGTATTGGATATGGTTTAGTTTGTAATGCAAAATCATGTAGCAAATTGAACTGAGGAATGACTTTGTCTGTACACCCTAGTGTGCTATATGAAGAAGAAAAAACAGCAGAATTTTGCATGAGAAGCTTGAGAATACTTTTTCGGTCTGAATGAGGTAAGTGGTCAACATTAAAATTGTTTACATTTAACTCCTTCTTTCTTAGTTCTAAGATGTCTTCTGAAACTAGTGAATTAATTTGATAAGTTTTGTTGTTATTGTGTGAGGAAATTTGGTCATCTGAAATTACTTTAATATAACCTAATTTAATGTTTTTATTTAGAGTTATTTTTGTATTGTTGTTATTGTGAACATATAGTAAAATTGAATTGTTGACATTTGGTGTGTGAAGACTGAAATCTAAATTTAAAGCTAATTTGTTTTTTAAAGGACAAAATAAGTAATTAGAGGATTTATTGATTTTATGAAGAGCTTTTAAACGTATAATTCTTCCCTGATTAGGTCGAATTATAACTTTGTTGGCAGGAGTAACAATGTTTTTGTTTTCATCAGAATCATTGTTGTTGTTGTTATGTTCATTATTAGAAAAATTGGAATTATTTTGAGAGTTCTCATTAGTTTCAGAAAGATTGTCATTTAAGTCATTGTTTACATTGTGAATTTTAGTTGAATCTGGATTTTTGTTCTCAAATGGAAATGTGAGGTTGCCCATGATTAATTGTGAATTGGCTGAGTCCAGCAAAAGTTTGTTTCTGTTTAAAAAGTCGTAGCCTAAGATTATTTGATAATTAGAGTTCCAATTATTATGTGTTATGAAGAAAATTCCCTTGAACCATTTATTTTTTATTTTAAAGCTTAGTTGAACTGCGGAGGAATATGGAATGTTAGTGTTATCTATTGTTTTAATATTTACTGATCTAGAAATGAAGTTAAGTTTGGTTTTTTGTTTTAAAATCTGTATTGTTTTTGGCTGAATTAACGACAAATTTGCACCGGAATCCAGAAGAGCATCAAAAACATGGTTATTAAATCTTAATTTAATAATGGGAAGTTGTGAATTATCCTCGTAACAAGACATTAGATTTTTTGTAACATTAACATTAGAAACTGAGCCATCAAAACAATCAAAACCCTCTCGCATACCAAAAACATCATTATTGAGGGTCCTGTGAGACGGAGGGAAAAAATTATGAAAATCATCACCAGAACCCCTCAAAAGTTTAAATTCCGCCTAGCTCTGTGATTGTATGGCCTGAAGTTGTTCCTACCTCTACCTCTGCCTCTCTGAAATCTCGGAACATGGTTATCACCTCCTCTATTCGAATGTACAGAAAAATATCGATCATGAGTAAAATTAAATCTGTCATTGCCCGGCGAATTGTTGTGTGGACTCCAAAAATTTCCACTCTGACCTGCAAAATTGTTTCCCTGACCTGTAAAGTTGTTTCCTTGACTTGCAAAATTGGTTTGAACCGGATATGTATTGTTACTTGGAAAATGCCAACACTCTCGTGTATTGTGCAATTTCCCACATATATGGCACACCGCTTTTTCCTCTTTAATCTTTTTCAGCTGATTCTCCATGTCTGTGAGTAATTTATTGGAATCTGCTTGCTGTTTTAGGAGAAGTGAAATAAGCGATTCCTGTGTGTTAGAATTTTGAGCTTCAGTTGCATTGAGATTGTTAATGCACAAGGATTGTTGTTCTAGAGCCTTCTCTATGTCCATAGCGCATGCAACAAGATCCTCAAAATTATTGCGGCCAAATTTCAAAACTTCAGATTTTATATCTGATCTAAGTGCATCAGATAATTTCGCGAACATCATATTAGCTCTGACTGCTTCTATTTGCGGAATTTCCTCATCGTTTGGAATCATTCGGTTTACAACCTGTTTAATTTCATCGGCTAACTTCCTAACATTTTGTTTTGGCTTCTGACAAATTCTGGAAAAATCATATGAAGATTGCTGAAAATTGTCTTGTTTCGTGAATTTGTTTCTCAAAAGGCGTACCACTACCTCAAAATTCTCCTCATTAGCAATTTCCGGATCTCCCGAAACATACTGTGACGCCCTGTCCCTACATAAAAGTCTCAATAAAAGAATCCTGTTTACATCTGGCCAAGCTTCCAGATTGCAAACATCACTCACATTCCTAATAAAAATGTCCACGTTTTCATCATCTCGCCCGTGGAAAGTAGGAATAGATGCTAAAAGTGAATTTAAAAGCAATTGATTCGCCATTGCAAATTTCTCTGAAGTAAATAAAAAATTCAGAAATAGATGTGAGGGAAATGAATCAAAAATGCCCTAACAATCGTGAACTATATAAATTTAAATTATCAAAAGTAAAGCAATTAATATCTACTGAGAAATTAACACAAAAATAAAATTATCTGCACAAAAATTTAAAAATCAACCTCTGAAATTGTTGTATCTGATAATCTCTAACTTATGAGAGTACAATTGTAAAAGTTGAAAAAAAATTAGCCCAATTATTTTAAAATCAGTACTTAAAAATTTGCTTTTAAGAAAAGAGGGAAAAAATTAAAATAGAATCCCCCAAAATGCATAAAAATATTACTATTTGAAATTTAAAATGCTTAATCATAGGAATAATAGTAAAAATAAAATTTTTTCAAAATTTTAATCTCTTGAGAAAAAACCTTAATTATAAACTTTGAAATAATAAAAAAATAGAAGTTATATTCTATGCATGAAAAATATAGCATACAAATATTTGAACTTGCAATACAAAAAATCAAAAATGTATTTTATATCATTTGTGAAATTTTGTAAATATTGATATAAGAATCCCCCAAAAAGAAAAATAGTGAGCATATAAAGATATATGTTGTTATTGTAGCAAAACCCCTAAATTTAAAAACTCAGCTCTGATAATTTTTTTTTTGAAAGAAAAAAAATAGAGTGATAGTAGAGGTTAATGAAAATTTGAAAAAAAAATTAACAATTTATTTTTAACCAAAATAATTGAAATAAATTCTTCAAATAAATTTAATATGAAAATGATAAATTTTTAAATTGAAGCTGTAAAAACTCAATTGTAGATATTTAAGAAAATAAAAATAAACTATAGAAATTGCAACCAAAATATATGATTCAGTATATTATTGCACTAAATCTAGATATTTTTACCAAAGCATAATATATTAACAATATTGTTTTCATAAATTTATAAAATTATATTGCACAGTTTCAATAAAAAATAAAGATTTTCGATTTGCACACATGAAAAAAAATAAAGACACAGAAATTAAATTGAAATGAGCTATATCTTTATAAATTAAAAATATTTTAATAATCATTAAAAGATGGCTATTAGCTTTTAAAAGAAAAGAAAAAAATTTAAATCCGCGAAACCCCAGATAAGTCTCAAAAAACACGGCACCAAAGATGATATGCGGTGTTGGATAACAGGGATTTAAAGTTAATAAAATAAACTTTTTAAGGTGGTAATATTTAAGAAATTAAAATCATTGAATAAATAAAGTTAAATTAACATCTTAAAGGCATAAAATCCCTCTATCCAAAGACGCATACCGACCGGAAAGAAAGTGGTTAGATATTGCGTTGAAATGTAAATAGAATTAAAGCCATCTATCTAAATTTTAAGAATTCATTAAGTTGTAATAACATCTGTAAAATAAAGAAAGTAAAAAGACTCACCCGTATGATGTGTAGAGATAAAAATACTTACAATATTCAGACAAATAATTTTATTTCTTATTAATGCAGATTATAAAATATATACTCAAAATTTAAATGCTTGGCCAAGTTGTATTTAAAATATTCGTTAATCAATTAATTTACCAGTATAAAATAAACATATTAAATCTTTCTATTTCATATGGATTCAATATTAAATTATACGTGATGATCTTCTGTGTGGTTGAAAATTCTCCACTGTCCTATATTGAGATGTGAAGGTTGTAGACTTTAATATTGAGTTCTAAACAGTTTTTGCGGAAAGAGAATGTTCAAATGAAGAACGTTGGATAATGGGAGTATTAACTGTAGACAGCAGCACATAGAGATCTTTTAGCCGCTCTAGAAGATTGATATTGAAGAAATTAAGTAGGATTGCTCTTTCACCACTCTTGAGTTAAAAGTAAAGCTCTATCTTCAGTGATAAAATGATTGTTGAATATCGACGTTGTAGGATGAAACTTCTAGATATCTTATTTTGTCAATAAAGAAAGGTTCAGGTTCTTGTTATTCGATGATTTAAACTACACACATAATATGGCACTGGTATCTTCTTCAAAATCTATATAGAAACAGCGTTTAAAAAAACTAGTTATTCCACCTGCATCTCAAACTCATTCTGCCCGGACGCAGCCGAAGCTGCGCCGAGCTCACACACCAACGTCTGTCTGCTTAATCCCTAAAAATGACAGACACAAAACAGATCTCAGCCTGAAAGAATGTGTAAGATTTTGAAAACAGCCAATCCGATGCATTCAAGTACCGCGCGTCCATCCGGGAACGCATGAGTTCAATGAACTATCCGCGTGGGTGTCTCGCGATGTCACCGAATTGTACAAAAAAAAATGGTGCAGAAAAGCATCCTTTTATCAATGGCGGACAGAAAGCATCGCGCCAATATTTAAAAGTAGGAAAATGCAGAAAACGTTAAATTAAATATCTCCAATATTTGTTGACGGATTTTGCTGTAACTGATATCAAATTAATCAGAAAAATATATTCTATCTGTTGATTATAGATTGAGCATGCAATATTAAAATATAAATTATTTTTATTTTCGTTGTTTTAAACTTATAAAGAATGTAGAATCGCGATCTTTTCGGAAAAGTCAACACGAACGTGAAACTTTGTTTACACATATTATTGTTATTGTTTAGTTTAATATATTTTAATGAATGATTGAAAGATAGAATTTAAGTTTGATTGAGGAAAATAAATAAAATTTAGAATAACTTTATTAAGAGGAAACTTAAATATTTTGAAGATAATTTTCTAGATTAGAAGTTGAGTTTAAAATGAATAAATATTAATTTAAGATTGAGGAAGATAAATAAATTATAAAATTGAGATTATTTACTACTAGAGATGTTGCATTTTATAACATGTAGCATTACAAATTATTACAATTGAGGCACTTTAATGTCATAGTGATATGAATCACATCGTTTTAGGAACTAAAAAACCACGATTTACTATAGGCATAAAAATGAATTCCAGTATTGTGAAATATCTTCCTTACTATCTACACCAGTTTTGTGTAATTATCACTTATACCACTCATCTTATTTATAGATTGATATGTTTAGATACTTTTCTGAATCTAATGCTAATTTCCAAATTTGTGTGTGACTCAAAACAACAACAACAAAATTATTAAGTTTTTACTTTTTATTTTGTGAATTTTCGACCGCTTGGTTTTTATTGTCCCAGCCAGTCACCTGACCTCACCATCTCTAAGTTCAGATATGGTGATATGCCTGTAAAAAAGTAATTATAAAAAAAGGAATGGGGTTATTCATTTGCTGCCTTGTATACTGCAGGCGAATCTTTTTATCTATTTGACAATTTTAATGCAGATTACTCAGTTTTTCTTCTTGATTTTTCGGCTAGATAATATTTTTTACACAAATTTCACACGCACATACATATATTGCATAAAACGGCAAAACAAATTTTCATCTGGCGCCCCCTTTGCGTGGCGCCCAGGGCACATGCCCCCTCTCCCCCCTTAGATTCGGCCCTGACTCCTTCTCTCGTTTGTTTTTATTGTTCCGGACAGTCGCTCGACCTCGCCCATAGCAAGGCGGTAAAAAAGAAAGTTCAATGCTGCTCAGGGACAGAGATTAAAAAAAAAAATAAATAAAACAGCCTTCATGGAATCTTTTTATCAGAAAAGTCAGAGTCAAACAAAATCTTCATTTGGCGCCCCCTTCGCCTTTCGTTCTGGCGTCCGGGGCATATGGCCCCTCTGCACTCCCCCTCCCAGGGAAATCGGTTGGCATTTGGCAATTATCGGTGAGGGTCAGTTTCATACAGAAGATAGGGGTGGAGACTGACCTTGGAAAATGTTAGTGATTCTCCTGACACAGGAAGGGATTTAAATGATAGAAGGCGTAAACATGGTACATTTGGAATTGTAGAACAGCTCTTTTTTCTAATTCATTTGCAGTCTTCTGTTATAGATGAATCTTTTTATGTATTTGTAAATTTTAATACCTTTGGTTCAGTTTTCCTTTTGGATTTTCCGGCTGTGAGACATTTTTATGCGAATTCGATACATATACATTATACTTTTTTGCATGTAAAGACAAAAAAAAAAAGCTTCATTTTGCGCCCCCTAAGCTTTCTGTTCTGGCGCCCGGGGTACAGAAGGTTGGGGGGGCACGTGCCCCCCCGACGCTACGCCTATGGTATGTACTATGTACAGACCAAGTAACATCCAAATCGGTTCATAAATACGCTTGTTATCGCGTGACAAAAATCAGGTCGTTTTAAAATGTCAGCCACAATAGAAATTCAAAACGCTATAACTCAGCCATTTTTTTAGATATAGACGAAACAAAAACTGTTCCGGGATCTTTGTATTAAGGTCAAACACATACAAAAAAATCTTTTTCATTTTCTAATATTTTGGTATCTCATTTTAAATTTTAAATTTTTCTAAATGGCCGCCATTTTGAAACAAGATGGCGGATGAAGCTGGCCAACGAACTCGGTCGAGATATTTGTATGTACTATGTACACACCAAAGTACATCCAAATCGGTTCATAAATACGCCTGTTATCACGTGACAAATATCAGGACGTTTCAAAATGTCAGCCACGCTAGAAATTCAAAATGCTATAACTCAGCCATTTTTTGAGATATAGACGAAACAAAAACTGCTCCCGAATCTTTCTATCAAGGTCAAATACATAAAAAAAATATTTTTTTTCAATTTTCAATTTTTTGGTACCACATTTCAAATTTAAATTTTTCTTAAAAATTTAAATGGCTGCCATTTTTAAACAAGATGACGGATGAAACTGGCCAACGAACTCGGTCGAGACATTGGTATGTACTATGTACAAACGAAGTTACATCCAAATCGGTTCATAAATACGCCTTTTATCGCGTGACAAAATTCAGGATGTTTCAAAATGTCAGCCACGCTAGAAATTCAAAATGCTATAACTCAGACATTTTTTAAGATATAGACGAAACAAAAACTGCTCCGGAATCTTTGTATAAAGGTCAAATACATAAGAAAAAAAATATTTTTCATTTTCAATTCTTTGGTACCACATTTCAAATTTAAAATTTTTAAGAAAATTTTAAATGGCCGCCATTTTGAAACAAAATGGCGGATGAAGCTGGCCAACGAACTCGGTCGAGACATTGGTACGTACTATGTACATACCGAATTACATCCAAATCGGTTCATAAATTCGAGAGTTACAGTATGACAAAGGTCAGATATATATATATATATATATGGATATATATATATATATATATATATATATCAACTTTTGAACGGAGGGTGGTTTCGGGGTCTGGGGGTCATGGTCGATGAAAATATACCAAAATTTTTTGAAATCGCTTTCCTCCGAACGGCTGCAATAGGTAGCTTTTTGTAATGAAAGCTACCTAATAGCATTACGAAAAAACTAAAAGGCTTCTTGGAGGATATTTTATATAATATTGTCTAAAATATATCACTTATTAAATTTACAAGAAAAATAATGATAATAATTTACAAGAAAATATACAAAAATGATAAAATATATTGCTTCGTACTCGATTCCTTCATAGTACAGGACATCTAATGCCATCTGGTGATGTCTACTGGAACCAAAGAAAAAAATTTTTAAAAATAGATTAAAAAAAATAGGCTATATATTTCATTTATAAAATTAAACTACGTTGAAGAAATAAGTTATATCAATCCCCTCAAAAAATTTTAAAGAAATTGGTTCAATAGCAAATGCGCGGTGTGATTTGAAAAATGTAACATGGGCAGCATAGAGCAAAATATAACTGATATAACTGACAGTTACCCTTAATAAGATTTTGATTTAGACAAATTCTTGTGCATGTTTTAAACATTTAAAACATGTTAATAATTCGACTAAATTTGTTACTGTACAAAACATATAAGTAAGTAGAATGTAAGCTAAAAACTTTTGCTAATAATTAACTCGGAACTAGAGAGCAGTTCTGCTCGTTGGGATTATGTGATAAAAAAATTTAATTAAACTTCTGTTATGAAAGTTTTTAACTATTCACTTTTATTCATGTAAATAATAATGATGTCATATATAGAACTGCTATGGTTTTGAAAAATGGAAAAAAGAAGTATATTATTTTATTATAGACACATACTCTGTTAAAGTTAGGCTTTACATTTATGTGCAATAATTATCCCACATCCCCCTAATTTCTAAGAAGCATTAGTCATGATAGATTGCAAGTGATGTTTTTTCTTGAGATGTTAAATGCCATAATTTCAATATGTGCTTTTAAAAAAAAAGGGTGCTTTTCGCATTCTTAAAACAATTTCTTAGATTCTTAAACATACTTTTTTCAATTTTTGGGTTCTTTTCAGGTACGTTCATAAATACGCAGCACCTATAGTGGTCATTCAGTCCGTCTGTCTGTCCATCCGTCTGCATATAACAGAGCAAAAACAACCCAACCGATTGGTCTGAAATTTTAAATATATAATTGTTGTAAAATTTTGTCTCGTCATTTCAAATTTTATGAAAATCAAGTGTATAGTTTACAGGGACAGTCAAAAGTTTTCTGTTATTACGGCCCATGGGAAAAAAATATTTCAAGTGCATTTTAATGATGTTACAGCCTTTTGAAAAAAAATGAAATTGATATGCAGTTATGAAGTGCACTAAAGTATACATTCAGTACAATATGCAGTACAAAAAATATTTATAAAACTAGTTATAGTACGAACGAACCTCATTTGCCACGTTTGACATGCAATTTCCAACTTGTTTATTTTTTAAAGACACTTTTAATTTTCACCATATTCATTTCAAGTCATAAATTGAGTATTTACCCTACAGGCAATGTTTTAATAGAAAATCAGAAATAATGGAATTCTTGTTTTAGGGGCAAGAAGGATGCTTTTTAATGAAATGGGGAGACCCCAGAAATCCTAACTAGAATGAATTCTATAATCAAGAGTAAACATTCTGCAATTACCAGGCCTGAATGTAGTTTTTCTTGCGCCTAGGCTAAACATGGATTTTGGTATCCCCCCTCCCCTCCAAAAAAAGAAAGAAAATTTACAAATGGCATTTTTCTAACAACTGGCTTATTTTTAAATTTAAAATATGTAATATATGTTAATCAGCTTTGTCAAATGTTGATTCATCAAAACCGAAAAATATTCTGCTTTATTTCCATCTTAGCAGATATAATTATTGAAATTCTTTCTGATAATTTTTTCCTTTAAGACCGGATTCCATTTGAGGCAGATTTCATTTTCATAGATTTAATGGCAGTTCTAGTACAGTAAACTCCCTCAAATCCACAAACCTAAAATCTCCACATCATCACAGATATAAACAATGAAACTTTCAGTTTAGATGTAGGGGCAAAATTACAGAATGTTTTAGTTTTGTATCATTCCATATGTGTTTTATGTAATTCTTGAAAATATGACTGAACTCGTGGTTTTTCAAGATGAAAGTATAAATTTGTGAAAAAAATCACGATATTGCTGATATCGCTGGTAATTACAATCTTTTTACCAAATATATTTATGCATTATATTAATCAAGCTTTTTTGGTTATTAAGACTAGCTAAACCTGAAATAAAAATTCCTTCCTTTATGATTTTGATGGAAATTGTAATAGGTTACCTTTATGAGGAAAGTTTCATTGAATAAATCAAGGAAAATGTATCTCTTCTTTATTATGCATATTTCATTATACATTATTAATTATTTACTTGACCTTTACTTTTAATAATTTGTTTTTAAAATTATTTTACTATTAATTTATCATTTTAGTTTCTTAACTTTACTTATTTATTTTAATATTTTATTGTAATGCAAACATTCATTTTAATTTTCATTGCATTATTACATTCAAATTACTGTTTAAAAATTGTAAACAAAGCAAATGACCAGAAATTCACATAATTCTAAAATCCACACAACCTCTGGTCCCAAGCTGTGCTGATTTGCCAAGGTCTGCGGTATTACAGTTGAGGCATTTAAAGTCACATAATATGAATTATGTATAAATGATGGTACGTAGCTCTCACTTATGATACATTATATTTCACTGTGCATTAAGGCTGTTCTTAATAAGTGCAAAACGTTTTGACTCATTTAAGGATTCCTTTTTTAACAGAAAGATATAAAATTGGAAGGCCTGACTAGGGAAGCGATTTCTAATCGAACTGTTTTTTTCGTTTTTTGATCAATCAATTACCTATTGAGTTATAAGCAATTTTGATCACATGACAAAGATGTTTTCAGCTTTTGCTGACCTGTTTTTCTGCTTTCTTTGGGAACTTCGATTCAAAGCGTCAACTTTGACACTATTTTCTGAAAGATCTATTGCATTTGCAAAAAAACTTAAAAAACAGCTCAATTACATAGTTTTTGAACAACAACACCGTCTAGTTTTATGCATTTTCGACCAAAAATAAATTTAAACTTATGTCAGAAAGATGAAATGTGATTATGTTAAAATATGATTTATGATTAAAAACTTTAACTAAAACTATTTTAAACTTTACAGGCAATTTGAGTGCTCCTAGAATTTATAATAGAATGGGAGAAATTTGCTATATCTCGAAATTATAGTTTTCTGTCAGATTCAACTTGCTATGGTCTGAAAGTAACATTGAAAACCACACTTGAAATGATAACATTTTTTATGTCTGTGGCTTTAAATATCTAATGACCACTAGACTTAATCAGGATTCTTTGCGGGTAAGCTCAGTATTTTGCAAAATTTTTATGTTAAGTGTAGTTTAAATAATGGCAAAACTTCAGATTTTTTCAGACCTTTTGGATTTACAAACAGCCTTAATTATTTTGATTCCAACTTTTATCTTTTTTCGTTAGACCCATACTGGACTTACAAGCCTGGTAGCAGAAAGTTTGAGACGGGCGTCGCAGATTTTCTTTTAAGTACAAAGTTCTGGGAAGCTGTGCTGGACATGGACATTACTAGAGGATATAATCTGAAAGCTTGTGATAAGCTGACATGGGGTACAATATATCCTGAAAGCTTTCAGAAAATGAATGTTCCAATGGCATTTCAGATGTGATTTATTTTTTATTTTAGTATACATGTAAATTAGTACAGGTTTAAAAATTTGCTTTAAACTTTTTTTCAGTTTTTCAGTAAAAAGGTTGCATCTGCAATGATACTCTATAAAGAAGATAATGGCCTGTTAGAAAACAGTGAATCTTGTACAGAAATTATACAAAATTTTGATTCTGTTATTAGAGCAATGAATTCTAGGCTTCCTGCCGATGCACTTAAGTTTAACTCTCCTGAAGAAAATGCAATTATACCAATTGATATTTCGAATCTGTGTTAACATGTTAACGGACACTTGCATCTGTAGCCATCAAAGTAAAGTTCACTGAATTTGAATTCCTAAATTGGCACCAGTATTTTAAAACTAAATTTTGCATTATTTAATGTACATGAAGTTAAGCTTTTACTTATTTTCATATATTTTTTCATGTAAATCCTGGTGTCAAATCAATCATTGTGCCACATAGTGCACTTTGCTTTGACGGCTTTAGATGCAAGTGTCCGTCGGTGTGTTAAGTGTGTGAATACTGTATCCTAAGTTTTATTTTTCTATTTCAAACTTTACAGGCAATTTGAGTGCTCCTAGAATTTATAATAGAATGGGAGAAATTTGCTATTATCTTGAAATTATAGTTTTCTGTCAGATTCAACTTGCTATGGTATGAAAGTAACATTGAAAGCCACACTTGAAATGATAACATTTTTTTATGTCTGTGGCTTTAAATATCTAATGACCACTAGACTTAATCAGGATTCTTTGGGGGTAAGCTCAGTATTTTGCAAAATTTTTATGTTAAATGTAGTTTAAATAATGGCAAAACTTCAGATTTTTCTCATATGAATGGCCCTTTTGCAACCTAGCTAAACTTTGTCCTCGATTATCTGAAGTAATTGGGACCGACCCTACTTCGGATAATCAAAATTTTCGGATAATCGAGAATTCATCAATAATCATTTAGTTTAATATGTAGTATCGTCATTGAACTGTTATTATGATTTAATTTAACTGTTAAATAAATTAAAATTATAAATGAAAATAAATTTATTTCTGAAACAAAAACTTACAATGGTTTAAATGCAAGTTTCATCTGGTGTAAATTGGCCATCCTTTGCTGTGCAGCTCTATCACAAAGTTTTCTTAAAAGCAGAGGAATCACACTGTTCCTGTTGCTCCAACCAAACAAGGCCTTTTGAGAAACACTCAAAAGCATCATTGTTACTGATCTTATTTATTCTGGAATCATTCTCATCATCATCATCATCTTCTTCTGGAGAATTTCAGACTTCTGCTATTAATTCCTCATCATTGAGCAACTGGAAGCCTGCATCTTCCACGTCACAATTCAAGCAATCTGTGATTTCTTTGTCCCCACAATTTTCAAAACCTTTCATTCTGCTAAAAAGGCTTGAAAACTCAGTAACACTATCATTCACAATGTCTGTAGCATTTTCATTTGTGCCAGTTGAAAAATTCAGCAACAGTTTTTGCCAACTTCGTCTTAGTGTCGATTGCAGCATAGATTCCCATGAATCACTGATCATATAAATTCTGTTTTTGATGTTGACAGTTTTCCAAAAACTCAATTATTGAAACTGCACCAGATTCAGAATCTCCTTCAAAAAGTAAGTTTCTGATTAATTTCTTTCGGTAACGCCATTTTAAAGACTCCAAGATGCCCTGATCCAGTGACGTACCCAGGATTGACTTAAATTTCCATGATGTTTTGAATCTTACGAAAGACGTTGAATTGTATTGTAAACAGAAATCATTTTTGACAATAAGGCTTTAGTCAGAGGGAGAAAGGGGGGGGGGGCAGTGGTGATTCTGTTCTGAATTTTCCGAAAATTTACGGACTAAAAAATATATCGCGATTTTTGACAAATGGTCGCTGAAAAAAAATCAATTTTGTCAATCGTTCATGGAAAAAAATCTCCAATTTCGTTAAAGGATTGCGAAAACTCCCCGAATTTTGTCAAAGGGCGATGGAAAATGCGATTTTTTTTCAAAGGGCCGCACAAAACGCAAATTTTGGAAAAAAAATCAAATTTCATCAAATGATCGCGGCGAAAACACAGATTTCGTCAAATGATCGCAGAGAAAATGCGAAATTCGTCAAATGATCATGGAGGAAACATGAATTTCTTCCGTCTAATAAACGCTGAAAAAACACGAATTTCGTCCATCTAATGACTGCTGAAAAAAATGTGAATTTTGCCATCTAATGACCACTGAAAAAACGCGAATTTTGTCAAAAGATCGCAGAAAAACACAAATTTCGTCAAAAGATCACAGAAAAAAACGCAAATTTTGTCAAAGGATCGCGAAAAAAAAGTCAAATTTCGTCAAACGATCGCGGAGAAAACATAAATTTTCGTCAAATGATTGTGGAAGAAACACAAATTTCATTAAATGACCGCAGAAAAATACACGAATTTCATCCAAGAGCCACGAAACAACACGTATTCTATCAAAGGGTCGTGGAAAAAACACGAATTTCGTCCAAGGACCGTGAAAAAATGCGAATTTCATCTAAGGGCCATGGAAAAAACGCAAATGTCGACAAAGGATTGCGAAAAAATGCAAATTTCACCAAAAAAGCTGCCGAAAAATGCAAATTTTGACAGAGGATCACAAAACAAAACGCAAATTTCGTGAAAAGGTTGCAGATAAAACAAGAATTTCATCAAAAAAGCCACAGAAAAACATCAAATTTCAGCAAAGGATCGCGGGAAAATGTGTATTCCGTCAAAAGACCATAAAATTCATCAAAGGATCGTAAAAAACATGAATTTCGTCAATGGGCCATGGAGAAAGTGTGAACTTTGGCGAAGGATCGCGATAAAAGCCCATAGACCATGAATGAGCTGAGAAAGAAAGCAAATTTCGTCAAAGCATCGCAAAAAAACTGCAAATTTCATCAAAGGGCCCCGGAAAAATCACTAATATCATCTAAGGACAACAGAAAAAATGCAAATCTCGACAAAGGATCATGAAAAAACACGAATTTCATCAAAAAAAAGTGAAAAAATGCACATTTCGGCAAATGAACGCGGAAAAAATGCGCATTCAATTGCGTCAGAAGGCTAAGAAGTTCATTAAAAGATCGAAAAAATGCGAGTTTTGTCAAAGGGCACAGAAAAAATGCGAATTTCGACTAAGGATCGTGATAAAAACTCATAAACCGTGAAAGGGTGCGAAAGAAGGCAAATTTTGTCAAAGCACCGCAAAAAAACCCCGTGAATTTCGTCAAAAGGCCCCGGAAAAATGTGGATTTTGTCGAAGGGCCACTGAAAGAATGCTAAATTCGACAAAGGATCTTGAAAAAATGTGATTATTTTCAAAAAAGCCGCCAAAAAGTGTAAATTTTGACAAAAAAACTGCAAATTTTGTTAAAGAGCCGCGGAAAAAATGTGAATTTCGACAAAGAATCGTGCACGAGCAAAATGCGTATTCCGTCAAAAGGCTGCAAAAAAATGCAAATTTCATCTAAAGATCGCAATGAAACGCGAATCTCGTACAAGCATCGCAAAAGAACCAGTGAATTTCGTCAAAGGATCGCGGGTAAAACACGTATTTCGTCAAAGAACTGCAGAAAAAAGCGAATTTCGCCAAAGGGTCGTGATAAAAACCTGAATTTCATCAAAGGGTAGTGGAAAAAACAGCGTACATACAAACATCTATGTTTATTATTATAGGTATAGATTTTAAACAGAAATAATGTACTGAATTAGCTTTTTTAAAATATTATTAACCCGAACCCAACTTGTAGGAATGTACTGTCTGTCTAAAATCGACCTAAAATGAATACAGAGTTAATCCAGCTTGCAACAAAAATAATTAGTGCTGGGAAGAGATTTCCCCCTTCTGCTGTAACCTTTCAGAAAATTTTCTCTAAATTTTAGATTTTTTTGTTTAGAGGAGGGAGAATGGAGCTGTAACCTCATAATCCCTGTCCCCATCGCTTTCTATGGGTATTGTATGCTGGGCATCACTGTGCACTTATATATGGAACATTAGTCCCATATGGAGAATGGCTGTATGATTGAAAAATATATTACAAATTTATCTCAAAAGAAAGAAAAAAATCAGGAATTTTTTTCATTTCATATTTTGATTATTTCGGGAAGGGGAGCTGTAACCCAATCAGCCCCTTCCCTTTCTTTGGAATCAATTTGGACTAATATGAGACTAATGACAATAGCTAATCTGCTGTATGACAGAAAACTAAATTACAAATTTTTCTAAAACAAAAGAAACAGCATTTTTCCATTTCATTTTCGACTATTTTGGGAGGGGTCTGTAACCCCATTAGCCCCATTCCAGCTGTTTGGTTATACTGCGGTACCATGTACTAATATGGGACTAAAGAGAATAATGTGAATGATAGCGGTCAAAATTACAAATTTCTCTCAAAAAGAAAGGTTAACAAATCAGCACTTTTTTTCATGTCATTTTCAACAATTTTGGAAGGGAGGGGACTGTAACCCCATCAGCTTCCTTACCCTTCTTTGAGTATGCTGTAGTGTCAATGTGATCTAATATGGGACCAATGAGAATGGCTAATCCTCTGTATAACTGAAAACTAAATTACAAATTTATCTCAAACATAAGAAAATAATCGGTACTTTTTCAATAATTTTGACTGTTTCGAGAGGAGAGCTGTAACCCCGTCATCCTCCTCTGAGCTCCTTGGGCAACTGAGCACTGATATAGGACTAAAGAGAAGAGCGTGGCTAGTCAGTTGAATGATAGGAGGGAAAAGATTACGAATTTCTCTTAAACAGAAAGGGAAAAAAAATATATCAGTTCTTTTTTACCTGACTGAAAAGAAGGGTTATGTGTTTCACGCATATCTGTATATGTGGATTTCTTTATACCCTCGAAACATCCCAATGGCTGGATGTATTTTATTAATGAATGAGGTCTCTATCGATTCGTCTTAACGACCCGATGGTTATAGGCTAGGTTTTGTTTTTATAAATTCAAAATGGCGGCCGTAAAATACAAAATGGCGGTAGAGATAAAAAGAAATTAACGCACCCAATTGAGGGGCATATCATTGGATAGGTCTTTCAAAATGAATACGATGTTTCATTGACTGTTTTACTGTCAGAAGCTTCGTTAAAATATTATACAACCTGGAAGTTGTGTAGGTAGGATCTCTAGCTTTACTGCAACTGTAACCAGCATAGACATCTATAGACTTCATCAAAACAGTGTTTATAGATAGGAACTAACAATTAAACACAACTTAAAAGTCATCAATACTAGTAAATAAAAAAAAATAGGTAAGTAATATAAAAAGAAATATTTTAAGTCAATTCCTACTTAGGTCAATAAGAGATTTTTTTTCTCCCATTCTTCTTTCCTCCTGAGTGGTGCTTAAAATGCCTTGATCAAGAAGAGGGCTCTCTCGGTCTTAAAATACCTTCATCAAGAAGAGGGCTCTCTTGATTATTGAAAATTAATTAATTTAATTTAATTAATGAATTAATATTTGAAAAAACTGGATTAACATCAAGTGTCATCCACTACAAGTTTAGAAAAATTTATTTCAGCTTGATTGGATGAATAATAAGTATTTTATTAATGATTGAAAATTTGAACAAGATATATACAGCGAGAGTGTGAGCTAATAGTAGAAATTGAAAATAAAATAGTTTCACATTGATGAGAAATAATTAATTAGTTCGCTTTTTACGCAGTCGGTTTTTTTATTTTTAAAATTTAATTGTTTATTTGCCCGTCATTTTCGACTATTTAAGAAAAGAGTGGTGGGCTGTAACCCTACCAGTCTGTTTCTCCTTCCTTGGGTATGCTGTGATGTCTATGTGGGCCAATATGGGACTTACGAGAATGGCTAATCCATGGTAAAACAGAAAACTAAGTTACAAATTTATTTCAAACAGAAAGAAAGAATATCATCTTTTTCATTTTTGACTATTTCAAAAGGAGTCCTGTAACCCCAACAACTCCCTTCCCCCTCATTGGATATAGAGTGGTGTAAATGAGAGCTGATATGGGTCTAATCAGAAAGGCTAGTTCGTTATATTACAGAAAAGAAAGTTACAAATTTATCAAGTTTACAAATTTGGGAGGGGGCTGTAACCCTATTATCCCCTTTCACCTCTTTGAATATAATGTGGTGCACTAATCACTATCACTGTGCACTAATGCAGAATTGAAGAGAAGAGAGCGGTTAGTCTGTTGAATGATAGAGTAAAAATTACAAATTTATCTCAAACAAAAAGAAAAAAAAACAGCATTCTTTTCATTTCATTTTCGACTATTTTGGGAGAGGGCTGTAACCCTATTAGCCCCCTTCCACCTTTTGGGTTTAATGTGATGTCACTGTGCCCTGATATGGAACTAAAGTGAATGGAGTGGCAAGTCTGTTGAATGATAGTTGAGAAATTGCACATTTATCTCAAACAGAAAGAAAAAAATCAGCACTATTTTTCATTTTCGAATATTTTGAGAAGAGGGGGCTGTAATTCCATTCTCCCCCCCCCCCAATCTTTGAATATGCTGCGATGTCAATGTGGACTATTATGGGGTTAACAATAATGGATATTTCACTGTATGATAGAAGAAAAAATTGCAAATTTATCTAAAAAAGTAAGGGAGAATCACCTTTTTCATTTAATTTTCATCTATTTTAGGAGGAGAGAGGGAAGGGACTCTAACGCCATCAGCCCCCTTTTTCTTAGGTGTAAATGTGGACTAATATGGGATTAATTAGAATGGCTGGTATGCTTTATGATAGAAAAAGTAAAAATTTTTTCCAAAAACGAAAGAAAAAATTCAGCACTTTTTTCATATCACTTTCAAAAATTTCGTGTGTGTGTGTGGGGGGGGGGGGGGGAGTATTGTAGTCCCATCAGCCTCCTCCCCTCTTGGGTACGCCCATGCCCTGATCCAAAGGTTGCAGCAGAGATGTTGTATTCGGGGGCAAAAGTAAACACCGGATGTTTCCAGATTTTAGACAGTTGTCTTCAGGATGAGCCGGACAGTTGTCGAATAACAAAAGCGCTCCATTCAAATGTTTTTTTTCTTGCCAAAATTTTGCTGAAGACACAAAAATATAAAAAACAACACTTTGAAAACAAATTGGAATCCATCCAAGCATTTCTTTGATTTAAATAGCGTACAGGAAGAGCAGATATGTTTACATTCTTAAGACATCTCAGATTCTTACTTTTCCCAACAACAACTAGTTCAAGCTTGTGGGAACCCGATGCATTGGAACTGGCTAATACAGTGACCCTATCTTTCATTCTTTTCCTTCCAGGAACAGAAGTTTCATTTACCGCAGCTAAAGTTTTTTCAGGAAGGGCCTTCCAATATAGTCTGGTTTCGCCGCAGTTGTAAATTTGATCCGGGGTTAAATTCTCACCTTTTATCAATTTTTCGATTTTTGAGACAAATGAATCAACTGCTGCGACATTTCCAGACATTCTTTCACCCTCAATTTTGAGTTGTCTTATACCATGGTGAATTTTGAATTTTTCTAGCCAGCCACTACTGGCTTTGAAGTCATCAGAACCACCAGGCTTCGAGTTGAGAATTAAAGCTTTTTCTTGAATCATTGGCCCAGATAGGGGTATTCCTTCCTTTTCTGTACAAACCATTTGTACAAAGCCGCATCTAAATCTGTATGATCTGATAATTTCATTGTTTTTCAGAATTTGGTGCCTTTCCTGACATCAAATTCAGCAAAACATTTCTTAATTTTTTCCAAGTTCCTTTTCATCTCAATGACAGTTGACACACCAACGTGAAACTCTTTGCAAGTTTTGTCACAGCTTCTCCCAATTCTAGTCGCGCAACAATATCATATTTTTCCTGTATGGATAATGCGATTCTTTTTCTTATAATGGAAGCCATGATAAAAAGGAAAAACTTGAGTATAAAAAAATAAGAAAGACAATGCGTAAGCTCTATATGATAGCACTCAAGAAAATTCTGATCGGAAAGAAGAAAAAGAGAACAAACGGATTCTGGCCAGCTGCCAAAAGTGACCATACCTAAAAGATCGTCCTAGTAGGGGTAGAAAGAGAATAGCGAACAGGTTTTCCCTTTTCTGGAATGGAATTGTCCACAAAGGATAAGTGACACAAAGTGACTCCTCCCCCTTTTCAATTCTGCTGCAATGAAAATTTCTCAGTTCTTGAGATGACAAAAGAGGTTAGGTTCTTTGCACTTGCTTACAATCAGAGGGTGCAATAACATTCCATTGTTCTGGGACTCGGCAGTATGATCTTCCAAATTTTGAAATGGGGTGTGTTTTTGCTTAGAACAGGGATGCTTGAAAGTGGGGAAGAGTACACTCATATCGAGAATTTGTGAGAAGGAATTCTAAAAAAAGAATTCCAAAATATTTATCTACACTCGTAGTTTGGAAAGAACGGCTTGCATACAAAAGGAATGTGGGGGAAAAACCCCCTTAAAAATGCATGTTTGTTAACGGAAAATTTTGGATGATAGTAGAAAGTGAAAAAAAAAGTGCAGAAGAAACTGGCTTTGGTTAATCGAGGTTCTACTGTATATAAGTAAGGTAAGAACTGTTTATCTCTTAATTATTGTTATAGCATATATGAAAGAAACAAAGTTTTAAAAAGTGAAAACAGTTAATAAAAAGAAAAAAATAAATGGGTTTTTCACATGACACAGAAATGTTTCAAGGAAGAGAGTATTTTTTAGCTCTGAATTACATTGATGGACTTTTTAAAAAACACACACACACAACTTGGAAAAATAAATTTAAATATTGCAACTCTGAGTTATTTAAATGCATGTATGTCTTATTATTGAAGTACAGTATAGAACCATTTATCTGGAAACCAGTTATCCAGAATGATATTCCCAATTGACTTATTTCAGAAAAATGTGCCATACAATGCCAGTTTCATATGCATACTGCTTTAAACATTATAACATGCATGATATAACTTGATTCCAGCAACTAAGATTTGAAATGGAAGCCTATTTAGTTATATATTGGACATTTTAATTTTTATGTATAGGAAAAAAGAGAATTTTTGTTTCCAAGGTATTTCTATAAATTGCCTTCTTTTAAACTTTGATTAATATCTGATTTTATTTTGGACCTGATTCTTTCTGAGTAGTCTAATAATTAAATTTGAGATCAAAACACTGTCATAGCCACATACGTAGTAGGATTCAAAAGTTCCCGGACTGACTCTACAGGGTCTCCGGTCTCAACGGTGTCCAATGGCTAATTCCTAAACCGTTAGTCATAGACATATAGTTCCAATTACAAAATTGTTTTAAATCAGGTAAAGAAACATTTTAAGAGCGATTTGGGTCAATAAAAACATTTCTTAAAAAATTACGAAATTTAAATTTTTATACGGTCCCCCGGTTCTATAAGTTATATTCAGTAATTTTTTCCTATTATACTGACAAGTAAGACCAAAAAAAGTCCTATTCATATAATGCTAAAATTGAGCGAGTTATGAAACTTTAAAAATGCATGACTTATGCCACTTTTCTACTCTGAAAACAAATGAGTTCGGCTTGGCTTTGAGGGGTCATATACCAAGTGTTTAAAGTATTCGAAGGTCTTACTTCATGTGTATCTGCGCCTTGAAAAAAAATACTACAAGTATAATGATTAAGTCTCAAATTGGCTAAAATAACATATGTTTTATTTTGTCAGGATTTGAGACTTTCTCTTATGATTTATTTTAACAAAAATTATGTTTTTTATAAGTTTTTATGTTACTTCAACAATCGTAGGTATGTTTTTCCAGTTCAAAATTTTTACTCGAACTTTAACCCACTTTTAAATATCCGATCGAGATTGCATTTTACATACTGGCGCAAATCCGATAAAAATCTAATATTATTAAGATTTTCGGTGGTTACCATTTATACTTATTTTACAGGATAACACAAAAAATTTCAGATAGATTTCTGCCAAGGAGTTTAAGAAAAAGTTTTAGATTAGATAATATAAGACTGCGATTGTTGGGTTTTTTAACTTTTATGTATTTTTTAGCACTGAATCCGAAAATTACCTTAATTTTTAACCATCATGTCAGGATATTTCGCAAATCATAAATTTTCAAATTTAAAGAATAACAAAAATCGAATACTATAAAGTAGAGGAGATGGTTGTGTTTTTTAACTTTTGATAATTGATTTTTATGCACTTTTTAGCACTGAATCTGAAAATGACCTTCATTTTTAACCATCACATTAGAATTTTTTTGCAAATCGCAAATGTGTAAGTTAAAACATAGCGAAAATCTCATATTATAAAACATATGTAAAACATTTTTTATTTTATTTTATTTTATTTTATTTTATTAAAAAATTTATTTGATATTTTTGCTTATCCTGGGATTCATATAGCTAAACAGCTGAGTGGTCCGGTGAGATAGGGGAGGAAATTCAATTTTAACATTGAACTTCTTAACTTTGAAATTTGCAATTTGCGAAAAATCCTGATATGATAGTTAAAAATGAAGGTCAATTTCGGATTCAGCGGTACAGAATATATAAGAATCAATTATCAAAAGCTAAAAAATATGACATAACCCAACTATTGTAGGCTTGTGCAATCTAATAATATTTTAAAATACGTATCATTTTGTAAAGAATTGAGGCTGTTAATTTAGAATAATTTTATATAACAAAAATTCTGTTTTTTCTTTCTTCTTAAATGTTTATTACAAATTGTATATTTTCCATTAATATGCCAGAATGATTAAAGATTTCAAATTTATATTACAATGTTAATTTTACTCCCAAACATTTTTTATATCTGATGAAATTATATTTCGACTAAATTTGTGAATGACTCCCAATTTGCAGCAAAAAATATGCTCCAACTTTAAACAGCTATTACTCAGTCAATTTTAATCGTAGAATAATGGGACTTGTTTTGTATTACTTGTCAGTGTAAAAGGAAAATTTCACTAAATATAACTTATAGGACCGGGGGACTGTATGAAAATTTAAATTTTGTAATTTTTTAAGAAATGTTTTTATTGACCCAAATCGCTTTTAAAATATTTCTTTACCTGATTTTAAACATTTTTGTAACTGGAACTATATGTCTGACTAGCGGTTTAGGAATTAGCCATTGGACACTGTTGAGACCGGACACCCTGTATAACTGTAAAAATATTACCAATTACATTGCTGAAAAACATCCGCCTTCGAAATAGGATCCTTGTGCAACAACATACTTTAGCCATCAGCTGTAAAGGTCATCGAAGCACTTCTGGAATCCATTTTTAGCCATGTCCATTAATTCAGCCTGCGATGCACTTTCAACTTCATCTAAAGAATGAAATCGATGACCCTGCAAGCGACGTGCCAGTTCAGGAAACAGGCTGAAGTCGCAGGGCTTGCACTAAATGCCAGGATTGTGCAGCAGAAGACTTTTCTAACTGCAAATTCAACTATGTTGTACCCATGTAAATATTGTAAAAATTGTAAATAAAAGGCAAAAGCCTGGAGAATTTCTAGAGCGGGTAGCACCTGACAACATGTCCGGTCACTCACTTGGGAAGTTCTCCCTGGTCTTGCTATATTTACAATGATAGAAAAAAATAAATCAATCCGGTAAGTCTCAATAATAAGATAGAAAACATGTAAGTTTAAGCACACCAAAAATATTTATTTAAATACTTAAGCAAAAAAAGAAAAGATTTAAATTTAAAATTTACATAGCATCTTCATCAATATCATCTTCGAATATTTCAAATGGCATAGTGTCTCTGCCTCGGTTAGCGCTGCTTTTAAGTTTTCTGTTTCTACGTCTGGAATTTGATCGAGCATCAGTTTTTAGCTCAACATAAGTACTAGGAGGAACAAGGTCTGAAACCCAGTAGCAGAAACAGTGCAGCACGGCAGCAGGCGCTGCAGATTATTTTAAATCTTACAGATTAATCCAGCAGCTTAAAAAGAAATGCTGAGCTTAAAAAATAGCTGAAATTTATTTTAAGTCTCTAGATTTATGATATTAGTTGTATCATTTCATTTTATTTTCTTTATAAATGCAAATTTTGCTTATTTTATGGGTTTCTGTTATTTCTTATGATAGCAAGTTTAATCTAACATTGTCAGGTCGCAGATAAATTTTAGTTTGCTGCAGATTGATGCAGAAAATTCTGTTTCTGGGGTCTGAAATGCATAAAAGCCTCACAGGCAGCCTAAGTCATGTAGAGTTTGTAGTATTGTTAACTTTATAAGTTACTTCTTCTAAACCTACATGCACAGAGAACTGTTGTATAAAATATATTAAAGAAGATATGCCAGCTTTAAAGGCTTCGAGAGTTAGGTTATGTAATTTGTGTTCATTTTTGTGGTCTTATACAATTTTTACATATTCAGCAT
The DNA here is from genome assembly GCA_963932465.1 of Maratus speciosus. Classification (NCBI taxonomy): domain Eukaryota; kingdom Metazoa; phylum Arthropoda; class Arachnida; order Araneae; family Salticidae; genus Maratus; species Maratus speciosus. The sequence continues at coordinate 147,299,366 of OZ010796.1, read as the reverse complement.
CTAGTTCCTGTTTACACTTTAAGGGATCGTCAGCCTCATTTGTTTGTTCAGCACACATTTGTTTGCGTGCCTCATATGCCTTCATTTTGTCCTCAGTTAGAAACAGAGAGATAATTGCGACCCGTGAACTGTCTTTTATTTTAGCATACTCCTTAGCAAAGTCTATTCTGGCGAGCCCTGTAGTTTGATATTCAGTAACATGGCCAAATACCGAATAGACACCAAATATTTGGTGCATCCCTAATCTAAATCATGATTATCGAAAACGCACTTCTGAAATAGCAAATGTCTGAGAAAAATATACCCTTTTCTGTGAATTGAATTGTCTTTTAATTGCCATAGCTACTGTTCAGGTATCCTGTACTTTTATTACACATTGAAGAAGTGTTCACATTTCTTTTTAAAAGGACAGGGTGGATTTGCTGAAAATGGCATTTTTCTCTGGTAAAAAGGCGCTTATATCGAGTAAAGGTACATTTTGTTGAATGAAAGGACACTATCATTGGATTATTATTTGTCAGTTCTGAGGAGTGAGAATTTCAACTCTAAACCTTTATTTAGTAATAAGTCCTAAATTTCCTGAAGGTATTTTGAAGAGGGGAGGAAGCACACTCTCAATTCATTGGCATATATTATTAAGGTAAACTGAAATCGTGCTGTATTTTTTAAGAATATCATAAAATAATCTGATTAAAATAACTTCATTCTTTGAATATTCTGTTTATGGTAACGTGCCGTTCTGGGATGATTTTGTAATGAGAAATGCATTATGATTTGAAAACACAATACAATATGCAGCTGCTGCATGTTTTTTTTACATTGATTTAGAACTTACAACACCTGTATCTATCAGAACAACAGTACTTCTGTTTTGAAAAGTCTGGGAAGGGAGGGGGCAGAGGAGAGGAAAAAGCCAAATATTTTGAAAAAAAAAGAGGTCACCAAGTAGCTACTTGGAAACACGGCAGGGAGCATCAACAGTTTAAATGAAAAGGGCAGGGTGCAATGCCCTTTGAAAACCATCAAATGGGAACACTACATTGAAGTTCAATTCCTTTACAGTTTACATTGGCTGAATCAATTAACAACGATTATTTCTCTTCCAACAAAGAGCATTAACTGTTATTTTAATGTTGTTTTTCATTTCTGGTACATATAAATATATGTATTTCATATAAATCTGAAAATAAAGTTTTTAATTATATTTCATTTATTTGTTTAACAGATTATAGAATAGTTTTGCCGTTGTTTTTCCAAAAAAGATGGTTATATGTTTTGCAGTCACCAAACTGTAAGGAATGAATGTTCCTTTTACAGATTTCCACAGGACAAAAAACTAAGAGCATTGTGGACAGATATGTCCGGGTAATTATATAATTAAATTGCCCATATTTCCTGTAATCACAATACTGAATTTTTCTTTTCTTTCTATTTTTTAACTGTTATCTTAGTTTGATGTATATTTCATTTTAACATACCACTTTCACAAGCAAAGGCTTATTTGTATGTTACATTTTGTCTAATTCTCTTCTTTTTATTTGCAGTATCCATATGCACACATGTTTCGATTTATGTAAAAAAAATTAATGCATAAAAATGTTTACTCCTTTTTAATAATTAAACTTTTTTTCTGCATAATTAGCTATATTTTCAGTTTTTTAAATAGTTTAATTGTTATTTAGTTATAGATGTTTACATTAAAAGGATTGATTTGATAAAAATGTATGTTGTCTGTTGAATGTTGCATAATAATGTCACAAGTGTAAAAAACATACAGTAAAAATTTAAAATTAATAGAACCTCTTCTTTATTTATCTTTTCTATTTTTCATCGAGTTTGTCTTTTAAAATTCTTTTTTTTAATCCTAAAGGGAAAAAAAATATATATAAAGCATTTTTACACAAGATTGTGAATATGTTGAGCAAAGCATCTCTATAACCGAGTGTAAGCACCATGGCTCCCTTTGAAGATTTTCTTGGCATCCTTTTCAATGTTTCCTGCTATTAGGCATTTTAGAACTAAAATTCCATTTAAAAGAATGTTTTCTTTAAAATCATTAATATTTTCAAAACCTGTGAAAATGCATTAAAAACCAAAAACATAATTTGAAAATTCAATCATTCATATTTTCGATTTGTAGTTATTGTTTATACAGTGTAATTATGATGCTTAAATTTGGTAATAATAGGAAATAGCTCTTTTTAATACTTAAGAAGTAACAGAAAAATAGACATTTTTAACCCTCCCTTGCCCCTTTGAAGAAACATGTGAATGAAAGTTCAGCTTTTTTCTTTTTGATGTTGGCACAGTGTCGCGGTGGCTGTTCGTTTTATATGAGGTTTAAAGGGCTTAATTTTTCCTTCTTGACTTTCGAAATTTTAGGGGTTTTTTGTTTTGTTTTTTCAATTTGCTTAGAAAAGATAATAAAACAGTGCAGAATGATTTCCATCTATGCAGTGCTGAATTCAGGGTGTGGCTGGGAGGGGGGGGATATACACAAGGTTAATAGACATATAAATTGGCTCATTACTAAGGATTCTGCCCAGCCCATTCTCATTGTTATGAGGGGTCATACATCACAAGAATCCCTATTTCCGTAAGGTAAAATAGGAGTAATCGTTTTATTAAAAATTGTACAAATTTTCATTTTTCAGGTGCTAACATCCACATTTGACATTTTATTTTACTTCATTGGGTAAAGCATATAGTTTATACACTTTTTCTTCCTAGAGTTAGAAGGATTTAAAATTTGAGGATGCGAAAGTTAAACAAAATTTATTTCCTATATTGTTTAAGCCTGAGTTATAGTTAAACCGTCAGTGTGCAAAATGTCGCATTGAAAATCCCTAAAAAATCACTTATTACAGAATCATATTCCTGTAAGTAATGTGGAAGAATCGCCACAAAAATCATAAAAAGTTAAAAATTACATAAAAAATTAAATTAAAAAAAATTGTTGTAATTGTCATAAAGTTTTTATTTCTTTTTCTTACCTTTTTAAAAACATATTAAAATATATTTGCTTTAGCATTATCTTTTCTTTTTAGTATTAAAACGCTTTTCTGTTGTGGATAAAATTTTCTTTCTTTTTAAATAATGCAAATGAGCCAAAATTCGGAAATGTCCAATCGATGAGTTTCAGGAAATTCTGGATTTTTGACTTTGTACTTTACTAATATGCTTTAAAAGAATGATAGCTGCATATGTTGTAAGTATTTTTTAATGTTTTCTAGAAGTTATACAAAATATTTTTATTATTACATCTTATTAGCTTTTATAAACGTAATTCTGAGAAGTTATTTTGTTTTTCTAATTTGTAGAAATTCTATATTAAAATGTACATTTTTAATTAAAAAATGAATTCAAGTTGAACCCACTATTTTACTAATTTAATAAATATTCTCTTCTATCTCTTTTTCTGTATCTAATCACATGCGAGACACTTTTATTCATCATTTAAGTTGTTTTTCAATATTTTTTTCTGGTTAAGAAGCGTATTTTGCATCCTTAAAAAAACTAGCAATATCTCTGATTTCCATGTTAATTTAATTTAATTTTATTTTTTGTTAATGTTGTTATAGGCACAATTAACATTTCTGCACCTTAACCTACAAACGTTGTTGAGATAGACCTCTCACAGAAAAATGTATAATTTGAAATTTAATACATATAACTGCAGAATCTTAGGTGTCTTTGGCCTACCGCTGTAAGATCCATTTGCATTATGTTAAGAAATGTTACAGGTAACTGATTGTTTGATTAATTAACACTTCAGTTGTAAAATATTTTACCTGCAGATTACTTTCTGCCCTTGAAGTATCTGTCGCAGACACTTGGAGAATTTTTTGCTGCTGGGCCAGAAGATAATCTGTAAGAAGATTGCAGAGTATACACAATTAACTTTTACGTGAAAAATCAAACCAAGTTAAGTTACGATGCAATTTTTAACTAAGCTTTTCGATCTAAATTCTTCATTAAAATATGGAAATAAGAAAAGGTTTATCGTGTATGTAACAAAATAAACATTGCACAATTACCTCATTCTGATTATATTTTATTAATAATTTATGAATTGAATTGCATATATAATTCAATTTTGTGTCAACTTTTTTTGGAGAGCAGATAAGGAGCCCACTAATGATTCTAGATTGTGTAGCTGTCATTTCAAAGATGGTGACAAAAATAATAAACCAACTATTTTTTCATACCGACAAGACAAAGAATTTAATTTTCCAAGCCCTGAGAAAAGAGTTAAGAAAAGTAAATTTAATGTATAAAAATGTGTCAGTTTCATTTTGTGTGAATTTTTAATTTCTTATACATATTAAAACCTCACCATTTTGCTATTAATATCCGTATAATTTGAGTTCAGAATGGTTTAAGCATTTGTGGGGCATGGAGCTACTGGAAACTTTGGGGCCCATTTCCTTGTTACTGAAAATTATATTTCATGTACTACCCAATGTTTCCCTGGGCCATGATAGTAACAAAAATCCTTTCAAATGATCTTACTGTTGGGGCCCCCACCGTCTTTGGAAATATACACAAGATGTGCTATGCATGCTCCTGGCTATTTAAATTTTATATTTTTAAATGAAAGACCAGTGTAGCCCAGGCTTAAATATTTAAACAGTATGTGGGTTCTATAACTTATAGTATATGTAGGAAGTGTTGGGGATCCTACTGCCTTTGGCGGTGTACACCCTTGAATTTCTATAATTATAAATTTTTAAATGAAAATGAATCCAAACAAACTTGGAGTTCGGAGCTCCATTGCCTTAGAATGTGCTGTGCATACTTCTGTCTATTTTAATTTAATTTTTTTAAATGAAAGACCACTGTAGCCCACGCTCGTGATAACAATCACATTCCATCTTTAGAGCTCAGACAGAAATAGATATCTCTTTATCGCAGAACCAGAAATGTTCCAAAGAATATTTGTGAGAAAGGCTCTGACAAAGAGAGAAGTGTTTGTTTTTTCTCTCAACTCAAAAAGAAATAGATATCTCTTTCTCGCAGAGCCAGAAATGTTCCAAAGAATTGTTATGGAAAAATTTCTGACAAAGAGAGAGAAGTGTTTCAGATTATTATTATTTTTTTATTTTTGGAAAAAAAATAAAAAGGTTGTTATTAATATTTTTAGAAATCAAATACTTACTTTTAAAGGTAGATATGTATATTTATTTGATATGCAGAACTACGGAAAATCGTTAATTTATTTAAATAATCATTAATCTAAAGTAAAAGAAAAATGTGTGCAATTTTTTCTCTTTCATTTTATACTTTATTAAAAAATGTAAAAACAAAACCACATTTACTCTTTTCAGGAGTTTTTAGTTTATTACAAGACAAAAATCTGCATGTAAAAATGTTTGATATTTCTATATTATGTTGCGAAAAGTTCATTGAAATGAATCTATAACTCAGTTATTTATTTTATTCTTTTTTAGTGAAAACTGTTTCTGAAAGTAAACCAGGTCCTTTAGGGATACAAAGTACAGCAGGAGATGTTGTGATCCTTGAGTGTGAGGTTCAAATGCTTAGATGAGAGAATGCCGAGTTAAAAAAAAATTGAAAAAACATCGTTTGTAATTTCCTTTTAGCCACATTCAAGAAGACCCAAATCTTGTACTAATGTACACTGTACTGCCAAATAAGAGAATTTTTTGCTGTGCTTAAGCGATTCCTGTTTAATTACACTGATAAAAAAGGTTTCTGTTTCTAACTAAGTATGTGGTGACTTTTATATTTTAGTTGGTGCTGTGAAAGAATATGCCATTAAAAAGTTTCCATCACCCACAGATTTTAAAAAAATTCAAAATCTTGAAAATCTGAATTTTGTAGTATTTATTCAACACATATACCTTATGAAATTTATCATTTGGTATTTTAGTAATGACAAACTTTTAAATAAACACCAGGGATGATTCTGAGTGAAAAAAAATTTCGGAAATTCACATCGCATTTTCGGAAATACATCGGAGGTGGTAGGGGGGGGCGAAATTTGCTGGGTTTTTGAGATCTTTTGACAAAATTTGCTGTTTTTTCGCGATCTTTTAGGAAAATTTGTCCATTTTTTCACGAACTTTTGATGAAATTTGCCCATTTTTTCACGATCTTTTGGGGAAATTTGCCGTTTTTCTGCGATCTTTTGATGGAATTGGCGTTTTTTCGCAATTCTTTGATGAAATTCACGTTTTTCCCGTGATCTTTTCACGAAATTGGTTTTTTTTTTTGGCGAACATTTGTCGAAATTTGCGATATAGTTTATGACCGAATTTTCGGATTTATTACCGATTTTTTTTAATTTTCGGAAATGACTACCTTCAGTTTTTGGAAAATTCGGAAGAAAATCACCCCTGATGAACACTTATAAAGCTTAAAATTAATATTTGAAACACTGAAAATATGCATTGTTTATAAAGTTTCAGAAAAATGTAGAAGAATCTTTGTAGAAAGAAATGATGTTAATAAGAAATTTCATACTTTATGTAGCAGTAAATGTCTTATCTGTGGATGCTCTCTTATAGGCACAATCACTAGCTTCCCTAATAAGGTTCCAACAGTAATCTCCGAGCATATTAGGGGTCCACCTGCCTTGATATCGGGTTTCCATTGCAGAAATATCCTGGTGGAAGTGCTCTCCATGCTCGTCGCTCACAACTCCCATATTTTCAGGGGGAAATTTTAGATGATATGCTAAAAAGTGAATTTTCAACGACATTGAACATCCTAAATTTTTGTAACTTTTTAACATGTCTTTAATTAATGTTCCATAGTTAGGACTTCGATGATTTCCTAAGAAATGGGTCACAACATTTTTAAAATCAATCCATGCTGCTTTTTCTAAATCACTTAATGTATCATCAAAATTTTTGTCCTTCATAAGGTGTCTAATTTGTGGGCCAACAAAAATACCCTCCTTAATTTTTGAATAGCTTAGCGATGGAAATTGCTCTTGCAGATAATGAAATCCACGACCTTCTTTATTCATAGCTTTAACGAAATTCTTCATCAATCCCAACTTTATGTGTAAAGGTAGAAGAATAACTTTCTTTTTATCGATTAGAGGAACGTTTTGGATATTTTTTTCACCTGCAATATATTGTTTGCGCTCTGGCTACTTCTTTTTGATATAATGTTCATGCTTTGCTCTGCTATCCCACTCGCATAGGAAACAGCAATATTTTGTGTAACCTTGTTGCATACCAATAAGAATAGCAATTACTTTAAAATCTGCACATATTTTCCAATCATGATGCGAGTAATCAATTTCACGAAGCAGTATCTTCATATTTTCATAAGACTCTTTCATTATGCAAGAATATGCTATTGGAACAGATGGCAGGGCATTTCCATTATGAAGAAGCACAGCCTTCAAGCTGGATTTCAAACCATCGATGAACAATCGGCATTGTTTCGAGTTATATTGACAATTTAAAGCAGACATTAAACCACTTATATCATTACAATAGCATAAATCACCTTTTCTTGAAAAAAATGTCGAATATTTCTTATGTCGATCTCGATAAATAGATATCTTTGTATTGTTTTTCAGGAGATTCCAACCTTGGAATCTTGATCCAAGTAATTCTAAGTTTTTCTTTGATAAATTTAAGTCTCTCACAAGATCATTTAATTCTTCTTGAGTAATTAGGTGTGGTTCTTCATTTATGACAGGAGAATAGTTTATATCAGATGTAGAGGAAGTTTCAGATTCATCAATTTCCATTTCTACTGCTGCATCATCATATGTAAAATTCTCTGGAGGTTTCAGTATTGGTAAATCATCATTATGTAATACTGGTCGCATTGTTGAATCTAAGTTCGGGTACTTAATTTTATGTTCATTTCTTGCAGAGAATCCTTTAATTTTTGTAATACAAAACTAACAGTCAGTTATATGATCCTTCGGCTCGTGCCATATCATGGGTATAACAAAAAGCATACTCTTTCTTGTGCCTTTCATCCATGCCCGGAGGTTTGTAACACATTGTGTACAACAATAATGAGGTGTTCATTTCTTATCTTGTTCACCTACTTTACATCCAAAGTACATGTGATAGGCAGTCTTATTAGCAGCGTGAAAGTGCATCAATGTTTTTTCAAAGTTAGCTCCCTGCACACATAGCAAAAAGAATTGGGTTCATTAACGCATCCTCTAGACATTTTTCACATATTTCAGAGGAAAATGGGTTAATTATAATCAAAATTTAAGTAAAGTCTTACAGAAAAAAGAAATAGCAGTACACTTGTCCCCAAAAGATAAGTTTCAACTGTCACAGATTTGCGTTAAAGCCAAAAAATGTGGGGGCGGCTAGCGCTGTCTGTTCAAGGTCGCTAACATATAATTTATTAGGGGACATCTGTTTCTACCCTCTTGCTGTATCTTCTATTGTTGTATAAGAAAAAAGAATGTTTGTGTGAATCAAACGCATGTAAAAGAATAATGTAATATAATGCCTATACGATGCCTACATACTCCGAAACGTATAAATGAAATTTCTCAAAATTGGAGGGTGACAGAAAATTTTTACTAACATATTCTTTTTCAATAGCTTGAAATCTATAAGAAACACCCAATGTATATAAGGAAACAGAAAATTTGTTAAAATTTGTTTATCAGTGTTATTATTATGGCTGGACTGTTCTTCTACCCATCGAAGATCAACTTTTCATAACATTACAAAAACTGCGCTTAAATTATAATTTTCAAGATTTGGCAGTTAAATATTCTGTTTGCATTACAATAATTTGCAATGTATTTTATACATTGATTCATGTGCTACATGAATCCATGTATAAATTTTTGTATGGTGAGAGTAAGAATATACCCTCTGTGCACAAAATCAAAGAAACATCACCAATTTCTGCAGACTGTCCCAACTGCAGATTTTTATTTGATTGTACAGAAGTTAATATCGAAACCCCAAGGAGTGATATGGAGGCACAAAAGGAAACATATAGCAGCTATAAGAAGGGGCAAACTGCTAAAGCATTAATAGCTGTGTCTCCTGAAGAAAGAATTTGCTTCTGCAGTGATTTATTTCCAGGTTCGTATTCAGACAAACTGATTGTTGAAAATCAGGTATTTGTGAATTGTTGGAGCCTGGAGATTTAATCATTGCAGACAAAGGCTTTTTAATCAGAGACATATTGCCAAAGGGAGTTATGCTTAATATGCCACCTTTTTTGCTGAATCCCTAATTCACTGAGCAAGAGGTAAAATTTACCACACAAATTGCACGTGCCCGAATTCATGTAGAAAGGGCTATACAGTGTGTGAAAACGTTTCAGATTTTACATGAAGTTTCTCATAACTTTCTTCCATTCCTCACAAAGGTTTTTCAAGTTTGTGTATTACTTGTTAATTTACAAACTCCTGTGCTCAATGAAAAAGAGAGTTTACAAACTCCTGTGTTCACTTAAAAAGATTATTTAAATCATAATTAAAATGAATAACCTTAAACATTTTTTTATTATTTATCATTGATTTTAATCAACTTATTCATTTCTATTACATTTTTTTTGTAAATATCTTGTCCGGTTAAGGGTTAACCCTTAACTGGAAATGTACATCTGTGAGATGTTTGCATCTACATATCTATTCTTAATATTTTCTCTCTCCAACATTCCAAACTTATTTTTATGCTGTTATATTAAAATATTGGTTCTGTTAATGCATTACTATTAAAGACTAGTCGCCTCTGGCGACCAGTTTGGCTTTCCTTAAATGTATGCTAAGCATTGCATCATGTTACTTTCATTCTTAAACTAATTTACTTGCTCAATCCTTCCCAAATCCAAAGATTCTGATAGAGAAATCAAGAATTCTTTGTGATGTTGATAATATTTCACATTTTTTTTTTTTTTTTTTTTTTTTTTATGCATATTTAGTCTTTTTGACAGATACCACTTAAATTTCGTAGCTGTAAAAATGAGTGAAATTTCAAGTGTTTAAACTTAGATTTGTTCTTTAATTATCTAAATTAAACTTATTTTACTTAAACATGCTGTTATTTTTTAGTAATAAATGTGTTTAAATTTTGCAAATCATGCATTCTTAAAATTTTTTTCCCTACTTTATAATTAAATAATGAATATATATACTTTTGTTTTTATAAATTTGATTTCTGAGTTCATAAATATGACAATAAAGTAATGTAACTAAGGGAAATAGCAAAATAAAACTCTTGAATGTGAACCGTAAACAAATGTTAGCATCGCCAATTTACATAATATGACGTAATAAGAATGTTGTCCATTCATTGTTGGAGAACCTGCTTTGCAAATAATTACCTTCATGGTTTAATATTTTCTACCGTTCATGATGAATGAATCTCCTGTGTTTGTTTACTTTATAAAGTGAGACAGTAAGCTGTCAACCCAATTTAAATTGAAGTTATCTTAAAATATCTATTTGTTTAAATGTAAATTAGAAACAATACTTTGATGTTGAAATGAAATATTTTAGTTTATGTTATTATTATTACGATTAATTATTTGGGTACTTTTCCACTACAGGGGCCTTGGCATTTTTTTTAAAGCTTGGCGCAATTAGGGCTTCAGAAAGTGAAATACATTGGCAAAATATATAGTTATGAAAACAAACCTGGTGAACTTTTTTTTTTTGTTTATATGTATTTCTTTGCATATAAACATTTTATACATATATATGCAATATTTGTTTATATACAAATTATGGCACAGATGTCATATACGTCCTATATTGGCACGATTTTTTCCCAAATATACGTCCCATATTGGCACGATTTTTTTCCAACGCCAATTTGGTGAAAACCTCGTTACCATATCATCGATATCCGGGTTACCATATCAAGCAAAATAAGGCACTTTGGTGCCAGTTAAGTACCCGGTGCATATGTGACATTGGTGTTAGAAAAAGGTCATGCCAATATGGGACGTATATGACATCTGTGCCCAAATTACTTCTGTTTCTATATAAAAATAGGGACCTATACTGGAAAAATACCTTTATTTATTTATTTTATTTTAAATGAGGCGAATGAAAGATGTGTATTTTAAATGTATCTGATATATGTATTTAAATTTATGTGTTTTAAATTAAAGTTATGCATTTTAAATGAAATGGTTGATAGTTTTATATTTTAAATGTAAGGATGCCGATGAAAGAATGTTTGGTGATTTATCACCTATACACTAAAATACAAAACAAATGTTGTAAACTTCATATTGTTATCTCAAATAAACTTATGTTGACTTAATTTGTGTGTCATTTAAGTGTCCTGTGCCATGTATTGTTTTAAAATAAGTTTGATATTTACCTTTCCTATTTAGGAAAAATTACTAATTTACAAGGCTCAATTTAATTAAAATGTCTATCCCTAAGCATGTCTAAATTTATCCTTTTAAACATGTATGTTATTTAGTATCATTTATTTAAATAGTAGACTCCCTTAAGTCTGCATAGCTTGGGACCAGAGGTTGTGCAGATTAAAAAAATAAACATTAAGAACAATTTTTAAATATTATGCAAAGCTCAAGTAACAAATTAATGCATAACTAAACATGTGTATGAATTTTTCTTGAATTATTCAATGAAATTTTTGTCTCATAAAGAAACACTAATTATTTCTATCAAAATTTTAAAATAACAAAGTTTTGTTTCATATTTAGCCATACTTAATATTAAAAAAAAAACTGTTAAAAGAGTAATATATAAATGTATATGGTAAAAAGATTGTGGTTGTCACTGATATCAGTTCTATTTTAATTTTTTTCAGAAATAAATTTATACTTCCCTCATGAGAAACCAAATTTCATATTAAAGTGTGTACAGAATGATATAAATTAAAAAAATTTCACCAACATCTAAAATAAGTTCCCCATCTGAAACGATTTGTAGGAGTTCACTATATTAACTGGTTCTGTTATATTCAACTGAATTGACAAAGTTAATCCTTAGACTTTTATATATATATACCCAGTACAGCCCCGATTATCCGCAGAATTGGGTGGTAAGGGCACTGCAGATAACACAAAAAAGACTGAAAATGCGGTGCAAACACGAAAAAAAAAAAAGAAACTTCAACATAAAAACTATGTTTTAGTGTACAAAAACATAACAAAACATTTAAAATACATACATATACAGTGTACTCTCGATATCTCGAAAACCTTGATATGTCGAAAAATTATTTTTTATTAGATGTAAATTTCCAACTGGGCTGGGTTATTTTTTCCCTTGATGTTACATATTCATCTAATGTTAATTTTAATTCTTATCTCGAAGAGTTTTCACTCAAAACCTTGTTATGTCGAATATTTTTCTAAGTAAAAAATGAATCTTTCCGGGAAAATCGCTGTCCAATTGTTTAGAAAAAAACAGAGGGTTTCCAAGAATCTCTCGCTTCCCTCATTATCTCTCGAAGGGGTCAGGGACTTCGATATTTCCATCTGGTCACTTGAATGCCAAACAAAGGAGTAAAACAAGTGTTTCCTTTTCATATGGAGGGCATTTTTGTATGTAATGCTCGGAAAACGTGGAAAACGATGGCTTTACCGCTATTTTTCGAACAGAAAAAATTGGTTGAAGAACAATATCAAAAGAGAAGATGCCGGGCCACGATACTGGACTTTAAGAAATTCTAGTAATGTAAATCCATTTATGTATTTACTAATTCTTTTCAATTTAATGTAAGTATTTTCTACTATTCAAAATTATCATCCTGTATTTAGACTTATTTTGTCAACAATCATTACATATTTATGCTTATTCTCATTTATTATGACTCTATTATATTATTCCGTATCTTGTGTTTTTGCGTGAATTTTTGTGTTTTAGTTATGGCCTTGTAATCTCAAAAACTCGCTATCTAAAATTTTTTTTAGTGTCCCTTCGACTTCGAGATATCGAGAGTATACTGTACACAGTACAGCAGAAACCTTTGCTTTACATCTAAATCACTAAAATAAAGAACAGTAAACAAGAAACAATGTCATACATACTGTACAAAAAGAGTTGAATTACACCTTAAAAAAAAAATCAGTCTCTTGTTTTTGCTTTGGAAACATTTTTTCTTTATTCTAAATTGTAAACTATTGTTTTTCTTTTAGTATGGAATAATTTTTATCTTGAAAATGAAGCTATTCTTGATATGCTCTCCTAGAATTTATCATAATAGTGTTATTTAATTGTTAAATATTTTAATTGCCGTGTTTACGTTTGGTAAATAAAATCAAGAAAAGACATCAAGACTTTATATCTGATATTTCAAACATGGCAACCGAATCTAGAAATATTCTTCTATTACTTTCTAATACATGAATTTTTCTGTTTATATTTATTAGTAGGGCTTATTGTATTTTTCTTGCTGTTGGCTTGAATTTAAAAAATTCATTTTGCGGATAATCTGGGCTTTACTGTATATATAAATGAGAAGAATTACATAATTCAGAATTGCTATCTCTCAGTTGTGAACTTAACATTCAGAAAAAGAAAATTTCATGAGTATCTAATGAAATGAGACCATTGAAATACTTTATGAGATTTAAACTGATTGTTTGGCTCATTTAGGATAAGATTGTATTCACTTCTTATCTGATTTATCCAGGCTAAATTTCGTTTGTAACTTATTTTAAATTCAATTGTCTCAGTTCTAAAACATGAAATTTTATAAAGAGAAGAAATTTAGAAATGGAATAAAATGCAGCCTGTACTGAATTAAAAAGAATAATCATCATTTTATTTACTGAATTCAAATTTAATTTTCGAGATTGATAATAGTAAAATAATTCAATACAAATTTATGCTTAAATTTTATATTTTCATAATTTTATTATAGTGATGTTATTTTCAATTTTAATTCTACCATCTCCGAAAATAGATACCGGGTATATGTACTGAAACTACTGTTAAACAATGAAGATTTATGAGAGTTTTGTTCATTTTATGAGAAATAATTATTCAAAAACTGTCCCAGGTCAACATCCTAGCTGTGCCGTAACATTTAATGACAATTAAAATTTCATTAGCAAGATTGCAATGTGGCTATATAATACAATATATTTATTAAGATCTTATGAAATTTTATTGTATTTATAAACAGATTATTATTTTTTTTTTTTTTCGTATCAAAAGAAGATGGGATCAAAAATTCACGTTATTTGTTTTTCATTATGAAAGTATTCATTTTACTTGGGAAAAAAAATATATATATATACATATAAATAGCGTTTATTAGCATTCATACTGTTTTGAGATAGAATAAACAAGCTGGAAAAAAAGCATTCGTGTTTTAAAGATCATAAAAAAAGGAAGGATGGTACTTTTCCATTATCCCATCGACTACTTTCCATTAAAAGAAAAAATGCCAAATTTACGATATCGATTTTATGCTACAATTGCATGATTGTAGCATCACATTCACTTGAAATCAGATGTGTTTATGCATGTTTGTTATGACATTGATTTTCAATCCGATGTTTATCTGTATTTTTAATGATGTTTTACAGATTTATTTGTTATTTCACTATTTCCAGGGCTACTTCACTCACATGAAAACACCCGCTAGCTAATTATTTTAAATATTTTCCATAGGATTACCTCATTTGCATTTCAATATTTATTTATTTTGCAATAGGATAGCAAAGGCTCATCTCTGTAATTGCCAATTTTGGTTGCAGTTTTTTTTCTTCTTTTTTTAAGGACACTTTGAAAACAGATTCTGATAGTGTAAGCATCTTTATAAAACTAAAATCTAGAAAAAAAAAAAAAATAAAAAACACAGACAACATAATTTTAAGGGGGAAAAGCATTGAAAAAATGCTGTGATGCATAGTTGCATACTCATCAGTTTCTACTGGCATCAAAAACATTCACCAGTCAAGAGGGATAATTAAGAAAAATAATGTAAATAAATATATATCAAAGATTACTTTTTTATAAAAATATTGATAGTTGACACTTCAGTGAATGGGGCTTTTCATTACTAGAATTTTGTGAATTTTCTTCATGAAGCAGGGAATAAACATTTACTATATTTCAGCAAGCTGCATTATTGATTAATTTTCTATGCCTTGAAGTTATGTACGGATCAATTATTATTCATTAAATAAAATTTTCACTTGGATAATACAAATTACAGCATCTAGAATTCAGATTTTCTTTAATGAAAAATTTCTACATTCACTAAAATTTCCTCTAAAGTCTTACTATTTTTCTTTTAAAACATAATGCTAGGATGGCCAAAGAGTAAATTGGGTATAATATGCTTCTTTTATAATTTGAGTAAAGAAAAATGTATTAATAATGAGATTTAAACAACCAAGAAAAAAATTTTCTGACAACTCTTCAAATTAACTAATAAATCTTCATGAAGTGACCATCATAGCAGAATGCAAAATTCCTGTGAAAAGAAAAAAATATATATATCCAGCATATAAAAAAAAAAGAATATTAAGCACTGAAGAAAATAAAGACATTACTCAATAGATAAAATGAAACATAGTTTATTCAAATAGTTATTCTTGATGCATCTCTAATTACATTACATTCATTGTTTCACATATTGTTTATGTAGGTACACAAACAAATACAGTAGACTCTCTCAAATCCATACAGCTTAGGACCAGAGGTTGTGAGAATTTTAGAATTTTGCAGATTTCTGACCATTGTTTTGTTTACATTTTTAAACAGTAATTTGAATGT